>OV656757.1:1205000-2405000 GCA_927399505.1 Luperina testacea
CGGAAAACTAGGTTAGCTCATGCGACGATTCTGCGCCTGTTCTATCCTCTGCTTGGCATGTGAGCGGTCTCGCTTATTATATTATACTCGTATAATCGTATGGGGTATGCTTTTCCGTACAACGTGTGGCGCGTACCCGGCGCGGCGCCTCCACCAATTTGTGAGGGGCTTAATGAGCCCCCAAAGTATTTAAACAAAGATAGGATTTTTTTTAAATCTATATTGTTAAGAACAACGTTACACATTCCGGTGTAAACTAGCACTGACTTATCTAAACAAAAATACCTAATAACATATTTGACACCCCGTTGTATGCTTGTTTGAATGTTCGAATGGAACCCACACTAAATTATAGCCAGCTGCACTATATAAGGTTAGTGCTTGGCCAGACTGGCAGCGAGGGCGCGTGGCGCACGTGGCGCGTTGTACTCAAACTTAAGAACTTCATTTGAGTGTCTATGGTGGATAAACGGGTGCGGTGAGCGGCGTGGGCTGCTCGGCGCGGGGAGCGCGCGGGCAATTCACGCCATAGCTCGTTCAAACAAATGGACGCAGTGGGTGCGCGGGCGGCCTGCGTGGGGACCGGAGTTCTCAAACTAGTTCGAGCTTTTTATAGTAAAAATAAGTCTTCTTCATCCATATTATATTTTGACAAACACTGGACATGACAACACGCAGAACGCAGTCGCGCCCGGCTGCGGACAGGCAGATCACGCGCGGTCCCGCACCCGCGGCGCTTTCCGCCCCGCGCTGCTAGCCTGGCCAAGCACTAAAGCACTTAGGATAGCCTCTACAGTACCTAATGCACTGACCGTAAACTTCCTTATCCAACAACAACATAATCCTGGTCCTTAGCTCGTTAATCTCTCAAACGGCGCGCTCAAATGACGTAACCGTCAAACGCGGCCGCTCATTACTTTTAATGAGAGGCGCGTTCATTAACACGAATCAATTGAATCGTACCAACTCACCAATTAAATAGTACACCTTTTTCAATGAATTCCAATGAAATCTAATTGCGTGAGAGTTAATTTTATAATCATATTCATTATAAGCAAATCAGTTGTATGGAGTTAAGGTTTTTAAGACTACATTGAATATTACATTGTGTTGTTGCTACGCCGTAGCTCCAATAAAGATGACACTGCTACGCGAGCTACGCTTTCGTAGTAAATAACCAATCCGTTATTTTGCCTAACGGACGTGTATTTTTTAAGGGGTGGCTACATTGTATTAATTTAATTTTTTAAATTATTAAACCCTTTCCATTTTGGAATTGATGACAAATGATAGATGGCAAAGCACTAACTAGTAAATCAATAGAACTTACAGTGGACGATCTAGCTTTAACATTGAATGTACAGTACGAGCGTAAAGTTTGTTTTTGAATATGCCGCAAAGGTAATGATTGTGAATGATAAAATGATAAATGATAAATGATTTTATTTCTGTAAGTAGGTTTGCACAAACACTTTTACACGTCAATCATAAATTTTTTAAACTAGATGAGGTCGGCGTTTCCTATCTGACTACTCTGAGAAGAAAGGCCGAAACAAACTCAGAGGTCATAGTCTCTTTTAAAGTCCAGACATAATCTTGGTCAAGTTATATGAAGACCATGTAGGTCGATGTCTGAGATGGTCTTTTGAGGAAAGAACCATACAGATTGAGAGGACCTGTCCAGTCAGTGCACGCATTTGTCAGAAATCATGCAGCTCAACTCAAGACTTAAGGAGCTCAACGATTCGACGAACAATACCAAAGAAAGGACATTTGGACAAAGTTATAATGTAATCATACAATATTATCAGTACCTACCTCGCTGTAGGGTCAGGATTTTGTACTTCAGAATTTTGTTAAGCCTTCATTACATTTTGAAAACCAAAACAAAAGTTAACCAACTATCCTATATGAATAATTCCCTACATAACCCGTACAACATGATATCCTAAAGTCTCATAAGCGAAATATATCGGAGTCCATTTGAAAGAGAAGTGTTCCCAGCAGAGCGATAACTCACGCACATACACTCGCTTGAAGGGCTTGTTATCTCGATAGTTCTACTCAAATTGTTTAATTTTATAGAGGAGCGTACAGAAATATATTGTAGTTAGAAGTTTTATTGTTTAGATTATAAGTATTGCTGTTGTATTATTTAGAATAATCATAATATTTGAGCTCAGATTTTAAGGGGGCATAACAGCCGCACTGGTCGCTTGATGTTTGATTTATGCTTGCTGCGGTAAATTTATGGATAGGTTACCAACCAGTACACGATCTAGACCCGTCCGTGCCCAGGAAAGTATGTTAAGCCATATATCCCGACTGTCATTCATAGATTTTTGACAGTCGTTACGAGTAGTTAGAAGCCCAAAAGTCTGACAACCAGTCTTACTTAGGGGTATGCTACCCAGTAACTGGGTTGTGGAGATAAGATAGGCAATCTATGTAAAATACTGATATTGAGCTGCATCCGGTTAGTCAACCCCAACATAGTTGGATAAAGGTTAGGCAGATTGATCTGAGCTCAGATTTTGATGAAACTCCACTAGGGAAAGTCTTTACTCGTTTCATGATAATTGACAATCGATTTTATGGAGGTAAAGTAAATAATACCAGCTGGGTCGTTTTTATGGCGTCCTCTATTTTGTAGTCCTTTAGTAGTAATTCGGAGTAATAAAGTGACCAGCCGTGGTAATCAATACTCGTTAATTATTTGTATGTGAAGCCACTATTACAATACTCGCTGATGTAAAGTAACCAAAAACGCTCCTATTAAAAATGAATATTTTACGATGATTTTAAAATACAAACTGAATTAAAGTACCTACCGACTTACAAAAAAATCGCTTAGAGTAAAAAAAAAATGTAAATAGTAATTCTCTCAAACACAAAATAAAATTTTCATAACCCCAAAAAACTACACCAATTAAAATGCAAATCTGAAGCCAAAGCTAAGTGTGCAAACCCAACACGATTCATTTCAGCTGTATTTTACAATACTGTGCGGCCACTGAATATTTATCACGCGTTCGCGGCATTTATTATGAAACCTATGCAAATGTGGCAAAATAAAGGAATCTATTTGTCAGAAAGTGTGCCGTGGGGAGGTATCTCGGAAAGTCCGGCTACCCTTGGGAACTGTTGCTTTTATAGTTGGACGGTGTGGAGGAGAGAGTATGAATGAGACTAGGCATTTAAGTCGGGTCGGGTCTGTAGGCCTGTGAGTACTTTCTTATGGCGTTTTTGCACCACAGCCATCACCGGGACGTCACCCAGAAACGAGATTATTCGAACCGACGCGAACGTGACGTCCCGGTGACGGCGATCGTTTGTCCATCGCAACTGAACTCGGTGGAATGGCGATGTATGAGCGGTATGTATCGCTATTTCTGCACCATTTCGTTGTCTGTGACGTTCTGTTGATGGTGGTGGTGGACAAACGTCAAGCGGCACGCGCGAGCGTCACCTATTCCTATCCATTGCTGCGCAAGTCGTGTGGCCTGCTTAAAACCATTTCTTTCATTTGTTTTCTAGCAGTTCTCGTGGCCATTGAGGTAAACAAGTCTACGAAATCATTATCTAAAACTATGGACCGGTGAAGTAGTCGTTGAATCTTTTGATTAACGTTACTTAGCTTATAATTATACGTTTTACCTACAAGTTTTTTGTATGACATTTTAGGTTGTATCAGAGGTGGTGTCAACATGATCCAAGCTAAGAGTCACAAACACTTGTAAACTGTCACAGACATAAAGAGAAAAATGTGGGTTACAGGGTCACGCATGAGTATTGATCGCAAGGTTTAGTAATTAGTACACACAAAGTGCTTTTTGTTAAATTAATAGAAAGCTGTTTGCGTAGCGTTAATGTTTCTGTGAATGCTGACCTTGAATGAAACCTTGATTCGTTCGTACTTCATGCTCTCTGAATTTCACGTGTGTTAGTTAATTTTTACCAGTATTTTTGTAAAGATAAAATGTCTCATATGTTTCCGTGTTTACGGGCCGCCTGTCCTATGAACTTTGTAAGGGATAATAGAAAGGGTAGCAGTAATTCTTTGGGAGGTTTATATACATCTCGGGGTTTTTAGGGCTATTGGAAGAGTTCGATTTACTTATGTAAATATTTGTTTGCCGAACAACATTACTTGTACTGTTCGTAGTAAATAAATATTTTATGTTAACAAATGATAATTTTATTCTTTTGAAGTGATCAGCAGGGTAATTGCGTAATACGCTTTTAATGGCACGCCTTTAATGTTGATAGTTCAGCAATATTCATCGCGTTATTTACGTTGTTTAACTGACGAATTTTTCAAACATATGAAGCGATCTATAAAGTTCATAAAAGTATTTTTACCACCTTCAAAAAAAAAAAGGAGGTTATCAATTCGACACGTATGTATGTAATATTATTGCAACTGTATTATATTCACATATGACAATCTATTAGGGCTTCCAAACCAATGTACAAAGTTTTATAGATGTATGTATGTATGTTTGTCCACGCATTTCTCCGCAACTATTAATCGGATCGTGACCATTTTTTTATTCGCTTACATTTACTTCAACTTAGTGAACAGTGCAAGTTTCATCAAAATCTATTCAGTAATTTTCAAGATGTGGACTAATACGTGTAAGTGTGACGGCCTGTCTTATTGATACGAGCTACGGGTGCAGTGTCAAAGGGAAAACATCTCAAAACCTTGGTCAAATTCTAGTGCAATATTTACAACAAAACTATTACCTACTTATTACAAACAAATATTCCAGTTTTAACTTAAAATTAAAAATTACGAAATAAAAAGTAATAAAAAAAATTTAAATCGACTTCAAAAAGAAATTAACTCAAAATTCTGAAATAACTTTAATTTCGGAAGTCGGTGGCATAAAATTAAAACTAAAATACAGATCCCAAGACACCGGCTTCCGAGATTAAAGTTATTTCATAATTTTGAGTTAATTTCTTTTTGAAGTTGCTTTAATTTTTTTTAATTACTTTTTTATCAAAGAACCTTGCTATCAGCGCCAAAATGGCGAAAATCGATTTTTTCATTTTGTCATCAATAGTATGAAGTCCAGCGTACTTGTATAATGTAGGTCAGTGACCTTAGCCTATACTTTTCGATAAAAACCTACTATATGTATTACGTATAAAACTACTCGCTATGAATTTTTCCCATCCCCAGTCCATTTAACTGTGTCTAGTCCCACTAGCTACACTCCATGCACAGACCAAACACCATCTAAACTTTTAACAGATTCAAATTTTATTCATACACACTCTGAATTTTTCCGAAAAGCAAATAAGATATTACGAGAACGTCTAACTTTAATGTTGAAAGACTTAATGAGAGCCGGCGAAAACCCACATGAAGTTGAAAAATTTGACTTTTTTAAACATCTCTTTTACCACGATAAATGTCAGCAGAGACATTTCAGACATTTCAAAACTGCCGTCGAAGTCGCGATTTAAGGTTGAGATAATGTTTTGAAAGAAAAGTTTTCATTCGATCGGAGTCTGTGTGAATGGATTTTGTTATTTTATTCTTTTGTTCGTTTGAATCTTATCTCTTTTGAGAGATAGAATAGCTTATATAAATCACTGTAGAATTATTAACTTTAATGTTCTGTGTCCTGTAATGTTAATTACTTTGCATACCTAGTATTGTATACAGTCAAGTATTTTCTAATTGAAAAGACAGCTGTTCTGCTAGGGAGTTTGTTGCCCCAAATCCTCTTTCCAGCGAAAGAACTAGGAAGTGGCGAAGGGCGGGCGTTTTGGGGGACTGTTTTTTGTAATTTTGACGTTCGAAAAGTGCTGATTTTCAGACTAGTTTGAATAAATGGCTTTTGATTTTGATTATTTCTCCAATAGCATGGTTGCCGAGAGAGCCGTGAAAATTTTGTACCTACAGACATTGGGAGATGACTTGGTCTGAGAAAGTCAGTGACAATATTTCAATATTTAAAGCTTTACAGAGGGGTTCAATGTTGTAAAGTAATTCATAGAAATGACTGACATTGACGATAAAATATTTTGATAATACTTAAAATTTATAACTTAGTTTAATTTGTAATCTTAACAATCAATTAAAACGGTATTAGGTCTTTTAAAATATCACTTACAAAATCCGTTTGTGATGCCATCTCAGTAACTAATGAATATTTAGATTTTGATGTCGCTATCATTTTACGCTTCAATAGGCTTTAATATCATAAATTTTGACTTCAATAGAGCATTATTGATAAAAGGTTTTCAAGTGAAGATGGGTTACAAATACTTACTATTCAAATTATAATTACCTCTTTATTCATAGTTAAATCAATATAAATTTAAAATTAATGATGTCTGTTACAGATTTAATTAAAGTACAAACAAAAACGTCTAAAAGCTGTGACTTATATAATTTTCTAAAGTTATCAGGAGCTCGCGTAACATTTGTCAGTTTCCCTCACTCGTCAGTTTATTTGATTCGCCAGTTCCGTTGATTAGTCAGTTTTGCTGATTAGACAGTTGCGTCAATTCGACAGTTTCCAGAGCCCGCCAGTTTTGTTGATTCGTCAGTTTACACAGCGAAACTGACAATCAACGAAACTGGCGAATTCAATAATTAAATAAACTGGCGAGTGAGGAAAACTGACCACTGATACGCGGTCTCGTTGTCTTAAACAAAAAAAATCTCGTATTTATAGAATGGGACTAATATTCTTCTATAAGAACAATTTGAGGATTTACAAATGTACGAAAGTTATTAGACTTTTTCAAGGCACGTTTATCCACCTTGCATCACGATCGATCATACTATTGACTGAAAATTGATTTTGAGTTTGTGTATTTAGTAAAATCGACAACATTTTAACAAGCTTTTTTTACATTTTACACCTTTGTAATTTTTTGGCAATTAAAAGTCGCAATGTCAGTTATAATATAACTGACATTTTTTCTTTATTCGAGTTAATTAGTTTTTTGTATGCCCATGTTTCTGAGACAAATAAACCCCTTTTTTCTTTACCATATCGTATAACCGTTCGTTAGAATCTAAACATACACGACTGCAACCTTAACAAAAAATTACGTAAGTAGGTACATCTATTTAACACCCAACAAACAATACTGTTAAACACACAGTACTAGTACCTAGTACTGTATAGTATCGCGATCCAGCCGTCGACGTCGCTGTAAATGTAATAAGTACAGAAACGTGTTTGTGGACCAATGTGCCCTGCAATGGAACGGCTTAGCAATTGCGTTTGCATCGGCACTCTGTAAACGTGGGAACAACTTTATTTCACAATGGACTTGCTAACTGTGTCATTGTTGTCAGATTACGTGCAAGATAAGTCATTCGACATGACTTTAGGTAAAGTGTTTTGAATTTTTTAGCATGTAGAGAAATTGCTGTTATAATCTCGAATTTACGTAAAGGTAAGTGGCCTGTTTCATTAACTCAAGATACAATCTGATTAAATTACATACAAAACGTATCATCATGGTAAGCAGAGGTATCTATACTACATCCAGTTTCGCCAGTTTTGTTTAAGTCACATGTAACAGGGAGCGAGCCTATTAGGCACAA
Organism: Luperina testacea; assembly: GCA_927399505.1. Classification (NCBI taxonomy): domain Eukaryota; kingdom Metazoa; phylum Arthropoda; class Insecta; order Lepidoptera; family Noctuidae; genus Luperina; species Luperina testacea. Next base: position 1,212,583 of record OV656757.1, read on the forward strand.
ATCCAGATTTCGGGCTGCTACTGAGAAATTACAGACGGAAAAACACATTAACATTTTGCCCTCGGGAATCGAACGCAGGACATCATGCTCATCAGAAGCGCTGGCGACCTCTAGACATGCTAGGCTGTATACATTATTTGAATACCTAAGCTTAGGTTGTAAAACCGGTTACTCTTACTTACTTAATATATTGAAAAACTTAACATATTTGTGAATATGGGGAATGTTGTATCAGAGCGTAGGAAATGTTTGAAACAAGTTGGTACAACTTACCCCTAGTAACTTGAGTTACAAGGGGTAAGTTGTACCAACTATTTTCCTTGCGAATATAAACAACATGTGATCGATACTTTAATAATATTCAAAATACATAATTATAAATCAACGTAACATTTACCTTCTGACATTGAAACTAGAACCCTCACCCAAATTCAAGTAGGTACAAAAGAGCGCCATCCATGGCCAAAGTCCCTTGCCCAACAATAGTCAACACTCCTAATATCCGACCAGGAATTGGGACGATCTCATACAATCCCAAACTTAACATATTTGTGAATATGGGAACTGTTGTATCAGAGCGTAGGAAATATGAAAAAAGTTGGTACAGCTTACCCCTAGTAACTTGAATGACAAGGGTAAGTTGTACCAACTATTTTCCTTACGAATATAAACAACATCTGATCGATACTTTAATAATATTCAAAATACATAATTATAAATCAACGTAACATTTACCTACTGACATTGAAACTAGAACCCTCACCCAAATTCAAGTAGGTACAAAAGAGCGCTATCCATTGCCAAAGTCCCTTGCCCAACAATAGTCAACACTCCTAATATCCGACCAGGAATTGGGACGATCTCATACAATTCCATTCAAAGTTCTACAGAAACTTAATCTTGCTAGTTTACACTAGATAAAACTTACTTCCACGACCTGAATTTGTTCCGCTGAAACTTTGCGAGTGTTAATTTCATTGTATTGTCTCATCTTAAGCCGTGGTTATACACGGGCAATTTTTGTCAAAGTTTCTGGCTACACTTCCCGAAGATATATACATTGGGATGCATGAAGAAGCCTCCTCGTGTAGCGCAATTTGTTCCGACAGTTACTTAACTGAACCGAGCGCTCGGCACATCTTGGAAAGTCACACCCAACACCTTATTTGACTGGCCAATTCTTCCCTTGCGGTGGTAGGGCCAACGCCCGCCTGGTTTGCGACCACCCTCCCACCGGAGTCCGGCGTCAAGCAGCCTGCTGTGTTTCGTCGATGCATGGGAGTTCCAGTGCCTCAGGCATCTTCTGGGCACACTAATTTCATCATAGACCTCATCCATCGCTTTCCTCCAGGTATGATCGAGGTCAAGAGTCGGCCCAGTCAGCAATAAAAAAAACTGGCACTCCGGTAGTGCCGACAGAAGTGAAAACTTAAACAATTACGAGTGTATTTTGTGAATCGTCTTATAAACAAAACACGCGTGTTAAGGTGTGTTCCCTATTTTATAGGGTTTTTTGCAAATCAGGTATGATGACCAAAGTGACTGGTTTATTCTTCTCGTGAAAGGAATTTATTCAGATTTACAAATAAGCACACAGGATAGACTTCAGCAGTGCTATTCTCTAAAAGACAATTTCATGGCTGTAAGCTGCGACGAGCTCGTCGACGAGACAGCCTTGAGATCGACCGAGCGTACAGCGCTGATTCAAACCGTATTCACTAACGTGGTTGTGCTCGTCGTCGAACCCAAGGCTGTAACCTCCCGTCGCTGTTTCTCAGACGAACGTAGGGCTTGACACAAATTCTATAAATTATAATCGATCAATCTCGACTGAGAGTTTTATAGGTTTAAAATATATTATTAAAGGTCTATCTTTAAGTATTATAAGGAATACAGTTAAACTATAACCAATATCATATTTAAAAGAGCTTATTTCATATTTCTTATTACATTTTAAGGCTGAATGACGATTCCTTTGCTCTATTCGTGCAACGCGACGCGACGATGAATTAAAAGTCAACATGACATAACATCGCAAAAGCCATTAAACGAAGAGAAGAAGATAACAACCGAACCGATGACGAGACGCTAACAAAATCACTTGAATTTGTAGTTTTTAAACTTTTGGGTGCTTGATTATTTGTATCAGCGAGTGCTTTTAACATAGGTAGTTCTGTGACTAAGAGGATAAATACAACTACCTAATGAAATGTGAGTATTATGATTTTTTCACTGATAGTATATGGCTATTATTACTATTGTCTCATCCACGAGTATTGTATGATACACGAGATATTAATAAAATTTAAGTAAATTACATGATTAGCTATTGTTTTACTATAATATGTACGTATAACTTTATTGTTGTAACGTAACATTGTGTGTTTTAGCATGCCAAGAAGTGCTATACTTTCATTACATAATATGAAAACTGTATAGGTACTTGGAAATTATAATTTTCATATTTAATTTTGTAGAGTCCTAAGCAACCCCTAAGACGACCTACTGACCAATTACTGCCTGTAGAACAATCTACTAGAGGCATGCTCCAGACCGAACAGTCCACACCTTCAATACCAGTAAGTTAATTCTAATAAAATATAATAATGTAATGTTATATTTGCAGGGCGAACGGACATACAACCAGGCCCATCTTTGTATAGGGACAATGTGCCAATGGAAAACCAGCCTAATACAGAACAAAAGGTGAAGTTTTAAATAAAAGTCTTACAATAATATGTTTTAACTTTATAATGGATATTTAGATAACTTTTTTTTGTATTACAGTTTGAGGCTAGATCACCACTTGCAGTCTTGCAATGCGTCATCATAGGAGTAATGCCCCAATTGCATCTTCATGTAAGGTTAACTTAATTATAATTTGGTTAATTATTGGTTTAGTGTAAAAAGCACTACATAGTAGTGGTCTCACTTTTGATTCCCGGGTTGGGCCAATTTGTTGGGATTTTCTGTAGGTTTTTTCAACAGCAGCCCTTATTCAATCAAGATCAAGATATAGACTACATCTAATAGAATCAAGATATAGACTACATCTAATATGTATACTACATTGTAATATCTATTCCTTTAGAGGGAGAGTGATGTGATGTTGATGATACTTACATATTTGTTTTATCTCTGTATAGTAATTTGTTGCATTTTTATGTTCATAGCATCTCGTAGGCATCGAACGGCACACCGCCGTCTGATCCAGCACTCACCACCTTCTCAAAGGCAATCCAAATGGCGAGCCTGACTGAATGTTTTGTCGCCATTAAAGAGAGGTGTTTGGAAAATGAGAGACTTCTTATTGACAACCAGCAGAGGATGTTCGACTTTTAAGGAAATAAGTGAGTCATGGTCAAGGCAGACCCAGGCACTGCAGGATTTATGAGCATCCATCAGTCGAGGAAGTTGAATCTCCGAAACATGGATCTACTACTATGTTTAGATAATTTTAAGTTTATTTAAGATGGATGTTAAGAAGTTTAAGTATAAGAACTGTTTTTTTGTAGTAAATGTCAATGTTTGTTAGCGGGCATGCTCTTTATGCCTGCAGGCTTTTATTTAGGTACTTATTTAATTTTGTTTTGCTTGGGTAGTTTTCATTGTATATACTAAATTATTTAATTAAATGTCCTGTTTCTTGTAATGTTAATTACTTTGCATACCTACTATTGTATAGAATCAAGTTTTTCTAACTGAATATCAAAAGTCATTTTGAATAAATGATTTTTGATTTGATTGATTGTTTTTAATAGTAAATAAAAAAGAAAATAATGCAGTTATCTGTTTAATTTCTCATACCCCTGTATACACTCTTACCCATTTAAAAATATAGTACAAATAGGGACTAAGGTATAAATAGGCACATATTATTATAGGCTATTGATATTATACTAATCATATACACCTTAAACACCACACTTTAAATACACACCTTAAATGTTATGACAATTGTTGATTATAATAATATTTTTATTAATAATTTAAATACCTATTTATTGTATCTAGTCAATAATGGTGAGTATATTCTATCTAAACACGTTAACCACATCTGTAAAGGAACGCATAAATTGTAGATACAACATGCTCGCCATAATTGATTAACTAAATCTCGCCTACTTATCAGCCTACTCTCTAAGTCATCATGTGTTGGAGCCTGATGTGTCAGGATTCCAAGTAACCTAGATTCTTCATCTAAGTCACATTGGTCTCATCATCATAGGAGCTGGTAGCCCGGCTCTATTATCCTTTCAGGATTCCAATAGTCCTCTACACTGTTTCTTGCACTGCTGTGCAAATTGTTGTAATGGCTCTGGACTCTCAGTTTCTGAATTACTAAAGGGAGTCATTAAATAAGGCCTTTGAGGATATCCTGAGTCACCTGAAATCAATGAATGAAGCTAGAATTAAGTGCAATCTTGACTTGTGTTTAAGTTATCATTGTATTGTAAATAATAACTTCGTGGATTGCCCTAGAGGCAGAAGACTGAGATATGTATGTGTCTACATTCTTCCCAATGATTTTTTGGTAACTTCCATTAGCCAAAAATGATAGTGTGCATAATATCTGAAACATCAGGAATTCAATAGGCTTTTGTTGGTGTGTGGTGAGGTATACCCATCATATCTCAAGAAACCTAGATGTAAACAAACCTTTAGCCTCTTGGTTAAACCACTGGAACGAAGTCGCGGACGCATATATGGAGTTAAGTCATCTTCCAATATATTAATTAAATCCTCAGAAAGCCTGTAAATATGGATAAAATCTGTATCACGGAATATTGTTTTAAACTTTCGTATTTGTTTCGCCTGTCGAGCTTTCTTCAAATTATCACTTTTCTTAGCTTCTTCTAATAAATGTAGCTTCAATTGTGTAGTAAAAGAATAGAAATATTTAAAAAATTAAGTACAGTTTATTATTTTTGTCAGTCTACGCCCGAATATTTAGAGCTTTTTGATTTGACAGTTAGAATCGAGGCTGTGGGCGAGACGTCTGACGTTTTACGTCTTACGAATTTTCGATCAGGGTCACGTGACCTGACGCGAATTTAGAAGTTTTTACCCATTCCAAAAAAAGTACACAGCGCCGCTAAAGAAGTTTTCACTTCAAAAAAATACATAAACTCACGTCTTTTTCGAGAGGGGGTAGGCAAGAACTACAGATCACCATTTGCTCCTATACTTACATAATTCTTTTGCATCGTCCACGTTCATGCAAATCTGTTGACACACGCGTGTCGGTTTCGAGTACTTGACCGTTTTGAAAGACGGCACTAATAAGGTCTGTGTTATTTGCCTTTCTAGGGCGTTCCCTCTAGCGTTTTCACTTACATCCGTCTTGTAAGCTTTTTGTCACCCACCTTGTAGTTACTGCCCAAAGTGGTAGTATTAATAAGTACAGGTATCTCGTTCAATTGCCAAGAGTTGCGCAATTTTAGTTGCCCGTGTACGAAAGCGTAGGTACCTGTATAAGTTTGTCACGGAACTTGCATGCTGGTTATAGTTTGAGTGGTTATAAGTATGTTGTTTTGTTTTCAATGAAGGCGTATTGTGTTCAGGTATTATGGTAGATGGTCGTTGGAAGGATAGCTGTAATCAAAACTCTGTACGAGTAACAATGAAAAACAACGTTTTCCATTGTACCTACCTAAAGAAATGTGTGTCTGATGTAAGAAGTGAATAACAAATGGTATTAATATACCATTATGTTATTCATTTCTTGACAAAGTAATCACTTTTCGACCGTTTAACACAATTAATTTCAAATTTTTGAAATCGGGAAAAAATGTGATGTTTTACTTTTGATTCGGTTCCAAAAAAAATAGGCCACCGTAAATGTTCCTTTACCAAATTTTCGGTTCAAATAATTCACTGCAGCATAACACAAAACCCTTCTTGATATTCCCGTCACCTCTGCTACAGCACGGCACGGGCCCTGAATATTTGAAGTCAAGTGACCGTAGCGATCTGCTACATAACCTCCACGAGCAAACATCTCATAAATATGCGAACTCGTCAACCCGCCTGTATCGCTTCCTGAATATAATCTCAAAGAATTTCGCGCTCCATCGAGTTTCACTTATACGATATGCATTTTATGATTCTCAGGCCACCCACCGATGCATATCGTGACGTTGAAAAAATCGAAAAATCCACTCAGACTTCTAAAAGCCCGCGAAAATCCTTAGCTTCGGAATTTCAAAGTTTGGAAAAATTTCGAATTGTCATCTTTGAACGTCGCATTTTAACCCTTGTTCCACATGAAGTGAATTGTAAGATCTTTTCTGAATATTGAAAGCGACTCGCTCGTGTTAGAATATCGGGTTCGAAACGTGTGAAAAGATTTCTCGCGTAAAAGAGACATCTTGACCGCCTTAGCTCTTATGTGAAATCGAATTTGCTTCTAAAATAACAAACTATGTCATTGTACAACATAATCTATTGAGCTTAAAGAGTGATAAGAGTGACACTAAGAAAAAGTGTGTTTTAATTTAGGTCTAAAGCTTTTATCGTTTGCGAAATTATTTTGTACGTTTGAATCCAAGCTGAAAAATAATGCCTGCTATTAAAACTCAGAGCAGACCTCAAAAAGAGGCGGCATTAACGTCGCCTATAAGGCTGCGGACACGAAGTCAGCGAGCGCGGCGCAGCGGCGGCGGCGGCGCGGGGAGTGGCGCGTTTCAATGCATATGGAACTGGCCTCGAAGGCAGTAGCGCGGCGCGGCGCGGGGAGCGACGTACGAGCAGTGCGCACCAGTCTAGCGGTGCCCGCGGTCTGAATTCACGTAGTGTTGTTCATTTTATTTTTTGTTCTTTACGACTGACATTTCAAAATGTTGCATCAAAAATATGTTGTCGTCGCTGTTTAGACATTTTGTTCGCGAAAAAAGACACTAATGTCTCATAATACAACAATACGCCGTTCTAGCGCCGCGCGATCTGCCCGCTGCCTTCGAGACCGCAATCGCTGACTTCGTGTCCGTGACCTAATAGTCTGTTTGTAGTATAACACCACGTGGGTACAATGCGGGTTGGTCTTCGATTATTTTATTCTAGAATATGCCGGTTTTCTTACGATGTTTTCCTTCACCGTTTAAACGTCGCCCATGTTTCATTAATCTGCCAACAGAATACGTCATATTATTCCCTTATTTTTGTTTCTTTAGCATGTCAAGAGATAACAAAAGGGCACTTAAAGCGCAGATCGTGACAGTTATTTATTACATATTACAATCCTCATTCAAATAAAAACATTAACAGGAATCCCGAAAACACTTCAGTCTAAAAATCCCCAACGGAATTGTGTACAGCTTTAATATTATCGAAAACAATTATTTATATTTTCGTCAAACAAATGAAAAGATGTTTGTAATCAATAAAATTCAATTGAAACATAAAGAAAGAACACACAAATTAAAAACTTTATCGAGTCTGAAAAGTTGGGAAACATTTCAGATCAAATATTCAAATGAAATATGTCGTCCAAACTTGGTTGGACTAAAAAATTGTGTCTTTGTACCAAGTTTGAGGCATTTGTTACTTACGGCCACAGAAGGTACTTTAATGTGATTTGTGGAGTGATTCTGGATATATATTTACGAGCGAGACAACTTGGTGAAAAATTAAGATGTGGTTGATAACCCGAATTTGATAGAGAAGGAACTTTCACGTCGTGTAATCAGCCTATAATATTCCCACTGCTGGGACACAGACCTCCTCTTTGTGAGAAAGATTGGGTCGTAATCCACCACGCGGGCCCGGTGCGGGTTGGTAGATGTCACATGTCTTCGAATTTTTGGTTCTAGGACATGCCGGTTTCCTCACGATGTTTTCCATCACCGTTTTTGAGAGCAATCATCATGACATAAATTACACAAAGTAAAGCGCCTGTCTGGGTCCGAACCTACGACCTACGGCTCGTAAGTCGGGTCCGTTACCACTGGGCCACTACAGCTCCTGAGAAGGAACTTTATGTGTATGCATTAATGTGTTTTTCCAATATCACATAATTGTTTACATGTTTGGAAACTAAATCGCAAACGCAGGATAGTTAGTCTTTGTTCCTCACTACGTATTCGCAATTTTAAACTCTATTTTCCAAGCTCTTATGATGTTTTCCGTATCTGTAAGTCAGTGACGATATGATTATTTTGAAAATGCTTCAATTCTTGAGGAAACAGTCCTACTAAGCATTTACAATTTCGCCGACCATTCTATACTGACAAATCCTGCAAATAATTGGGTATTTCTAACACAATTCTACGCACTAATATCACTTTTACACCAAAACACAGAGTAACAATACAATTGTCGGCAATTTACACATTACACACTAGAATAAACTGCAGTATAATTGACGCGTGAACACCGTATTATTAATTGTGCCAATGCACAAATACTAACAAATGTATGTCAGTTTGAAACTATTTTGAAAATACATGCCTGTAATTTGGGGTTTATTGGAAGCTGTAATTTTAGGAAATAGGTTTTAGATCGTATCTAATTAGTCATATCGCTACCAGGTTATTTTGGCGCGTGGCGAAGATCGGAACTAACGCCGCCATCTTGTTCTCTGAATATATTTCAAATTACATTAATTCACAAAACAATTGCACGAATGTTTTCCAACAGCGCCATTGGAGCGGCTAAAGATCCTTCTTGCAATGTACAATACGAAACAAAGGCGATGCGCGCTTTACTTGTGATTACTAAATGTACAAACATGCTAAGAATGTGAATGTGTGAGTGAGCGCAGGAGGATTAGGGCGGTACTGTCCGAGATAATGGCGAAGTCTGAAGTGAAATTGAAAACATGCGACAAATCGAAATGAAAGATTGTACTCATCATAATGAACAACTTTTACTAAGTGACTAAAGCTGAAATCGCGAAAACAAAATCAGTTGTTCCCTACATTTATGCCCGCATCTCGTCAAAATGTAGGGAACAGCTGATTTTTGTTTAGATAGTTTTTATCCCGATATTCGCACTGCTAGTAAATTAATATATTAAGCGATCGTCATTTATTTTGTTACTATTTTGCAGCACCCAGCGGTTTCACCCGCTGAAGTTTCGATCCCGTGGGAATATCGGGATAAAAGCTACCCTATGTCATTTCCCGGGACTCTAACTATCTCTATACCAAATTTCATCTAAATTGGTTCAGCGGTTTAAGCGTGAAGAGGTAACAGACAGACACACTTTCGCATTAGGGCTCGAACAAACAGGCGCGACACGTGATAAGGCCGCCCATTGTATGTTTTGTATTCATAATCGTATTTTCTTGTTATGTATTTTCTGGTGTACAATAAAGTATATATAAATAAATATAAATATATAAATAATCGCGCGCGACACAAAGGCACCGCTCGTTGCGCGACTTGCGGTGCCTTTGTGTCGCGCGTGATAGATTATTCCAATAATTTCAGTTTGTTTATTACATTAAATCAAGTCTGTTTTTTTAATTGGACACAAATAAAGACATCCCTATGATAATTATAACCTTTTTACATGTGATACACAATATTTAATAGTTCCTCATCAAAATCTTATCAATATTATTAAGAAATACTGTTCTTTTGTGTAAATGGCATATTTAACTGTTATTTACAACAATAATGTGACTTGTTTATTGATTATGCCATTGTAAGACCAAGTATGTAATTGAACTAATTAATTTCAACATATTTTAACGTATTTTAATCATAGTTTTATGATAAAATACAAATACTAACAAGTCTGTAATAGAATCGTACGATGTGACGTCACTTGTTTACCACCGGCTATAAAAGCCGACGCTCCGCCGTACTCGGCACATTCGCTCCGGAGCAGTCACACCGAACGGACCTAAGTTAAGTAACCTTATGTAATACTCTGTAATTTTCTAATGTACTTTCAATGATTTATGTGTTTACTTTAGTTTGTTATTTATACTATTTCTATGTCCATAAAAATAAATTGCTAGACAAATCTGCTTACTAGAACTTGTGTATACTCTTTACAAATAAATACCTACTAAACAGCTAATTTCAAATATCTGAATTTTTAAATAAATAAATGCTTTGTCCCTATGTGCGTCTATTATTTTTAGTAATTCCAAATATATTTATCTCACACGCGCGATTTCATCGCGATCACAAATCTTGTGTGCTGATATTGAAGCGTGATCTTCTTTTGCTACATTGTACGCACGGCTACACATCAAGCTATACATGCCCAATATAAAAAAGCGGAGTTCTCATTGTACGTTATCGCATGCAATGCGAGGTCAGCTAAAATTGAAAAGTTATAGCTTGGAGTGTAGCCGTTTGTAGCAATAATAATATTATATTTTGGTCCACATTATAGCATATTATTCTGACTTTATTAATCATAGCATAGAAACTGTTTCATCAATTGAACGGGACTTGATGAAATAACAGATACGGTTACGTCAGCCACAGACGCAATAGTGTTATGTACTACCACCATACCTATATATTCCACTTCGACTGGTTTGTCGACAGTCTTGTTATAAGCCCCAAATTATTCGTGAAAAAGCGACATTAATGCCAATCACTGTAAAAAACCTAACAACCAACGAGAAAACTCATCAAAGTGACCACCCCAAATTAGATGACATCTAAAAACTGCCTGTTCTCGGCGGTCATTCACGTCCTATTTGTCATATGATTGGGCAGACGCGTGAAATGGAGCGTGTGATCCAGGCGGGGGGGAGAGGTAGATCTGTAACGTATGTTCACTGTACGGTTAGTGGAATTACATTTATCTACCTGTTTATACGGAGATAGTGTTTAGGATTATGTTTATAGGCTGATTAGGGAGATGGCGTGTATTTCGTACTTTACTCTAAAAATTTAGAAAATGTATGTTTATGATCTTTATCATTTATTTAGATAAATAAGTGTTCGGGCCAATTTTTAAGTTTATAGATCAAATGGATCATATTTTTTTTCAAATAAACTGTATCCCTGCTTTTCACCCCCACAAGGGTAAAATTATGAAAAATCGTTTGGGTTGTGTTCATAACTTGACTCAAAGACCCATACTTTCGAGTTAATGGAAGCAAGCAGGAAAATCCACCCCCTTAAACTTTATTACCCTTTTCACCTTGGTAGGAGACGAATTTTGAAAAACCCTAAAACACAAACCTACTTTTTTTTGTTTTAGTTGTACCGAGTTTCAAGTTAATCCGACAGCGGGTTACATATTTTTCTAAACTTTGTCACCCTCTAAATCCTCTGTGAGGGTTTTTTTTAAACTACAGTATCTGTATCCCTTCTTTTTATCCCCATAGGGGTGGAGTTTTTAAAAGTCGTCTGGGATGTTTCTATAACTTGACTTAAAGATTATTTATACCAATTTCCCAATCAAGCCACGTAATAAAATACTCCCCTGTGAAATTGACTATCCCTCTTCACCACGTTAGGGGTAGATTTTCTAAAAATCCTGATACATTTTATTATTTATTTTGGTTTTACATACTGAGTTTAAAGTTAATTGGACCGCACGTTAAAATTCTTCCATACAAAATTTTACACCCCTAATCCTCTTTAAGGGAGTAGTTTAGAAAACTTACAAAATCCATTTTATAGATTTATTTACTACAGAAACGCGAACTGAAGCAACACAACAGTGTAGTTGGCTAGTAGACCCAACAAACTCAGTTGGAACGCCACGTCTGCGTAGAACAGGCCACACACACGCATCTTGCGGAACGATGCTCGATGTAACCGCAGCACGTTCTTGCACAGTTTTCTCTCGTCATCTGTTACATTATTTAATCAATTATTCATGGCATAAATTGAATGGAGACGGAGTGGAAGACCAAAGAAAACATGATGGATATGAAAGCATAAGAAGTGCATGACAGAATGACTGAAGACAAGGGAGAATGGAACAAAATAGGAATTTACTTATGTAAAGTCTAAGAATAATCATACCGGAGCAATTTGACATCAAAATAACTGCGCAACTATCTCGAACACTTTGCACAGCTAAGTAGAATGTCTCACACCGCTGCATGAATATCGTTTGCCACGTCAAGTTCTTGCTCAACCAACACAAAAGAGAGATCATGCCCAAAGTCGCTCCATGCTGTAACAAAATTAATATTTCAATTCAAAATATTTTACTTCACAAAAACCACACTTGTGAGATGACAGAAAATAGGTGCACGATTCCAATTGGTTGTTTCCTATGGAGAAAAGCTGGCAAGAAACTTAAAAATAATTGACTTTTACAATATTTTTAATTTACAGTGTTCAAAGGTATGGGAGAACAGCACAGGCCTGTCAACGAGCTAGGTACTTAACAAAATAGAAAATAGTCGTCATTTGTGATGCGATTCTTAAAGGGGCCTTGCATTCTTCTTTTAATTTCATTAACTCACTATGCAATTATTTTAGGCGAGTGGCATAATGGCTCTGTCTTCATTAAATTATATTATTTTTTATACATATCTTTGGAGGTAGGCCTTATCCCAAGAATGGGACAGAGCATGCTAGAAAAAAGATATGTGGCAAAGAGAGTGATGTATATAAATACAAGGTAGGAGATCAAACAAAAATTACAAGAGGAAAGATAAGAATCACATAAGGTGGCAACTCTGACAAGGCGAGACGAAAAGGAAAATATCTTACTTTAACCCTAATCAACATGTCACCAGACAGAAAAGAAGATGCTTCGAAACAACTGTAACGATACTCACTATGGTATTATTCTTGAAGCCTATCTTGTACCCTTCAATAGTCACTTGAATGTAACTGAGAGACTGGAGGAATCCTTCAATAGTATAATACAGAATCTGAAAAGGGGAAAACTTCTTATTAAATATCTTTTCACGACGTACATCCTCCATAAATGGTAAATGGCGACAGATAAGAGAGGGGTATACAATGGAACAATACAGTCTGAAATATAAATTAATAAGCATAGGTAACTTCTTCAACCAAATTGACCAAAAACACTATCTAGTAATACTAAAGTACTTACGAATGGCTGAAAATAAACTGTATAGATGCCATAACACTCTAAAATGTCAGCATAAGCTTGAAACATTCTTTTACAGAAATCGTCACCACGCCTTTCTTCCATTTTAAGGGACTTTAAGACTTCAATATTCCATAACTCAAGTTTATTTTGTAACAATTTAATAAATCGAATGGCATATACGACATTAAAATCGAAAAGAACCATAAAATAACTAACAACTAAATAAAACCAAGGTAAAGACAGATGTATGTTAAAATACGATACGACTATGAAATAATAACTGAGAGCCATGGTAACCATAATCCAATTCCAAATGATCAAATGCTTAAAACTGGTTTCATTGTTGAGAAATCTGTGCACTCTTTGAAATATTAATACAAATTTAATATTGTTTTTGGTTTGAATGCTCCCGATGACGAAATTAAAAGCGAATCCGAAGCAATAGTATATGCAATCAGTGAAATTGGTGACCGTCATGAATGTAGTGAATCCTAGATGTTCTTTATAATGAAACAGCATGTAGGTTCGGAATATGTACAAAGAAATAAATAATATAGCTCCGGTTATTGAAAATAAAATAGAAATGAAACTGTTAGGAGTTATATAATTGTTTTTGATGCGATATCTAGGAGTAAACGAAAATAATTGCATAAGATTCAAAGGCCACAGCATCAGCTGCACATCTTTGTCCACCATATTATTTAAAACACTGTTCACAGGATTATTTTGTTCGATGTTACGGACGTTCTCCATTTTAAATAGTAATGGCTTCCTGGCACACGTCTGATACGGTAATCGATAGTAAAATGTATTAACTGCTCAAATAAAATTCATTAAGATAATTGATTGCGAGCGGAATGAATTGTGTCAATTAATTTAAGAAATTAGACATTTACATTAGTCTATGTAAATATTTATTTGAGTTAGAAGTTTATTTACTGTAAGTCCATCCTAATTAATCATTTCATTCTAATCGTTTTATAACATTCCATAATCATCAAATGAGAGTCAGTCGTTGCACTCAAGGGGGAATCCAAAGTTACAGCGCGTCAAATTTGTAAAAAAAAAGTCATTTCATACCGCGCCAAAACCTTATGACACGGTTTTTAGAATCATATTTAACAAAAAAAAAAATAGTCCGCTTCATTGAAGTGGGAGGAATATAATATGTCAGTCGTGTAAATAATATAATTTATTTATTTAATAGGCAACAAAAGGTCCACACTGACGAAAACAAAAATACCTATTAAAATATATTAGTTACAATATATCTTATAACCTATGTTAGCACTTATATAGTAGGACGTTAGTAACAATGTGGCTTATGATTTATGTTAATAGTAGATTTTACAACAAGTGCACAAAACAAACCATTTTTATTCGAGACTTTTAGCAGCCCGAGCCGAAGGCGAGGGCTGATAGTAATGTCGAGGATAAAAATGGTTTTGTGGACGAGTTATAAAATCTGCTTTTCACTTCGATTGCGAGGAAATAAAACAGTAGTATAACATAAAATTTCTTTAATTAAAATTCAAAGTAAAATTAGAACAGTTTTGAATACTGAAGGAAATTGTTTTTCTGTTCTCCAATTTACAAAATTATCGTAAACTTTGAGATATTTTTCCCGAGACTTTGGCGGTAATATCTGTTGCACAACTCTCTGTGCATTCATTTCCATAAGCGTATTAGTAGAGACTGTTAAATCCTCTTCTTTTTTAGCAAATTGAAGAAATTAATAAATGCACGAAAAAAGAACAAGAGTTGTTTCCCGCCGCTTTATTTTTTTTTTAAATCTTACGACATTGATATTAGGCTGCAGACCTATACAGCCTACTATTAAATTAATTTTGTAATAATAATTTTCTTAAATCAACTAACCTACCGTACTTGAATTAAAATTTTAATATCTATTATATCTTAAAAAACACATAAGGCAAATAAATTAAAGTAAATATAATATAATAACAAATTCTATCTATGAACTTCTTATTGTATTTGGCTGTATGGCTCATTTTCTTTGCCTTAATATAATACATTTATGAGTTGATACGTTAATGCCCTTGTGCACAAAATTCGATTTTGTGCAGCCTATACCCTGCACAAAGAAGCACTTTCAGAGCATGAGAAGTGAAAATACTTATACACACTACGACAGACAGTGTTCTTTTGATGAGGTGTCCCATTATGGGACATCAAGCCTGTCAGCTATCACCTTCAGGAGGCTGTTGCCACTGCCACGCAATCACGCGTAATCACGCAGTCTAAATGAACATAATTGTTGCGATGGCACATCAGGCTAAATTCAAATCTATACGGCAAAGTGATCAAAGGAACCTGATCTCAATTTTCAAGGAAAATAAAACTGCACTTTTTTTTTAAAGAAAAATAAACGTCTTCAGTCGAGTCTTTTTAAATGCGAAGACCTTCTATAACCGCGAGGTGTTCAATCTCAGAGAACATTTTTTAAAAGCCGACGTGTGTATGTGTCGCGGGTTTATGACAAAATCGGGATTTTCATTAAAAACCTAGGCTTTTGATCAAGTACCGGAAGAAGACAAAATGATTACTTTATGTTTTCATAAACCTGAGAAAATCAAGTTTTTTGATCAAAAACCTAGACTGGATTAGTTTTATGATAAAAACAATGTTGGTTGCTATTTCTTTAAATAAATAAAACAATTAAGAGACAATAAACAATGATTTATTTGTTATGAAATTACATACATTAAAAAGAAATGTGTGTGGTGACGTGTGTGTGTGTGTGATAAATAAAAAATAACCAACAAAAAATAGATTTATTTAAGTCTATTTTACAAAACCGCAAACTGTAGCAACACAACTGTGTAGTTAGCTAGTAGACCCATCAGACTCAGTTGGAACGCCACATCTGCGGCCATACACACGCATCTTGCCGAACGATGCTCGATGTAACCGCAGCACGTTCTTGCAGAGTTTTCTCTCTTCACCTGTAACACTGATAAATAAAATATTCATAGCTGAACTTGAGTCGTCTCCGAAATTAAATTCGTGAAACTTTGCTGTCGCCGTCACCGTCAATAACTACTATAAAGTCACAATCATCTGCTTAGCCTTTTCCCAACTATGTTGGTGTTAGCTTTCAGTTTAACTGGATGCAGCTGAATAACAGTTTTTACATCTGACCTCCACAACACAGTTAATGGGTAACAAGATACTGCTGTACAGTAGTTACTGTGCCAAGCACAGTAACTACTGTACAGCAGTATGGCAGATAGAGCAGTGGAGGCCAAGTGGTAACGGCCGCGACTTACGAGTTGTAGGTCGTAGGTTCGAACCCAGACAGGCGCTTTACTTTGTGTAAATTATTTTCATCACCACTGCTCTCAAATCGGTGAAGGAAAACATCGTGAGGAAACCGGCATGTCCTAGAACCAAAAATTCGAAGACATGTGACATCTGCCAACCCGCACTGGGCCCGCGTGCTGGATTACGGCCCACTCCCTTTCACTGACAGGAGGCCTGTGGACCAGCAGTGGAAACATCATAGGCTGATTATGTATGTTCAGTAACTACTTAGCCCAATTCTAGCTTTATGGCGGCTCGGAGCACGAGGCGAGGCAGTGCGCAGTAACAAATGCATATGCAGCATGTGCAGCGGGGGTAAGAGATAGGATACTGTGCAGTGAGTAGCGCACTTCAGAGCTGCCATAAAGTTTGACGCGAACTATACTATTGTAGATCTTTTATCATCATCATCCTCCCTTATTCCTTCTAGATACATCTCTATCAGCCTTCATCTTAATACGAACTACATTTTAAGCTCACACACACATTGCAGATCGTCCATTATTTCTTTATTCATCCTCTAGGTATGTCATGGTCCGCGGTCCATCAGCTTTGGACGGTTCAGACTAAATACCCCTCTTCTAGTCCAAATTTTTGCTCATCAGAAATCATTTGAGTGAAGGTTGTAGTGACAAAATAACACGTCACTATGCTTTTGGTCTTTAATAAGAATGAACCCATATAAAGTCTGATAATTATCATACCAGAGCAATTTGACTTCAAAATAACTGCGCAACTATCTCGAACACTGCACAGCTAAGTAGAATGCCTCACACCGCTGCCTGAACATCGTTTGCCACGTCAAGTTCTTGCTCAACCAACACAAAAAGAAGAGCATCCCTAGAGTTGCTGGGCGCTGTAACAAAATTAGCATTCGTGATAATATTCTTCAAAGTATAGTATGCTTTAATCGAATGTTATTAGATGAAAGTAATTGGATGATTGTTAGATCATTTCACTAGATTAAGATCTTTCAATTTCGTTGACTTATTAGGTTGCCATATTGGACGAATGCATACTCTATATTTTATTTTAAATAACTTTAACGAAACAATAATACCTAAATAGAGTGACGAATGTATCATGACAAAATATTATAAATACGTATTATTGAAGCTAACTCAAAAACTACCCAAGCAAAGTTAATAGAATTTATGTGGGACGACCTCTGAGGAGTACCCTATCTATTAGAAAAATAATTTTTGAAATCGATTTATAATTGCCGGAGATATCGCGTAACAAACATACAAAAAAAACATACAGTCGAATTAAGAACCTCCTCCTTTTTTGAAGTTGGTTAAAAATATATATCACGCGAACCCATAAATGTAACCCAACTTAGTACAAACTTCAATAATGAAATGTTGCAGCACATAAAGGTACAATGTATCCCATTAATAAACCGTAGCTTCTAACAGACACCTCGTATCGAGGTAGAACAAAGCCTTCGATCGATTGAACTAAACAGTGCCCCACGAAACGCTGCTGTCTTAAAAATCTGTACTACACTCTCATTATGCTGCTAAGTTAGGTAATTGTGTGGAGTGTCCTTAGGCTAATTAAATAGTTTGTCTTAGGTGCACAAGATGCTAGTAAATGTAACAAATAGTGCCCGAGGACGATACCTTGCGAGTTTTTATTATCAACTTTATTGCCTAAGTTTGGGTGAGATCATAGTGTGAGCGGGAAGCGGGCGACTTTTCTCGCAGTCTTGTCGCAATGTTTATTATTTATCTAGAGACATATTACTGAGTCATAATCATAATTTATCAAGCCTACATTCCCCGAAGGGGTACTAAAGCAGGCTTTTAAATTTGTTATAAAACTCGCGTAATTTATGCGAGCCTGAACAACATGTATTTTCATAATAATTTTAAAAGATGACGATAGGTTTCTTAGCCCTGACTTTATTTTCGAATTATATTTTTAGTGCCTAAATTAAATGTTTACTATTAAATTTAATATTAAGTCATATGATTCTATCACCTTTTGATGCATAAAACTTGCTTAACTGTAACCTAAATGGAGAAGTCACTGGCTCCTGAGGGGAAATTCTCGTAATTTTAAGAACGTTCGCTGTCTGATCTCAGGCTGAGGCTACATTAGGCCGCGAAGCGACCTGCGACACATGAGCGATTAAAACAAGTAAATGAATGCTCACGTATATGGCTACACCGTACATCAAATATTACTAGTGATCTTTGATTTCTTTATGCGATAGGAACAACATTACTGAAATCACGGCATCGGCTACATCAATGAGCGAAATTGAAGCGAATTTATAAGAAAATTGCTTTTTTTTCGCTTGTAATGTAGCCATACCATGTTTTTCTCGTTTCGCTCTTCCAGTCGCATCGCAAATCGCTGCCTACTGTAGCCTCAGCCTCAGTCTCAATTCCCTACATTATTGACAAGTTTTTGACATTGATTGCTGTCTGTATTGTCTGGGATTTTTAACATTATAATAACGAGAATTTCTTCTAAAACACATTATGTACTCTAAACTAGCCCTGGAGCCAGGGTCTCACATTTTTCTGTAACCTGTTTCTAGGGCAGTAAAAAAATCATTATTTATTTTTGTCAAACAAGTATCGGGTCTCGAAAGCCTAAAAATATGATAACTAGTAACTAAAAACAAAGTAGGTAGTTATTCAATTTTCTTACAATATCTTTTCTCGGACAACTAACCTACTTAAACACACATTTTCTTAGCTCTGTATTTTTCATAACACACATTCTATGTTAAGAGTTCAATTTCATTTAGCCTTTATAAAGAATCCCGAACAAATATTTAGTTACATCCCTAAAATAGCAGCCTTTTAAAATATTCTCCCTTATAATATTCTCAATTGTTTTAGAGAAAATATTCAACTTTTTAAATTAGTAACCGTCTTCTGAAGGTTGATTCTTAGAATAAATTATTGAGTTTGGAAAAAGATTATACTGTTTACGTATTCTACTCATGAATTCTGCGCTTATCTATCCAGGAATAGAAATCTCCCGAATCACGATAATGCAGCTTTAATAGGATTATTGTGGTTCAAGTAAAGCGGTCAGTCGCGGCCGCAAATAATTCGGCAGTAGCCATTATTGTCCCAGCTTATATTGTGACCGAAAAGCCAGATACTTTTTGTAAAGCAACGTTGCCTTTACGTACTAGATAGCTGGAAATGCTGGCATCGTAATAGGCAGCCAGCAAAGCTGGTAATGAAGCTAGGTAATAATCTAGAAAAAAAGAAAGCTATTTAGATTCCAAGAATTAAAAACAAAGACAAAAAATAGATTTCTAATTTGGTATGCAAAAAACTGTCGCTTTATATAAAATACAGGTTTCAGCTGCTTCCCGTTAAGGCTCCTTCAAACAGGCGCGACACGACACGCGACACAAAGGCACCGCAAGTCGCGCAACTAGCGGTGCCTTTGTGTCGCGCGCGATTAGCGTCGCGCGTCGGGTCTGTTTGCAGGAGCCTTTAGACTGGAATCCGACTCCAACATAGTTAAGAAAAGGTTAGACCGTAGATTGATATGAAAAAAATGAAAGATATTTTTTTTTCACGCTTATAATAGCTTCACTTGTAACTAACTAACAAACAATGTAATAAAATCCTAAAAGTCAATTTTAACCTACATCTAAATGTCGTATCGAAATGAAACTATGTATGTAGGTATATGTAATTCGGATGACAAAACTATAATTTGGTATCTTAGACTTGATCTGATGATGGAACCAGGAGGTGTATAGTGGAACTCTTCACTGGCTACTAGTAAAACCCTCTAGTTTGGGTTCATAATTATGATTTGTTTTAACGCGTCCAATAGTTTGCATATGCGTGTTTTTATTGTTTTTTTTAACCTACATATTTTTCAACATATTGTGTCAGAGATACAGAAAGATAATAAAACAGCTAAAAAACTTTGTCACTGAGTACCTACATTTACTAAGCAATATATCGCCAGCTGTATAACATAGCCAAATGTGGCCTAATTGAATCCATTATGTGATTCTGCCAAAAAACCCTGTGGTCTAGAAAACTAGGGTTCGCAAATGAAGCAGAAAATTGAAACTGGACTAATGTACGGTTGAATTTATATTAGATTTAGTTCTTATGAGACAAAGCAGTGGCTACAGAAATGTAATATTGTTTCTTTCTGTGACCTGAAGCCGTGCGTTCTATTTTAAAGTCAGTTTTGCTAAAAAACTGGTTTTGACTGCAAAATGAGAGAGATTGGTTTTGCGCGGGATCTGACTACAAACTAACTGACTAACTTATGCTGCAAGAAAGTGTTATTAACGTTGTTCATAGATCCTTCTTCTTGTATTGTTGACTCATATTTTGTCCGACCAGCGGCCTTAACCTCTACTAGCTGCGCCCCGCGGTTACACCCACATAAGTGTCAATCCCGTGAGAATATATAGGGATAAGAAGTAACCTATGTGTAAATTCTAGTTATAAACTATCTTTTTGCCAAATTTCATCCAAATCCGTTCTGCTGTTTGTGCGTGGAGAAGTAACAAATACACATACAAACTTTCGCCTTTATAATATTAATGCAGTGTGATGGCACATCAACGAAACTGCGCGAAATGGACGCGAGATTGGCGGGGTTAGCTAAGGAATTGACGTGGTTTCAAGGTCATAGTGAATTAGGGCTTTGTTCGCAGTGACCCGCACTCCAATTGCGAAACACACCTAATCAAAAACTTAAGGATTTTGATGGAAATGTCTAATCCATTGCCTCATATGTATGAAAAATTCGTCTGGTTGACAACGTCAATGAGGCAATGAATGTTGTAGAATAGTCGAAATAAAAAGCTTTGTCATTGTGAGTGTGTTATGGAATCACCCCGCTCGACAGCTCTATCGTTTGCCTCAGTTAAGTCTTGGAAGAAGATATTTTCAAAGAATAAATAAAATGGTTTAAAACAACAATAGATTCTTCAGGATAAATTATACCTAAATATTCTATTCCTTTCTATAGAAAGAAATACTAATATCTTGCTTGTAAAATTATTTTGAGTCTTATAGAGCTTTGAAACAAGATTCTCCATTAGATTACTTTCTTATTAGCTCATAAATATGTAGCAGCCGTGTTTTATCTCGTTGAATGCATTAATGCCGTAAATAACGAATGGTAGGAGGCCACTAGCATATTTATCACTAGGTACTACGTAGCAGATTATGGTAATATTAGTCAATATTTCTGTGCTGATCGGAACCGGGAAGAAAATATAGATCGGTGTTCCTTCACGAGATATTCTTTAATTTTTTGAATAAATGATGGCTGTAGTTTTGAAACAAAGATTATTTAGTTGATTACCTCATTGGTTTGGTGGCTGCAAGCGCTACTGCTGTGCGGTCCTGGGTTCGATAGTGGTTTGATACCCAGGTCAGGAAATATTATATTTTCCATCAAGAACTTTCCAGTGGAAGCCGGGAGTTGTGCCCGGCTTATGGCTATAGTCGCGCCCCATACGGAACGTACACATAACAGGTGACATATGGGTAGGGTACCTATAGTATAGGAACAATTTCGCCATACCCTGCGGGGATAACTGGCCTGTTGTTGCTATTCATTAGTTCATTTTAGATAAGGCAAAAAAATTGGTATTGTTTTTTAATTATTATTTTTATAGAAACATCAACTGCCTAGCCTTTTTCCAACCATGTTGGGGTCGGCTTCCATTTTAACCGGATGCAGCTGAATACCAGTATTTTACATGGAGCGACTGCCTATCTGACCTCCATAACCCAGCTACTGGGTAATACGATACCCCTTGGTAAGACTCAACTGGTTGTCAGACTTTCGGGCTTCTGACTACCCTTAACGACCGTCAAAGATCTACGAATGCCAGCTCGGACCAACGGTTTAACGTGCTTTCCAAGGCATGGAGGGGTCTTGGTTTGTAAAGATGGTCACCCATCCACAGACCAACCGCGGCAAGCGTAGCTTAACCTGATTGATCGACCTGTGCTACTGTTATTATATAGCCACGGGCCGCTCATTATTTTTAAGAAATAGAAACGTTGTACCTATATTATTTAGATACAGAGAACCGAGAAAGATACGGAGAGCAAACGTGAACAAACATGAATTCGATTACTATCTGTTTGCTAACAGTGGTACGAACGTTTGATGTCAAAGGCAGTTGATTTCTGTTGACGGAAACCTGCGTACCTCTTCTAGTTCTGTAAGGCTCTTTCGTCAAAACGACCAACAAAACTCCCTACTGGATCACCTTTACTTCGCGAATAAGTTTTGCAAACATTCGTTGCGCGAGCTTTTGTTTCGCAACGAACGTTCATTCGCGCAACGATCATGCGTTTCTTAAACAGCTACAGTGTACAGAAAAGTAAAAAAAAGTGCTACAAGGATCTTTTTACCACTTGGATGATATTGACAGGCTGATGCTGTTGGCAATATTTCTAAAATTCTATTAAAAAGATTGCAACGTCACTTCCAATTTAAGCAACACGCTAGAAGATATATTAGAATTTGTTTCTAGCGATTAGGTTCACGAACTCATCAAACTCTTCGTTTCACTAATGAACGTTCAAAGTTCACGCACGTACATTTGAAAAACAAATTCGTGAAGCAAATGTTCGCCGTAACTACCTACTCACGTTTCTTAGAACACCAGACATGACAGTTCAGATTCATTGTGGGCAATTTTACGGGAGTCTGCTTTCTGATGACCTTAGAAAATGTTGCTCTGAATATGGAAAGTATCTAGAGTGTATAAAACAACTTGAAAAAAGACTATTTATGATCTAGCAGAAAACTGCGCTCAATCAGGAAGGTGCAAAAATCTTAAGATGCTAATCAAATAGTTGGTAGGTAATTTAAACTCCAAAACGTTATCGATATTTGGTGCAACATCAACATATTTCTCCTCAACTTTGTTCAAAATCAACATAGACATCCAACACAACAAAACTCAATAAAATAGAAATAAAACCATGCAACAAAAGCAGGTTGTTATAAAGACACGAACGTTCACTGGCTCTGTTAGACGTTGAATTGCAAGCGATCTATTGGAGGTACAATGGGACCCCAAACGGCTGCTATCAAAGACCTGAGGCTTTCGATTACGGTACGGATCTAGTTTAGGAGCTAGGAAGGTTACACACATGCGATTGGTTGCGATTTTGTTAAGGTTCTTTTGTCGTGGGTAGGCAGGGAGAAGTCATCGAATGTAAGCTAAGATTTTGTTGTCATCGTGGCGTTAGGAAAATTAATTGTTTATCAAAATGACAATACATAGTGTCTATTTTGATAAACAATTCGTCGTGTTGTAACCATTTTATACAACCGTCTAAGAATGGCATTTGTGTTTGAATGTACCTACAGACAATTTAAATTGGTCAAAAATTTACTAATTGAACATTTATTTTAATACATAATTAGTTTTCTTGACTTATTACTCATACTAGACTAGACTTCCTTCGCATGAAATTTCTTGTTTTCACTTAAAAAATCTGTAGCATATATCTTGTAAACCGCCTAAGATTATTAGTGGAAACTTAATATAGTGTCTGGATCGCGACAGAGCGTTTATATGTGATTACCAATACGTTGAGAGCTGTGTCAGATTATTGGCAATCCTAGGAAGTGGGAGGGTCACAAGAAATGTTCTGCATGTTTGAGGGTAGTGTTGGCTGGCGAAGAGAACAGTGATAGTGTCAGTTTAAATAAAGTGATAGTAACATTTAATTATAAGTTTTAAGTGTTTGGAAGTAATGTATTGTATCTAATTGATTATAGTTATTATGAGGGAAATTTATCAAAGGATTAGTGGAGAAGAATTTAGTGAAAAACTTAGTTGTATTTGGGAAAGTTGGAATGCTTTATTGTTAACCATAAGAATACGAAAGCAGGCTATAACTTTATTTTTTATCCCGCCGTAGTATCTATGTATACAGGATCATATTACATTGGCTAAAGAAACACTGCAGACATGATAAAATAAAAAATAAAAAGAATTGATGTTTTTTCTGAGGGGTAGTGTTGTTTGCGCCGTTTGATTCAACACCGTCATAAGAGAGGAAGAAAGATGCATACCTCATTATATATATGACGTGGAAGATTCGAGTTTCCCCACCACGAGCACATATATAGGCCCACGCACGTTAGAAAAAAATGTCAGTCAGTTACTACCGCATCGCTAATTGATAACCGCTCGCCAAATTGACACCCTTCGTCAAGTTTCGGCTAGAGACACGTTAAATTTAAATATAAAACTGTCCATTGTTAAACGCGCCGCAAATTAAACATAGCTCGCTGCAGACCCGGGTCTTTAGCTTGAGTACGTGCAATTCGCCAAAATTAAACATAATTTCGCGGGGGTGCCCCTCAGCATCGAAGAAATCTTCGGTCCTCGGCAGCAAAATCACCAGGTTGATCTGAGAACAGCAGAAGAGGTTAGTGCATTCTTAATTATGGTGTCATATCGTCGGCGCATCCTTCATTTCTTGTACAGACGCCAGCACATCAAGCTACCCGAAACTGTCAAATTTTCCCAATCAACTTTGAACCTTATGATTAAGCGATAAAGTTGAAAATCTATTAAAGGAATCTGATAGATTGTAGTAGGTCGATGTGCTGGCGTCTGTACGTACTCCGGTTCCCCAGTGATTGAGAATGACCTTTTATCTGTAATCTCCCGCATATTCCTTTAATATAAAGTATTTTCCTTGCATTTAAAATAAAAATTAACTATTCGCATTTTATAATCCACCGTGCAACCAAGTGTTGTTACGTGAGTTGAGAAAATATATTTTATCGTATTTAGATATCCATACAAATCACGTCTCTGAAGTTTTTAAACAAAAAATGATTTTTTTACCTGATATTTCAAGTAAATACACTAACAGAGGTGGACGATTTGACGTTCAAAAGTGCCTTTTATCTGCCTATTTGAAATAAATGCTTTGACTTTGAATAAGCTATTCACAGTAAACAAAATATTTCTCTACATTTTATTCCCAGTCGCAGTCCCTACAAAACGCCTCTACAGACTTTTCGACACATCGTCAACGAGTCGTTTTTCCGCCTCATGTACCACCGACTTAACATCAAACGGTGCCAGATGAAACCTAATATCAGCTGCGCGGCATCCTTTGAAGCACGAAGCTGTCGCTCCGCTTGATTCGCGATGATCCACGTTGTTGCTACCTGCAGACTTTGATGGACATCGCTGTAATAGACTGGGCGAAATGCAGCTGGATGAATTTCTTAAGTTTGTAAGGCAGTATGAAGTAAAGTACAAGGACATAAGTTACCTTGGGTAAACCAGGAAGTCTTTAAACAGACTCCGGACCCAGGTTGGCCGAAGCAAGAAAAACCTGTTCAGGTGGAGATTCATAGATGACTCCGCCTTAGAGTGTAAATGTAGTGTTGCCGGTCGATTCTGTAAAAATCTCACCGTGAAAACTTAGGTGAAGTGAGTTTGTTTTTGCTGGGAGTTGACACTATTGACAGCTCACTCCACGCTCACTTCACCTAAGTTTTCACGGTGAGATGGTTACAGAATCGCACTGCTGTTCTACAAACGATGCGACATTTAATATCATGTCCTGCGTGTCCTGTCAGCTGCACGTTACAGGAACTGATAGACGTTGGTGATGGCGCTAAACAAGTAGCTAAATTCTGGGCCGAGTCCATTTAGATTGCTATCGACACGCAGAAGAAGAAGAAGTAAAGTAGGTACAGTTGTGTTCTTGGATGCGTTGATTGTCAAAATACAAAAAAAAAAAAAAAAAAAAAATACAAAAAACATGAAAAAACAAGTAAAAAAAAAAAAAAAGAAAATACAAGAAATTTCACGCGGATGAAGCTAATATAAAATATGAGAAAAAACTACGTAACTATGTTTCGTTATTGTGTTGATCGATGTTGTCTCTCTGATACTCCCAAATGATCAAACAATTTGGAACTCTTTCTGTTTTGTTTTTTTTTTCTGTTTTTCTTGATAGGTAATGAAACTGTTTGAAAGTGTGTTAATTTCCAAAGACATTTTTTCATTTAAATAACATAGTAGCAATACCTAAACGTCGATACTGAAGATGAATAACTAACTTTTTTTCCTTTAATCTACAACACAATACATTGTGATAACATAACGGTCAAGAATAGTGTTAGTATTAAACTACCCGTTTCAAAGATAAACATTTCACAAGATAGTCTCGTCGCCCCGGGGTACAGGAGCGATACAGATGTACAATTCAGCTGCACCAGGAAGCAATGCTGAAGCAGGAATGCGAAACGTAGGAGCACAGTCTCCTAGTTTTCGCATTACCTGCTAGCTTCCTTAGCTATTGAGTTCCCTGAAAATGTATTTTTAACAGCTATTTGTTAAATTGATTTGTTTGTACATTGAATACTTGCTTTGTTATGGGAGGGTTTAAAATGTCAGGCAAACCAGGCAAATTAATACAAGTCGTACTAATGGTGCTCCAATTCTACGAAGAAATTTTTATTATTTAAACGATTATATTTTTGAATTTTTATTTTCACTCTCAATCTACAGCTTCTTTTTATGGTGTATAATGTATAATAAAGAGTACTCTATATATCTTATTTGTATTGTCCATGACCCAGCGCTCAGCGCCATTTTGGTTTAAAAACCTTTACATACAAAGGTTTTTTTTTTCCAAATGTGTGAAATTAATTGAAAAAAAAATATATATAGGTATTTTATTCTTCGACAGATCACTGTCTTTTTCTGCTATGTAATATTTGACTTCTAAAAAGGCAAAATTTACTATTCTCTTATCTGTAGGTAATCTGAGGAGCAATTCTCGTAATTTTGATCAGCAGTTTGTTCTCAGTCTCAATCTGTCAAAAATACCTATAATTTCCCTACATTTTTGACAAGTTTTTGACATTGATAGTCGCTGAGATGAGATTGCAACTAGATTTTGAACGTTTCCAATTACGAGAATTATCCTTCAGATCCCAGTATAAAATCGACTTTTTTTACTACCTCCGCTGATTTGCCAAATATTCAGCCCCCAACAAGCTAATACTACAAGTTTCCCTACATTTCCCCGAAGCAGTGTCCCCAGAAGAAATAATGTGGCAACATTGCCCAAGTTTGCAGTCACCATGGTCGTTACCGTTATTGCGCTCCGAGAAGTTCCGAAGAAAAATAACGCACAAATTACATATTATCTTAGTTTACGGAAGTGGAGGTTAATTTATTTTAGATCGCTACGTTCATGTTATTCGCTATCGATTCCGTTGTTCGCCTTTCATGAAGTTCGGCCAGTCGAAGTTCGGGCTATGAGTTTTAAATGATTAGCTGGAAGATGTTGTACCTTTTCTTGTGTGGGAAAGCATGATGTATAAAAAAGTCATTATCTCCCATAGCCTTTTCTCAACTATGTTGGGTTCGGCTTGTAGTCAAATCGGATGCAGCTGAACACTAGCATTTTACATGGAGCGACTGCCTGACCTCCGTAACCCAGTTACTGGGTAACACAATGCCCCTTGGTAAGACTGAAAAAATTGTGACTACACACCAGTAAATAATGTTTGTAAACATAATTATTAGGTAATTAAAAATTTATTTGCACCTTGTACCTATTATATACAGGGTGGCAGAAACATCGACTCGCTAATTGTACTACGAATTCAGCACATTATTCTAGACTCCCTAACATTGAAACATTACGTCGATTATAAAAAAAAATGCCGTTTCATAGAAAAATACACTACGCGGTTTTATGTTTTCAAATTATTTCTGTAGGTTACCTGGCTGATCTGACATTCACGGTAGAATGTGACGTCGTAGAAAATTCTCGGTATCGTTCACACATTGCAAAGATCTCCGACTCCAAAGCACAAAAGAGATGCCTCAGAGCCATGTTTAAGTTGAAAATCACTGATAGTTGTAAGCCCTATTTTATTCGTTATACATTTTTTGACATTGGCATCACTTTATTATTATGTTACCTTGATTATTATGTGTTTATTACAATAACTAGCTTCTGCCCGCGACTTCGTCCGCGTGAAATTCGTAATTTCCCCAAAAAATTTCGAAAATTATGTATAATTATGATCTTTTTCATTTATTTCTAGATAAATAAGTATTCGGGCCAATTTTTAGGTTTACAAAACAAATGAAGAAAGAATATGGGGAGGCCTTTGCCCAGCAGTGGAACAATAATAACGAAAAAGAAAAAATAACAAATAAATATTGATTTTTCATAATAAACTGGATCCCTGCTTTTCACCCCCAGAGAGATGGAATACGAAAAAATCGTTTGGGGGTGGTCATTATTTAACTGATAGATTATTTATAACAATTTTCGAGTTAATCATGCTACGCAGTAAAATCCTCCTTGTAAAATTAACTACCCCTTTTCCATACCCCGTTAGGGATACATTTTCCAAAAACCATGATACACGTTATGCTTTGCTTATGTCTTAAGTATAAATACTAAGTTTCGAATTAATCGGACAGCTCGTTAAAATTCTTCCATACAAATTTTGACACCCCCCAATCCCCCTCTAATGGGTAGTTTAAAAAAATGCCATACTTTATAATTTACTTAGATAAATATTCGTGCCAAGTTTCAAGTTTATTAACTCGAGGAATAAGATTTTTTATACAAACAAAGTCCCTCCATTTCACCGTCTTAGGGGTGGTATTTCGAAAACCCCTACATACAAACTTTACCTCTTTATAATATTAGTATAGATGATGGATGAGATATTACTAAAACATTTAATTCAAAAAAGCAGTTCGCTGAGCACAACGGTTTCGTACGTAGCCAGTAAGCCGACCGCCCGGCCCGGCTGAGCCGCGCGGTGCGGTATGGTACCTCGCAGAGCTGCCGGCCGCCTTGCGGAGTTATTTTAAAACTATGATATCTCCTAAGATATTCATTGAAATCAAATGCTGTCAAGGGTAATTTTGTTCAAAATTAAATACTTGTGATGAATAACGTATTTATTTGGATAAAGATCAATATCATGTTTATAAAAACACCTTCGCAAGTAATGCATTATTTTAGAACAAATTTGATTACCCTAAAAAAGGTAATGGTTAATCAACCTTAACAGATAGATATATACTGTTGCGGACTTTTTTATAGGACTTTTATAGAGGAACAATTGCGTCCTACATGATTTTTATGTAACTTTAACCGTTTACGCAGCGTACGCAACGGAAGCTCTCAAAAGGAATATTTTTTCCCGTTTTTGCAACATTTTTCATTGACGCTCCGCTCCTTTTGGTCGTAGCGTGATGTTATATAGCCTATAGCACGGGTGGCGAACCTTTATGGATCAACGTGCCATTTTTTGTAAAAAAATGTTTGATGAGGTCATAGTTGTGCCATTTTTTTTGTGATTACAGAGAAAATTATAAAACAATACTATCGATTCCGCGCTTCCCACCTGCTGCTCCTTACACCGTGCCTACTCACTCCGTAAAGTAGGCTCAAACGCGTTCGTTTGTTAAATTTCAGTGTATTACGTAGGTACTTTTTCGATCGAAGACGTGCGCAAAATAATTTGTCGCGTGCCATCAATGGCACGCGTGCCACTGGTTCGCCATCCCTGGCCTATAGCCTTCTAAAAAGCCCGTTAAATGGACTATCCAACACAATTTTTTTAAGAATTTTTCAATTCGAACCAGTAGTTCCAGACCGCAAAATTATTTTTTTTTTTTTTGTATATACTTTTCCGGGATAAAAAGTACCCAGTGTGGTGCCCAGGATATTAAAGAATAATTATACCAAGTTTCATCGTAATCTAACCGGTAGTTTTTGCGTGATGCCTGAACAAACAGACAGACAGACAGACAGACAGACAAAAATTTTTTTAATCACATTTTTGGGTTCGGTGTCGATATAGTAACACCCCCTGCCATTTATTTTTTTGATATTTTCAATGTACAGAATTTTCACTTCTACAGATTTATTATAAGTATAGATACCCGGTTTGTCGGGCAAACGGACCGCCGCCGCCGCCGATTAGAAGTGTTTGTGTAAACTACGTTAATATCTGCCATGCTGCTGATTTCTACACAGTTATCATGTTGTTTGGGCCAGTTTATTAATGTTTTAGATTGTACTGAGTAACAGTTTAAGTAGATTAACTTAGGTAGAATATGAAAAAAAAAACCTAATGTATGTACAAGCTGGATCTTTTTAATTTATAAACTATATTTTTAGTTTGTAAAACTTCTAGAAAGGTTTCGAAAAGTATGCTTATTTGAAAGCTTTGCACAGAAGTGGGATAGCTAACTGAAAAAAGCAATCTCAGGCCAGGTCATTGAGATCGCTATTGTTTCACTAAGATTAAGTAAGTTTTGCAATATGGTTTCTTATGTAGGTAGATTTTTTACCGATATTTTAAAATATTTTTTTTGCAAAATGAGGGATAATAGATCCCTCAGCAACCCCAGTGCCAGTGCGGTGCTCCTGACCAAACCATGCCTCACCTGTTGGAGTTTTCATACACCTGCACTTTTGAGGACTTAAAATATGCCGTGATTCAAACTCAAACTCAAAGCATTTATTTCAATTTTATTAAACCATTTACAGGCACTTTTGAACTGTCCAGCAGTCGGTCAGTCAAAAAATATGAAGCTAGTTGTCCATTCCAAAGCGTAGGTACCTATGGAGAAGAACGGGCAAGAAACTCCATGGACACTCTTTTAAATTATATTTTATACAAAAATTTTAGTTCAAAGTCAAGTCAGTCTCTCTCTCTCTCTCGAAATCAAGAAGACTGCAATCGCTTGTTTCTAAAATCCTACAATGCTTTAACATCTCCTCTGATACTACAAGACTACTTCTCATAATGCTACAGGTGGTAAAAAAAGTCGGTGAACCAGTCTGCGAGGCTGATAGTGTTTATATACTACCAGTCTCGCAGAGTGGTTCACGGGTTACTTATGACAGGGACACTTATGTGTCATCATTTATGCAGTACTGACCAAATCACCTTCTACCAGCACCCTTATACCAAATCTTTGTCTACAAACCACTAATCATAACTATAAACCCTCAATGTCTTTGGGCGGTCACTTCCAACACTAAATCTATTTGTTTGTCGACTAACTGACCTTGCTTCAGTCCGACGCCGACACGTCCCAAATAGCGGTCACGATAGGGCTGCTGAAATTTAAAGTACATTTTAGGTTATATTTTTGTTATTGTTTTTGACACTTTTAATCGTTCGTTGTATTCAAGTTGCGTTTGATTGCTTTTTTGTTGAGTTTCGTTGTGTTTAAAAATATTTTTAGAACGTCATTTTTTGGTGTTTATTTTTCTTGTATTTAATTGGAGCGTTTGGCCCGTAGGCGCAGTCATTTGTTTTAATAAAAGACAACTAAAACAAATCATAACTGGTGACACGTGTATGTAGGTACTATATTTCACTGTCTAACCTTTCGGGAAATACGAGCGTGATGTTTTGTTATGTTGGTTTACTAAGTAACAAATTAATTGATTGATCCTTGAATTTTAATCAAAAGCGGTTTGAAGTTTCTTAGCTTTCAAGTTTGGTTGATCTCTCAGTCCTTCAAATACCTCATCATCCAAAATGATGCTGAAAAGAACTGGAAAATCCCTTGAAATAACAAAACATCTTTTTGCAAGCACAAAAGTTAAACAGCCTTTACAAAACAAGAGTACTTAAGCACCTAGTTGGTCCGTACAGCCCTAGATAGGCCACGGACAATGTCGCTGAACAAGGCTATTTGGGCACTCGACCCACAGGTAAACGAAGGTGTGCTTACCTACCGGTAAAGGTAAACGGAGTACGAACGAATGAGATAAGGAACTGCGTTGGACTTTAATGTATAGTTTGTGTTCATAAAAGCTAAAAAGTTGAAGTTAAAACTATTAAATATAGAGTTACATAGCAGGCTATAGTTGGCATCAGTGATTTCATAAATGATGACTAGCAAATAAGATCAATCAAACACACTTGCAGGATAAGACGATAATTATATTGAGTACTAGATTCAGCCCGCGGCTTCGCCCGCAAGGTATGTCGATAAAAACTATCCTATGTCCTTCCCCGGGATGCAATCTAGCTCTCTGCCAAATTTTATCGAAATCCGTTCAGTGGTTTAGGCGTGAAAAGGTAACATACAGACAGACAGAGTTACTTTAGAATTTACAACATTAGTATGGATAACAAGCTTATAATTAGTTTTAACTTCAAACATACTGTTTCGATACTCGTTCCAAGGAACTTTTATTTATACAGAGTACCGCTTTAATGGCGATATTTATTATACAGACGTATACGGTTTCGCGTTTTCGTTTTATGAATTATGTATTTTAATTTAATAAAATGTTATTCTTTATTTACAACCTGTACTTAAAGAACTGTACATAAAATTCAGTATAACAGTCGTAGCGCAGGGGTCTTTAGCCGGAGTCGCGGATCATAACATACCATTAATCTAAGTAAATGAATTGTATTCTTTTTATCACATTTATATTAGCTTTACTTTAACTAACAAACATTGTAATAAATCTTTGAAGTCAATTTTATCCTTCTTCATATCGTCGTATCGAAATGAAACTTTGTATGTACAGACGCCAGCACATCAAGCTACCCGAAACTGTCAAATTTTCCCAATCTACTTTGAACCTTTTACTTTAGCGATAAAGTTGAAAATCTATTAAAGAAATTTGATAGATTGTAGTAGCTTGATGTGCCTGTCTGTAAATAATTATGTAGTTGGATGACAAAATTAGAATTTGGTATCTTGAAGCTGGTCCGATGATGGAGACAGGAGGAGGACAGTGGAACTCTTCAGTGGCTATTAGTAAACCCCTCGAGTTTGAGCTCATATAATTTGTTTTCACCCGTCCAATTTTTTGAGAAGTACATGCCTTATACCATAAATTAGTAGATAAAAATAAAAGACATCACAATTTATAAACTATAAATAAATTACAATCATTTATCCATACATTATGATTTTTGTTTAATAACGCAACTTAGACCTCGTCTTCTACAAAGATATATCAATGCTTGAACATCTTTCTAGAATTCGGTCCTAAAACCACAAACATAACCCACAACAAAGAGTGCTTACTCCAAACTTGAGCCAATAACTTAGGGACCTACTTCAGTGACGGTCGATCAAACACTTGACATCAGATTAGTGGGATCCTCCAGCTACCTATGACATAAACTTGCTAATGGCCAATAACTATCAAAGTGTACTAAGTAATGTTTAGCGGTAAACCACCTTGCAAGTTTTGGTATGATTTGTTACTAGGAGCCTTGTATATGGGCTTGGAAATCTTGGGAATTCCGGGCTGCCTATCTTCAGCCCCAATAATTTCGTCGTTGGTTTAGGCTTTAGTTATAGATGATTAATACTGTTTTGATGGGTTTGTTGGTTTATTTTGAAGACTTGGGGCCTTTCTGAATAAGAATTTTCTGCTAGAATAAACAGAAGCTCACTTTGACTTTACTTTGGTAAGAAAAGTTAACGTCGCATATGAATGTGAACATTATTCGTATATCAGTAATGTTTATATTCGAATGAAACGTTCGCTCACATTCGCTTTTACAAATATGACAATTAAGTGCAATTCGTACGGAACACTTACTTTATTTTGTAAAGTAGTCAAAGACAAAGTACGACCTGTAAACCCTGCTCTATGAAGCCTCCAAAAGCTTCAATTTTAGGCCGATAGTAGTACCAAAGCCAAATTTTCTCGTAAAATTTGTTTAAATGAGCGATTAAAGTCAATTCCATCTTTTCACCCCATTATACAAGGCCCGTTAAACTTGAGAAGTTCGATCCGTGAGTTCGTTGCAGACGCATGATTAGATCTTACATACATCGCAAGTTTTCAACTTCGCCAAAAACTTGGAGCAACGAGCAAATGCCGCACGACTTAGTAACGACACGACAAACTGTATGTACCTACATAGTTTACCATTATGAAAACTATTGTTAGCAATATAGAGATAGATAGATAATGTGCTACTGTTTATCGACCTCATCATCAGCCTATAATGTTCCCACTGCTGGGACACAGGCCTCCTCTCAGTGAGAGGGAGTGGGCCGTAATCCACCACGCGGGCCCAGTGCGGGTTGGTAGATGTCACATGTCTTCGAATTTTTTGGTTCTAGGACATGCCGGTTTCCTCACGATGTTTTCCTTCACCGTTTTGTGAGCAGTGGTGATGAAATAATTTACACAAAGTAAAGCGCCTATCTGGGTTCGAACCTACGACCTACAACTCGTAAGTCGCGGCCGTTACCACTTGGCCACCACTGCTCTACTGTTTATCGACCTGATCTTTGCTAATTTGCGTTTTGCTCAAGTGGAATAATTGTTATGTTCGGTAGCTTGGATGTACAGGAACTGTTCGCTATTCCTGTCAATCAAGCTAATTGTGTTTCTGTGTTGGTCCAAGACGTCCTATAATTCTTGACTTGTAGTAGACGCATCGTGTCACCTTCTACCACGTATATTTGAAGCTAAGTTGAAAAATGAAACGCTACTTACGTAGGCTGGAA
This sequence comes from Luperina testacea, assembly GCA_927399505.1. NCBI lineage: Eukaryota > Metazoa > Arthropoda > Insecta > Lepidoptera > Noctuidae > Luperina > Luperina testacea. The sequence continues at coordinate 1,247,418 of OV656757.1, forward strand.
CGCGCCCAAGCTCATCTGTCATTCGACTTATTCGTGCGCGCCAAAAATCCACGATTTTTTTCTTCTTGCTCCTATAAAAAGTTATTTCAGGCAAATTTTTCGACTTTAAATAAATATTTACAATGGGAAAACATAAAAGGAAAAGGAGGAACGAAGATGAAGAATTATATTCGTTATTAAAAAAGTTTAAGAAACGAATGAGAGAAAGACACTCTTCCACTTCGAGTGAAATCGAAGTACAGGACGATATTCAAGGTAAATACAAGAATTCTCAAACATACAAAATTAAATACATAACATACTCTTAATTTGTGATCATAGTTATCACATAGGTGCATAACCGTTATTCTCACTTCTCATGCACGGGGTGCTGGTTGTCAAAAAACAAGTACATGCTTGTTTAAAAATCCGGTGTTTGGGCTAATTGGCTAACAATCATATATTACACAATCTATGGCTAATTCTATATAGAAATATAACAATGGTACGAGGATATACTCGTGTGGTAGCACTGCGAGTGCTATTCGTTAGGTATATCCCGACCGAAAATAAAGGTTAGAGGTTATGCCCGTGTGGTGGTACTGCGAGTACCATTCGTGTGGCATATTCCGACCGTAACTCCATAAGGTTTGCGGATCTACTCGTGTGATGGCACTGCGAGTGCTATTCGTGTGGTATATCTCTCACCTCAATAAAAGGCTCCCTTAATAAGAGAGTACTAACAAATAAATAATTTTGTAGCCCCAGAGTGTGTAGAAGAGTTTCAAGAGGAAACAAATTTAGCCAAACAGGCTACAGTTGAGTTGGTTCCTGAGAATCAGCTTCCTGAGCTTCCTGCCACTGAAACTTTACAAGAAAATTCCTCAGAATCTTTGCCTTTAGATGAAGATATACTTAGTATTTTAGGAGAGGACCCTAATAAAAAGACTTATTCAGCACCAATTCATAAAGACATCACCATGAGATGGAATCATATAATTACCAATGGACTAGAGAAGGATAGCAAAACAGAACTCCTGAGGTTGTATCCAATCCCTGACAATTGCCTTTTTTTGGAGGCCCCCAAAATAAATCCGGAGATTAAGGCAGCTGTCTCAGAGCAGGTCTTAAAAAGAGACCGGGCAATGGAGCAACAACAAAACTGCCTGGGCCAAGCTACGGCTTGCATCGGGAAGGTGCTTGATATTTTGATTAAAAATAAAGAGTGCAAGGAAGCTACAAAAATTGTAAGCGACACCGGACGTATGCTGTGTGACTTATTCCACTCCGAGTCAATATCTCGCAGATACCTTTTACAATTTGCACTCAATAAAGATACAAAGGATATTGTCACTCAAACAAAAGTGGGAAAATACATATTTGGTGAAAACCTTTATGAGGATTTAAAAGCTGGAAAAGCCATTAATAAGACTGGATCAGAGATCAAATATAACCAACCACAATCATCAAAACAAGCAAAACCAACCAATTTAAACTCACGGGGCCCGCCTCGGAAGTACCAACCTCAACATACACCGAGCGCGGGCAAGCGGTTCAACCCCAGGCCTCGACCAGCAGCTCAGAGGTGGCCAGCACCTCAGCGGTGGCCAGCTCCACAGCGGTGGCCAGCTCCTCAGCAGAGAAGTGGCCCACCACACAGAAAAACTTAGAGGTAAAACTCCTGTCATCTCACTATAATACCTGGTTAGCCATTACCAACGATAAGACCATTTTGTCTTGGATTGCAGGTTATAAATTGCCCTTTTTAACTATACCTAATCAAACACTTACACCAGCAAACAAATTAAAAGGTAAAGAGGCTCAAGAAATGCAACAATCAATATCCCATCTTCTTACCATAAAGGCTATAAGGGAATGTGAGCCATGTAATAATCAGTTTCTTTCACATATTTTTTTAGCCCCAAAACCTAATGGTGATAAAAGGTTCATTTTAAACTTAAAGAAGCTCAATAAGTTTATGAGTACACCCCATTTCAAACTTGAAGACATTAGAACTGCCACAAAATTACTTTCAGCTGGTTCCCTTATGGCAAAAATCGACCTTAAAGAGGCATATTACTCTGTGCAGATACATGAACATTATAGAAAGTACCTTCGTTTTCAATGGCAGGATAAGCTGTATGAGTTTAATGTATTAGCGTTTGGTCTCTGCACAGCACCATATGTTTTCACAAAAATTATGAAACCTGTCATTGAACACTTCCGGTCTCAAGGAATTTTGTGTGCTGTTTATCTCGATGATATACTTTTAATTTTTGACAACATGTTAGAGGCAAAAGATGGTATTGAAAAAGTGTGTAGCCTTTTAGAACACCTAGGGTTTACAGTTAATTATGACAAGTGTATTCTTTTACCCCAACAGAAATGCAATTTTTTAGGTTTTGTGTTAAATTCACTAGACATGACAATAGAATTACCACCTGTAAAATGCTCAAAGATTCAGCAAGAATTATTATCTTTTTACAATAAGAAATACTGCAAAATAAGAGAATTTGCCCATTTGTTAGGATTACTCACTTCCATTTGCCCTGCTGTTAAGTATGGCTGGGTATATACCAAAGCTTTTGAAAGACTGAAATACCTGAGTTTGCTTAATAATAATGACAATTACAACAAAACTATGATATTGCCCAGCTATTTAAAATCAGATTTTGATTGGTGGTTTAAAAACTTAAAAGCACCTAGTAACAACATTCGGTCAGACTGCTATGCATTAGAAATTTTTTCAGATTCGTCTTTAACGGGTTGGGGCGTGGCGTGCAATGATAATTCTTTGGGAGGCTCATGGTCAATTGAAGAGTCGGAGAAACACATTAATTACTTAGAACTCCTTGCTTCTTTTATTGGACTAAAAACTTATGCAACTAACCTCAGGGATTGTCAAATACTTCTCCGAATAGACAACACAACGGCTATATCATACATAAATCGTATGGGAGGAGTACAGTTTAATCATCTCAACACACTGGCAAGGGACATTTGGCAATGGTGTGAGTCTAGGAACATTTTTGTATTTGCTTCTTATATCCAGTCAAAAGACAACTTTATAGCAGATGCAGAATCTAGAAAGACTCAAGCTAACATAGAATTTGAATTAGCAGACTATGCATTTCAGCAGATAATTACAGCTTTTGGCAGACCCAATATTGACTTATTTGCCTCTAGAGCCAATACAAAATGTAACAAGTTTATATCTTGGCACAGGGACCCAGAAGCTTATGCTATAGACGCTTTTACCGTTTCATGGTCTCAGTATTTTTTTTATGCCTTTCCACCATTCTCAATGTTACTAAAAACACTCCGAAAGATTGTTAATGACGAGGCTACTGGTATTGTTGTTGCACCCCATTGGCCCACCCAACCTTGGTATCCTCTATACCAAAAATTACTATGTTCAGAGCCAATCTATTTCCAACCTAATAAGTCATTATTAACTTCTATCAACAGCAGGCCGCATCCTCTTCACGAGCGGCTTACCCTGGTTGCAGGGGTCTTATCAGGAAAGCTCTAGAGAACCGAGGTGTTCCTGATATGTCAATTGACGTCATGCTAGCTTCCTTAGCAGATAATACTGTGTCACAGTATAACACATGTTTAAAATTATGGTGGACTTATTGTTTAGATAATTCAATAGATTGTTACAGTGCTGGCATCCCAGATATATTAAAGTTTTTGACTAGGATGTACAACAATGGCTCAAAATATGGAAGTCTCAACTCATGTCGATCTGCAATTTCACTATTAGTAGGACCACAAGTTGGTACCAACGAGCTAATAAAAAGGTTCTTTAAAGGAGTTTTTCGGCTAAGACCAAACAAACCAAAGTATGATGTTACCTGGGATACCAACACTGTGTTGAATTACTTAAGTAATTTATATCCTAATAATAACATTTCATTGGAAATGTTATCAAAAAAATTAGTAACTATTTTAGCTTTAATAACTGCACACAGGGTCCAAACCTTAAGTCTGATTAGATTAGAAAATATTAAATGTTGTAAAGAAAAAATTATCATAAAAATTACTGATCTCATTAAAACATCTCGAGTAGGTGCAACTCAACCTGCCCTAATCATTCCATTTTTTCTCGAAAGGCCCGAAATCTGCCCTGCGCAGTCACTAGTTGACTACATCAAAATAACGGAAAAATTACGACCCAGTAATTCAGGACGGCTTCTTTTAAGTTTCAAAAAACCATATAAAGTTATAGGATCACAAACTATAAGCCGTTGGATCAAAGATATGATGACCAAGAGTGGCATAGACACCACTATGTTCACAGCACATAGCACGCGACATGCATCTTCATCGAAAGCGAAAGCTCTAGGAGTCAACCTAGATATCATTCGAAAAACGGCAGGTTGGGGTGAAACCTCTTCAGTGTTTGCCAAGTTCTACAACAGACCTATTGCACAACCAGAGACTTTATTCGCAGAAACTATTTTTAATTCAAGTGCCTAACTTTACTCATGTATGATTAAGTTATCTGTTGATTATATGAATCTCAATTTTAGTTCTATTAAGATAAATTAGTTGATTGATACCAGAAAGTTATTAAAAATTTAAGTTTTATTTGTTACTCATTAATGAGTGTTTTTTGTTATGTTTCTGTTTGAATTACTAATTCAAACCCTATTGATTTTTATTAATACACTATATAAAAAAGAAATTATTTGTTGTATTTCACGACTCTTTGAACATCCTACAAGTCAAGAATTATAGGACGTCTTGGACCAACACAGAAACACAATTAGAAATCAAACGAACTTACCAAGTGAAGTTCGATGTTAATTGTGTGAAGGTGTTGGTCCAAGACGTCCAAGACTCCCACCCTGACCCTAATGCTAGTGCATGAGTACCCTAAGTTACAGGTCGTGAAATAGGAACTTCAAACTAAATGACAGATGAGCTTGGGCGCGTTCCAGCCTACGTAAGAAGCGTTTCATTTTTCAACTTAGCTTCAAATATACGTGGTAGAAGGTGACACGATGCGTCTACTACAAGTCAAGAATTATAGGACGTCTTGGACCAACACCTTCACACAATTAACATCGAACTTCACTTGGTAAGTTCGTTTGATTTCTAATTATTAAAATTTCAAAGACTAAAGGCTCCTGCAAACAGGCGCGACGTGGGACGCGAATCGTGCGCGACACAAAGGCACCGCTCGTTGCGCGACTTGCGGTGCCTTTGTGTCGCGCGCGATTTTATCGCGTGTGGCGCCTGTTTGAAGGAGCCTTAATATTCATTCCTTTCTGATATTTATTCTTTTTTTTTATTGCTTCAAAGTTTTCTTCCGTATGATAAAAAGTTATCTTAAGTTAATCTGTAGCTACGAGTAAGATTATTATTTACAAAGAAAAAAGTTGCAGCTAATTCTCATTTCTTTTGGCATGACATAGAAATCAGGGAATCCATAAGACTTGTATTTTCGGTGACTCAGATCTTTACCGTTATCTCAACATAAAACCAAATCTTTATACATTTCCGATTGCAGTGCAGAATCAACTGGCAACAAAAGCAGAGATAACGTACTCCAAGCTCAGAACGACATCGTAACATTGGCAAGATTATAAAAACATGCCATAAAAATTGTGTATCCTAAGAACGAAATAAATATTCATTGTACTAGTCAGCCGTATTCAAAAGACTTTATGTTTAGCGAGCTAAAGTTGAGATTCCTTTGACTTGTGTGAGGAAAGTAAAGCAACGTAGCTTATGCTTTAAGCTTAATAGAGCGTGAGTTATCACGGATATAACCTCGAAATTTGACATTCTTTTATTGATAAGAATATCACTGTTATTCGCGTAATGGTGGAACTTTGTTTGGACGACACAGAGTTATGGCATCGGTTGGACACGGTAGTTTTAGCAAAAATGTCGCCACTGTTTGTATGTATTAACTTACCTTAAAACTTTTCTGGATAGAAATGTAAAATAAAATAATGACGATAATGCCAGCCAAAGCTCGCTATTACTTTTTTCATTAAATAACGGATACTTTAGTCTCCGAGATTTCTCTTCAAAAATAATCTAGGCCATCGTTAAAGAAACAATACAACGATTCACGATGTCGAATACAGAATACACGATGTTATACACATCTCGATTACAAAATACATCTTTGAACCTTCAGAAAAGTATAGATCAAAGAATCAGACCTGACTCCATCAGACTCGTACCTACCCATATACAAAACTGAAAACCAATGGAGCCTAAAGTCATTAACACAAATAGTTATCCGAATATTAATCACGATTACCATCAAAAAGGCACGTATAGCTTGCAATAACTCAGACGCAACAAAGCCGTCAAATATTCGACCATTTAAAAGGCCGTATCAACTTACTGCGTAAGATTTAACGTCCTATAAAACAACCACAATATAAGCCCTTATTACATAACGTGTGAATATCTTTTTGTTATGTAGATCAAATGACCCTATTGGGCCCCGACCGTATATTTTAAGGTTCAAGGATTGTTATGATCTGTATAACTGCTTTTATTGTACCTATTGATACGTCTATGAAAGGGAATGGAGGAATGAAATGAATATTTGAAAGGAGATGATATAAAATATTGTAATGTTGATAAGGGTATAGGAATATTGAATGTAACAGTCCCTTGTCATCATGCTTTAACGTAATTTGGAATTATTTACCTATGCCTAACGTTGTTTCATTGTTAAATAAGAAGATTTTTCTGAGAAAGTCTTGTTATTGCCACTTCAACGTCGTTCCAGTGCAAGAAGAGCAAAATATTAGATCACCAGAGCGGTTTAATTAGCTTCCACTATTCATAAATCATCAGTCTTCGACTTTCCTGTAACCACTGTCAACAGAAATCATTTATTTGCCAGTAATGTAGGTATACAGATATGATGGTTATTTCGATGAGAGTCCCGATACATTTTGCCTTACGGCAAGCAAAATTATTTAATAATAATATAATACATTTACTAGACAAAAACATAAAAAGCATTCCATTCACTAAACAACATTACTATCATTATTAAAAATACTCTTATTATTCAAAAACATTCGGAATTAGGCACAATAATAATAATTTAAATTAAAAAAAAACCTACATCTATATAAAATCCTTAACAACTGCTACTAATCTTTCTTCAGCCCCAATTACCAAGTTCATTGTCTCTACGGAATTGTTATTTTTACATACACATAAAATACGTATACGTGTCACAGGTAACAAACATTTTTTATGTCTCAGTAAAGTGATACAGCGTGTTCGTTAAAAATAATGACTTAAAAGCGTCATGTATCGCGCGACGATGGAACAATCATGACCGACAAAATGGCGGACGTGACTGTCAATCATTTGAATTTACGCGTGTTTGGAGGAGACTGTTGGGAGTTTTTGTTAATGAGTTCTATCAGATGTTAAAATATTGTGCTTTACTTATGTTTTCAGTTTCAGGTACGGTCATCCAAAATCATAGCAGTAAGGGCTTACTGCTACGGTATAAAGGCGCTGTCAATGTCAAATTGTTACCATTAGCGTGTGGCTGACTGTACTCCTGCTGTTGCTAGATTTCATAACATTTTGTTATTCCTAAAAGCCTCTTCTATATAGGGTGACTGGAAATTAGTAAGAAAAAATTGTTACTTTGGGAAAGTTATTTCTTATGATGACTACAATAATGTGTAAGTATCGGTCACTATTATAAGTACCATAGTCACCCTATAATATAAATTTCTCTGCAAATCAAACTCTTACTAAACGATTAATTTCCCATCAATTTTGTAACTCCAGTATCGACTGCCATTATCTTCACGCATAGGATAAATACTGCAACATCATCTGCCTAGCCTATTCCCAACTATGTTGGGGTCAGCTTCCAGTCTAACGGGATGGAGCTGAGTACCAGTATTTTACATGGAGCGACTGCCTTTCTGACCTCCACAACACAGTTACTGGGTAATATGATACCCCTTGGTAAGACTGGTTGTCAGACTTTCGGGCTTCTGACTACCCGAAACCACTACGGGACCAACGGCTTAACGTGCTTTCCGAGGTCCGGAGCGGTTTCGGTATGTAAAGATGGTCACCCATCCACAGACCAACCGCGGCAAGCGTAGCTTAACCTGATCGATCGAACTGAGCGGCTGTTTATTTAGCCACGGGCCCCTTGGATAAATACCGCAACAATAATAAACAATGCAAACTCTACCAGATTAATCTAGATTAGTCTGAATATGCAGGCAGACGCAGCCAGCAGTTTTATTTTATAACCCAACCAGATAATGGATTATTCACATTCGCACACCAAATCAATTTGCGGCATTTACGAATTGATTTCGCAAATTCCCCCTGAGCTTAGTTAATGTAGTTTCAATATTCATTACTTAACGTCTCGCAGCTAATAGACAATGGAATACACGATGCATCGAAGCTTCAGTGATATTACTATACATAGTTACTCGCACATATCCAGCAATGTAAGTGAACAGAGATTATTTCCCTCAGGTGTTTGCATATTAGTAGGGTATATTGGTAAAGGCTTAGGTTTGAGTGAAATTATATTGGGTTTATATTCTAAATATGAGCTGGGATACTAAGCTTGCAATTTTGCTCAAGCTCATTTAGATTTATAGTAGGCAAATTGAGATTTGGCATTTGTTATTAATATTATATATAGGTTACCTTCTTTAAACAGGCTGATTATTTTTACCGGTTCCAAATTTTTACAGGGTGTTCTACCCATTGTATTAACAACTTTCATTATGGAACCATCCTGTAAAAATTTGGAACCGGTAAAAAAGTCCTGTATGTCAGAGAGCAGTGGTGGCCCTGTGGCAACGCCCCGTCTTCGAGTTGTAAGTCGTGGGTTCGAACCCAGTCAGGCGATATACTTTGTGTAAAATTTCATCACCCCTGCTCTCAAAGCGGTAAAGAATAACATCATGAGGCAACCGGCATATACTAGAACCAAAATTTCGAGGACATGTGACATCTACCAACCCGCACTGGGCCACCATGGTAGGTTATGGCTCACTCCCTCTTGAAGAGAGGAGGCCTGTATTCCAGCAGTAAAAACATTATAGGTTGATTATTCATAAATCTCATTTGACCGAAAAACTAATGAGTTTATTATTTAACCAGAACTGCAAGTACTTTTATCTGGCGATATCTGCAAAATATAGCAGCTATCTAACTCGTAGTGTAATGCCTTTATACACCAAGAAGTATGAGTCTGCGCAAAAAGATGTATCTACAAAAAAAATGCATTATTCATTTGGTATAAGAATACAAACAAAAATATTGACAACAGCATCTTATAATCCTGTACGTTCAACTTTCACATTGCACTTTAAAATACAATAAATATTTACATCAGTGGAGCACACACGGTTGGTACATCTTCAACTTTCCGAGCACCGTACACAATCCACAAATCTCTTACAACCACAACAAATATTATTCTTCGCTCTGTATTCAACAGACGTAGAAGCGTTTAAGGCCAAAACTCTAAGGAGTCATTGTTTACCTTGTAACTTTGTTACGGGTCAGGAAGGGATGTTTTACTTACACCTCCAGTAAGGCCGTTTGTACCTGCGTTATTTATTTCCTAAGCAGAATAGTTTGAGATAGGTTTTATACTGAGGATTTTGTAGAATTTTGGGATAGACGCGTTTTGATTTGTTAACAAGAATGTGGATGAAACGGAGGCTTAGCAAAGTAACTTATTCTTGGCCTGTTTTTCTTTTGTGCCTTAAATTTAAGTTAGTTAATGCTGATTTATTATTTGCTGAAAATGGTCCATCTTTTTTGAAAAGGGTTTCGAACGGTGTCATCGGCTACTTATTTGGCTGATAATTTTCACAGTCCAATAGCAATATTGCAAATCAAACGGTTTGATTAATCATCGACTCGGACTTAACTTGTTATTGAACACGGCTGTAAACTATATCAATTTGTGGTAAGTGATATGTTAGGTAAGTTATACAGTACTAGCTTCTGCCCGCGACTTCGTCCGCGTGAAATTTCTTGTTCCTCCGACCCACCCCGTCGCATCCTTCATCATTGCCTGCCCGCGCTATTACTTCGTTTTTGCTTAGCGTTCTTTCTGACTTTTTTCTTTTTGCTCAGCTCCTAAGGGTCATAGCGTGATGTTAAATAGCCCTCCTCAAGAATTGGGCTATCAAATACAAAAATATTTTTTCCAAACCGACTGGTAGTTCCCTACATAACATTATTTAGTATAGAAGAACTTATCTGATGTATGCAAGCTAGGTGCGCCCTGCAGTTTTACCCGCATAAGTTTTGATCTCGTATGAATATCGGAATAAAAAGTATCCTATGTATTATTCCTGGTTATAAACTATCTGTTTTCCAAATTTCATTCAAATCCGTTCTGTAATTTTTTCGTGAAGGAGTAACAAACACTCACAAACTTTCGCCTTTATAATATTATTTATTTATTAATATAAATTAATCAAAGGGCAGTAGTAGTATTTTATTTATATATATTTTTTTTTATATTAGTGTGATAAGATTTAATATATTTTTATGACATGCATGGAAATTCAAAGTTATTTGGAATATTTTATTGCCTACAATGGATTTCGGCAGGTAAATAATGTTCTCAATGTTAATAATCGTGCTTTAGATTTGGTTTTGTCTACGTTTGATTTGAGTGACTTAGGGGTACAACTCTCTGAGGAACCTTTAGTTAATATTGATACACAGCATCCGCCGCTGGTCATTAGCGCCAGGCTTTCTCATCGGGAACCAGTGGGTAGCCGGGGGCTTTCTCAGAATGAAAGTGTTTCGTCACTCAATAGACACAGGTGGAATTTCTATAAAGCTGATTTTCAAGATTTGTATAATTCTTTTAGGTTAATAAATTGGGAGTTTTTGTTTAATATTCAGAACTCCGAGGCGGCTTTAACTTACTTTTATAAAATAGTGAATGAGATTCTTGACGAGACCGTTCCTAAGAAAAATGTTAAAGAAAATAAGCATGGGTCTAGGTTTAGTTATCCAGAATGGTACACATCTGATTTGATAAGAGATATCAAACATAAATGGCGTTATCACAAATTATATAAATCTACTGGCTCCCAGAGTGATTATGAAATGTTTTCTAGTTTTCGAACTCGTGTAAAATTAAAGATAGCTTCAACCTATGAAGTCTACCAGAACAGACTTCAGAAGAACCTACGAGGGGATCCGAAATCGTTCTGGAACTTTATTAGGAGTAAGCAATCTAGGCGCAATAAACCCAAAGTCACAATGAACGGCTTATTGCTGAAAGAGGAGGAGTGTGCGAAATATTTCGCCTCGTATTTTCACTCTGTGTACAATGAGAAGCGGCCGACGTTGGACCCGGTGGCCGCGGAGGGCGCAGGTGGCGGAGCGACGGGGGCGGCGCGTGTGCATGTTGACCGCCTCAACGCGCGAGACCTGCGCGCGGCGCTCCTGCGTCTCAAGCCCAAACGCTCAGTGGGTCCAGACGGCATACCCCCTTACATTGTCAAAGATTGTCGCATGGTTTTTGAGGAGCCCTTGTTGCACGTTTTCAACTTGTGTTTGCGGGAGGGTCACTACCCAGACGAGTGGAAAATCACGCGTGTTATCCCAGTCCCTAAAGGGGGGGCAGGCACTGACGTGAGTGGATACCGACCGGTGGCGGTGCTGTCGGCGTTCGCGAAGGTATTTGAATTTGTGTTGCATAACAGTATTTATACTCAGGTGAGCTCACAACTGTCAGACGCTCAACATGGCTTTCGGCCGGGTCGCAGTACGGGGGGTAACTTGTTGTCATTTGTTAACTATCTGTCGCCCGTCATTGATGCCGGAGGGCAGGTGGATGTGGCGTATTTTGATTTCCGGAAAGCTTTTGACACCGTGGATAACGATGTACTGTTGTGCAAACTCTCTGCTATGGGATTCACACCGCACTTGCTTAAATTCTTTGCTAGTTACCTTGGCGAGCGCCGACAGTACGTCGAGTTTAGGGGGCATGAATCCAGACCTTATTACACGTTCTCCGGTGTAAATCAAGGGAGTAATATTGGGCCTTTGGAATTCATTTTAATAATTAATGATCTGCCTACAGTTGTGAAAGACGCGAAGTGTCTACTGTTTGCGGATGACTTAAAATTATTCCTAAAGGTTGAGGACACTGCAGACTGTAATCGGCTCCAGTCTGAAATTGACAACGTAGTCCAATGGAGTAAATCCAACAAGCTGCGTTTTAATATTGAAAAGTGTTGTGTGATGAGTTATAGCAGGGCGCGTGCTCCATTACAACATCAGTACGAGATGGACAGCGAAATTATGCCGCGCGTCTCAATTGTACGAGATCTGGGCGTACAGATGGTATCTGAGCTGACGTTCTGCAAACACATAGTTGAGATGTGCGGCAGGGCTTTCAGAAATCTTGGTTTCATCTTGAGACAGTGTAAGGATTTTACAGATACTGCAGCTGTTAAAGTTTTATACAATGCACTTGTGAGAAGCCACCTAGAAACAAGTGCAATCATTTGGAATCCGCATGAAGGAAAATACAGCCTCATGTTGGAAAAAATTCAAAACAAATTTGCTAGATTTCTTTACCGTAAGCAGTATGGGGTTTATCCCTTTTATCCCCTGATGTATCCGAGTCTGTTCGTCCTGGGTATGGTCGGGTACACCAGGCTGGCAGTAAGAAGGGACATCGCGCTGGTCAAGTATGTGGCGAGCGTACTGCTAGGGTTGCTGCACCACCCGGAGGTGCTGGCAGCGCTGCGGCTGCGCGCGCCGGACGGGTGCGTAGGTGCGCGCCGCCGCCCCGCTCTGTTAGACGTGCCAGCGGCTAGGACAAACCTACTCAAGTTTGCCCCTATGTCACGAGCCGCACGTATTATTAACATTATTACAGTATCGGAGGATATATTTGGGCAAAACCTGCCGAGATTCATTCAAAAGGCACAACTAATAATTGAAAAGGGTCTGATATTATGATATAATTAGACATAGTAACTTGTAACATCGCCTTGGACAAGTCTGTAAAGGTGTTATAATTGTGGTTTAAATAAATAAATAAAATGTTCTGGGTACCTTAAAATTAATTATCATAACATTACGCCAATATATTCCCCGAAGTGGTAGGTACCCCTAACAGTGCACCCACATTTTCTCAGTTAAATGATCAATTTCTGTAAATTGTTTTAAAATAACTTTTACACGTCAAAAATAAAACAATGTTTCAAAACTAAATGAGGTCGATTATGTTTGTAGTATCATGTAACTGGAGCCGCCACAGTTTTAGCAAATAAATTAAAGCAAGTTATATTTATCCTAAAGACACCGTATATTCTCCAAGTAAGACAAAATTAATAACCCGAACAACAGGGTCAACAGTACCCTGATCTCGTGTTCTGTTGACTTCAAGTAGGCTTTTGACTGCGTTGTTTATACCAGGACTTGGCATATTTTGGGTTAAGATTGAAATGGGCGAACCGCAACATCTTGTAACCCTCATAAAATACTCACACAGGGGCCGCAAAGGTGCAGTTGAAATTGGTATAGAAAATAAACAGGGGTAAACAAAGAAGTACCCCAAGGGTGTATATTGTCGCCTGTGTTATTAAAATCCTGAATAAAAACGATAAATAATAGTAGTAAAAAGCTTAAGCAATACTAATATCTGAAAATAGTACTTTTACTGGACAAGTCGGAAAGAAGAAATGAAACGGATTTCTTAAAAAAAAAATTGCAACTATATTTTAGTTTCCAATATAATGCAAAAATATGACCGGCAATGAGTTATAGTGGTATTCACATTTTTGTCACATCAGCGCTTCTTCCCGCAAATGTACTGAATTTTATGTAAATATATTCATTCTGAAATGAAATATTATTACTGGAACAGACTTGGACTTGCAAATTCTTAACTTGGTTAAAATCATTTTATGTAACTTACCTACATAAAATTATGAAGTAGGCCTCTTAGAAAATGATTATAAAAGTTAAGTTCAATGTAATTAAAAAGCTAATAAAGGTCACTACCGTTCCCGAAAAAATTATAACGAGAAATTGATTATTAAAATAAAATTGACTTCCACGCTGAAATAAGTGCCAAGATTTACACGCCGTATACCGCACACAAAAATCATGAACGATTAGCAAGAAACACTTTGATTATTGTTTTAAAACAATGCAACTTCCTCAAGTAAAACCTAAAAATAGTACCCGTTAGTAATTCTAAAAAGATTGTAAAATGGTACGGTACATGTACGGCTTTTGGTATTTAATTGAAAATGACCAATTAGCTCCCAATAAAAAGGGTATAACAATTGAACAGGTATTTTAGCCCCGAAACCCTTTAAAAATAAGCCCCAATAACTTATAACGATATTCGGCAATTTTGTCACATCAGTGCTTCGCCCACAGAATTTTCCGTAAATATTCATTCGGGTCTGACACAGGGAGTGAGTTACGGTCATACACACACAAAAATTGTTGTATCTCTTGATATGTGGTATCTTAAGGTTATTTCGCGTTCCATTGTTATTGGTTAGGCGACAAGAGGTTTGGTTTGGTAGGTATTTGCATAGCGAACAAGAAAGAGAGTCAGATGTAATATTTTTCATATAGATCCAAGAAGCTGCTCGAGATTGAATAAAAAGGGGCTTAAACATTAAAGTTCTTTTTAACCATCTTTTTATACCGTGTTTTTATGCAAATAAATAGTTTATTTCCTTTATTATATTTTTATTATAGATATAAATTATATTTTTAAATATTAGTATTAAAAATATATAAAAACATTCAAAAAAATGACAAAGCCGTCTACTTTTACCACGTTTGTAAATATGTGAGCACCGTGTATCTATCACATAATTAATTTATATGTCATGGTTTCATTAGGGTTCCGTACCAAAATGGTAAACCGGAACCCTTATGGTGAGACTCAGTCTGTCTGTCTGTCGGTCTATCCATCTGTCTGTCTGTCACAGCTAGATATCTCAAGTAACTACTAATGCTATCAACTTGAAATCTGGAATAGTTTTAGATGACATTTGCTCAACTAAAAGGCGGTCTGAAAAATTCGAAGTGAGGCTACTAGAGCATGTTGGATATCATATGAAAGAGCGCAGTTTGCACAATCTCAAACATTTTTTTTAGACCGCATTGTTTTCGACTTTTGATGAAAAATGTAAAAAAATACCCCTTATCTCAGAAGTTTGCAAAGAGAAAAATCTGAAATAATTCTATCTGATAGAAGTTTATGTAAAGATTACAGGAAAAAACAAAGTCTCTAAATAGCACACTTTTTCAGAAATCATCAACAAAAGTTACATTAGTTCCACTATCGATCAAGAGATGGCGCTGACACAAAACTGCAATATTCTACACCGCAGTGCAGTGTTAACATTTTCTGATGAATATACATAGTTCTCGCCGATGAAAATTTAAAAACATATGATGGTACGGAACCCTCGGTGCGCGAGTCCGACTCGCTCTTGCCCGGTTTTTTTTAATTCGATTACCTATTATGGTACTTGGTAATTTTATATTATACAACTAATGTATGTAAAATATTGTAAAACATTTTAAAAGAGTAACGATGGAGTTTATTGCCCATTCTTCTCCATTCGAAAACTATCTTTTGGAAGGGGCGACTATTTTATTGTAATTTTAGACGTTCAAAAGTGCCTGTTGTGTGCCTATTTGAAGAAAATACTTTGACTTTTATCAGCACCAGAAACGCAAAATCCTCCGTAGAAATAAAACCCACCATTAATAATGTCTAAAAATATAATTCCTTTTCCAAAAGCATTTTTCTCGTTATGAGTGCTATCGATTCTCGCAGTGCCACTAAATCGTTACAAAAGACCTCAAATTACGTCCGTAATTTATTGTCCAGCCTATAAATCATCAATCTTCTACAAGGTCAGGGGGTAATCAGGTTTAATGTGGCCACATGGCGATTTATGAGCGCCGTATACCAGTTACACGCTATGGCTTTGACAATGCTCTGACGTCACGGACGTTTAAATTATTTTTCATGAGTCATTGTGGTAATAATATATTCAAGTGTAGTAAAAAGAACATGAATGTGATAAATATATCTTTTGGTAGGTACATTTTTCGGTTGAACGTAAAAGCGAAGAAATGATAAAAGTGCAGCTGTGAATACAAAATGCTCTTTGTAAAGCTCCAATGCATAATACATTTTTTGTAATGATTCGCATGCGTTATAAAAGGATCCAAAATTGGAAAATAAAATGCATGCTGTAAAGGCGTGAATGGTCGACGAAATTGTCCCTCGAGAGGTATCAATAAATTTTGATTTTATATTTTTGATGAACCTTTCTTCAGAATTGCATTGAAATAAGGCCCACACCTATTTTGTATGGACATGTAACTATTGCTAGCGCTGTAATAACGTCCAGCTATATATTTATGACTTTATTGCAAAAAACAGAATTGGTTGACAAGTGAGGAGTTTGCCCTGCAGCAGTGGTACAACACAGGTTAGTTAGATCAGATAGTGCAAATGAGAGTCACTGTCTTTAAAATTAGATATTTACTAATATTTAACCACAATTGCAAGCCAAACCAAACATAGCTTGTAAAGGGTTAAGCTGACGAAGCTTTTGCACAAATTGAAGTCTACCATTTAGTATCATGCTACACCTACAACCAATATTTACCTTAACGCAAGCCACACGACACAGCTCGTTAGCAAAACTTATCGTGAAGACGCTGTAATAATATTGATAACATCTCAGCGCGTTGCGGTGCCTTAATTACCATCTACTGAGTAATTGGCCTGTAATTACCTCATCAAAGTGTTGTTAACATCAGTGGTGGCACTAATTTGTAGGGGCAATTCGGTCCGGTTGACTGGTGTGCAGTGTTGCGATGAGCTTGAAGGTAATCATGGAAGGTGGTGTCGCGTTGATAGTGATATTGTTGTCTTCGAAGGGATATTTGCGATCAATGATGCGAGTAAGTACTGTCATTTGTTTTATCAAGTCAGAACTGGTTAGTGTGATGGCTGACTGATGTTATGAGTAAAACCATTTCTATTTGATAGTTAGAGAATGGATAAAATGAGCTGCATCGAATTGCTTGTAACCATAATTAGACAATGTGTCTAGAATAGTAAAACTAAGACGGTACTGATTAAGATTGAAGTTTTTTTATTTTATTTTTAGGGTTCCATACCTCAAAAGGAAAAACGGAACCCTTATAGGAACACTTTGTTTCCCGTCCGTCCATCCGTCCGTCTGTCTGTCAAGACCCTTTATCTCGGGAACGCATAAAAGCATCGAGTTGAAATTAAAACCATATACTCAGGTCTATACTCCTATAAAGCTGTGAAAAAATCAAACACCTAAGTTAATGTAAAAAAAAGAAACGGCAGTTCATGCCGCAAAAAAACGTGTATTTCAACGCTCTCAAGGGAATCAAAATTTATAGGGTACTCACTGTTGACCTAGAATCTTGATTTTGGCAAGAAGCAAGATCATGTCGCACAAATAAAGGGAAAAATCCGAAAACCGTAAGTTTGTAGGTACATTAAAAAAAATCCCGTGACAAACTATTTACATACCCAAAAAGTACGGAACCCTCGGTGCGCGAGTCTGGCTCGCACTTCACCGGTTTTTTTAAAATTTGAAATGGGTTTGCTCTTGACTCTAATAAAGGTCAGAGGTGACAGAGACAAAGTCGACGATGTGATCTTACCCAGAAGAAACCTGTTCACTCTTGCTTTAAAGAGATTCGGGTTGTATGCGCTCGGAAACAGAGACTCAGGTAGAGAGTTTCACTCTTAAGATAAGTTTACGATTAAAATTGAAGTAGATTCTTTCTCCTACATGATCAGTTCGATTCATTATCAATATTGATTATCATCATCATCATTATTAACCTAGCCAACCGACGTCCACTGCTAGACCTAGCTTAGGCTCCCATTTATACAGTGGACTCCAAAAGTTAGTTGACATTTTTCCACTTCATCTGTGACACCTCATTATGATTTAAATTCTAATGATCCAAATTTTTGAACAGCTATTACGTTTTTACTAATTCAATTACCTTTGACTTATCATAAAAAATAATCAAGTAATTAGGAGTACCTGTTTTTTTATAATATTTTAAATCGTAATGTGGCATCACAGCTGGTCCCCATTTTTGTACTATTCCACGCGAAATCTTACCACGTGCAAACCACGTCAATGTCGTGTCTTGTTACCGGTAAAGATTCGAAATGTCAACCTTACGAACAACATGTATTTTGACAGTTCAAACCATGCAATTCTGTCATAAAGAATGCGTTATTAGTACATATAAGGCCAATTCCTGTAATTAAAAACGTTCAAAATCTATGTCGCAAACTCATCTCAGCGACAGTCAATGTTAAAAACGTTCAAAATCTAGGTCGCAAACTCATCTCAGCGACAGTCAATGTCAAAAACTTGTCAAAAATGTAGGGAAATTTAGAGGTATTTTTGACAGATTGAGACTGAGATCAGACTGTGAACGTTCCTAAAATAACGAGAATTGCCTCTCAGGTGTACTGTTATGTTGAAAATCAAATCATTTAGTTCAAAGAGACACATAAAAGACACTTTTGAACGTCGCAATTTCGAAGAATATAGAATTGATTTTAGTTACCCCTTCTAAAAGGTATTTTTGTATGTAGAAGAATGGACAAGAAACTCCACAGTTATTAGTGTTTTATGTTGTATTATTACTTAAATTCTGACTGTTTCTAAGTTAGAACCGAGAGCACAACCAAGTTTGGTTGGTCTGTCTGATCAAGTTCCAGGCGCATATAATAATGTTTACTCTCAATTCCACCACCTGGCTCTCTGACATTAAATTAATTAATAAAGAAATCCTCATATCAGCTTAAAATAAATTCACATCACCTTTTAAAAACGCCATTGTGATTATCGCAATTTGGGATTCAACGTTTTTATCACCTGAAAAACAATTTTTCCCCACTTCATAAATTTAATTTAACAGTTTTTGAATGCAGAAAATTGCCTGCGCTTAATAGCATTCCACTGGTGTTCCGTTATTAATAACTTTTGTTCAAATATAATGGTGTATTGTGGGCTTGAGTTTTATTGTTGCCATTTTTAATGTGAGGTTATTAAGGTTTTACAGTGGGCGTGCGATTAATCGAGAAGTTACTAAAAACGAAGTGAGCTTAAGTACTTATGAAGATAAAAACTAATACTTTTCTCCCTTTTGCACACCACAAAAATAGTACATTACGATACATGTGACTTTAGTACCTAGTCCATTATTGCATGGCGTGAAATTAGTGCTCGATCGTAGCGAGTGTGATAAACGCCGTGCAATTAATACTATTCGTGCTTAAGTAACATGTACTTACCGTATACTATTTTATAACACGTGTGACCTAAACGACGCTATTCTGTGTAAAAATAGACTACTTAAGTCACAGATAAGCGTGACATAGGTAAGTGCGGGTTTAGGTAACAGAGTTCTATAAATACTATAAACAATAACACAAACACAGTCATGTAAATAAAATATTGTAAAACCATATTTATGCAAGAATTAGTTAACTAAACCTACAACTTCTGCATTATTTTTATAACAAAATTTCATTTACACTGTATTTTTTTTTCTTGTGTGCTAAAATGGATTGATTCACAGCTGAAAACTAGCTAAAGCTAAATAAGCTGGTAGTACACAAAAAACGTAGCAAAATCGACCGAGTAATAGATCAACGAGGTACCACAATCTACGACTCGGAAAACTGCAACCCGCATTCAATTACCATTACACAAGAATTAATGAAACTATCTCAAACAACGAGAAACTACAGAGAATGCAATTACAGAAAAACTGGAAAATCTTAAACAACGAGCTGAATTTTAAAAGGAATTTTCAAACAGCATGTTGAGTAAGCAAACTGAACTAAAGTTACTTGGGCGAGTCTAATCTAGTTGTTACGGCAAATTAGCGGCTTTGTTGAACATTTTGTTTATTTTTATTTCTTTATGAATTTTAGAATAGATTCATTTAGATTTTTCAAGTGTTTGAATGCTCTGTGGAGAATGCCCTCAGACTAGATGAAGTTACGATCTTTGCAAGGTGCCTGGTAATGGAAGGATGAGAGTGGCCGTGGATATAACTTAGAGCCATACTAATGGAAATACCAAAATAGAGAACTACATTATGAGCAAAGCAGAGGCCTATGTTTAGAATTGAACTTTGAATATTCTGACGATGATGATGCGGATTTTCCAAGATAACCTATTCTATTTTGAGAAAGTAATAATCCTACTTGGGTTGCCGTGACGAAATATAACGAACAACGAAAGCATTGCTGTTTTCTATTTAAAAGTTATGACGTAGATACGTACTTTGATATATCCTCGTACAATTCCCTAGAGCCTAGAGATCAGATTATTTTTTAGCTGGAGATAGAAATGATGTCAGTAAAACGAGATGCGAAATATTATTCAGGCACCATGAACATTTTTCGCTTTATGTATATTATTAAATTGTTGGTTCCATTTACGTAGTCATGTCGGGGACATATGTTAAGCAGATTAACTATGAACTTAAATCTTCCGTATTTTGGACTCATAACTGTCATTTTTTGACAGTTGTATGAAAAAGCGTGCGTAGTGACAAAGGTAGATGTCAATTTGCTTAAAAATTGTACAAAAAGGGTATGAAAATTGAAATAATGATAGTAACAAATAAAAAAGAAAGTGTCGTATATGCTGACTGGAAAACTTACTCCAAACTCATGGAATATTATCGCACCATCTGTCCCAAATGACATTATTAAGCTTCATGTACCGACTTATGACTTTCACCAACTAATATGAAGATTTCAGGGACATCCCTGACATTTTTATAGAGTAATAAAACTGTTTACAGCTAACTTAGTTTGAAATAATAGAAAATTATGAAAAGTTCGTTAGGTTCTTGTATTTCAAGAGATCGTCTTGTAAATTTCAAATTAGGAAGTTAATTTTTCGACCATTTTTTACAATTAAATAATATTTTGGAGCCTGTTTCACGGTTTCGCTATCTAGTAGATAAAAAAATATCAATTTAAAAATTATCTGCCGGATATTAGTCAAATCCGGAGGTTGTAAAACAGGTCGTTACAAATCTAAAACAAACTTTCAACTACAAATTCTTTCACCTTATTTCTTTGAAAGATCTTAAAATGAAACAAAACAGGCGTTTCAAAAGAAACCGTATAGTTTGTAAATACCGGGGCTTTGATAGGAATCTCAGATGGTATCGCGACGGAACAATTCCGAGCCATTAGTCAGGAACATCGCTCAACCCTTTCATAGATACGCCCTTTAGGGGAGCTGATTGAATTTCTAAGTACAGCCTGTTTGGGTACCTGATAGTTTGTGCTCGGATTTAGTTTTGTTGGGAGCACTGTCCTTGATAGGAATTATAGGCTATTTATTCACTCTGCACATTTTTGGTCTCATTTTTTTTTTTTTTTTTTTTTTTTTTTTTTTTTTTTTTTTTTTTTTTTAGTGTTAAATTTAGTTATGACAGTTCTAAAAAGTGTGCTCTCAAAAATTATAATGACAATACGTGGACTGTTATCGATGGGCTGTTAAAATAAAATAATAATTATGAATTAAAGAAGGACGTACTATACCCATAGAGTACGTTCTTCTCTGCTTCATAATTATGCCCTAGTCCCTACTAGGAGAGCCACTTAAAGTAAATTAAACACCAATAGGACTTCTTTAAATTTATACTGTTAGAACAACGTTATATATTCCAATTTAAGCTAGTACTGACTTATCTTAACAAAAAAGTCCTAATAAAAATATATGACACTTGCTTGAATGTTGGAATGGAACCCGCGCTGAATTATAGCCAGCCTGCACTATAGTATAAAGTAAGGCTATATAGATAGCCTCTACATAAGCTACGCCCATCCTTGAATTAAAGGATTGGCATATTCCGCTTGACAATTTAGTATGTATATGCCATGGACCAAGTGATTATTAGGACATTATAAAAAATGCCCAGGCAGTTTGAAATATGCCCAATATGAGAGGGCAGTGTGATAACAACTATTGAAATAATCAAATCGACCGGGCATTTTTTATAATGCTAGTCACCTATGGGACAGAACAATTAAAACCAGGTTTTATTACTGTAATTTTTCTCTATGATCTTAATTTATTTAGAATCGTATTCTTAAGGATAACACCGATTCGACCTTTCCGAAGATACGTACTGTGATTGGATTTTAGATTAGAATTTAAAAAAATTGTTTTATGTTTTGGCTATCTTCTTAAAATAAAGGATAATGTACTTTTCGTAATTTCTCTTCCTAAGAATTTTATTTTTAGAACCGTTCTAGACAAAATTCCCATATAGGCTATTATATTTACAAACAATTTTTATGACCTCGATTTCGTACAACAATAAAATTTTATTAAACATTGTAATATAACAAAAAGTGTTCGGGACAGTCTTTTCTCGTTAAACGGTTCATTGCTGCTCTGTCAAGGGAGGAAATTAAAATCTGCCAAGTTAATTAAGCGTCCCACGTTGCCCAATTGTCAATAATCCAATATCCAATATGTGCTGGATTGAAATCATTTACGTACACACACAAACTCAATTGGAACAGATCATTTCGAGCCTGAAATTGAATTGTAATCTATGTTTCGAATTTAATTTTGGGCTTATTTGGTTTAGAATAGAGGTGAGATACAATTTTTAATTCTTTCTTTGTATGTACGTTGTCGTGTTATTTGATTAGGTTAATTGGATTTGAAAATCAAAACTATAATAGACATTGTCCTTAATAAAGGACAATGTCTATTATAGTTTTGATTTTATTTAGATAATTACTAAACATCATTTCTTTATCTCAAAAATCTACGGATCTTGTTGAGTCAAAGTCAAAGTCAAATCATTTATTTCAAATAGGCACATTAAAGGCACTTTTGAACGTCAAAACTTACAGTAAAATTGAATTGCTTCTAGTCGCCCCTTCCAAAAGGTAGTTTTCGTATGGAGAAGAATCGGCAAGAAACTGCACCGTTACTCTTATAAAATGTTTTACAAGGTTTTGTATACATAATATAATTATATGTGAAGACGATACACCTAGAATAAAAAAAAATAAAACTGGCACTCCGGTAGTGCCGACAGAAGTGAAAACTTGAACAATTACGAGTGTATTTTGTGAATCGTCTTATAAACAAAACACGCGTGTTAAGGTGTGTTCCTTATTTTATAGGGTTTTTTGCAAATCAGGTATGATGACCAAAGTGACTGGTTTATTCTTCTCGTGAAAGGAATTTATTCAGATTTACAAATAAGCACACAGTTATATATCCGTGGTTCAGCGCCATCTCGTCGTTGTTGGATGAACTACGTAGTTAGTACGCGAGGCCCTCGTAGTTCTTCCCGATGTGCATAGATGGCGCTGTCCTCAACAACGCGCGTCTTAAGTTTTACGTCTGACGTTAGTACGCGAGGCCCTCGTAGTTCTTCCCGATGTGCATAGATGGCGCTGTCCTCAACAACGCGCGTCTTACGTTTTACGTCTGACGTTTTACGTCTTACGAATTTTCGATCAGGGTCACGTGACCTGACGCGAATTTAGAAGTTTTTACCCATTCCAAAAAAAGTACACAGCGCCGCTAAAGAAGTTTTCACTTCAAAAATAAAAATTGAATACCTATACCCTATGTTAAAAGAATAAAGAAGTAGGTGGGATAGAAGAGTGTGGTCAAGACGGCTGCATCAAGAGTGGGGATAGTTAGCTGCAACCGCAGACGACAAGAAGCATTGGTTCTCTTTTGAATCGACAACCGACGACGGCGGCAGACGTCTCTCTACCTCAGTATTGAGGTTTCTCGGTGCCAAGTGATAAGCTAATTAATTGCTCATTTTTGTTCTATCAGTTTGATGGGCTATTAAGTTATGTTGGTTAAAAATAAAAAACGTGTGGAGTCGGGTACCCCCGGCAGGAACGTAGTTCAAAATGAAAATCCAAGATGGCGGCTGCGAAAATTTTAAAATATTCGCAGCCGCCATCTTAGATTTTCATTTTGACCTCACTATCGGCTTCAGCACCCTCGAAAAAAAATACCTATGACGAAAAATTTGAACATTTTTTCAGCCGCCATCTTGGATTTTATTTTGACCTTACTATCGGTATCGGCTTCAGCACCCTCTAAAACCATGAAAACTATCTTTCTCTCCCTCTGTCTCTGTCTATTATCATCATCATCATCATCATCAGCCTATAATGTTCCCACTGCTGGGACACAGGCCTCCTCTCAGTGAGAGGGAGTGGGCCGTAATCCACCACGCGGGCCCAGTGCGGGTTGGTAGATGTCACATGTCTTCGAATTTTTGATTCTAGGACATGCCGGTTTCCTCACGATGTTTTCCTTCACCGTTTTGTGAGCAGTGGTGATGAAATAATTTACACAAAGTAAAGCACCTGTCTGGGTTCGAACCTACGACCTACAACTCGTAAGTCGCGGCCGTTACCACTTGGCCACCACTGCTCCTGTCTATTATAGTATGTAATAAAAATTCGCATGGAGGGGGCATAACGCTATTTCGTTACGTGACGATTTCTCCCAGTTTACTCCTACCACAAGCTCAGTTAAAGAATTTCGTCCCAATAAATACAATTGATTGGAGGTGCGTATTTTTTTTAAATAAAACCTGCTTCTGATAGATAAAACCTAATTATGTTTTAAATATTTTATTAATGTTATGAATATGTCAAGCCAATACACACTCACTACACTACACTTACATATATTATGTGTAAAGCCTAATTCTGGGCCGACTCTGTCCAGATTGCCATGAACATTCTAGAAAGAAGAAGCTTAGTAAGTATATAACTACCTAACACTTTTTGATTTGATTTCATAAGGTAATGATACGGTCCTATTTGGATTTATTCTAGCCATAGAAAAGCTATAGGTAATAGGTTTCGAATCCTTGAAAAACTGCTCAAAAACATTGATGCCACTTTCATCTTTCATGACCTTTTCAATGATTGCCAATAAATAGAATTTTTCGAGCAAACTTTTTCGTATGTGTTTAGCAAGCTTAGCCCCTTTTCCCCGAAAGTTTGCCTTTGCGAGCACAAACAGCCACTAGACAAAATTCATCAAGATTTTTGGCAAAATCAAGAGAAAGTGAACGTCAATGTTGACCAACTCTGTTTCTATAGCATTTTCTATTCTTCATTGGAGAATTATTACCGATGGGTATCTTTCTGAGTTTCTGCTTATGTTTGCTTACTACCCACAGTTTGCCATTTAACCACTGCAATAATGCCATGAGGAACTTGCCCTTTGTTGACCGGAATAACTTACTATTTATTTATTCCAATAAACGCATATGTGAAAAGCATATATATGGTGTTTCATACGTTTTGGTCGAGTGGGTATTGAACTTTTGTATGAAACAGCAGATTTTATTTTCGTGATTTCAGAGTTCATCCCATAGTGAAAGTTATTCATATTCATGAGTAGGACATCCTGCATGAAAAAATATCCTGTGTAAAATACACGTGTGTAAAGTATCAAATCAATCAATCAATTCAAATCAAGCATGTAGTCTGCCTCCGACTGTGAGCGTCAAGGTCAGAATGTATAAAAACAAAACCCGTCAACTGACTGTGTAATTTTTCATAAATTTTTAGTTGGATGGCGACTATACCTTTGTGTGTACGCGGCCTTATAACTGTGCCAATCTTTTAGTTATATCTCGTAACACTGGACCTTACACTATTCCCCGTTCCTACACCTTAGTACGCACATAAACGTATTAAGACAAGCAATCATTACTACCTTCAAAACCCTACTTCCCACTGATCCCAGTCCCTCCTTAAGACCTCAATGCATAAAGTTTGGAAGCCATCCATTTATAGTTAATCTTGACAACGCTAAGAGACACCCGGTTTCTGAATTGAGAATTTGAAGTTAAGAACTTGTCAATCTACTTCAGTATTACTTAAGATGACTCCTTCATTGTAGCATCCGAAATTCAAAATTTATTCGAAATAACCTAAGAACCTTTGGAGTATCACGGGTTGCGTTGAAGGAATCACCTTAAGTGATAATCAAGTAGAGTTTGACAAGTTCCCAACTTCAAATTCTCAATTCAGAAACCGGGTGAGAGTCTAGACTGGGATATATTTTAAAGTGGCTCTCTATTGGCTGACTGTAAGGGATGGCCGAGCAACTAATTGAAACCACGCTGAGCACCTTTCCGCTTCGGTGAACGTGTTACTGGGTGGCTGTGTGGCTCAAGTCATAGAAGAACGAGATGGTGTGATTTTAAAAGATTTGTTGTGTTAAATATTTTTATTTTTCACACAAGTTGGATATTGAAATTAAAGTAAGTTCAATTTAAATTTACATATTTATATATAAATCAAAATTGAACTTACTTTAATTTTTACTTTGATTTTTTTACGTAAAACTGCAATGTAGTTTTATAAAACTACATTGCAGTTTTACGTAAAAAAATCACATGGCCGACTCAGTGGTAATGAACATTCTGTACCAGTCAAAACTTTGGATCAAATATTCATATTCTTAGCGTGTCGAGGGCAAAATAGTATATGTACCTACCATAATTTTTTATTTGTTTTTTTTTTAACTTTTCAAATATTAAAACGACAAAACTCCAGACATAATAAGCATGAATAATCACAGCGGTGAAAAGAAAACGATTTTAAATAGGTATTTGATATTTTAAACATGTAAAAGCAACCTACGCAGTTAGCTGTTCTTATAGTAACTAGGAAACAATTATTTGTTTCCAGGGATTCAGAGATCAGGCGTGAAGATGTAAATAAAGTCTCTGAATTTAATGGTATTTACGGGCCCTGGATCGAAAAAGCAGGAAGTTATGGGGAGAGGCCTTTGGCCAGCGGTGGGATGATGCACGCTAACAACCCCTGGGTGACAGGGTCACAGGAAAATCAAGATGACAGGGAAACAATTTCACGTTAATTACAAAATGTAATATAATTTTATGTGGAATTTTAAAAACAAATCTCCATATTATTCGCTTTTATGTTGACAATCATGGTTGAGGAAAGTAAGGCCAAAAAAGATTTAATAAAAACTGACGGAAGCATTGTTCGATGTTTAAATAATAAAAAACTCATTTTGAATTCAGACCGAGTTTCCGCTATCAAAATTTTTCACACGAAGTGTATAATTTTTGAAGTATCAATTATGTAATCCGAAATTTTTATTTCTGGATTTTACCATAATTGCCAAATGGATTATCCTGATTAACGAATTCCTGGATAAGAATAACATAAAGCAAGAATATATTATCTAATTACGTATTTACAATTTTATGGACAAAATATGTGGGCCTAATATTTATAGAATATTTGTCGTTCAATATTTGAACCACCACTCACACTTTCCTGTAAAAGGCACGATGTTGAGTTAAAAGTTCCACCAACGCACCATATAATTAAATTGCAGTTTCCTAACTGTAACGGTAATTTACTACTCTCGCTAGTTTTCTCTAATGGGGTAAGCAGCAAGCCAAGTGGAACGAACTTAAAGCACGCAGACGACACTTTGAGACATCATGACGGAAAATAGTTTTCTATAAATCCGTATATTTTGCATGACATTTCAAATTTACATATACGAACGGAACTCAACTCTGCGAAACCTGGCGTATCGTGACATGGCTCTGGTACAAATATAAATCTTAATATATATACATATATTTTTAATCTTTATTGATTATTTGGGGTTTTTATCCCAATGGACACGCAACCCCATCATGCCTTATACAGACTACTACGATACAATGCTTTAAATAAAAATTAAAAGGAGAATCTTAATCAATATTGTGGTACATCAACTCGCTAAATCTTTTCGCCACGTCTGACTTCGGTTGAGCTAAAACTGATTGAATTAAACCTACCTGTAATATATTTAAATTAAACTCACTGACTAAAATTCTCCTATCCTCTTGGTTCTTGACACAATCCATCAGCAAATGATTGTACATTCTTAATAATATAGATAAAAATAAAGGGTTATTCTGATAGGATATATTCAGTATTATTTTCCTATACTATATACTTTTAAAAAACACCTTTTTCTAAAAAATAATGTAATTACATATCATGATCCTCCTGTCTTTTCAATTTATTTGGAGTTGGCGCAGTATAATTTGTCTTCCATACAACATTCTCTTAGCTCAACCTTCATTCAACTCAGTATTTAATTTTATACTATTTATGTCAGTCATAATCTTTTGTCCTCTTTCGTTTCCTTATATTAATTACTAGCTTCCGCCCGTGTGACATCGCCCGCGTGAAATTTCTTGTTCCCCTGACGCACTCCGTCGCATCGCATCACCTGCCTGCGCTATCTCTTCGTTTTCGCTTGCGTTCCTTCTGACTTTTTTTTCTTTTTTCTCGGCTCCTAAGAGTTACAGTGACATAGCCATTTTTAAAAAAATCCGACTTGTGGTTCCAGAGATTACTTCATACGTACAAACTTACAAATAAACAAATGTTACCTCTCTATAATTTTACAAATTTTTAAGGATAATTTTCAGCGAATAGCCAATTTAGAACATAATGTTCTTGAGCGTAGAAATATACTTTAAAAATCTTATAACATAGACGGTGGTGCAGTAGCCACGCGAGCTTTATTGCTAATTCCCAAAACCCAATAAACGCTGTACTTCACTCTCACTGCAATCTCGCGCCTGCCTCTAATAAAATTTATACTCTACTTATTTACTGCGCTTGGCAGTAACTGCTTAGAGTCTTAGTCTCTTCTGCTTTTACAGCTCTTTCGTTAATTGGAATTTGTACTATTTTATTTCTACCTGTGTAGTTTTAGTCTTTTTTCAGATATTTTTTATGGGTTCTTAGACCCACTAATAAAGATGGTCTCTGTTTTCTCTTCAACTTTCCCTTAACAACCACGTCATATCAAAAAGAGTAAAATTATATACATATTGAACCGCGCACATGTTTTCTGCTGTACAACAAGAACTCTTGATAGATTATTAGAAACGATATTTTTCGCTAGGCTCGCTCCCTACTACATGACTTAAGCATAACTGACAACTGCCCCGTTGGTCTCGTGGTCGCAAGCGCGACTGCTGAGCGTGGGCTCCTGGGTTTGATTCCCGAGTCGGGCAAAGCGTTATTGAATTTTTCCATTAGGGATTTCTTAGTAACATCCCGGAATTTGGAAGATGGCGGTGTAATACCCCCGTGCCTCGGAAAGCACGTTAAGCAGTTGGTCCCGCGTCTATCTCCGGTCGTGTCGGATGTCCCATCGGACTATGAGAGTGAGGGAAGAGGGAGTGCACCTGTGTCTGCGCGCACACTTGTGCACTTTATATAATAACTCCCGCGCCGAAGCCTAGTCGCCGTTGAGATTGGCCGCCGTGGCCGAAATACGATCTGGAGAACTTTATTTATTAATTTTTATAACTGGCAAACTGTAGGTGTTAATCTGCCTTAACCTTTGGGGAGTACAGGCGTGACGTTTCGTCTCTATTTTAGAAATTATATAAATTCATTTTAACCCAATATCAATTATATTATTCGGTTGTTTTTTTTTTTTCAGATCTTCCAGCAAGCAATTTGGCTGTTCCCGGAAAAACAGAAACATTAACAACTTTTGTAATCATCCTCGTTGATTCGCGAATGAAAGAAACTAGCCAGTCATTTCGGCCAAAGCACGCTAGATGAGCAGTTGATACATATTTCTGTTATCTGACCCAATTCCAACGGAATTGGGTCACAAATGGCCGAGGGGCAACAATCTATCATTGTATCCCACGTTATTTTTACACGCGAACTATTTTTAGCATGCCAACCATCGTAGGTAGGGCTGTAACCGCCTCTCACCAGAGAATAGCTTTTTCTGGGCATACAAATAGTAACGAATACATTGTATCATTTGAAAATGACGTACTGCATTAAGAGTGTACCCATTATTGGAATATGAAAACTAAGGGACTTTTCAGACGAGCCACAACCACACCACAGCGGCAAAATTGTGGTCAGTTTGTTCGGATACTTAACTATAAATAAAATAAGTAAACGTCAATTTTCACGCAGTATAGTATACAATGCTCGGCTATCGTGAATTCGTGGTCAATGCCGACCACATCGCAGCCACAAACTCAGTCACTCGCACACAAGCGGCCAACTACATTGTAACCAATGTAACCATCCACATCATCGATCCACTCCTTCTCCACTTATTTTGGCCATCAGAAATCTTTTACGTAACAATGATATCTCAAGATTTTAGTAATCACCAATAAACACAAAAGTTAGAGAAAACAATACAATGCAATCTTTAATAGTAGGCCTGTTATTAAAAATAAATATATATATATAGCCCGATTACAATGCCTAAGAATTGTAAAAATTCTGATTTAATATGAGAAAATTAAATAAGAAAATAATATTGCCTTAAGTTTTAGTAAAAACAAGTATAGAATTCTCATTCATTCTGGATTTTATGAGATCTATCAAAATAAAATAATGTACCTATACAAGCTAAGAAAGTTACATAGAATAATCTTTGTAATATTTGATAACTTTATATTGGTATTTAAATCTTCAAAGGAAACTCTTTAGTGAATTGCGACTACCCCTTATTGTCTTCTTCCAAACCTTTTAAAACAAAACATACTGATTCGTATATCCAAATCTTCTAGTATCCAATTTACCTAAAACATATTTCAAATCATAAATAAACACAAAGTTACGTTCTGTCATATTACAAGACAATAACTTATATCATTGCTTTATCGCCCGTAAAAACTGATTAATTCGTAATTCTGATGCATACTCTTACGAGAATAAAGAATTTTTAGAAATGTTCTCAGATATTCAGACCGTCTGGACTAGAATAACTAATAATTGTTTTGGAGCTAATAAATTACCTAAGGAGATTGGAAAAATGCAGCGTTGGAATTGGCGAGACTTTTTTTTTTTTTTTAACGTTGCCCCACACTAGGAATTACTCCTGTATCGTGGGTAATACAAATATTTTTTCCGTGCGGGAATCAAACCCGCGACACTCAGCGCAGCAGTCGATCGCTCAGCTACCGCGCCAACCGTGTCGTCGTCTTAGACTTACGTGTCTACTTTTTATAACATCTTGCAAATAATGACATTTACTGCTTTAGTAGTAATTTTATCGCGTGCGGGTCTTATGTCTCGGTTTTCTTGCTAAAGTAGGTGTAAAAAGATAATGTCTGATTCGGGAAAACTTTTGGTTAGGTTTTTTCCATCTCGTTTTTGAAAGTCAATCAAGTGACAACAAAAGTGATTCAGTTCTTACAAATATCTAAAATTTACTACTTGGCAGCTCTTTCAGATCTTACAATCCAAGTGTTACGATGATTTTCTTTATCCAATAACATAAACCTCGAGAAAACCACTTGTCCTTAGTTTCTGATGGCACAGTGAAACTTTTAGTATGTGAATATCCTATACTTTATTATACTACAGCTGTTACAGATCAGGAAGATGACACCAATGTAACATCAGAGCAAGCAAATGCGGGGCAAGCCTGTCCAATAATCGATAAATTAATCGAGTGTTCACGCGATACGATAAAAATAGATAGGTAGGGGGGACGAGCGAGTCGCGGCATTTGTAAACTGGATGTTAGCCTATTTGTGTCTGTGGGACTTTTTTATACTGTGGCTTCGTTTTTTGACAAAACGGGCGACTGATTCGGACGCTGCTGTTGTGTGATGTTCCTTTACCATTGCGTTGCGTGCTTTTTTTATGACACGCTGGTAATTGTTCAATTGTTCACGTTACTGTCAAAGTCAAAGTCAAAGCATTTATTTCAAATAGGCACATAAAAGGCACTTTTGAACTTCTGAAATTAAAACAAATAGAATTGATTCTAGTCACCTATTCCAAAAGGTAGTTTACTGAATGCGACATTCCCCGAAAGGTTGTCAGAATTCCCTAGTTATGTGTTGAAGTTCTGTAAGTGAGCATATTGTCATTTTTAATAATAAATAAAATAAAATACATTTGATTTTCTTTTGTTTCATGGACAGACATTGCGCTGTAGTTAGTTTCCAAGTGGCGGATTTTTCGTTTCAAGGAAAAGTAGAAAATATTGAATACCAGTAGTACAAGAACAGAGGTTTCGTAAGTAATAAAATGAAATATTAACTGTACCTGTAGTGTATTGATTCTGAAGTTGTTTTTAACAAATATTGTTACGTTTTAGTCAACTCTTACATCACACAAAATACCTACCTAGGTTACACATACCTACCTGGGTTACACTTAGGGTAGACAGTGACATTTCTCGACACAGTTACAATATACTAAAATAAATAATTATTTTGAAAAGAAAATGAGACGTCTCTTATCTCAAAACGAGACAAACAATTTTCAACCGTAATCCATTTTGTTAAGAAGCCAGGTGTTCGAAAATTGCATACTCATTATTCTCGTAAAAAATAAGGGCTGTCGCTCAAAATGTTTTAAGCCATAAATCAAAATAGCAACGTTATTAAAAATAAGCCTTTCCCACGTCAGCTTTAATATATTATTAATATTTTATACTCCACATTATTCTGATGGATTTTATGGAAACGCGAATTTATAATTCAGTCTCTCTCAGCAATGATGTAGGTACCTACTCAATTCTTTATTTCTGTTCACTTTTTTCTTGTGTCACCATCTATAAGAAAATATCTTGGTATAAGTACTAAGGTTCTAAAACAGGTATAGGTAATGGACATAGGTATGAAGGTTGCTAGGCGGATCGCATCAGCAACATGACCGATTAACGTTGGGCAAGTTTCCACATAATCGGTGCCTGAAGGTGGACGGTGCCGCAGAGGCCGGCCAAGAAAGAGGTGGCGAGCTGACCTGGATGCGTACCGCTAGGGCTGGTGGCCGAGGTGGCGCGGGAAGATAGTTTCTTGGAGGAATTGGGGAGGCCATTGCCCAGCTGTGGGATAGTACAGTTAAAAAAAAAAAACCGGTCAAGTGCGAGTCGGACTTGCACACTGAGGGTTCTGTACAAATTTGTAGGTATGTAATTAAAAAATTTACGGTTTTCGGAACTTTTCCTTTACTTGTGCTACATGACATTGCTTCTTGCCAAATTTCATGATTCTAGGTCAACGGAAAGTACCCTATAAATTTTGATCCCCTTGAGAGTGTTGAAATATACGTTTTTTGCGGAATAAACGGCCGCATAATTTTTTTAACGTTAACCTGGAAGTTTGATTTTTCACAGCTTCAAGGGACTCTAGACTTGAGTATATGGTTTTAATTTCAACTCGATACCTCCACGCGTTCCCGAGGTCTAGTCAGACAGACAGACAGACGGACAACAAAGTGATCCTATAAGGGTTCTGCTTTTTCCTTTTTAGGCACGGAACCCTAAAAATGGAAACAAATAGCCAATTAACAAGATTGGTAGCGGGTCTGACTTTCCAGCATGCGCCGAACTTGCACACAACCTGTTTTCTGTATTAACAATTTGTCAGTGATATTTTAAGGGCGACATTTCAACTATATGACATTATGTAGGTGTATAATTCTGATCACTATTCATAAGCCACATAATAAGAAGAGAAAACTTGTAAAGGTTATACAGTGATCACTCAAAACTATGTTAACAACATTAGAATCATTATTGCTAATCTATTAAGTTTACCGAAGTATTGCGGCGAAGTGATCGAGAGTTTGAGTTTACCACTCGAGGTCTCGATAACCTAGCTGTAGACTGAAAACTTTACCTTAGGTCTTTGAGTTACCAATTTACTATTCAATTAGTTTTTCTGTTCGACCATTTATTACGTAAGTCTTTACGAATAACTTGAATATGTAGTAAGCTAACCCTTTTACCTACCTAACGATTTTTGGCAGATACATAAACTCTGGGTCTTAGCAGACTAACTGATACTTAGCATCGACGATCGGCGATTTTCCAACTGCATACGATAAAAACACTAAGCATCGAATCGTGTTCCGCAGATGCCAAAGCCTCACTAAATTGTTGCGACTGGCATCAGAATGTGTGTGGTATGTAGCATTCAGTATCCAGCCTCCGAAAAGTGACTATCGCTAAAGCTAAGGATACACATTTAGCTGGCAAGCTAATACATTTAGCTGGCACAAAATTCTTCAAGTAGCTTGCATGCCGTGTGCCATAACAACTTCTGATTGGTGAATATCTAATGACATGCAAGCTACTGGCATGTGTATCCTTAGATTGATCATCAATTCTGCAATGCTCTTTATGTAATAGGTACCGCCATCACTCTGGCAACCTCCTTTAAGCAGTTAATATCAGGTGCCAAGCACAGCTTGTTTGTAAACTGTGCGTAACAATCTAGTGGCACGACAGCCGTCAAGAGAGGTGATATATGCGCAGAATTAGCATAATAGCATAAATATGATTATCCGTGTAACAGCCTACATGATGGGTTATTAGTGTCAGGTGGCAAAGTGCCGACTGTTTTGTGATGGGAATAATGAAATAGCATTGGGTTAAAAAACATTTTGAAGGTGTAGACCAAAACTATTTCTGTCTACATTGTTGATCAAAACTTCATAGGTTTGACTTGATTAAGTTTAACCATCAAATTAATATAAGATGTGTCTTGACTTTAGGATCTAAAGCAATCCAGTCCAGTGATTTTCCACAATACCGTTTAATATGCGTTTCTGATAATTGATTACCATAGAATATTTCTTTGTAAATTGTCATAAACATGATTATTAGGTCCTTACATCATCTGCCTAGCCTTTTCCTAACTATGTTGGGGTCGGCTTCTAGTCTAACCGGATGCAGGTGAATACCAATATTTTACATGGAACGACTGCCTATCTGACCTCCACAACCCAATTAACAGGTAATACGATACTTACCCCTTGGTAAGACTGGTTGTCAGACTTTCGGGCTTCTGGGGACCCGTTACGACTGTCAAAGATCCACGTACGACAGCCGGGACCAATGGCTTAACGTGCTTTCCGAGGCACGGAGAGGTTGATATGTAAAGATGGTCAATATCCACGGACCAACCGCAGCAAGTGTAGCTTAATCTGATCAATCGACCCGTGCGACTGGTATTACGAGTACTTAGCCACAAGCCTCTCCTTACATAATAATAAGAAATTGGTGTTTTGTCGAACTGGCCACTTTGATTACAAATATCTAGCGTTTGGTTAGGAATTCCAAATTTAAATTTCTTTAAAATTTAGGCTTGTGTATTTGTGTTTCGAATTTAGCGATTCATTTGTTTTCGTGCCATTTTATTTTTCTTTGACATCGCTTTGTTCACAGTAAGGAAAACCTAAAAAATCGCGTTATTTATGAATACGAGTTCCACCGTGGCACCACCGCTGCAGAAACAGCTCGAAAGATTAATGATGTGTATGGGCAAGCTACTGTAAAATAAAACACGATACGTTTTTGGTTCAAAATGTTGACCAACAGAACAAACCCCGTGGACGGCCGGAGACCTAGATGACAATAAAAAAATAAAAGTGATCGTGGAAGCGAGCCCATTGTAAACCACATCAGTGTTAGCGGCAAGCTTCGGTGTGAGTGATAAAACAAATTTGATTCACTTGAAACAAATTGAAAAAGCTTGAAAAATGGGTACCGCATGAATTGAATGATCCACACCAACAAACACGCGTCAAGTGCTGCGTTACATTATTCATCAACCGTCACAATAACAAGGGGATTTTGAATCATATCGTTACTTGTGATGAAAAATGGTTCCTGTACGATAATCGGAAACGCACTATCACAATGTTCGAACCCAAGAGAACCGGCGAAGTCCTGACCCAAGCGAAAGTTAACTCAGAAAAAGGTAGGTACTGGTTGAGTATATGATGGGCCAGTACCGGTGTCATCCACTGTAGCTTACTAAGATCTGGCCAGACGATTATGGCAGATCTGTATTGTCAACAACTGCAAACCATGATGGAAAACTTGCCGTTAAAAACAACCGAGACTGCTCTAGCCCACTTGTGAATTACAGATTGTTTGTATTAGAGAAGCTGTGATTGGAATGTCTCCGACGCCAACCTGACATACTCCCTGGACCCTGGTCCAACAGACGAACACTTTTTCCGGAATTTGGTAAAATTTCTGCAAAAAAAAAATCAATTCCGATGAGGCAGTCAAAACCGATTTCAAAGAATTTAATGATTCTCGCTGCCACAAATTTTTTGCAAAAAACAATGAACTGCGAAATAGCGAAAGTGCATAGATAACAATGGTACATAATATATGTACTTTGATTGATTATAAAATATATGATTTTTTTTTTTTGCGTTTTGTTTTTTTTTTTTTTGTTTTTGTTTTGTTTTTGTTTTGCGTTTTTGTGTTGCCACACAAAGCGCCAATTTCATATTATGTAAGGACTAATATTATTTACGTATTATAAAAAACTACTGGAATTGCAGGTATTATTTATTCATTCTCTAGAAAATTTTATTTCAGCATCTTTTTATACTCACTGCGCAATAACGACTCGATCAAGAAGTGAAGCGTCCTTTCATTGTGCTTAGAGCGTCATGGGTCGTCTGATTTCTGAATCAGTATATTAATATTTTATAGCTTCTGCAGACAGTTTTCAAAATTAAAATAAAATGAAAGGGTCTTCTCAAGATTACTTTTATATTGCTGTCATTGCTTTATGTCTTCTTGCAGGTAAAAGTCTCCGGGTCAAAATCATCATTATAGATTCAGACGGGTCAAAATAATTAGACAAAACCTGTTTTCATCAACATTGTCAACGTATAAAGCTTAACTCACTTAAGAACCACCAATAAAAACGATGACGTACCTTGAATAGCAGACCAAAAATGGCCTGAATTCGATTACTCGGCCTTTGAGAGGCCCAATTTCATCTGCAGCTCAAATTTCAGGTGTTGCAATATTCCGCGTACATTTCAACGGACTGGGCGATAACCCAGCTATTCAAAGTAGCCGCCAATCATAACGAGTTGATATGATCAGTTTCACTGTGTGAATATTAAGTGACCTGTATTATATAATATTTGGATGGATGGCCGCGGGCCGGGCGAGGTCGGCTGTGTACCTGTGTAAAGGGGTGGGGCACTCGGAAGTTAAGGTAAGAGATGAGATCATTATTTTAGTGAACCGCATATTGTGAAGTGGGAGCTGTATTGTTTGTTTTGTAATTTAGAATTTTTATTGACATGTTATTACCGAAACCGTATTGAAAAAAATAAATATCTGAACTAGACTGGAAAAAAATCAAGTTTATTATGTATCAAGGAACTACTTCAATTTTACATTTTCTTGACCCTCTGTATCACTCTACACCGCAATATCAGTGGACTGAGAACGTTGACAGATAATAATGAAAGACAACTGAAATTATCTTTATCTGCTTCTCTTAAGTCTCCAAACCTCTCTCGCATACACTGCTTGAGTTCAACCAAAAACATAACCAAACTAATACAATTACGCTCACAAAACAAGAACGAATTTCCCGCTCCAAAATACCACAAATTCGCCATCTAAACAATACGAGCTGGCAAAACCGTTCACATGAACGGTTTTGAAGCGACGCCTCATTTACATACGCCAATCACAGCTTAGCATACAAATCGAATTTGGACGGACAGACGGACGAATTTAGTTTAATTGCTTGTAATCTTGGTGTAAATTATAGACAGGTGCAGTGTTGGCTGATGAATGGGCATCTTTGTTTTGTGATGCAGGTGTTTCATTATTGTCGCCTGGTTTTCAATACATCTTCTACCAATAAATAGTAGTACGTGCTTTTCGTCCTCAGTTCCTTTGTGTGCTAAAATAGGTACAGACACCAGCACATCAAGCTACCCGTAACTGTCAAATTTTTCCAATCAACTTTGCACATTAAGCTTTAGCGGTAAAGTTGAAAATCTATTGATGAAATTTGCCAGATTGTAGTGCTGGCGTCTGTACATTGGATTTTGATGCAGTTTTCACAATTACTTTGAAAGAAAAAGAAAGAATGAAAGAAAATTGCGTTTTTTGAGAATTTGTTCCGGAATGTGTGTGTATATGTTATAATCAGCCTATAATGTTTCCACTGCTGGGACACATGCCTCGTCTCTTCGAGAGGGAGTGGGCTGCAATACACCACGCGGGCCCAGTACGGGTTGGTAGATGTTACACGTCTTCGAATTTTAGCTTCTAGGACATACCAGTTTCCTCACGATATTTTCCTTCACCGTTTTGAGAGCAGTGGGGATGAAGTAATTCACACAAAGAAAAGCACCTGTCTGAGCCGTGATTGGTCCATGGATGGGTGACCATTTTTACATATCAAGAACTCTCTGTGCCTCGGAAAGCCCGTTAAGCAGTTGGTCCCGGCTGTCATTCGTGGATCTGTGACAGTCGTTACGGGTCGTCAGAAGCCCGAAGTCTGACAACCAGTCTTACCAAGGGGTATCGTATTACCTAGTAATTGGGTTGTGGTGTAGGCAGTCGCTCCATGTAAAATACTGGTATTCAGCTGCATCCAGTTAGACTGGAAGCCGACCCCAACATAGTTGGGAAAAGGCAGGCAGATGATGATAAGCACCTGTCTGGGTTCGAATCTACGTCCTACAACTCGTAAGTCGCGGCCGATACTTGGGCCACCACTGCTCTCATGTATATGTGTATAATGACATAATCAAAGCACGTTTTACACTGACTTCCGTGAAATTACTCCATGATCAAATATAATGTTTACGGTGTCGAACTCACAGTTTAAAATTCACTAAATATATAAATAAAGGTATAATAAAACAATTACTTATTTTGATTGTGTGTTCATTTTCAACGCGTGTCAAACCACACGAAAAAATAACACATAAACATCATTGATAGAAAATAAAGAAGCCCACAAAACAAAATATGTCACAAACGACGCTTTAAACCATTCGTAATGCGCCACAAAACATCCTCATTTGTCAAACGACCTCCATCCACCTCCGTACCTACACAATTTTCTACACTTCGAATTCCTTCCCAAATAGGTTTACTACTAATGAAACGACCCCAGTTTATTTATGTTCGAACAAAGCCAATTTCATCATCAACTAAAAGCATCGATACTACTTGTGTATGGGCAATAAAAGAAAATTACACAACACATACATTTCGTGACTACAGACAATTTGCCGTGCACACAAAAAAGAAATGCTTACAACGATAAAAGATTCAGAGAAAGACGTTCGTGTTTTTGTTATTAAAGACGTATCTTTATGCATGTGTAACATCACGCCAGGTAGTGGGTAGACGGATAATCAAGCGGTAAAGACGATGACCTTGTTTTACGTCTGATTTCAGCGACGGCTCTTGTTTTTGTCTCATTTTTGCGAAGACGGAATTGGACGGTCCCAAAATTGCTTCGAGAAATCTAGAAAATGGTGTCCTTCAACGTTAGTTCATTTGTCGTGACCATGCTATATGTGTTGCTTTGTAACTCTATTTTATTATGGAGTATTTATCTGTAAATATTTCCCCTATATCGCTCTGCACCACTCGTTGTGTTTTCTAATTCTAATATCCTTTTTCCATAGTCTTGCGCCTGGCGACATGGTACGGCATTCTTAGGCGTCACTACATGCATGAGAATACTGACGCAACGATGCCGCGGTATTCTTAAGCATGCCGCGACATCCTTTTTAAATTTTAATAAAATTTCAATTTTATTGTTTTATTATTTTATTTATTTATGTACCTATTCCTCGCATAAATCATCTTTATCATTCTCCCGCTCTAGGTTGAGCGGAAGGGAGTGTCAGGCTCTTACTGACTAAAACCCACCCGTGTTCTTTCCTTAGCCCTTTATATTTCGGGCCAACGGTAACCCTTTCGGACAATCCCGCTGAGGGGGGCGCAGGCCTTAAGTCATCTTAACATAACAGTAATTCCTATGATAAACAAAACCTTGAGTAATTATCATAATTCCTTCTGCAGATGTGGCACCTTATTAACAGCATAACTATGTAAATGTCTATTAATTTCTTCCAATGTTTATTTTCTTTTATACGATTTTAACATAATTTATTATTTGACATTAAATACCTACAATAATTCTAATTTCAGTTAGTGGTTGTAATGGCAATCATATCATTTAATTTTGAAATGATATGATTGCCCATATCATTTTTTGTGAAATTCGTACATTCCTCAAAAAATTTCGAAAATGTATGTTTATGATCTTTATCATTTATTTAGATAAATGATAAAGACAAAAGAAAGTTAGTTAGTAGTAGTAGTTAGTTAGTTTCTTAGTTTTTTTTTTCATTTTTGTATTCGGGCCAATTTTTAAGTTTATAGATCAAATGAATAAGAATTTTCTTATAAACTGAATCCCCGCTTTTCAGAAATGGGTGGAATTTCGTAAAATCGTTTGGGATGTGTTACTTGACTCAAAGATTGTTTATACCTATTTTCGAGTTAATCAAGCCACGCAGTAGTGTTCTAAGTCTTCCCCTGATACACATTATTCTTTATTTTTGGTCTGAGGTATAAATACTGAGTTTCGAGTTAATCGGAGCGCGCCTTAAAATTCTTCCATACAAACTTTGACACCACCCAACCCCCTTTCAGGGGGTAGTTTAGAAAAACAAAAAATTCCAAACATAATAATTTACTTATTTAAGTATTCGTGCTGTTTCAAGGTTATTAACTCAAAGAATAAGATTTTTCATACAAACTGAATCCCCCTTTTTCACCCCCTTAAAGGTAGAATTTCCAAAAACCCCTACTTAGTGCTCCCCTACATTATAAAAGGAAGCCGTGTGCAAAATTTCACATTCCTAAAAAAACTAATGGGACTACCATTAGTTTCGGCTGTGCGTTGATATATCACCCAGACAGTCAGTCAGTAAGTTTACCATTTTTTAAATATAGATTTATCGTTTTGGTACTTATATTATTTTATATTTTGTGAATGTGAGAAAGTTGTAGGTCGTGTAGACTGTAGATTTGTAGACTATTTTCTATTTCATTAAGTATCTGGTACTTGTTGACAGGCCTCCACCGTCCTCACAAACCTCAATCAACTTAGCCTTCGCAGTCCACGGCTGGACATAGGCCTATCCCAGACTGCG
This sequence comes from Luperina testacea, assembly GCA_927399505.1. Classification (NCBI taxonomy): domain Eukaryota; kingdom Metazoa; phylum Arthropoda; class Insecta; order Lepidoptera; family Noctuidae; genus Luperina; species Luperina testacea. The sequence continues at coordinate 1,288,549 of OV656757.1, forward strand.
CCACAACACCCTGTCCTCCGCTTTCCGCATCCAGTCCCCAGCCACCTTCTTTAGGTCGTCCGTCCAACTAGACTCCAAAACTCGTTTGCTGCACCGGTCATCGGTCCTTCGACAGACATGGCCATGGGCATGGCCTCCCATAGGTACCTATTAACACTGTAATTTGAAAACATTGTAAATTAAAAAAAAAGGTGACTGTGGAATTTCTTCCGGCTCTTTTCCATAGGAAAGTACCAGTTAGAACCTAGCTTCTGACGTTGCATAATGACCAAGTAGGTTTATGTGAAATTAAATATTTGATTTTGATATTTCAGTTCATTTTATTCACTTTTCCACTTTCTTCAACACAAATGACAGTATCAATTCTCGTCATCAATGTCACTCTGACCCCCAACTACAAAACAATTGGAACAATTCATTCTATTTCCTACTAATATTATAAATGTGAAAGTTTGTGAAGATGATTGAAAGTTTGTTACTCAATCACGCGTAAACCGCCACTTTGGCAGAATCATAAAAGGATAACATTATAAATCATAATGGACGGTTAACTGTTAAGTTAATCGTATCAAATCCCATTGGTGAAGGATTTTTCAGTATTTTTTTTGTCTGTGTTAAAATACCAATCAATCCAATCCCAATCTCTTTGATTATACCTACGTAGTGCAGCAAAAAAAAAAAACACGGACTGTCTTCAACATATTATGATTCATAATGTTATCCTTTTGTGATTCTGCCAAAGTGGCCTTTTTAGGCCCCCGGATTTGGATGAAAATTGGCACATAAATAGACCATTTCCTGGATTAACATTATAGGATACTTTTTATCCCGATATTCCCACGGAATCGAAACTTACGCGGGTGCTGCTAGTTTCTCATAATCCAATCATATTTCCAATAGTTTATTTATTATGTAAACTACATTTTGAAATATACATTTTGTGTTATTCTTGATACCTAAATTCGCGACCAAAACATTAAGAAAACTTACAGGATTTTTATTGAATATCCAAAATTGTTGTTTTTAAAACAAACAACCTAACTACAAGGTTTCTTACAACGCCTCCTTGCTTTACCACAAAAGAAACAGGAACAACATGCTGACGATATTCTTACTTAATTTCGTCACAAAGAAAAAGTTTTAATGTTATACACTTTTTTATTTTGCTAACCAACATCGCGAACTTTTCAACCAATTAGACTTGCTATTCAAATACACCAGAGTTTTCCATTAAGAAAAGACTTCGAGGGGTTTCCGCCTTCTTTGTCGGGACTTGAAAACACTTTTTATTTTTGGAGCGAGTCTTAAAGTCGACGTACTTGTATTTGCTTAACCATTAAAGGGGTGAAGTCGAAAGCTTTTCGCTTCGAATATTTGCATGTTTTCAACGGATCCACTGTGCTGACAAAGAAACATCTCGTGCGAGGGTGTTAGGCTGAATAAATGATGCCCACATCGCCCTGTGATGGCTCCCATTGTTTTCAAGTGAAATGTTTTGAATGTTTGCTTTGGAGGTGAAGGATTTGAAAGGATCTTTATTGTTTTCTCTTTCGTATTGTGTGACAGAGATAGATGGTTGTGTGGATATGAGATGATCCTTACGAAGTTTGACAGGGCGATGAGAGGGGTACGATAAAGATACGAGGAGGGTCTTCGGATTGACAATACAGCGCATTCCTGAGCAAGGCCTTGTAGTAAGATATAAGTGATGACAGGTGAGGTATTAAAGCTCAGAGGTGCGTGAGGTCCTTCATACCGCGCCTAGAGCACGTTTTACGAAATGTTACGTGAAATTACCGCAAGAAGTCACTTTGGCTGAGGGTTTGGGGGTCTTTTTAAACTACAATCTGTAAGAACAGAGAAGCAATATTTTGTACCCTTTCATCAAATCTAGGTTTCACGTTATGAACTTATTCAATTTACACATTAAATCCTAACTACCCTTTTTACATATCAGAGGGCTATTAACGATGTTTGTTATTATTAGGTATATTTACGTGTACCAAAAACAGGCTTGTGGCTAAGTAATAACAGCCGCACGAGTCGATTGATGAGGTTAAGCTACTCTTGCCGCGGTTGATCCTTGGATGGGTGACCATCTTTACATATAAAGACCTCTCCGTGCCTCGGAAAGCACGTTAAGCCGTTGGTCCCGGCTGTCATTTGTGGATCTTTTACACTCGTTACGGGTCGTCAGAAGCCCAAAAGTCTGACATCCAGTCTTACTAAGGGGTATCGTATTACCTAGTAATTGGGTTGAGGAGGTCAGATAGATAGTCGCTCCATGTAAAATACCTACTAGTATTCAGCTGCATCCGGTTAGACTGGAAGCCAACCCCAACATAGTTGGGAAAAGGCTAGGCAGATGATGTGTACAAAAAACAGCTGACTCATACTTTCACTAAAACTAGAGCAAAAACGTAACCCGAGACCTAACTATTGGCAAATTACCCCACAACGTCAGCACAATAACTAGAGTTGACCCGGATAACAGTATGTTAAAAAGTCACGCATATACGCTAACGCTGGAAATTAAAATTTTCCCCTCCCGTGCCAAATCCGGGGAGGTCGGGCGAACTTAATATCCGGAGAGGGGAGAACTGGCACAATTTTAGCTCTGAACCACTGTCTCGTATGGAGCTAAAAATACTGCTTTACATATAAATGTTCGAATAAAGGGTGTCACGATTATCATATTAATCAGGGTAGGTAAATGGTTTTTGAAGTAGGCCTTTTACAGCCGATACCAAGAAATTGTATTGACTGGAATAATATAAATATGAAATCACTCATAATTGGTCATACTTAGGAGTGAAATCATTTAAAATAGGCTCAACCTCTGTTACATACAATTTACAACATAACTGTCGAAATGTGGGTAATATGCTGGTGCTGGTTGAAAGTTGCAACATTTTACAGTACCCGGCGGTAAAAATTGCACATCCAACATTGGAAATTGGTGTATTTTATACAAATAATAAAAATAATTATCAAAAGAAGCAAATCATAATTGTTTTAACAGCTCCTAATAGATACCGGACTGTTTGTAAATATATATAATAATAAATATAATAATATAATAATAATAATAAATGAAAAACTGGATGAGCAACCATAATCTCGAAATAAATTTTACCAAAACCAAATTAATAGCTTTTCACCCTTGGCAGAAAAAGCAAATAAATATAGATTTTACTTTTAACCAACATAAATTAGAAACAGTTAACAATTTCACTCTCCTAGGTTTAACAATAGACACTCATATAAACTGGAAAACACATATACAGACAGTAAAAGCAAAAATTTCAAAGTTTTTATATGCTCTCCGCGAAATAAAAAAGACTACAAACCTACCAACCGCACTAGTCACATACTACGCGTATGCCCACGCTTGGTTTAACTATGGCATCATCTTATGGGGAAATAGCACAGACGCTCCCTCCCTATTTACCCTCCAAAAAAAGCTTGTACGAATAATAACAAATATAGAACCAACAGATAGTTGCAAGCCTTATTTTCAGAAACACAAGATTCTCACCTTAGTTGGTATTTATATCTTAGAATTATGTAAACTAGTCCGTAAATATCCAGATTCTTACAGCACACGGGGAGACTTACAAACAAATTATTCGTTGCGACATCAAAATAGACTAAATTTGCCCCCCTCCCGCCTTAAGCTACATTTATCTAGTCCATATTCAATGTCAATAAAAATATATAATAAATTACCAGAAGACATAAAACAACAAAATAAAACCAGTTTATTTTTAAATAAACTAAAGCAATTCTTAATTAAAAAAAGTTATTACACAGTACAAGAATATCTAACGGATAAATTCAATAACAATAATACATAAAAGATTAAAAAAAAAAAAAAAAAATACATATTATACTACTTATAATACTTAATATTTATACATATTACATTAATAATAATGAACAATTTTTAAGCAGGTAAAGAAATAAGCAATATTAAATATAATTAAATAAACTATTAACTATATTACTAATAAATGTTAATATATGAATATTTAATAGACAAATCCATAGAACAGACATAATAATATAAATTAGTAATAAAATTTTTAGATTAGATTAAATTAATAAAATGTTACCTTAAATTGTACTTAGAATAAGTTTAGTTTAGTTTTTTTTTTCATGTATAAATAAGTCCTCTTCCTTAAATTTTTATGTTTTGCTGTGCCCGACAGGGTCCACGATTGTTACAACAAATGTTTCCTACCACCTAAACATATACATTGTGGAATGCAATAAATGATTGAGTATTGAGTATTGAGTATTGTATTTCGAGCGACAGAGATAACGCTCTACGAAGCCGAAATTAGCCGATTGTCTCTTACCAAAGGTCGATGTGCAATATGTATCGCCGGGTACTGTAATCAATATTTAGGTACCTACACATTGAAAAATTGTACTACTGTCATCTTGACATATCATCTTCATCTGCCATTGTGTCACTTCCTTCGGTCTGCAAATAAGTATGTCTTCGAAGGTAACCAGTACGTGTTATTTACCGTTTCTTCCCATCCCTCATCTCCTGGAAATCACACCAATATACAGTCCACTATCATAAGGAAGTTCTTGCTGCTTGCTGAACAGTTTAATAACACCGAATAACACCGCCGACAACCCGAACAACACTGTACAGACGCCAGCACATCAAGCTACCCGAAACTGTCAAATTTTCCCAATCAACATTGAACCTTATGCTTTAGCCATAAAGTTGAAAATCTATTAATGAAATTTGACAGATTGTAGTAGCTTGATGTGCTGGCGTCTGTACATACTATAGGTACACCTCTGCCTAACTTTTCGGAGAATACAGGCGTGATGTTCTGCTATAAGTTCATTTAAAATTATCATGATTATTTTTCAAACGAATGTGAAAAACAACAGCTCGATAAATAACCTATAAGAACGCTAAGTTACCTTATGGTAAAAGAATACTTAGGGCTGATTTTTCCAACGCCCGATAATTTTATCCGAGGAAATAATTTAGAATTTTTGACAATTCTTCCTTATAAAAACTGTCAGACGTCCATTTTATTCCACGAATAAAAATTATCTGTCTTTTTTATTGCTGAATGGCGCTCTTGACCTCGATCACGCCTGATGGAAAGCGATGGATGTGGTCTACGATGGAACCAGCGTGCTCTAAGGATGCCTAAGGCACTGGAACACCCACGCATCGACGAAACACAACAGGCTGCTTGACGCCGGACTCCGGTGGGAGGGTGAAAAATCAGCCCTTAGTGTACAAAACGGATTTTATAAAAGTTGTAAACCACCCTAAACAGATTTTCAAACTAAACCTTCAATTACCCTTAAGTAATCTAAACTACACTGTACTTATTTCAATCGCCAAAGCTAACCTCCAATTTAAGTTTAAAACTAAGTTTTAAAGTAATTCTCTACCTTCAATTTAATCTTAATTAAAAGCAAACAGAAAATATCAACTTTACTGCTCGTCGCTGAGGAGAACCAATTTTGATATTTATCTTAAATAACGATACTTTAAAGATAAAATAGGTAAAGCTGGATAAACGAGTTGTCACTTGAAAGTTTTCCTAGTTAGAGAACATTTACTAGCTAACTAGTTTTTGCCCGCGGTTATGACCGCGTGGAGATCGGAAATTATCTCATAGAAATGTCCTACCGGGATAGACGTGTCGTATATCCAAGTCATGGTCCACCTGGTGTGCCGAATTATCATCGAAATCCGTTGAGCCGTGAATAAGTAGGACAGACAGACAAATAAAAAAATTTGTACAGATATTTGAAATCAGTATGCAATAAGCAATGCAGTGGTGTGCAATTTAAAATTAAACTATCTCCACTTTCACTTAATATTTTATTATTATTTATTTTTATTATAAGCCTGTGTTGTCCCATTGCAGGGCAAAGGTCAAAATCGCAGTAGACCGGGAAAAGTGGAAAGTGTGAACAACTTTCCACTTTTCCCGGTCTACTGCGATTGTGGGCCAATCCTTTAAGAAGGAGTCCAGCTCATCTTGAGCTGTACTCCAGCCTTCTCTTTCTGGTCCTGCCGCGCAGTCGTTTCCTGCCATTGAGGATTCACTGAGTGGTGGCTTTTGCATATTGGTGCTCCGACATGCGACAGATATGGCCAGCCCAGTTTCACTTTAGTCCAGCAGCCGTGCGGCCAGCGTCCGCTATTTGTGTTTTGGAACGAAATAGAGAGGTCTGTGAGTTTGACACCTAGGATACTTCGTTCCATAGCCCGTCGGCAGACTCCAAGTGCGGACTTTTGACGCTTTGTAAGAGAGCATGTTTGCGCTCCGTAGGTGAGGGTGGGAAGAATGCACATCTCCATGAGCTTTCGTTTTTGTGAAAGCGGGAGTGGTCCTTTCATGAGATGTTTCATCGACCAATAGTTCTTCCAGGCATTTTCTGTGCGGCGAGCGACTTCTTTGACCTGTCTCGCCTGGAAGGATACGATTTGGTCGAGGTAATAATAATATTAATACATTGTAAGGAGGTTCCTGTCTCTGGAGCCCTAATCACCGGTAGCTTGAAGCCTGCACCCGACACCGGCGGACAACTACTTTTGTATATTTTTAAATGTTTTTTTATACCTTTTTTATATTTTAAGAAATAACTCAAACTCAAAGCATTTATTTCAATTAAACCATTTACAGGCACTTTTGAATTGTCAAAAAGTCGGTCAGTCAGAAAATATGAAGCTAGTTGCCCATTCCAAAGCGTAGGTACCTATGGAGAAGAACGGGCAAGAAACTCCATGGACACTCTTTTTAATTATATTTTTACAAAAATATTAGTTACATCATTAATGTGAAAATATAATTATTTGTGAGAACGATGTAAAAAAGACGTACACGTTAAGAGCGTCCAGAGTACAGCAAATAGTAACAAAAAAACAATTCATAATTAAAATAATTAAAAATAAGCCGAGGCAGCTAAGAGATGACCAGCCCCAACTGACGGCTCCCGTTCACGAACATGACGCATAGATCAGCACCATTCAGCTCAACCATTTTGCGAGACATTTGTGTGAGCATGACATACTATCAGCCGCCAGGGCACATTCAGGTAAATGAAAGACACATTACCCGGTAAATGGTACATAGGGTTTAGTACATATATATATATAGAACTCCCACTGTGCACATTTAAAAATGTAATGGAATGAGATAACTGAATAAATAAACGACATAATAATATAATATACCTATTACTATTACTAAAAAACTACTAAAAGCCTACTAGACTATGACTACTAGAGATACTAGTAAAAGTACTCGTCTAGACGCGCTAAATAGCCCTTAAACTATTCCACACGATATTTGTGTGTGATATTCATATAGTTTGTCATAAACTCAATTTAATATTAGTAGCTATTTTGTGAAACTTTCTCCACAAAATGTCTATTTTAGTACATATTCTATTGGAAAAAGATAAAAGGAGGCATAATTTTGTTTACCATACCTGGCATAGTAAACAAAAAATAATAAAATCACATTCGAACTTGACTCACATCACAACTTTATTGACGAAACGTTTAAGTACCTACAATCCACTTTCTACCGTTATGTATAAGATATAATATCTTCTCAGATCCTTTAGGGTAACCATAGCGTTAATAACCACTTACCTTTCACCCTAAGTTTCTTTGTACCCTTAAAGTTCAAGGTACCGCCATAAAGTCTGCTAGCGAACTATCTGGCGATCATTATCGAAATTAATGCAAGTTTACGAGGTCGTGTGCTCTAAACAAATGTCGAGCCGTTAACACTAACGATGTAATTTTGTGTAAGCGAGCCTCTTGGGCGTGGGGACTTTGGATGTAAGATGTGGAGAGAAGCGGTTAAGTTTTGGTAGCTTTAGCCCGCGGCTTCACTCCTGCGGCCTGAACCTTAGGAATAGTTCCATGTTTCTGGATTAAAGTCTTAATTCCCTTGTTCGGTTTATAAACTTTATTCATTTCGGACATTCGTCTTCATAAAATAGTAAAATTGACATTATGCACAGACTTCAAGAAGAACATTTTAAGTAAAATCAACACTACTTTTCAGCTAGTTTCCGATTTGTCTAACCCATATAAAACCGACTGTGAAAGCGAACAAAGTAAAATTAATGTGGAACATCTTCCTAAACCGCGACCCGTCCGTATAACTACGGATGAAGTTAACAGTCAAGTATTAAATAATATATTTAGTCTGTTACCGACAGCCAGGATTAATTATTCAGTAACTAGCTCCGCAGACTTTATAAGCTTCATTAGGTTGGGAGAAATATTAATATAGGACAGAAGGATAGGATTTAAGATAGAAGATAGATTTAAATCGGTGGATTATGAAGGTCAGGGAATTGTGCTCCTTGTGAACGTTATCGGTGATTGTAGGGCATAAGTCTATCGATATATAGGCCAAAGGATAAAATAAATTGACGTAAGAAGTGCCATTTTCGCAAATATAGGTACTTATCAGTAATGGCAGTTTTATAATTGACTATAGAACTTAGAAGATGGTGGGGCGAGCTGGAGAAAACAAACCTCCAGTGGTCCACTTTAGCCCTGGATCGAAAGAGCTGGAAGGTATGGGGGGAGGTCTTTGCCCAGCAGTGGGATGGTGCAGGCTAACAGTAAGAGTATAGAATATAGAAAACAATATTCATTCATAATCATAAATCATTTACCTGCCTGAAATATGGTGGGTACACAAGATATTAAATTAAAAATAAATATTATATTGATATATAATTTATTATATTATTTTTTATTTATTTTATTATATTATATTCATTATAAATTGATATTAATTGTTGTCATTTGAGGAAAGGGAGTCATCGTTTTTGGTAGAAACCAGTTTGGTAAAAAGGATTAAATTATACAGTTAATGCTAATGAGTCTGATAAAGGCGGCCTCTAAGCTTGGTACCTAATACGAATGGATAACCGTGCCAACTTTAATAGCACAAAATAAACAAAGCCAAAACCTAAATCCGAAAGTAGTCCGTAAAAATAAAAACGAAGCAAATCCTTGCTTCTTCCTCATAAAAATCCTCATAAATATTTAGCCATTGTAAGAACTTCAGCATTATTAATCTGTGCCCGTAATGCAAAGTGCTCGGAGATGTACCGAATCATAAAACAAAACACCACGAGATTTCATCCGTAAAAGTGGTTTCAATTCAATTAAATTTTTACTCTCATCCCACCTTCAACCTTAACTTTTATATTTTTCTGTTTAGCTGTAGACGCTGCGCCACTAAATATTTTCCTGTTATATTAAAGAGCTTTGTTATAAAGAGGATTTTGCTGGAAGCAGTTTCAAGTGTCGGGAACATCGTGCACGTTTGAGCCTTAACGCTGAAAAAATAAACGCACATTTTGCTGAGTTTTTCTATTTTACGTTTTGTTTAATCTTGGTTGTGTTTCACGGGTTTTTTATTAGATTTAATGAGATAGGATTTTTTTGTATTCAATTAATATTATCGATGAGTTGAGTTGAGAAACGGGTGTGAGTTGGAATATGGGAAAAATGTTTAAACTAAACAAATATTGTATTGTTACCGTGTGACGAAAGGGGTTTGCGTGGCGCAGGTTATAAAAATAAGACCACGCAACCTTGTCAACATAAAAATATATATTTAGAAAAAGGTGTGGGTAGGTCTACGGTTCACAATTCCCAGAGTCCACCCTGTGGGTAGCGCTGTACTGCCCTGTTAGCCGGCGTGGCGATGACCGCAGCGGGGTGCCACGCTGGATGCGTAGGGGTGCCGGTCGTCAGGTGTTCGCGACGACCGCCGTTAAACAGCTCGGCCCACGTGGCAAGATGGCCAACAAATGGGACGTCCGATGCCGGTAGTTGCAGGCACGCACGAGTCACGACGGAATCAGCCGCGTGGCTCCAGATGTGCTGCCGTTAAGCTTGTTGATGTTCCCTAACCGGAACTTTGGACCCCAGTATGGGGGTTTCAAAATCACCGAATTTAATTGCTCGATGGCGGAGAATTATTTAGATTAGGAAGTTGTTTTTAGGCCCGGATAATGGCGAGTTAAGACACGTGTGAAATCACTGATAAAAATTAATCTGGTGAGACGTGTGACCGCTTCGGGAAAAACCAAAATTCCTCATGTCAAACGATAGACGCGTTGGATAGAGATCGGACATGCGCGAGCCCATAGATAAATTCTCACTCGCGCGCCGATAGCTGAACATTATGTGCCTTTAGTCATTACTATTTACAACCGCTCTATTTGTAATAATCTGTGGTTGTCATATTTTGACGTCTGCGGCTCATTGACAGTTGATGTATGTAAACATTGGAATGTTGCTGTGATTTTGTTGTTAAATTAGTTAAAATGTGTTTAATTATGCAAAATGTAACGTACGACGTTACAACCGAATGAAGTCTTTAGAGAGATTAAAACAGTTATTAACGAAATCCAAAATAATATTATCGGTATGTCCATCGTTATAAACAGATTCTGATAAAGCCAACTCATAAAATAACAAAAGAAATATTTTTTTAGAAAATAACTAAATAAGCCACTGTTTCAATACTTATAGAATTGGTATTGAAAATTAAGAGACTTTTAGATAATTACTAACAAAGATATTATTAAAATAATACGCTGGGCACCATGGAATAGATAAATTAAAACTGGATTCCCGTAGACAAATATTTGCGAAGTTCTTGTATTACAAATTTTAAAATAGTCCACAGTTAAATTAATTTGTAGAGCAATGTTTTGTTTATATTGAATAGTATATTAATTTTGGTTTACGCTACGCCTCACTGTACGATCAAAGAAACATGAATCAATTCGGAGAAAATTAAGCAACAGAATCAACCCAAAGTCAAGTTAGGTAATTTAATTATAATGTTGTCACTAGGTACTGAAGTGTCGCATAAAACGAACTTAATTTGATTAACGGCCGATTTTTCAATCGAGAGGTAATTTTTAGTGCGGAATAAAATTGACGTCTGACACATTTTGTATGGAAGAACTGTCAACAATTCAAAATTATTCCTCGGATAAAATAATCTGACGTTGGAAAAATCAGCCCTAAATCTTATTTCAACGAATTCCAATTGGGTGTTTTTATTAAGATATTACCTATTTATTTATTAACTTTACTAAGGCCAACACATATACATAAAAAATAAATATGAAATTATAAAGCTAAAAGATAGAAAAAATTATAAAAACTCTTTCATGAATCCCTCTCACAGTAGATACACTAATTCTGACAAGCCAATGAAATCCTAGGCCACTCATCCACAATCAGATCGTTTGTTGGATTAGGATCCAAGAGATCATTAGGTGCGGCTAGAGTGCGAGGTACTGGAGACTTAGCACGCAGATGTTTATTTAAAACCACCAATTACTGCAGCTAATAATTATGGCATTATTTGACAGCAGAGAGTAACAAACAAGTCTTAATGAGACCTTCAAGCTTTCCGAAACCATGTACTAATACAAATTATCAATATAATAATATGTAAGTACATATTTTGTGTTTAAAAGACGAAATAAAACAACGAAAATAATTTTTGGATTTTATTTTATTAAAATTTTAGTCTGTATTCCGGTGAGTACTTTATAATGAAGTCTTTGTACAGACTTTATTGATATCTATAAATACACTTACGTTTTTATAACAACAAAATTAGTGCGTACGGAGAAGGAATGTCCTTACAAAATGAATGAAAATTTCGGATTTTGAAAATTAAAACACTTAATCGCCCAAATAATCAAATAATTCATTGTCATTCTAGACATTAAACTCTTACAAAACTCATTTTATTTCTTTAACAGGCCGATGAGTTTTGTCAGATTCTTTTTACTTTCAACTTTTTTTTACAGTTTCACTTAAATTATGATAATAAACAATTAAAATGAACGGGATCAGTCGTGGTTGGAAATCTAAATAAAAAAGGATGTTTTACAACCTGTTATACCGTTTCCTAAGTTTATTTACATATTTACAAACACTATTGGTCCATCTATGTTGAAAACTAAAAATGACTCGTTTACTGAAGAAACAGATGATAAAAAACATAGTAAGCAGACAAAACACAAGAGAAAAACATTTTGAAGAAAACAGAGATGTGCGTGTCTTTATGCTCGAAAAAGTAACGAAACGAAATACATTTTATAAAGTTTAAAACAAAGTATGAACGTGTCAATCACCGTGTTTCTCCAGCAAAACCTTTTTTTTCTATTAAAAACTAAAATCGCTTATAAACTGACTTTTTCGAAGAACCATTATTGCTTCTAACTTCGATATAACTTTCGGCGAAGATTACATTGGTGTCTTTTTATTCTTCAAATATCTAGTTTTCAAATTCAATATTAAATCCAAGTTCGTTCGGCTGTTAGAATTTTATAAAAATGTCATAAAAGAAAATGGCCAAAATTTCATTACTCAAAATGCTCAAAGGAAAATTATATTTGAAATCAAGAGGGCCTTAAAAGGGTCCTCTGTTCTCTCTCAGATTTGTTCGCTTGAACTATTAATAAAATACACTGATTCGCATTTAGAGCCGACGCCAACGCTCTAAGAGAATCGAAATTCATTTTTCAATCGTACAACTTTATATAATATCTTAGTATCGGATTTAATCATCTTAATTGTTGGTAATAAGGCAAATAGCTGCAGTTTATCACAACAAAACCTCATCTAAAATGGGTGGAATATAAGCTTATTACCCCGTCAGATATTCCAGAACATAGTTTCTCGAAAATAACGTTTAAGAAATTTATCACGCTGAAACAACGAAACTTATTCTACATTCATAAAATTTTAACAGCCGAACGAGAACAACGACGATTAATCATGAATATTTTATTTAAATTTCACTATTTTTGAGATTATCATAATTGTAATTAGGATGGATATGCGGCTGAGCTGCTGAACTATATACAATTATTTCGCTATTTACAACCATTATTATACATCGATAAATCGTTCAACAACACGCTATTATACACTCCAACGTCTCAGATATGATAATCACGAACGTCACTTATTCAAATATCTCACTTTGAGTTTGAAGAACATCACTGATTCAGTTCACATTGTCTTTCGAAGAGAAGTCTTTAATATTAATAACCTTCAAAGTTCAAGTGGCGCAGTAAAAGTCTATATGTAATCTGTCACACACTTGAGAAGGTCCGGCTCAAGTCACACGATCTCGTCTTGGTGGACCACGTCGCTGCAACTGCCGGCTCGTTGCAGTCATGCCCTCTGACGTCACACACGCAACTCCTCCATCGTTACGTTTGATTTTGCGTTCAGTTGCGTGTTCTTCTTCGTTAAAGTGTTCGTGTTTATCATTTGCATCTGATGTGCTGATAACAACGGCTGGTTCTCCTGAAGCTGCCCACTTGCTAAAGTATTTATATTACTTTTCCCAAGTTTTGGCGGCGGAGGCGCCCGAGGTAATGTCGCCATACTTGCAACGTTATTGCTTGGAAGATCAGCGAACTCTGGTGGCGGTAACTGATGATGAGAATGATGGTGATGACTTAAAATAGTAGCTGGATCATTTTTCAAACTAGTTTGATAAGTCAGCGCTCCTTCTAGGTCACCACAAATGTTGTTCGGCATCTGCCCATTCTCCACTCTTTTTTTTAAGTGAGCCCCATTCGTGTGGCCGTCTTGTCCGTTCATTCTCGTTTTGTCTCGTTGGTAGTAAACTCCAGCGAATATAAGAACATTCAGTATGAGCAGTGAACATCCGATAGCGATGGTCACACTAAGAGCCGTAGAATATGCTGCGAAGCCATCCTCAGGCGGAGTGGCAGTAGTTGCGTCTGTTTTATGTACTTCTGTGCCGGCAGTGCTTTGGGTAGGAGGATTGATGCCAATGATATTGAAGTTCAAAGGAGAAGTAATATTTAGGACACCTAAGACTGGGATCTTAGTTGCCAACCCAGTATCGGTGATGACCATGTCTGTAGTCTTTTTGAATGGTGGACTGAATGTTTTGAGGGTCGGCTGGAGAGCCGAGTCCTCGTGTTCCAGCTGATGATGTGATGGAGGCACGTCCTCTCCTCCAGGACGGTGAAGATCTGGCACTAAGTTCAACCAGAATGATAGTCTGTAGACAAAATAAATATTTTCTTACAGCAGTCTCTTTATGGAAAGACCTTTCTTCGGAAAACCGAGGTTGATTAAAACAATATAATTACATACGTTAAATGTCTTGTTTAATAAAAGGAAAAGGCATGGCATATTTTATTGATATCGTTTTCTCAATGAAATCAAAATACAACTAACATTCTCGGAAAAAATACTTCAGGGAAGTTCTTTGAAATATTCGTTAAAATTTTCTTTTGTAATAAGACGTACCTGTGAGCTCTGTAGTGATTCTTCAATTTAGATTTGGTATCGATGTTCAAGTACTTCTTGTGCACTGCTTCGTACGCCGTCCATTCTATGTTTTTCATCCTCACTCGCTCTTGTCGACCTGCCCTTATCGGGTCGCTCTCTTGCGCTTCGTTGGGATTACTAGACAAAGAATAAGGAAGATTTTTAGCGACATTAAAGATTTTAGTTTAATTAAAAGTCTTTTGAGGTCAGCTTAAAGATATAGTTGTGAATTGTAAGATAATATTTGGTTGTTTGGTCACGTGACTAATTCAACAATTACGGAACCATTATTTTTGTCAGTTTCTAATCTAGCTATACCTAATGCAGAAACCTGTGCACTAAACACTAGAAAAGGTAGTCATAGTTTACATTTATGCGTAATGGAAATTGCTTCAGTAATTATCCCACTGTGTGAGTGCCAGTCAAAATGTTTACCACCTCAGGCTGTTCAGCCAACAATCCATGTTCATAGTGTAGTCACTATACGTTACTGTACCAATTAACGTTTCATTGTTTATACTGTGAGTATTTAATAATTGATATTTTATCACTATTCGTTTCATAGAGATTCGAACAGATTTTATTTTTTCAACATTTGAATTAAATCCACTCTGATGAATTCGACGCTATAAACTCTCTAAATTATTTTGAAAGTGGTGTTAGCAGCTGTTGTAAAAGATAACTAGATTTTTAAAATTATACCCTCTAGGTTGAATTTAAGAATCTAGGTTTATTTTTCTAGGATTTTGAGATTAGAAGAAGAGGATAATGGATTGCAAAGATTGCTCACACATTGTTTTATCTCGGCAATGTAATTCATACTTTAATTTTACGGTTTCTTTGGTAAGAAATACAATTGAAATTGTATTTTTTTATGAAGGAGCGAATACTTAAGGGTCGACGTTTCTTCAAAGAACCTTTTACTATGAATTTCTCCTTGTAACTTTGCAACAATTCACGACGATGAAATCTTATTTTAGTTTGTTCTAGCAAAAGCATTTTGTGCGGTCGACTTATCTACGGAAATGAAATGAAATTAAATTTATTTGCAAGAATTGTAGTAGGTACAGACGCCAGCACATCAAGCTACTATTATCTGTCAAATTTATTTAATAGGTTTTTAATTTTATCGCTAAAGCATAAGGTTCAAAGTTGATTGGGAAAATTTTACATTTTCGGGTAGCTTGATGTGCTGGCGTCTGTACATCATAGATGGTCGGTTTTTTTTTAACAGTTTTTTAAAGAATTCGCCAAAACTAGCATGCAAAATTATTGATTAAATGAATTAAATAAAGGAAGCTAATAAAATTGATACATAAATCATACCTAGTTATTATGTCAAGTATTTGTCAAATTATAATAGTAACATGTCAGTGTGAATCTTTAAAGTCTAAATACTCCTTCAACATAACCATAACCATAGGTAACCTTTACCATAGGTATTCGGAACCTTTTTTATTTTACAATGAAAATGGTTAGGTCAACAATGACAAATATTGCATCAATTGACATGCAACGAGTTTAATGTGAATAAGTCCAAAAGTGATCAAAGTTAGGTAATTGTAAAATCAGAGAAATTAATTGTTGAGCAAATTGACTAGAAACTTAAATTATCCGTATATTCAAATCATTATTGACAGTTGTATGATATGACTATAACACTGCAAATTGACACATAGCTTAACAATTAATTTTCCGACTATACTATCAGAAGTTACTAAGTATAGCAATTATACTCGTATAACAATTTAAATCACTCCATTATACCACAAATTCTACTTACCCAGTTTTAGCAAAATTTCCCCAGTACAGCATGACAGACTCTGACAGGGCCACCTCAGCCTTCGTGTAGTTTCTCGCAAAGTGGGCCAGACCTCCCACCAGTGGGGCCCCAAAGACGTACGGCAACTCTTCACCGTGAATGCAACCTTGGCGCTGCAGAAAGATGGTAGACTTAGTTTTGGTGTCTTACAAGAAAGAAGAAAAAGAATTATTTCTGCACATTCTCATTCTTGGTAGCTTTGGTTGGTTATATAGACTATAAATTATTTTAAATAATATTTTACAAAAATATCAGTTACATCATTACTTTTGAATTTAAAATTTTACAATGTTAGAACGTTGTAAAAAATAAAAAAGACGTACGCGTTAAAAGCGTCCAGAGTACAACAAATAGTACTTAACAAAACAATAATTCAAAAATAGAATAATTAAAAATAAGCCGAGGCAGCTAAGTGATGACCAGCCCCAACTGACGACGCCCGTTCACGAACATGACGGCAGCACCATTCAGCTCAACCATTTTGAAGGGACCCAAATGATCCAACACACACGCCACCGTCAGCGAGACATTCGAGAGAGCATGACACTATCAGCTGCCAGGGCACATTCAAGTCAATGAAAGATATATGTATTATTATATTTATTACCCGGTAAATGGTAGCTATAGGTTACATAAAACTCACATCTGTGCTATGCAATTATACAATACAAAGGAAATTGAGTATATACAATGCAAAGATAGTTTTACAATCTTCAGCAGCTCCAACAGTATTTCCAAATGTTAATCAATTAGGTATGGTTGTGGAGCAGGACCAGCATTGAACCATGCATTTTTATCAGCGATGTAATCCCCCAACTTATAATATGCCTGACTGCATAGTGTGCGTTTTATACAAAACTTGAATTTTGTCTCATTCAGTTGAAGAATGTGGGGAGGTATTTTATTACAACATTTTAAACAATACTCCATAAAATATGAATCTATTTTAGCCAGTCTGACACCTGGTTGAACTAATAGGTCCCTATTTCTAGTACTATAATTATGTCTTTCACCTCTTTTACTAAAAAGATGTAAATTTTTCCTTACATACATGGTGTTTTCATAGATATATTGACAAGGCACCGTCATGATATTAATTTCCTTAACTTATTATTTCCTTAACTTACAGTTCCCTTAGAGTTCGCGCCTGCGGAGATTATATATGGCTCTGATGGCTCTTTTCTGCAGAATAAAAATAGAATCGATGTCTGCAGCCCGTCCCCAAAGTAAAATACCGTACGACATGATACTATGAAAGTACCTAACTAAAATAGACTAATCTCGCGGTATCCACATCATTAAATTGACGGATTTTTCTGACAGCATAAGCTGCTGAACTTAGCCGTTCTTCAAGAATAAATTCACCCTTCATACAATGTGAACATCATTAGCAACTTCTCCTTAAAGGCCTATGCTACCTCAAATAGCTTAACATGATCCACCGTTATGTCGAAAGTATGGCAGCATTCATTTTGAAATAAATATATAGTAAAGTTGAGGATTAATGTTAACTACTAAGTTTTGCGAAAACACGATTCCATAAAAATTTCTCGATAGAAAAAAATTACAGAGTTACCTCCAAACCGAACAATAAACCGCTAGTATAAAAAAAATACACGAAATTAGATCATGAAACTTTGCATAACTACTGATCTAAATATACAGCAGATCAGATACTATGTTTATTATTTTTTCAAATTACCATTATGTTCACTATAAAAAGCAAATACCTAAACTATTAGCGCTGCCTGCCGCCCAGCACCGCACTCTGTCTTGCTCTCACTCAGTCTGCGAGCAGTATCGTGCGAGCGAGATAAAGAGTGAATTTTAGCTGAGGTAGTATGAGCTCTTAATTACATGCGACCTTCATAACACTGTTTCCAATATACAAAATTGTTCCTTAAGCCGCCTCATTGCCCTCGTTAGTTCATATAGCAAACAAGGTAACTCCATATTAACAGGAACATCGCCAACCTGACCAGTTAAGATGGACCTCTAACTCTGCTATAATTGCTAGGTGTAAGGTGTCTTCGACAAATGGACAGATAGTAATTGCTCCTCAAAATGTGGGTAGTTAACAGTTTGTCGGAAACCGGTTGATGTTGGTTGTGTGATGTATCGGTCTTTATTAGTAGGTTAATGTGCAATATTATTAGAACGGGTGTTATCTCCGATTGATCACCAAATTATACGGTAAAACTGTTAATTCTGGACAATTTGGGATTTACACCATGTTATTTAAACGCAGTTAAATAAATTATTTGTGGAATATAAACGCGATTAATTTATTTAACGTATCAATCCCATAGTCGGGCAATCTAATTTGGAAATTTAATGCATATTTTAGTAGTCGACCAAAAAGCTGAACCAATTTCTGCAGCAATTTTGTAACGAAACTCAAAGCAATTTTTGTTCCATACCAGGTAAGCTATGCCGCATTTTACTGAAGATAGATTACCTAAATGCTTCCAAGACACGTACTCCTTTTGTGTTCAGGGCCACGAGTTCATTGCTACCTGTGTACTATATTTGTCTGTCTACTATATTTGCATGGCCTACACAAATGTTTGTTCCAATACCAAATATTTGTTACGAAATGAAAGTGGCATATAAATTCAGAATCTATTATGAATTCCGTTAATGAAGAGATGAAGAATCAGTTTACCAAACAGTTTACCATCAAAACTTAATCGATTCTCAACTCCAAAAACTAAACAAACTCGAACCCAAGTTATGCAAAACTTTCGCTTAATGGAATAATTTCATAAATCCAATTTGTGCCCAGTTTCGGCTCGTTAACACAAAATGTGAGCTGTTCAAGGCTGAGTTAATTGTTCCATGAACTCCTATGAAATAAGTTTCGGAGAAATATTATTGTGTTTAATATTTCATTTAACGATTTGTGTTTGCGAAATTCAGAATGATATAAGTTTCAATGTTTGTAATTTTTTAAATGTATTGTATGTTTTTTGTATTTTATTGCTTCTTTGAAAACAAGTTGACTTGAAAGAGCATGGCAGTTGAGAACATTTCATGCTCACTTAAATGTCTCTTCGATGGTGGCGCGTGTGATGGATCATTCGGTTCCCTACAAAATGGTTGAGCTGGATGGTGCTGATCCACGCGTCATGTTCGTGAACGGGCGCCGTCGGTTGAGACTGGTCATCTCTTAACTGCCAAGGCTTATTTTTAATCTTGTATTTTGAAATGTTTCTTCATTTGTGTTTTTTTTTTTTACATTGTTCTCACATATAGAAGCAACAATAATAATGTACCCACGATTTGTAATATCTTGATTTAAAAGAGTGTCCATGGAGTTTCTTGCCCGTTCTTCTCCATAGAGATCTACGTATTGGAATGGGCAACTAGCTTCAACTTTCTGACTAACTGACGGACTATTTTAATTTTGACAATTCAAAAGTGCCTGTACAAGGTTTAATTGAAATAAATGCTTTGAGTTTGAGTTACGAAATCGCTAGAAGGGGTTAATTTCGTTGGGCATTTAGTTGAAATAATGTTTACATTACATTACATTATTTATCCACGCACGGCGACGATTGCGGATTAATTATTTTATAAGTATGTTATTTAATAATACATGATATTCATATAATTGGTTGTATAAGTAGTTGCTGTATATTATAAATAGGTACTGTTTATTTTATTACCTATAGTACCAATCATTAAACTTGACTTGATTTCCGTACGTTCTTTTCGGATAACCACTGAAAATCAGCGCTGTGCTGTGAGCTCCCATAGCACAACATCATGCTGTGTGGAAGTCGTCTTGTCACAGTCATGACGTGCAGTTGACGACTATTTCTGTTTATGATCCTGATTTTAGATTATTTTGTTTTTATTTTTCTTTATTATTCGAGTTCATTATCTTTTTGTTTGCACGTGTTTCTGTTACAAATAAACCTATTTTTCTTTCTTTGTTTCTTATATATCTGCCAGTTAATAACAGTTACACCTTCTTGGGTAGCTAACCAATTCTGCACAATGTCTGCACGGTGGATGG
Source organism: Luperina testacea (assembly GCA_927399505.1). Classification (NCBI taxonomy): domain Eukaryota; kingdom Metazoa; phylum Arthropoda; class Insecta; order Lepidoptera; family Noctuidae; genus Luperina; species Luperina testacea. Next base: position 1,308,778 of record OV656757.1, read on the forward strand.
AGCAGTTATCTTGCATGAAATAAAATTAGGTAGTAAGTTTTGTCCTGGTACTTAAAAGCTTTTCAACTTTAACGACAAGAACATAATGATTAAAATAGTTTTATCAGATATGCCTGTGGGTCAGACAATTTTGGTCACCGACTGTAACTTAAAAGGAAAAAACGGAACCCTTATAGAATCACTTTGTTGTCGATCGGTCTGACAAGACCCTTTATCTCGGGAACGCGTGGAGGTTTGAAATAAAACCATATACGCGTCTACAGTTAGTTGAAGCTGTGAAAAAATCAGACTTCTAAGTTAACGTAAAAAAAAAGAGACGGCCGTTTACGCCGCAAAAAATGTACCTGTATTTCGAAACTCTCAAGGGAATCAAAATTTATAGGGTACTTCCCGTTGACCTAGATTCATGAAATTTGGCAAAAAGCAAGGTCATGTAGCATAAGTAAAGGAAAAACTCCGAAAACCGTAAATTAGTAGTTACATAAAAAAAATCCCCTGATAAACTATACACATACCTACAAATTTGTACGGAACCCGCGGTACGCGATTCCGACTCGTACCGGTTTTTCATTATAAGTTTTCAATAATAACAAAGTAACCGTCATTAATTTTCGAAAATTTATCTTACTTAAACTAACTTTGCAAGATCCTAAGAATTAAATATTAATTAGAGCCAACACTTGTTTTCAAAGATAATTTCATTAGGTACACAATTACTGAGGCACGTAGCATATGCTTTGGTTTAGTTATGTATTTCTTTTTCTCTCTTGCAGTTGAATGTAGTTTGAGAGTGGTATATCATTATTCTCTTGCCATTAGCAAAATTTATTTGAGGTCAGCGTCAGTTTGACAGTTCAAAGTGACATTTATCAATCTGGCCTAAGATTATCTTGTGCAGGATTCCTCCTCCTTTGTTGATGCCATTAACTCACCTGAGGATAATCTCCATACTTGGTCTGGTAGTCAAACACGTAGAGGTAGGAATTTCGTCGCAACGCTGAATGCGTGTCAGCTGTCAGCACCATTGGCGCCACCACTTGAGCGTCGCTCAGCGCTTCTAGCGTCTCGTCCCTAGTGAGAAATTCAGGAATATTAGTATGGTAAATAACTATTTTCCAACAATTTTTCCTTTTTGTATTTGTTCAAACAAAAAGAACCTATATGTGGTCTTAAAAATTATCTTCTCTCTAACTTTGCAGTTGCTTAAACAAGAGCCTTTGTAGGTACCTACTCATGTGTTTTTGATTTCAGTAAGGATAAGGAATAATGGAAGGTCAAATAATGAATGTTAAGTAACTTTAGGTTAATTTTTACTTGCACCATACTATTTTTCCGACAACGTATTGCCAACATTTTCAGCATTGACAGCGGGTGCATTTGTCACCATTCATGTGAGAGCTGTGAGAAAGGATTGTTTTTGAAAGCTGCTGAACATTTTCGCTCCTTGAGCGTACCTCATGGTCTACATTGCTTAGCTCATATCCGTACCGGGCGTGAATAAGTTGACAAGTCAGTTTTGCGTACTTTTCAGGGCAGCGATTTTAAAGTTTAAAATTTATTGGTATATCGAAATTATTAATAATTGTTATTTTTTATGATTGAATTTAGGTAATTTAGACGGTCTTTTTCAGTTTTCGTAAGAATATGATTAAATTATATTATTAATCAATTAAAAAAACGACTTGTTCAGTTGTTCACCGACGACTTGTCAACTTATTCACCATAGAAACACAAATAGGTATGCAAGTTGTAATACAAGAGGATTAAATTAAAATATTTAAACTAATGTTAAAAAAACCGGGCAAGAGCGTGTCGGGCCACGCTCAGTGTAGGGTTCCGTAGTTTCCCGTCCGTCACAATAAGTGTTCCCACTTAAGAGTTTAAAAGTGGGTATCCATTATGTTCGCGTAATAATCGTAGTCGATCATAGATCTTAAAATATTGGGATTCGATTTTAATAATTCTTTTTTTGTTTTTGTTTGAAAAAAGATACGTTCAGGATAATAAAATATGTAAACGAAGTTAAAAAAATGCTTGCATATACGATTATACTACAAACTTAGTCCAGAAATTACTTTGTACAACTTTTTGTCTTTTTTGTACAAAAACTGTTATTTCCATCAAGTTCAAAATAATTTGCCTAGAAAGTCCTTATAAAGTTCCTACTTTTCAGATTTTTTTTCATATTTTCTAAACTTATGGTTCAAAAGTTAGAGGGGGGGAGACACATTGTTTTTTACTTTTGGAGCGATTATTTCGAAATTATTGACATTATCAAAAAATGATTTTAGTAAACCCCTATTCATTTTTAAATACCTTTCCAAAAATATATCACAAGTTAGGGTTGAAATTTAAAAAAAAAATCACTTCCCACTTTACATATAGGGGGGCTACCCTAATAAAACATTTTTTTCCAATTTTTATTTTACCACTTTGTCGGCGTGATTGATATACATATTGGTACCAAATTTCAGCTTTCTAGTGCTAACGGTCACAGAGATTAAGCGAGGACGGACAGACGGACAGACAGACATGGCGAAACTATAAGGGTTCCTAGTTGACTACGGAACCCTAAAAAAGGCATGAAATTAGAGTGAATGTACTAAGTGGAAATACGATTGTTGAGGAAAGTGTGTGGAGTTAAATTAAGTGATGAGAAATAAAGTGGTCCGCAAGGATTGTGGTGTGAAAACGGATGTGGTGTCTAGGATGGAGAAGAGTATGTTAAGGTGGTTTGGTCATGTGGAGTGGATGAATGGAAGGAGAATGACTAAGCTGGTATATGAGGCGAATATACATGGGTCTGTGCAGAAGGGGCGTCCCAGAAAGACCTTCAAGAACCAGAAAGATCTTCTACTACTATCCAAAGTCCTGAAGAGAGCGGGGATACAAGTTTGAAGAATAGAAGGCTATGTATGAAAAGAACGTTGGATGTGAATGAGGCGAGAGAGGTTTATAAGGATCGGGTAAAATGGCGTTCAATTGTCTCTGCCTGATGTAGAACATAACATGTAAAAATAAAATTACAAGTATTTTATTCTTCCATATTACTATTCTGATGTAGATTATCTTCTACATCAGGGTCTTCTACGTCAATATCAGGATCGACGTTTTCAATTTCTGTGCGTCAAGACTAGCTTCTTTGTTTCGAAAAAAGTCATGAAAGGCGGGGTCTATTAGTGGTAATAATTCCAGCAAATCAAATGTGGCTATGCCCACTGATAAGGAACAGTGGGCATAGCCACATGGAATGTGACTCGGATCATGCTATAATTGAAAGAACAAAAAAGAAGACTCGACTTAAAATTAACCATCTTAATGATTGGATACAACTGGTTAGGCATATCCTTCTGCTTTCCATTTGATATTTTGTATGAGTTAAATTACATAGTTTTAAACTATTGACAATATTATTCAATATTCACGCTTAACATACGCATTTTGTTTTCCATGGGTTGATAAGTAAAAATATTTAACGATGTTTGAAATCATGACTAACTACATAAGACTCGTACAAAAGTGTGACTTTACGATGGTAATAACTAGATAACTCAATATATTCTATAACATTAAAACACTTCAGAGCGTGCATAACTATACAACTGCAAATATAAAGTTTGTGCTTTAGACTCAACGAACGGTCATAACTTGATAACTGTTTTTATCAAATTAGACACGAAAGTCCATAAATGTATATGTCGAGGTATTAACACACACAAGTTCTGATTTACATTAAGAATAAATTGATAAATCGAAATATAATAGTTTATAAGCAGTAACGTGAATATTATTAATTGAATATATCATTTTGTCTAATATTTGCTGCCTAAATTGGAGATACTTACTTATGAACAAGAGCAATATTTAAAGATTTTTTAGGTATTTCGAGTTGAGTTTTTTTTAACAGTAGGGTATAAGGTAAGCAAACAGATTAAGCTAAAAAAAAAAAAAAACGACATCTCGAGTTGTCAACATATTCACGCGCGGTACGGATATAATGGCTGAATTTATTAAGCATTATCAAAGAATTTTGAAATAATTGAAAAAAAAAAATTAGATGTAATTTTAATTTAATTTATGTTTTACTTATTTTTTCAGGTTCACATTATCTAAATCATCACTTCCATCTTTGGGAGATTAGTTTCTCATTCTTCTCCTGTTCAATCTCAGAGGAAACAATCAAATTATTATTAACTCAATATTAGGACGGACACTAAACAATTAATTCTAATTACTGTCCGATGTCTTGTTAATTATTCTCAATAGAATTGGTGCACGGACTAATTGTAACATTAATTAGTTCTAGCATGGTATTGACGGAAAAATAGTTTTCTCTCTTTCTCTCTTTGGTTAATAATGATCTTGTGACACTGGTATTATTACTTAAAATAATTAATAAGATATTACATAAATATTTTTATTCTATGCTAAATCCATTTACATAAGTAATCGGTTTTATTATGTTAAACTATTCGTATAAAAAATTGAAGCTCAAAGCATTTATTTCAATTGAACCAATTACAGGCATTTTTGGATTGTCAAGGGGTCGGCCAGTCAGAAAGTTGAAGCTAGTTGGCTATGGCATCATTCATGTTGAAATTATAAATGTGAGAACGTTGTAGAAAGTGCACGTTAAAAGTGTGAAAAGGCAAATGTCAATCGGGCCTGCGGGCGGAGAGTAATGGGTAGCTCACCGTCCGATCAGGACCAGGCCCGTGCCGGACGGCGCGTACGTGTTCCACGCGCGCCTCAAAGAGAAGTCAGCATTAAACGAAGGGGCCCGTAAGGGCCGAAGCCTGCCGGGTCAGCGGGATTGTCCGAAAGGGTTACCGCTGGCCCGGAACATAAAGGGCGAAGGAAGGAACACGGGTGGGTTTTAGTCAGTAAGACACTCCCTTCCGCTCCACCCAGAGCGGGAGGAGTCATTTGATGATTTCCCATCCTCAAAAAAAAAAAAGGCAAATGTCAATTCGCTTTTGACATTTGTGAAGTAAACAGATGCAGAATACAAGTCCATAAGCCATGGAATGCTATAATTCTCAAGAAAGCGGAATAATTGTCCACGTCGTCTAATCCGTCATAATGGCCGGCCAGATCACCCAATTTGATTGCTCCAGACTTTTTTTGTTGGGTTACTTGAAGTCCGGGTTTATGTAAACAAGGCTCAGGCTCTTGAAGCCCTTAAAGAGAATATCCGACATCAAAATTGATGACTATACGTCATCAATTTTGACGGCGGCCTCTTGACCGACATCATTTTCTCGACTTGATGGAAATAATTCTAATTCGTTAAATAAACACAATCCACAAGTAGAACTAAAATTTTTCATTGCTAAAAAAATTACAATATAACAACATCGGGTGATTACTTTAGCCCCACTATTTCAAGACTGTTAGCTTTTTAAATTGTGTAAATATTAATAAAATTAAAAGAATTTATAGTGCCTTAAGTTTACAACTTGATCTTAATGTTTTGGTAATTTGATAATATATCAGTAGTATCATCATCATTATCCCTCTAAATTCGATAGTGTAATGACCTAAGTTAAAACTATGGAACACTGAAACCGTAAGAGAAGTAAGTAGTTTTCATTTCCTTCGCAGAACATGTTGGGTATATAATATATTAAGTTTCTTCTAAACCACGCTTCCTAACACCCTGAGCTTAAGCTTAGTTTTAAACAGTTTCTAAATACAGGCTAAACTTAGCCCAGTTCAACACTGTACTCTGCACTTTGAAGATATTATCTTGGTCTGCAATTTTGAAACACAATCTGGCTCTGTGTAGAAAGAAAATAAAGTCTTTGTCTGTTAGTAAAAGATACGACGTCGCAAGTTTGTATTCAAGTGTTCTTATTTGCAATGTTTTTGCACAAGACTATTGTGTTGTATATTTATCTTTACAAGAACGCAATAAAAATTCAGATAAAGTCGCTTTAAAATTACTCAGATCAAAAAAATACTAATAATATTTGTTAATGAATATTTTAATCACCACTGCTCTCAAAATGGTGAAGGAAAACATCGCGTGGAAACCGGCATGTCATCGAATCAAAAATCGAAGACGTGATATCTACCAACCCGTATTGGGACCGCGTGGTGGATTGCAGCCCACTCCCTCTCGAAGAGAGGAAGCTTGTGTCCCAGCAGTGGGAACATTATAGGCTGATTATGTAATATTTAAAAATACAAGTTTTTAGTTCAGCTTACATTTTGATACTACATAAACATAACTCAGGCGTTCTTCCCATAGGGGTGGGCAGTACAGTAAGGCACAGTACGCCACCTGCTAGGAAACAAACATCCTCCTTTTGCGTCGTTTACTTTCATACATCTGGTCACTGATAATATACGCTGATGATACTTGTTAGGTAAACACCTACTAGTTACTTACCTACTATATATATTTTTGATAGTTTTTCACCCTTAAATAAGCCATCGATTGAGGTTAATCTGAAGGAATAGTCCTTCTACTCAAACGTAATTCAATAAACGTTAATTTTATTTTACCAACTTTGGAGATATTTAATCTGTAGCCAATGGCCGCATCCTAACTGAAAGCGATTGCCGCGGGAGTACGCAATCGTCGCGTTAGTTTACATGAATATGACGTACTCGCGCGATCAATCAGCTCGCGTTTGTACGTCATGATTCAGGTAAAGGATCGCGTAATCGCATATTCGCGCTACAATGGCTGTCAGTTAGGATGCAGGTATTTGTGTCACTTCTCACAATAGTAATGCAAGTTTTCACTAAGTGCTTGGCCAAACCAGCAGCGTAGGGCGGGGAGCGGCGCAGGTGCTGGAACGCACGCGAGCTGCCTGTACGCAGCGGAGCGCGTCTTCGTTCTGAGTGCTGTCGTGTCCACTGTTTGTCAAAATATATTATGGATGAAGAAGACTTATTTTTACGAGATAAAAGCTCGAACTAGTTTGAGAACCCCGGTCCTCGCAGCCGCCCGCGCACTCACTGCGGCCACTTGTATGAACAAGCTATGGCGTGAGTTGTCCGCGCGCTCCCCGCGCCAAGCAGCCATCGCCGCTCACCGCGCCCATGTGCCCATTATGGACGCTCAAATGAAGTTCTTATGTTAGTACGCCGCGCAATGCCTGCCCCGCGCCCGCGTTTGCAGTCTGACCAAGTACCAACAGTAAGCGACATCTAAATAAACCTTAAATTAAAGCGCGTTGTTCGATTTGGAGCTCTCGGTGCTAAGCCGAGCGTTGGTAGTCCTACAGCGTGATTTTATGCAGTACCTATTGTTAGTAAAAACGGGTATTTCACTTACCTAATATTAATTGGATGCTGCACTGGCCTCTCCCAGTCTGTGTACTCATTGATAATGGTAGCCAGGATCTCAGATAGATGGTAGCTGTATGTGTTCCTGACGAAAGACTTGAGGATCTTGGATCTTCTGTCGGCTTCGATTCCGTATTGTACGTCATCGCCACTGAACGCGAAATACGCTTCCGCTTTTGTCACTCCTAACATTAGGTCGTACCTGTGAAAGAGGGCGATGGATTAGCAATTTATGTTACATGTTGTCCACGCTAGAATATTCTTTAGTAGGTGTGTTACAGTCAAAATTTAAAATTGCTGACCATCTTTCTATTATTGCAATTCTACCTTTAACAACAATACCTTTATTTTATGTTATTTAAATAGGAAAATTTACAGTTTTTTTTTTTTGCTAAAGAGACCTAAATTTGTCTCATTTAATGGATTTGGCAGAATGCTTGGTTTATCCGTCTGAATAAGATTTTGATCTCGTTTTGAAATACCTGTAATTTGTATAGTATAATTTGGTAAGAAGTTTGTTAGAACTTAGTTATCTTACGAATCAGGCAGATTAACCTTTTAACCGCTTACGCCGGATTAATCCGACAAATATTTTCGTGTCCATTTCGCCAAGGTCTTATATTTACGACCAAATCGTTTACCTATCTACTTTTTAATTAAATTAGGCTGTATTCTATCAGGTATTTATTTTTCGATTCACTGTGTCGGGCACTGGGGAGCACGATAACTGATATGAAGTCGGGCGGTTAAAAGGTTAAAAAGTCAAAGTAAAAAAAACAAAGTTTATTGCAAATCAAGGGCGAATTTCACCAATGAAACTGAACGCGATCCACAAAAATTATGACACTGACAGCGCTTGAAGTGCTGATCGCGTTCAGTTTCACTGACAAATACCGCTCTAAGTGTACTAGCTTCTTTCAGAATAAATAAAACAACACTTACTTAGTAAGCTGCGCCACAGCGCTCTTCCTCATGAGCACCGCGTTGATGATGTTGATGGCATTTTGCGCCTGCTTGCCGAGCGGCGCGTGCGCCACAGTCTGTCCCCCCCACTCGTACCCGTTCTCTGGGTTCACTAGCAGGTCGCCCGTGTCTGGTCAGAAAGAGACAGGGTTGTATTATACACAGGAAGACCAAGATGAGCATCTTGATCTTCCTGTGCATAATATTTCTTTTTTGGTGTACTACGAAGGTTATTTGCAACAAAAGTTTTAAGGTAGATTATAATAGTGAAACGGTGCATATAGGTATTTAATTTAGGTAGTTACTGTCGGGGAAATTCATGGTTTATCAAATTGACACACAACGTCAGTTTGTCGTATTATAGCCATTTTGCATAACTGTCAAATGACGTTTATTATAAGTTTATAACATCTAAAAATAACAAAATGAAATCCTAACTTAACTAAAACTTTACAGAAACTAAAAAATTACGTCAAAAAATTCATCCGCATCGCTGTCGACTGGTAATGTACCCAAGAGACTGGCGGTATTACGTTGTATGGCGATGCTTAGCCTCTGGCCAAGGTAAAAGCCAGCACTTAAAAATTATTTATTAAAAAAAAATACAATTTCTTTCCCTGGATTTACTTCTATTAAACGAATGAGGACCTGCTCGCATTGTTAACTAGGCGGCAAAGATTTACCCAACTGCTCATATAAATTGCCGTCTAAATTTTCTTCACAACTCTATTTACAAACGTCACAAAAGGAACACAAACTAAACAAACCTAAATTATCAAAGCTATGAAAGCGAAAAACAAGAGCGAGTCAGAAACGGTCATTAATTGTCCAACATCACAAAGAGCGGAGATCAAGCTGAGAAAAAAAAAACGTTGTTCAACAAACTGAGCTTACAGAGGACGTTGTCGCTCCAAGAGCTTGAGATGAGAAAAGTTCTCTGAGACAATTTAATAACACCGGGTGGACGAGACGCCGGAATGCCGATGCGAAAACACGGAAAGTTTCGTGAATTTATGTCTTGTGTTTGGGTTATGGTGGCTGCACTTCATGAGATCCTTGTCTTTGGCTGTTGTGTGACGAAGTTGAACGATGAAAGGAATAATGAACGCAATAAAGACCGTCAAATAGGAAATTATAGGAACAACACAAACGCCTGAATTGTAAAAAGCAGCTACACTTCGTTCGAGAATTGTATTTGCCTTTACCAACGAAGCAAATTTTCAGAAATATTGATATTTAATACAAATTCGAACTAATGGTTTCTTGATGATAAGTTTCAACAAAATATGCAATGTTTGTTTAATTCCACTACATAATTTAGGTACCTACTACGAAAATCTTAATTCTGAAGAGGACAATTTTAGATAGGGTCTGCAAGTAGAGCCTACATTTTAGGTAATTCTCCATGTAAGTAATACGAATACCTGTAACCAACATCGGTTTTTCTGAGAAAGCCTGAAACAGATATTTGATGTTCGCTTCAGCTAATACTGAATTTGAAATTCCTAAGAGTAGGTATTTATTTTGGGGCACTCAATAAATAACGAATAAACTGGATTACAGGCGTAGAAAACTACATGGATCAAGATCAAAACTACATTGGTTTGCCAATTTGAATCCTAGACTGGATTCGTAGGTGAGTAATATTATTCGTCCTAATAACTGCGCTACTTACTACTGCGCAGTTGTACAAAATGTCCTCAATAATATCAATCTAAATACCGACCAAGGACATTTTTTACAAATAAAATTGACTAAAAGACTTCATCTCAAGTGTTCTTTCCATCAAATCCTTCTATCTTAAATTCACCCTCGTCTTAAACAGCATCAAATCTCAGCTAAGAAATTCGCAATGCGCATTTACAGAAGCGCTCGGGTCATCCAAATGAATTGCAACAAATCTCCGCTTTCTTAGCAGCTGTTGGTTTCTTTGAAGATTTGTAAAAGTACCGCCCACAGATCAGTCTTGCCCGAAAAGCTCGAGCAATTGTTACCAAGAGAAGGATAATAGAGCAGCGATAATTAAGAAAATGAAAAATATAATGATTAAACTAGCAACGACTACGGAGATGCAGGAATAGATGAATGGAGTTATGTACGAATAGGAATATGAATAAATGAAAAATGTAAAGACGCGTATTCGTTTGGAAACATAGTTGCACAACATTGTTTTGTGTCATGCATGTTGATTTCAACATGGAATTTTGCAGTGTTGTTGGCAACATGTTGTGCAACATTTTTGCCAGCAATTTTTTATATTACAGGAAACAATGTTGCATAACTGTTTCTCCACCTTGTTTTTAATGAATACTGGGCTAAGAGATAGTGTTTATTAAAAGTACAAAATTATATGACTAGATAAGAAAGAATAACCTTTTATTTTGGCCTCCCAAAATATTTATCAACAATCCAAAAAACTTGAGAGATAATAAAAGAATCTTCTCATGATAGCTTGCTCGTGTTTTCCCATCGGACCGAAATGTATTGATGAACTATTTGGGCATCGGCCAATCAAATTGAGTCGTGACCAAGTAACTCTTGAAGTGACCTAGAAAGATTTTTACTTGGGGTTCCGTGGAAAATTGGATAATGGTATAACGTTAAATGAATCCAATAAGGTCCACATCTACTTGCAGCCTGCACCCTCAACGATGGAGACTTTCAAGAAATAATTTACTATCTTGTCTTTGCTAAAATAAGAAGGTATAGCTGTACTAACAAGTGTCATGCTTCAGTTTTTAGTTAGCTCTATACAAGTATATCTATGAAAGGTATGAGTTTATTTTAATTCACTTGTTTCCGATCTCTGAAGGTCTTATTTTTCTTTTCTTTTTGTTCGAACTTCAACAGAGACTACTTTTCCTTGCATATACAATAATAGCATTGTAACAAGTTTATTGGGGCCTCAGGACTGATGTAATAAAAATGGCGATTCCGTTGTAGACGTTTTTGTATATTTATCGGGAAATATATTTGGAAATGAGATTTGGTTTTGAAATACTTGTCAATAGTGGAGAGCGTTTATTTATTTGACACCAATCCCTTTTATTTAGAAGACGTATAAAAGCTGAAGTCATTGACCGAAAATAAACGGCCTTTTTATCAACGAAACGGAGTCTCGTCTTAAGTACTTCAACATAATTGGTAAAATGAGCCACGTAAAGACTAACCCTAACTACGTTAACGTTAAATCCCTTCAAGCATAAAGTGTTGCAAAAATAAAACTACAAGGTAATCCTAAAAGGAAGAATCTTCTTGAGAAGTTATTTTGTTAAGTTCTTATAATTATATTTTTATATTTTACTAGCAGCACCTCGCGGTGTCACCCGCATAAGTGTCGAGCCCGTAAGAATATCGCGATAAAAACTATTCTATATCCTTTCCCGGGATTCAAACTATCTCTATACCAAATTTCATATAAATCGGTGCAGCGGTTTAAGAGTGAAGAGGTACAGACCAACACACTTCTGCATTTATAACATTTAATTATGTAGTATGGATTTAACTTTTGATGGATTCTTTTATATTTTGTAAATGTGAGGACTTTGTAGGCCTTGTAGACTTTAGATCTATAGACCGTTTTTTATTTTTATTAAGTACCTGGTACTTCTTGACAGGCCTACGCTGTCCGCCCCATACCTACTGTAATTTGAAAACATTTTATAAAATCCAATTATTTTTAAAAAGAGTAACCGTGAAGTTTCTTGCCGGTTCTTCTCCATAGGAAACGACGAATTGGAACCGTGCACCTAGCTTCTGACATTTTATAAGTGCCGATGTAGGTTTATGGGAAATAAAATATTTAGAATTTGATTTTTGTGAGAGGCTATGGTGAGTGGTGACCCATAGCCATCATTCTGTGAAGACATGAACTTCTAGGCTAGTCTACAGTCTACTAATATAATAGATTTGTATTTACATGATACTCTACCTATAACAACACCGTCGACGCTAGGCCCAAAGGCATAGGCAAAGTCGGGGGCCTGCACAGGCGCGGACAGTAGCGCCTCTAGCGGCCGCTCCCGTAAACACCGCAGCAACGCAGGCGGTGTTAGTTCTGTGGACAAAGTTGTTTTGTTAACCGTCATGTATTTGAAATCTACACAATGTTCTTATGAATAATTTAGTAATTGCTAAAGGGAAAATGAGAGGGTCAGTGAGCACCGGTACAAAAAGTTCGAATCCTACTGCCCATTTTTTAATTACAAAATAATAATTATAATCCTATAGAACCTTCGTAAATCACATGATTTTTTTATGTAATCTGTTGAAGTTAATAATTTGACCTACATCTTACTTGTGACAATGTATACAACTACTTCAAGGGTAATGTTTCCCTAACTAACAAAAAATAATTTATTTATATTTTATGCACAATGGTAGTACATAGGGTTGTCCACTACTATCCAATCACTATATACCAAATCGATCCTTCAACACCACCCTAAAATTCTGTTTGCAAACTAACCCCTCAAATGCACATTCTGTTGTCCATTCCGAAACAGCTGCTTGTGAACAGCTGGTGAACACTAAACTCCAGGTGCCAGGTGTCACTTCATTGTCACAGTACTCATGTCACAGTCGAAACTAAACAGAACGCTTGGCACACATCTCACTTACGAGTAATACCACTACTGACGTGGCTGTAGCGCGATTGTGGGACACGATTGGATGGCCTAGCATTTTCGTTTTGGAAATTCTAGCTGTTAATGTGTAATAGGGACTATTTTGGCTTGTGGACTCTGAATAAGTGTTATGTCATTATTATTTTCTGCAGATTTTGGGAGGTTATTGCTTTGATAGTAGGATCTTTCTAAGCATCATTATTTCGTAGGAAAAAAAAAACATTTTTGTTTCAGGAAATTCTAGTTTTCAATGTGCGGTCAAGGAGCAATATTGTTAAGTAATTTTCAAGAACATATTATGTTCTTTCCCACAGTGCAGGTTCATTGTTACCTTTTTGCACTGTCATGAAATTACCTTAAGATGATTGATATCTTCTGTCCAGGGGGCCTTAAAAGGCCATTTTGGCAGAATCATAAAAGGATAATATTATGAATCATAAAATGGCGAAGACAGTCCGTGTTTTTCTTTTTTTCGCTGCACTGCGTAGATATAATCAAAGACATTGGGATTGGATTTGGATTGGATGATTGGTATTTTAGCACAGACAAAAAAAATAACTGAAAAATCCTTCACCAATGGAATTTGATACGATTAACTTAACAGTTAACTGTCCATTATGGTTAATAATGTTAAATATCCTTTTATGATTCTGCCAGTGGCCTTTTTAGGCCCACTGTACACAGACTATTTGAGAGGCTTTCATCATTATTATAACCGGAAGGATTTAAAACATTTAGTGCTTCGACAGCAGGATCTTTCCAAGGTATTTTTTTTCAGGGGCCTTATTATTCACTTTGAAATGCTCAACTTGTTTCATAGCTTTTGTTTCTACGCTATTGTGCCCAATGAGAATACCTGCAGCATCGCAATGGTGCATACTGAGGCAGGAATCTTTTCAGGAGGCTTTCATATTTTTAGGGTTCCGTAGCTCAAAAGAAAAAACGGAACCCTTATAGGATCACTGTGTTGTTCGTCCGTCCGTCCGTCCGTCCATCCGTCTGTGTGTCTGTCAAGACCCTTTATTTTAAGAACGCGTGGAGGTATAGAGTTGAAATTAAAACCATATACTCAAATCTACATTCCCTTGAAGCTGTAGAAAAATCAAACTTCTAAGTTAACGCAAAAAAAAGATACGGCCGTTTATGCCGCAAAAAACGTATATTTCGACACTCTCAAGGGAATACAAATTTATAGGGTACTTCCCGTTGACTTAATCATGAAAGGCAAGAAGCAAGATCATGTAAACATAAACTATTTACATAGGTACCTGCAAAGTACGAAACCCTCGGTGCGCGAGTCCGACTCGCACTTGACCAGTTTTTTTCTATTTATCTTTTACGTTTTTTATGTTAGGTCAAAATAGTTGTTTTTCCTATGTCTTTTTCTTTTGCTCCAATATGTACCTAAGTCATGGTGTCAAGAGTCAAGGATTCATCTTTGACTCTTAAAACACCTTTTTAAAGGACACTGGTCAGAATTGGTATTTCTTTTCGGTGGCCATAAATTAAGTACAAAATAGAACCGATACCAATCCGGCCATTGTCTTTTTATAAAAACTGTATCATTCTCTTTGAATTTTAGGTAGCTATCACCCAGACTTTACAAAGCGGGTAACATGAAATGTGTCGCCTGTTCGAAGCACCACGTGCGTAAGATTGGAGGCTTGCCAAGCCCGTTGCCCCAATACTGTGGCAGTTCACTTAATAAGGACGTACACGATTGTCCGTTGCGTATGTGCGAGTAGCTCTGTTCTAGTTTAATGTAGAGATAGGGAAGGACAGGTGTTGATGGTATAATTTTATAAAAGTCATAGGAACATATTATTTTGTTGCTGTAATAGTAGTTAGCGGTCTTCATAAATGGTTTGATTTAACATTATAAAGATCAATCAAAATATATAGCATTAATTTTGCAAAATCGAGTTTCACGTGACTGAGACGAACGTTCTACAAAGCTGAACTTTTTCTAACGCGCGATATTATGCCATATTTACAGTTTATTTTTGAATTTATTATTGGAATAATATCATTTGGTTTTTGTTTCAGTAATCATAAAATATGTGGATCTTAATAAGAAATTGGTTTCCAATAATTTAACCGATTGCACATTATGTACGGGTATTTTTGTAAGTATCTACGTTAAATACCGAGACAAAAATTGAAAAAGGCGAGTTGACACTTACCCGGAGAACAGTTTGCATGTGTGGCGACTAGCGCCGCGTATTTACTGGGATCTGCGACCAGCGACCAGGGGCTCAGCCCAGACCCTGACATGAGCACTGCTCTGTGGAAGAGAAGACCTGTAACAAATGGTAAATATTATTTAGAGCTCCATTTGTAAAGGAGCTCATCCAAGGAAGTACTACCAATAAGGACCTATTCTTGCGTTGTGTTTCGATTTGAAGGTTTGGGTATCGGTGTATAGGCTTGTGAAATATTTCAGCTATGTTTCTGGATGAAGGTTAAGTACGTGAATGGTAACTCGTCTGCACGATGCAGATTCCCAAAGGCGGTGATGGACATTCACCATTAGTTAGGTACTACTTGTTTGTCACATAACAACGTAATGTCAAATTTTACACAAATAAACTAAACGCTTGTTATTCCACAGCATGAACAGCTCCTAAAACGCTTTCAATCTTCATCATCGACTGCAAAGTACGTTAGAATAGATGAACATTTTCACGTTCCTAATTTATTGGAGCACTTAACCTTGTTTGTCCATCAGAATCTCGAACGTCAAACAACGGAGCATCGTCAACGTTTTAAAGTGAAGTACTCGCGAGGGAAATCTCTCTCCGTATAGACACGCTTCAATTTTCACCAGTTTAAATAGATTGTACACGTGTTAGCCTATTTTATAGGGAAAGTTTGAGCGATATCAAACGCGTTTCCAAGCCAGGTGTTGGAATATTCTGTTGTGGGTTTAGATTTTTTATTTATTTATTGATTTCTTTATTCACATAACATAATATCACGTATTAAGTTCACCCACAGTTCACCAGTTATGTCTAGCATAAATAATCAAATACATTATTTTTTTTTCTGATTTTATACCAGTCATAACATTTAAGTCTGCAACTGAAGGATAATAACATGACAACAGAATGTTATAAATTTTAACAATCTCTTCAATAAAAAAACCTGTTTAAAACTGGAATATTTTTCTTACAATCCCTTGTCGGAATGGAAATAAAATGTAAAGCCAGAACGTGGTGGGAAGTCTGGAAGCTCAGACTCCGCGATAGTTTCAATTGTGTGAAAACAGCCGATTAGGGGCGTCTCTAGCGAGACATTGTGGAGTGAGTGGTAATTCTTAATAATAGCTTTTTGAGAACGTCTTTATGTAACCGGGAAACTAGTGAGAAAGATATGATCCGAGAACAGTGGCTTAAGTGCTTTTAGGAGGACGGTCTCGAAATGTTGAGATGGAAAAAAGCATTTTAGTTCGACGACTTTATTGTGACCTCATTCATTTTCCTGACACTTCAGAAGATTATTTTCATTTTCAGAATCAGTTTTCTGATTTACTTGCTTATTATATTTTCTGACTTCCACATATGTGGGACTACCACATAATTATAGTTTTACACGAGTGGACTCGTCCATACCGTTAGCAACTCATAAATTAAAACATGAAAGGTTTGATAAAAAACGAAATTAATTAGACAAATAAACGAGAAGGGTGAAAAAAACTCTCTTCAAACTAAAGCAGAGGTCAACGAGACGTACAAATAAAACTTTGTGAGCGAACAAAGAGTTTACAAGCTTTGTTTTGGCTCGTTCCTAACATTACACCCAAATTGCTTTCCTCAGACATTTTCAATGCAGACAGGACGTTTTCAGATGTTTAATGTTGTATGATTTCTACAATGTTCTCATTATACATAGGTAAGTGTTCTCATGGCGTAAGTACCTACCTGTGTAGTATGATAAAATTAGGTGTGAATGTGAGCATAATCAGCCTAGAAGATTCCCACTGCTAGGACACAAGCCTCCTCTCTACTAGAGGGAATGGACAGTAATCTACCACGCGGATCCAGCGCGGGTTGGTAGATGCGAAACGTTGTCAAAAACATTTGGTCAAAAGTAACCAGATACAAACTGACTGGTGATTTGAGATTTTAACTGGTTATTTTTAATAATAGCGTCGTAGACGATGGACCCGAATCGAAAAAAGTGTCAGGATACATTTGTAATCCAGTAGGTGTGGCAATCAATTAATATCCGAAGCTGATTGGTTAAACATCTTTTTCAAACAATTTCGTGTACCTTTTGTAGTACAAAATAAGGACACGCCAACACCAAAAAAGAAATCACGCCCTCCCTCTGCAATAGACTAAAAGACTATTAACGCCTTAACAAGCTTTTATCCTTCCAACGAAATGCATCCCACCTTAATTAAGAAAGACCGTAATCCGAAATGGAGGACGTCTCCAGAATATTTTTAATCTCAAACACGACTAAATAACTATAAAACTAACGAATCTCGGAGATTCTCCTGCAAAAGACGGTTTTATAAAAACTAAATTACATTCACATCTTGTTAAGGAATACCCGTTTCTATGCTGCGTCAGCCAGAAGCATCTCTGCACACAATGAGAAATGAAAGTTAAATGTATGGATGTAAAAATGTCACTTACAGGGATTTGTTCGTTTATTTTCGCTTGGGGTAAATGCGTTGGGATGTCGTGTTTTTTTCTTTTTGTGGAATGAGTCGAGTTTAGATATGAGGCTGTCTGCTTCATTTCTTTGTGTATTTGCAGTGTAATTACGCATTTGGATATATTTTTCTTTCGTTAATAAATTATTTTGTTGGTCGTATAAACCGTTTTAGAGGTAATTTAATGTAGGTAATTTCAAGCATAGGGTCTTTTTGTAAACTTGTTTTAACTTTTAGAAAGAAGAATATAACAATACAAGCATCGTTAATGTACACTTTTATAAATTCTATATCAAAAAAAAATGTAATACCTACAAGAAGATAATGAAAATCAAAGAAAACAAAAAATTAAAAAAACATGACGAGACCCACTATAGCCTCTTCATTTGTGATTTTTCTTCATTCCTTTGTTTTCAAGTTGTTTACTCTCAAAGAGAGAACCTTATTAATATCTCTTCATTAGTCTTTGTGCCGTACCGGAACAAACGGATAAGATACAAAAGAAATACTGTTTCCGATATCAAGAGACAGTTCATTTTAATACAGGCCATGATTTATCAAGTATCTTGAATGAATTGCGTCTATTGAAAACTCATTGCTTGAATAAAAAAAGAAAATAAAATCTAGACAGATTTTTGAGTTCATTAAAGAACTCAAAAATACGTTTCGTCTTTGTTTTTGTTGCCCTTAGCAACAAAAATATATAAACGTGTTCCTTTTGTATTTTAGTGAATAAACGAAAAACACAGCCACAAAACAGAAAAAGTACATATACAAAAGTGCCCAATCTCCTTTGAATACACCCGAGCATAACAACTCGCAACTTCAGCTATAAAGGGTACTAATAACAATGTAACCGCCACGCTTAGACTCCTTGGAACTGAAGGCAGATATTCAAGCACAGCTTCTGTAATAGACTTAAAAATAAGCGCATATTACCGACGCTGCTTCGAGGCAACGAGGCAAAATAAGAACAGATCTGAATATCTCTAAGCTGCTTCGCTCTCAAGATATTATATTCCTTCGCGAGTATTAAGATTTGATTAAAAAGTGGGTTCAGAAGATGCACAAGTGCAGTTACAAAAACGCAGGATTTGTGTTACTGTAAGAACCTGTACTATCTCTCAGCTAATCTGATACAATCTTCGAGTTTTTTCTAGGTAACTTATTAAAGATGTAAAAAAAATATAATGGGGTCAGTGATGATTCTTCTTCTTATTTTAAAAATGCTTCGACCAGAATTTGGCCATACTTACAACATTAGCCTCACGCATGTACACAAACTAAATATAGATGGCAGCAAAGAACAAGATACAACTCCACTTTTTACGAAATTCATTTTATTTCATAGTTCTACGCAGTATTCTTTGTTATATCATAGGATTTGTTTTTTTTTTCAGTTTTATTCTCAACTAGCTGCGCCACGCGGTTTCACCCACGTAAATATCGATCCTGTGGGAATATCGGAATAAAAAGTAGCCTATATGTTAATCCAGGATTTCCGCTACCTCCATACAAAATTTTATCAAAATTGGTCCAGCCGTTTGAGCTTGAAGAAGTAACAAACATATACACTCACAAACTTTCGCCTTTATAATATTAGTGTGATTTTTACCAATATTTAAGTCATGTAAGAACACGCACAATGGTCCATTAAAGGAGTAAGTGCGGAAACCAAACCCATAACATAGAACATAGAAGTCATGTAGGTATATAAAGTTATTACATCTTTTTTCACAAAGTGACGCAGTAGACTTGGACAAAATTATTCAATTTGTCCCTATAAGTAGGACGCTCGGCGCGTTCACCTGTTATAGATAAAGATATTAGTCATAGCCGTTTTGACGTCGGTTTTTAAACCTTGCATTATTTTAGTGCAACAACAAGTCACGTTGGCGTTAAAAGTAATAGTTAGACAAGGAAAATTATTGTGTACCTTTATTGTGAAACTTGAGTTGATAACTCATTTCAAATTGGTATTCGAACACGTGTGTTTTATAAAGGACACTTGAAAACGCTTAGTGCGAATCGGTGGAATAGCAACTAGGCAGGGATGGTAACATGCAGTGCGTCTGGATGTCCGAAGGTAGAAGGGGGCCGGTGGAATGAGGTCGTGGAGTTCTTGGGCACACTCACCGAAGTACAATCTGTAGAAGACAACCTTGCGGCGATGAGCCAAGCTGTCACTCTTGTGAAAAACTTGATTAAAATTCTTCTCTGCGCAAACAACATTTTTGCTTCCATATCCTAGTTTATCTAGTTTATTACATCAACTTTTATTAATTGTAGTAATTAACAATGTGAAATACAAAATAATAGTAATACTTATCTGTTTTAATATTTAAATTTATATATGTTTAATAAGGAAGCCCCGCGTGAAATCGGATATAATGCAGTTGACTCACTTAATTTTTTTTTTTAGCAATTAGAGAAAGACATATACCTGCCGTAATTTGGAAAAAGACATGAAAGTAATTGGCCTTAACCACTTCCTTGGGCATTAGCCCTATTAACTATATATTATGTTGTAAAACAAAAGAAGAAAGCTATGTCCTTCTATTTATTATCACAGTTTTGCGTTCAAAACGCTCTCCTGTAAAATCATGATTTTGTATATAACCGTACCGTTTTTTAGATTTCAGTATCTGAAGGTAGTGAGCAACAATTAGTTACAGGACCTAGTGCAGTACCTACAGATCTCACTCGAAAACCTTATATTAACAACTGTGGAAACAGTTATTTATCTCTATTCTTTAGTCTATCTCATCTAGCCTTTCACCACGAACATTACACTTCAAACAAAAATGATAGTCATCATTCATGCTTCTGAATTCGATCCGTAGCGAACAATGGGGACTGGCTAGCTCAAAATAGCCACATTTCTCAAGCTCCAATGTAGGTCGATGTCCGTAAAATAAGATGAATGGAAACCCTATTCAGTGGAAATTGCATGGACTTGAACGTTGCATACGCTGAATTGAAGGAGTTGCTTATTTTCGCAGCGAGTGTACCGAATGAAACGTATTTTTCTTCTCCTTTTAATGTGAATGTATCGCTGGGATGTTTTTTGTCTTCGAGCTTGGTTTATTAGGTGTGGTTTTGAGTGTAATGAGTTTTTATGTATGTACAGACGCCAACACACCAAGCTACCCGAAACTGTAAAATTTTTCCAATCAACTTTGAACCTTACGCTTTAGCGGTAAAGTTGCAAGTCTATTAAAGAAATTTGACAGATAAGTTTTTTTCACAAATAAGTTTTTTTTTTGTTAACCTACAATGTCCCACTGCTGGGCATAAGCATTGCTTTAATAAAATGGCAGGTTAGAATCTGTACTCTTAGTAGTGATTACAAGAACAAATCAATTCAGAAATCATCATAGTTTAATTTTACGTTGTCATTGTATACAAGGAGACCGTTACTTTCGTCTATAACATCGATTTCTATTTTATTTCACATTTACACAATTCTCTTCCTAGCATACTCTCAATACCTACGTCCAGAAGAGGCCATTATTCATTTTTACGCCATAATTTATGTCCGGCGATTTTTTCATTGTTCTTTTCTGAAATTTATTCCTTACCCGTTCGTAACTATGGCTATCTGCGCAACAATTTTCTTTATGATTTTATATTTTTTTACCTAAACTGATGTAGGGTAGTTAGCGTTATATTTTTAGATACTTAGTTATTATTTTATGATGAATGCAATTTTTGTTAATCACAATATAGGTATAGTGTAAACATTGTCAGACCAAAGCCAGTAAAGTGTCAAGTTGCCGAGATATTAAAGTACAAAGTTGTTTAAAAAAAATACGGATGTCACGATTAACTTTAAATATTAATATCTCGGAAAAGTGACACTTTACCGGGTCTGGTCTTATAATGTTTTCTATTTGCATTGATGTTAGCTATCGATTGGTACCATGCGTAGCATGGCCGATACGCATGGAACCATTTTGAAAAAAAAAAACAAAATGGCGGACAATAGGTATGCCAGGCTCCTAAAAAACTTCAATCCCCTTTCATTCAAATTCAAATATTTATTGCTCTCATGTGGTATAAACTCTATTAAAGTTTTAAGGGTCTTGGCGTAAACCGTGTAAAGTGTAAGAACACAGCAATTTTTACAATAGTTTATTTTTGTTCAAGACTTAAACATATTATCAATTACTGTACCTTTAAATTAGACTTTGTAACTTAGTGGCAAGGTACAAGACATGTGCAACTGGGCTTAAACTAGGAGGACTCCTGTGCTATAAGCACCAGAAATATAATGTAATGTAAATTAATATACATTTTAACCGTTTAAACGTGGCCGGGACAGACTGGATGCTGAAGGCGGAGGAGAGAGTGTTGCAGCGCAACCAAGACGAGGCTTATGTCCAGCAGTGGACTGCGATGGGCTGAGCTGAAAGATTTATTCTGCATCAATATGCAGAATAAATCTTTATAAATCGTAAATAGAGATAACTAGCAAATCAATCAACAACCCATTGAAAACACATCTTGTTGTTACAAATTCTGTAGCTAGGTAAATTTTTTAAATATTGATACCACCATCGTGACTACGCTCGCAGTCTTGACAGAACCCTTCTAGAGATAATGCACTTCAGACCGCTATTAGCCGCATCGTCTCATACATAACTGCTCTTGAAGATGTTTCGGCAAACTATAACCTTATCGTACGTTTTATGGATAGACCTTACAAGGTTCTGACGTATTCGTGTAGAAGCCTATTTTCATATTATAAGAATGAAAAAAAAAGAATTTTTTTACAAAAAAAAAAACAACCGAATAATGATAAGCTAAGTGGAAAAAATTCCTATTTTTGAAGTTAACTCCTACCCAAGCAAAGTAATAAAATTAATATTTTTAATTTTTTTTTTATTCCTTATCCATTAAAAAATGAGAGAAATTTGCAAATCCGTCTATATGCGACGGAGTTATGCCCGGACATACATTAAACAATAAACATCCGAATTGAGAACATGCTCCTTTTTTGAAATCGGTTAAAAATAGGTTTATTTGTCACAAAAACACGTACATACAAAAGATAAAAAAACATGGCTCCGCTTAGCGCACAATTCCAAGCAACATTCTCCATTAATATATTACTATCCCCTGTTGTTACACGTCAGTTGATGAGCATCTTAACTCCGTTCATTATAAGCCGGTGTTCACACTTTAGCACAATTCCCACGTTTATAGCCTGTAGTCCTGTGTAAACTGTCCTAACTGACGACGTCGACAGGCCCTGTTTGTGTTTACAATATGTTCCGTGTTATCATTCTCTAGTACTTTGCCATAGATCGAAGGGTAAATTTTCTTATTGAAGTGAAAACTTCTTTAACATCGTTGTGATTTGAAAGTTTATGAAACGAAAAAGCGACAGTAAAAAGAGACATGTAAATTCATAAGATTTAACGTGGGATAAAATGAGATAGGAAGCATTACACAGTGTTTTTGTAGGTTTCACTTCTACCACGTGTGAATTTTTGCTACTAGCGACCGCCCCTGTGCTTTTTACGAGTTGAAAAAACATCGAGATTTCTCTAATATGTGTTAGTTTAATATTAATGTATTCATCATCATTTCAGCCGAAAGAATGCCGCTACTGAACATAGGCCTTCCCCAAGCACCTCCACTTCGACTGGTTAGAAATGAAGAGATCCGCAAGAGAACCAAGGTAACCGACATAGCCCGATGAATTACCAAACTTAAGTGGCAGTGGGTAGTGCATATCGAACAAACGGCTGATGGGACCGAAAGGTTCCTAATGCTCGGTTCCTATAAACAAAAACGATGGTTTTGCTTACCAATAGTAGCATTTTCTTGTTGCCAAACTGGGAATATAAATAGATCCGTAAGCTAATTGTACCTGTGATAGCTGCTTCCATAGTTATGGGTCTAATAGGGTCTACTATGCAAAGTTCTGAGGTCTTTGCTTCATTATTGGTAAAGATAAAAGAGTCTTAATTTTAACCGTTAACTGTCCGTATGTTATAGGAATCGGCCATAAGTGGTGACCCTGTACCGGAATACGCGTTGGAAGACCTCCCACAAGATGGACTGACCTTGTGAAGGCCGCAAGAACTCGCACTTGTGAAGGCTACAGGAAGTAGTGCAGTAAAAAACAGTATCAGCTTATAAGTACTGTTTACTGCCTCTTATTGTATTAAAACTCCGTAATACGATAGGCCATCAGACCAAATGCATAACACACTATCAGTTGCAATGCTTTTCAT
Organism: Luperina testacea; assembly: GCA_927399505.1. NCBI lineage: Eukaryota > Metazoa > Arthropoda > Insecta > Lepidoptera > Noctuidae > Luperina > Luperina testacea. Next base: position 1,332,573 of record OV656757.1, read on the forward strand.
CAGTAGTTCAACAACATTCATTGCGTTATTAATGATGGTTGAGGAGATAAATTTTTCGAACATAATATATGAAACAATTGATTAGCAATATCCCTCAAATTTGTTCAGATTTAGATTGATAGTGTGTTACCCAATTAGGGTGTTTCTCAAGGTCATATTGTCACCACTGACTTGCGGCCTATTTTATAAAACCAACCAACTAATGTTAGCGTGCATTGACTTCCTGTGTACAGACGCCAGCACATCAAGCTACTACAATCTGTCAATTTTCTTTAATAGATTTTCAACTTTATCGCTAAAGCATAAGGTTCAAAGTTGATTAGGAAAATTTTGCAGTTTCGGGTAGCTTGATGTGCTGGCGTCTGTACATTTCGTCATTTAATAATAGCAAATGTTCTAACAAACACTGTTTTGACTTCCTGTTATCATAACGTTTTAAATATTATCTGTGATAAAATATTAACCTGCTGACTTCCGGTTGTCAAAACCACACCTTTGGCAGAAATTGCCGCAGGAGCACACTATCGGCTGGACTGTCGACTCGTGAGGTCGATGATTACTATTGTGTACGTGTACAAGTGTAAAAATGTTAACTGAAGTTGATTATTAAATTCAGTATTAGCAAAGTGATTTGTGTTTTATTTTGTGATCTACAAGTGTATTACACCTGGAGGAAATAAGAACGTATACGTGCTTTTACTAATTCCTTTTCGTGTTAAAATATGGCTATCGCAAACACACATGGCAAACCAGAATAGTTATATTTCACTTTTTATCCTTCACCTCCATACTGTAGGATGGGTTACAATATCACAAAATGCATGACTTTATGGTGAGTAGACACCATAAAGTTTCAGCAACATGAACGAACCCTCTTCACCCTATTACTGAAACAAAACGGGCCCTCATAAACCATGGTATGTATATATCCCCATGTCCTTATACCTAATTAAAATGCTCCTCATATTGTATGGGAGGCAGCGTAGCGGGATTAGGTTAAATCTTAGACACCACTGACTGACGGTAAAGAAAAATATCACCAGAAATCTACATATATAGATATTAATAATAAAGCTGAAGAGTTTGTTTGTTGGTTTGAGACAAACCATATTTTAAAAACATATTTTTGATTTTTATAACCCAATCCTTGAGAAAGGCTACAGCCTAAACAACATCAGGTCAGCATTAAGTTTGGACCCTTAAGAAAAGAGCAAAAAAAAGTCAGAGAGAACGCTGAGCGAAAAAGAAGTAACAGCGCGGGTAAGCGATGCGATGCGATGGGGCCGAAGTTTTACGCGGACGAAGTCGCGAGCAGAAGCTAGTTTATCGATAAAACATCACACTTGTATTGCCTAAGTAGGCAGAGATACATAGCACATTTCCTAAATTTCGCCATTTATGTTTAAATCCCAGGTACGTAATAGAAGAAGTCATTTCCATCAACGGGGCACAAATCCAAACTCTATAATTATTGTAAACCCTCTTTGCTTGGGGGATCGAATGAAGGACCCCACGCTCAGCGAAAAAAACATGAAAATATGAATAGGAAGTAGGAAAACATTTTGTTCATCAAATTCCTGCATATTTAAGTCTAAAACCAAATTCTGGCGAAGTTAATATTCCCCCCTTTCATAAATATGTTACCTTCAGATTACGTGTCACGGATAACGCACGCTATATCGTTGGTAAATCGCTGCTGCATATATTCGCGTTTGGTGGTCGCGTGGTCTCGGGGCTTTAGAAGTAGCGTGATACACAATCTGCGCAGGTACTTAAAAATTTACAAAATGAAAGATCTTTAAAAGCATAAAAACTCCAAAAGTCTAACGTTTTGTATATTGAAGGCTTGTTACTTCTTGAATTGCAATAAGGTCTCCCGCGCACTGCACGGTGACGGCCGCGACCAACGTTTGAATGAATGAATAAATGGAACAACCAACCATGAACAATGCAACATAAAACTTTGGTCACTTTGACTGTGGTCTCGGCCATGGCCACCCAGAGTGCGCAGTTACTAAGTGTTTTCAACATGTTCAAAGTTAGGAAGCATCTAGAAAATTCTCAGCAGCAACCCACACTAAAACCACCCGGTAGTCACCATCTGCACATAGAAGGGGCACCGTTACCCGTCAAAAGACAACCCTATGGCTGAATTTCTGTTAATGGTAATAGCATTGCCTTCTAACTTATACATAACCTCCAAACCTCCTCTTCGTAGCATTGAGGAGTAATACAGGCGTGATGATTGTTACGTCATTAGACAACAAAGCAGAATGGTACATCGCTCAATAATTTATTCGCTTGTCTAAATTGTTGACAATCACCTCAAACATGGTCTATTTGATACGGTAACAGATGCCACGAGATAATTGAAGATGGAGTTGGTTTAGCTAACGACCAGAGACATTATATTGTGGATGCTCTATCTCTGTCTGAATAGTATGCAGCACTCATTTTCACATGCCTGCCTTTTCCTAACTATGTTGGGGTCGGTATCTATAGTCCGACTTTTAATTAGCTGCAGTAAAATGACACTTCTTAATAACTCATTTCGGACTGAGTTTAGACATATGCATGTCAAATAAGTTTCGTTTGTTACACTATTCTGTACTAGAAAAACAAGATTTGGTTAATGGCCGCGAAAAAACAAAAAGAAGCCAATTTCAGTAATTTAAGTAACACCTTAAGCTGTAATTTTACTGCCGCTAATTAAAAGTCTGACTACGAGTATAGTCTAACCGGATGCAGATGATTAGGTACCATGATTTACGTGGAGGACTACTTCTCTGACCTTCGCAACCATGTTATTAGGCAACACGATATTCATTGTAATTCTGTCTGTCAGTGTTCCGGGCGTTCTACCCGTAACGTATGTCATAGATCTACGAATGACACCTCTCACTCCGTCAACGAAGATACGGGCGCGCCCAAAGGTAGTTGATTTGACAAAACAAGTGGGAAATTGATTCATAGACGACTCCGACTTGGAGTGTAAACGTGGTGCTGTTCCACAAACGATGGGACACTTAATATCATGTCCTGCGTGTCCTGTCAGCTGCATGTTACAGGAACTAATGGACGTTGGTGATGGCGCCAAACAAGTAGCCGAATTCTGGGCCGAGTCCATTTAGATTGCTATCAACACGCTAAGAAGAAGGAGACGTGATAAATAATGCTTTATTTGATGTGTTTCTCAATGTGTTTTTACACATCGCGATGGACAAATTGTCAAATCGTATTGTCATTCTTAGTTTGGGCCGCGAACTAATCTTATGTCCGTAAGTAATTCATAGTAGGAAACACCCGTAATGTCGGTGAACTACAGATTTTGTGCTCAAGTATACACACAGTATATTGTGCTATGACCATGATTTGTTTTGTCAAGGATGGTTTTTGTAAACTTATCTTGTCGATATCTTCAGTTTGTAGTAGTTTGCATCATTAGGCGATAGTTAACTTGTTTCAAAAACCTTTTTGGTTGACGATTCTTATGTGCTTCCAGCGCATCCTGGGTAACCTGCATCAATACCAAAATTAGTATTGACTGACGAGTATTTCTATTTTATCAGGGTCTGGCTTATCTTAGCCGGCTTATAAAGCCCGAATATTGTGACTTGCAGTTATAACTCTTTTTTACGCTTTGTATGAACTTTAACGCCAATATATCCCAACTGACCGCCACTTTCGAGGCCACAGGTTGTAAGAAAGTAATTTTGCGTTTAGTTCGCTTCAAACGCCCCTCGCAGCATACCTGATGAAGGGAGCAAAACAATTTCGAGGCTCAAACTTTGGAAAACTAAAATAAAATCCACTGCACCTTACCCAAACGGAATACAGACTAGTTTTGAATAAACATCCGCTAATTTTGTACTAGTATGTTTATCAACAAAACTAAAATAAACTCACGGGTAACTTATGTTGTGGGAATAAAGACTAGTTTTGAATGGACTTTGAGTTAATTTTGTTTCAGTTTGTTTGGTTTGCTTGCTTATTATGGACCTGACTTGAATGTGGGATACTAATGACGTTTGGACATTAATAGACGTGCAAAGTTAATGTACGGTTGGATTAAGTAAAATTGTTAATGTTCCTTCATGGGGATAAGGCCGAGAAATAGATCCTGTTTAAAATTAAGGTTTAAAAATAATTAAACTTGTATTTTAAACTTGTTTTTTATATTAGCTTTAAGAGGACAAGTACTAAAAGGTGAGGCTAAGTACATGGAAGTTTACAAAATATGAAGTTTTAGTCAGAGACTTATCACACACATGAATGAGTGACAACAACAACTGCCCCCTTGGTCTCGTGGTTGCAAGCGCGACTGCTGAGCGTGGGGTCCTGGGGTCGATACCCAGGTGGGGGAAAGTGCTATTGGGTTTATCCATTAGGAGTTTCTTAGTAACAGCCCGGAGTGTGGAAGTTGGCGGTGTGATACCCATTGGTCCTGCGCCTGACTCTCTTAGGTCGTGTCGGATTGCCGTCCCATCGGACTATGAGAGTGTGAGGAGATAGAGTGCACCTGTGTCTGGTACACACTAGTGCACTATAACTATCTCCCGCACCGAAGGCCATTGAGATTGGCCGCCGTGGCCGAAATTTGAAGAAAGAAAAGAGTGGAACTCTCTACCTGCGTTTGTGTTTCCGAGTGCATACAACCCGAATCTCTTCAAAGTAAAAAGTAAGTTCAAAGTAAGTTTAGTTTGTAAATTTGTTATGTATTAGTTATAGTCATTATCCTAGCGTTTAATTATTTGTAAGTATTCCACAGCTAATCTGTGAACATCGTTGTGGGCTACAGTATTGTTTATGTTATGTGTACCTCTTTTTTATACTATATTATTATACTGCAGCTGTTTGATGTTCCACATAAATAAAAAAAAATTAAAAAAAAAGTAAGAGTGAACAGGCTTTTTCTGGATGAGCTCACTCCATCGTAGACTTTGTCTCTGTCATCTCTGACCTAGAGTAGAGTCAAGAGCAAACCCATTTCAAATAAAAAAATAAGGTCTGGAGGACTACTATGAGTGATAGAAGTGACGCTCTGCAAAGCCAAACCTTTTGCAAAAACTCCAGGTGCCCCACAATACCAGCCGGATACTGTAGGTAAATAAAGCTATACTACATTCCAATATTACCACTATTTGAAGGTTGTGTATTTTTACATTTCTAAAGGCTGAATTTAGTTCACCGGATGAATGATAAAGTAGACCTTTTTACACACGATTGAATCTCTCGTCGAATTATTACTTATTCATATCAGGATTAGTCTTCCGTGTGCCGATTTAAAACTGAACAAGGGGCTTACCCAAATCGCTATATAGGATTGCCTATAAAATTTGAGGGTTTCCCTCGATTTCCATGAGATCCTCTCATCAGATTCCAACTTGATGACAACGGGACCACCTCAAGAGTATACCCTTTCAAATGAAAAAAGAATTGTCAAAATCGGACTACTCAGTAAAAAGTTATGCGTGGTATAACATAAAAAAAAAATACGCTTCGACTTGAGAACCTTCTCCGTTTTTCGTCAGTTAAAAAAGACTGCGTATATGTTCTCAAATTTCAAAGGTAAAGTCAAGAAGTGGTTTTAAAAGTGAATTCGAACTGCAAGTTTATTTATGACAATATTTTTCGCGTTTGGTTCTTTTTAGTAAGAAATAATTACTAATAAGGTTACTTAACTATTATTACCGTTATAAACAAGTGGTAAGTAAATAGATATACAACTTCTTTATAAAGTTATGTTTTTATAATGAACGCCGAACGTGCTCTTGTGAATAGTGAACATGACTGAGTTATATACCAGTAAAGTGATAAATAAGTGTAAACGTTATAGTGAGAATAGGATAGTTAAGACCCTATCCGCGCTCTGGGCGCAAGTAGCGTGGGAGTTTAAATAAAACTGTTTTTCTGAGTAAGATTTTGATTTTCTAATTAGATTTTATGTGTTTGTATTGTTATAGTTAGCTTTCTAACTTGTTTTTATTATTAGTTTTCGTATTAGAATCTGATACGAATATTTAACGTAGTATTTTTGTGAATTTTAATGTAAGAAGAAAAATGATAGAACTAGCTAAAAGCAGAGCTTTGTGAGGGCTCGCGTCGTTTTTCTGAGTGGTAATAATCTTTAAGGCAGTTTTTTTTTAATATTTTTTTTCGTAATTTAATTTTTTTTTTTTTTACTGATAACACATCTACATATAAATAGAAATTATTATGTTAAAGCACAAATCAATAGGCGTAATAGTTTTTCCGTAAAGTGTACCACAAAATGCTCAGGTTGTGGGATATAGCAGGGCTCGCTTCGCTCGCCCTGATAATTACGTAACTTGAACACGAGGTTTTTTGGTTACAGGAATATTTGCGAGATTTGTCAAATGAGAGGATTATGTTTAAAACTGATATTCTAGTTTGAATTATGTAAATCGGTCTACGGGTTTTAGAGAAGAAAGAATTTTGTATAATGAAAACATGCTGAAGTCCGATTTTAGTAAGTTAATGTTCTAGAAAGCTTTTATTATATAGAGATAAGATAAAAATGTTGTTATGTAATACGAAAGAGGAATAAAATCCTTGCTCACTCTATAATTTGCTTTAAATTCGTATTCATTCATATAAAACGCTTTGTCCGTATAACGCATCATCCGACGCTCATCTCGTCTTTGTTTCAGTTGTTTTTATGGGAATTACGTAAAACACTTTTATATAACTGCTTATCGTGCCAAATTATACTCTTATAACCCACAGAAAATCACTTAAAACGCATAATAATTTCTTAAAATTACACTTTGTTATTGGAAAAATCACAATCAACAAACTTTCCCAACGCAATATTGATGCAATACACAGCTGTCAAAATACACTCAAGAGTATCGTTTACCCCATGCCAAGTCCGATCCCAATTCCACTTAGTTCCCTAAAAAGAACATCCAATTTAAAAACCATTTGGCGCTAGCATCGAACTCAAGAGTACGAAACGTCACAATTCCAATGTCTTTCTATCGGAATTAAATTGAAGAGTAAGCCCAGAAATAACCACAATTAAATTATACTTCTATGTAGCTTAAAAATTCAAAAAGTAATTTGAATAGTTACCTTTCATCGTTTAATTCTCACAATAGTTTTCATACCTATCAGTTGACGGTTGAAAAGGTTTTCAAAAGCAATATTTATTTTTCACTGAATTTCATATAAAACTCGAGCGTGAACTGAATTCATTTGCTTATTCAGATATTCATACATCTCTTTGTTAAAACATGTCTATATGCATAAGGTGATAGGCAGCCGCCTCTCGTGATTGAAAACTTCTGACATTGATTTATGCAGGAGCATTCGTATTTTGGGCATTTTTTCTTTAAAATAGATACTATTAAATAGAGATAGTAAGACGGGTCGAGGCATTCCACGTAGGAGATGGCGGAACAAACTGGAGGGAGGACGCGCGGGCTCGCAAAAGATGGTAGGAGTGGAGGATGGCCTTTGCACAGAAGTGAGTCAGAGCAGACTAGGAAAAACAATCGAATGCGTAATATTTTTGGACAATATAAAAGTGTGCTTTGCCATAAGTAAAGGCTCCTGCAAACAGGCGCGACGCACGACGCGAATCGCGCGTAACACAAAGGCACCGCTCGTTGCGCGACTTGCGGTGCCTTTGTGTCGCGCGCGATTTTATCGCGCGTCGCGCCTGTTTGCAGGAGCTTTAATGTTATTGACTATCTTAAACTTATGAACCTCTTTCAGAAAGTGTTAACTGTCAACCGCTTCTTGCATCGTCTATATCTATACACCGTGTTCTGGACGATACACATAAATTTCGATCAGATGGTCAGACCATGGAAAGAAGCATTTTTCATTATGGACACATTAATGAATTCTTATTTTTGATTGTTTTGTTAATTTTCATACAAACTAAATACGTTGACGTAAATCACCCGATATGCATGCCTCTTTATCTTAATTGGCAACGTTAATCGTATTTTCATTCATAAGACTTGGCGAGCTGAAACTTGTCAAAACTAAGTTAAGACCCTTTCTTACTGCATAGCTCAATTAAATTTCATTAAATGAAATTACAAATATCTTTGTAAGGCAGCCTTTTTGAGTATTACTGCCTTTGTTAGATTTAATTTGTAAAAGCTATAGAAGCATTTGCTAAAGTTTGTGAATAACGTGAAGAACACGGTGTATACTAATAATATAGTTGAAGAGTTTGAAAAAATCTTTTTGCATTTGATAGCCCAATTCTGGAGGAAGGCTATAGGCTATTTAATATTTCGCTAAGACTCTTAGGAGCCGAGCTAAAAGACAAAAAGTAAGAAAGAACGCGAACCGAACTATTAGCACCGGCAGGCGATGCGATGCGACGGGGTTGGTCGGGGGAACAAATAATTTCACACGGACGAAGTCGCGGGCAGAAGCTACTACCGAACTGGCAGGGGATCGAGGGGGAGGGGGGTTCAGGGGATCAGACCGGAATAAATTCTAATAATATAGCTAAAGAGTCTGTTTGTTTGTTTTTTCGAACGCGCTAATCTCTGAATTACTAACTTCTGCTACAAAATTGTTACGACCTCTCTATGCTAGATATGGACGGCTTCCAGTTTAACCGGATGCAGCTGAATAATACCAGTATTTTACATGGAGCGCTGACTATCTAACCTTGACAATCCAGTTGCCATTTATTTAACCCAATAATAATAATATTCTACCGGCTGAAGTTTGATCACAGCGACCAGTTTCAACAGAGACCAGGCCAAGTACCTACGCAAGAGATATCATAGTGAACAAGCGTGTGCGGAGACACAAGTGCATTCTCTGTTCATGTTCCGATGGTTCGGGCATCCGAAACGACCAGAGATCACGCGTAGCACCAACGGCTTTACGTGCTTTCCGAGGGTGTCACGCTACCAACTTCCAATATTGCTCGACTCCAGGACCCTACCCACGCACTTGCGACTACGAGGTTTAGTCCAATGCTGCTTGTAAAAATTGTACATGTACTAGGAACTAGACTTCAAATATAGTTCCGCAATTCAGAACGAGCGAGAACCCCTATATGCTGATGATCTTCAACTGTATACATCTGGGCGGGTAGAAGGTTTGTCGGACGCTATAGCAGATGTAAACCGAGACTTAAATGCTGTCAAAAAGTGGTCTGATAGTTTCGGGGTGTCTGTAAACCCCTCTAAGTGTCAAGCCATCGTAATTGGAAGCTCACGCATGATGGGTAGGGTGACGCTTAGCTCTCTTCCTCCTCTTATGTTCAATGGTACAGTCATACCCATTACCCCTACTGTGAAAGATCTCGGTTTGCATCTTGACTCTACGCTTAGCTGGCAACGCCAGGTCTCTAGTGTTAGCCAAAGGGTCAACGGTACTCTGCGATCCCTGTATCGTCTGAGAAACTTTTTGCCCGCTAAGACGAAAACCATGCTTGTGCAGACTTTAATTTTTCCTATAATCGACTATGGTGACGTGTGCTACTTTGACTTGAACGCGGTTTTGCTGGATAAGCTCGACAGATTGCTCAACAATGGTATCCGCTTCATATTCAACCTCAAGAAATATGACCATGTGTCGAGCTATAGGTCTGAGCTCAAATGGATGTCCATACGCCAAAGAAGAAGTTTGCGTGCTTTGACCACGCTTTTCTCCCTTCTCAACTCTCCCACTCCTCCTTCTTATCTCGTGTCTCACTTCCAATATCTTTGTTCTTCTCACGCTAAGAATCTGCGTTCTTCTAACAATCTTCTCCTACTCTGTCCTTCTCATACTTCTGACTTTGTTCATTCTTCCTTTCATATTCAGTCCATTCTTCTTTGGAATGCACTTCCTCTTGATATCAGGAGGGCCACCAGTCGGTATGCATTTAAGCGGAAATTGCAGAGTTATTTTCAAAACAAATAGCGTAGAGTCATCTCATCACCTCTCTCCTTTGAATTTGTGTATTATATATATATTATAAGTATATATTATAGTAAATAGTATGTAAATGTATATAACCTATTTATGTAGGTATTTGTGTACCTAGTTTTAATAGATTTTTTTTATCATTGTTCCTCTCACGCAAAGCACCTGCCATCCAATCTCTTCACCACCCTTGGTTGACTGGTAGAGAATGCCTAAGGCATTAAGTCCGCCTTTGTACCTTTTTTGTGCGAAAAGTTTAAATAAATAAATAAATAAATAAACCCCAGCTGGCCTATAAAGTTAAACACACAAGTCCCATTCATTCGCGAGGATTGAACGAAGACACACTCCGTTTTATTATACCGCGGAAATATTTCCTATCAGCATTGCACTTATTCAATTCCGACTTGAAGATTTGCTAGGTCACAATGTATTACGTGAAAGAGAAATACATATTTTGTGAGGTTTTGAAATATTTCAGAGGATTTTGTTAAATTATGGCTGGTTTGAGTTTAAGATTATTTTAATGCATATAGAAATATTTCATAGAATGATTTGTAAATTCTTTTGTATTTTTTATAATGTGTAATTTTAAATCAAAATATTGATGCAAATATGCAATGTAACGATATTATATTATAATGTAACTGTGGTAATCGTTTTTGTGAGTTGTTTTGTTTAGATTACAGTATAAATCTAAGGTTTCCTAGACTGTAGCGGCCGCTGCAAAGCCTCTACAATATACAGTTGAATGCTTTCACTGAAATGTTACTTTTGAAAGTAAGTTGCTGTGTTTCCTTAGAGAGCATTTTTTGACACCGTGTAGTTAAACCCGGTGCCATCATTTATATGACACCCGTAATGTCGAGGCCATCGCTTTCTTAGGAAACCAAAGCTTAAGAGTTCATGCGTATATGAATTTCTTTGAGTCAATTCAATTCTGCAACCTTTTATACTTTTCAGAAGATTCCTCGCTTAGTATGACGAAGTGGGCTCTCAAAACTGACCAACCAATAAAACACAATTTCTTTAAGAAAAATTCAATACAGAAACAATGTCTTCATTTATTGCTCGGTTTTATACTTCGCACGTAGCAAACTGCCCGGCTCGGAACAACATCATTTCATGGTTTATTGTTCCGCTAGTTTGCTTTTGTAATTAAAACCAGTATTCTACTCGAGAACTGTAGATTCCTCGCCGTTTTCGAAATGAGTTTTATATCTTTTTTGCATTTTATTCCGCCGTAGGTAGTGTTTGGAAATGCGAATTGGTTTTACGGTGGCTTTATGGAATTGGAATTTATGTATTTCTTGTTTGTTTTGAGAGTATCTTGAGTTGATGAAAAGTTATGTTTGAAAAGAATGAGACAGTAAGTAGCCTTAAATAGAAATACGTATGAATATTAAGAAGTTACCTATATACATACATTAGAGAAAAAGGAGACTGGAGGAGAATTTATGAATAATAAAAAGATAAAAAATCTACATTATGCGTGTCTTCAAGGTGCCAACTCAGGTAGCCAACGTGTGTTTGAATAAAAAGAAGAGAAGAGACAAATTTTTGATATATCTGTCAAAAATCGGGCCGAGCCTTCTAAAAGCTGATGGTTTAGTATTTATACTTGTCCAATAAGTTACTACAGTACTGCTGATGAAAAAATAAAAGAACAATATAGAAATGTGCTTGCCTACCTGAGTCATGTTTTATTACGTACATCGTCTCCGCAAAGTGAAGACTCAAAAGACAAAAACTACTACATACTCGATTTGTTACGCCTATTAAGTTGAAATTGTTCTGTTTGTAATGCATAAACTAAAAAGTGTTATTGAAACAAAAATTACTTTTAGAGATTCATGTCTTGTGTCTAGCAATATTCAATATTTACTCTATTGTACTTCGATGGAGAATAAATAATAATAATAACGACAATATTAACTCTATCCAGACCGCTCTAAGTAGATTCACTTGAAGTGTGGCATACCAGTTCAACACTTTCTAAATCTCGATAGTAATGCAATTTCATTGTTTCGAATTCGAGCGTAATTAGGTTACCTTAATATGCACTACCGTCGACCACATCATCGCTTACGACCTGGGAGCCTAAAAAGGCCACTTTGGCTCTATCATAAAAGGATAACATTATGAATCATAATATTATGGCGAAGACAGTCCGTGTTTTTTTCTTTTTTTCGATGCACTACGTAGGTATAATCAAAGAGATTGGGATTGGATTTGGATTAGATTGATTGGTATTTTAGCACAGACAAAAAAAATAACTGCAAAATCCTTCACAAATGGGATTTGATACAATTAATTTAACAATTAACTGTCCATTGTGATTCATTAAGTTATCCTTTTATGATTTTGCTAAAGTGGCCTTTTTAGGCCCCCAGGTAAGATAGTGGTAAAACGCGAGACTATAAACTATATATAAACATACGAATCACGTACCTTCTGGCACAGCCAAGGAAGTAAGCAAGAAGTGCACGCAAGCAGCACCAGTTCCATGGCCCATGAGGGTGACATTCGTAGGATCTCCCCCGAAGACTGCCACATTCTCCTTGATCCAGTGCAAGGCTGCTATCTGGTCCATGAGGCCGTAGTTAGCAGGGGAGCGAGGGTACTCGTCTGACCGAGGGTTGAGGAAACCTGGAAAGAAAATTTTGATTAGAATCGTGTAGGTTTTAGGACGTACAGCTGTCACACGCTCCAGGGGAACTAGGGAAACTTCTTCAAGTAAAAGTATTCAAGTATATTGAATTCTGTTCGCGTCAGCCCATCAAATTTGCTTAGCTGTTTTTGTGATTGAGGACTTTTTTTTAGTAATTGGTTTTGTTTCGATGCAAAGATGGTATTTCATAGGATTAAGAGCTGTGGATTTTGTGATTAATAAATAAATAAATAAATCATCAGCCAGATGATAATCAGCAATCCAAAACATGACGTTGAAACGTGATATTTTACAATAATTGTGTCATTTCATGTGAAGGTGAATATATCCGCGGCATTATAGTATAGTTTTTAGATGTATTAAGCTTCACGTCAGTGACAACAAAACAGTGTAAGCTGACCTCTTAAACATAGTAAATTGAAACTCCGTACTTCGTTAGACCAGCTCAAGGTCACAATGTTATCAACCTTCGCTGGAAACTGAACTACAAATGGTTTAGTAAATGTCTGAACTAGGATTACCCTTAATCATTGACAGACACCGCGGTCACACGGTGTCCCCCAACAATAGATTTTCTATTGTGTCTGTTGTCTGGCAGTCAATGTGTTAACCTTTAAAACCGAAGAAATAAATAGAAAAGGCTTAATAGTGTATCTATTTCATAAAATATATCGAATTTGTAACGTAATTTAATCATGCTACAAATACCAACGCTTATATAAAAAAAAAAATATTTAGGTAAATAATTTTGCGCTAACATTTTTAGTGAAAATCTTTTACAAGCGATGCGATAGTGGGTCACGTAAACTAATTGAATTGTGTATCATAATTAAAAAAAAATAGTTTCGCTAATGTATTTTACGCAAACAGTTTTTATGAAAGTGTTGCCTACTAACGTAAATATTGAAATGTTAAAAAAAAATCTTAAATAGATTTTTCTAGTTTCGTTCATAGCGGTTTATGTTTTTTTTTGTTAAATTGAGTTACTTTTACTTACACCATTATAGAAATCTGTCGCCGGTGGATTTTTCCAATAAAAAGAAACATTTTTATACCTAATGCTTTTTGGCGTTTGAATTAAATTAAATTCTAAATTCAAATTTACTTACGTTTTTTGCAATTTGCAGGTCTGTGTCAGGTTGTATGTTGATTAAAATTATAGTTGATAAAATTAAAATTCAATTAAATAAATAAATAAATAGAAAATAATGATTCACCACCGTAAGAAATACGAGTATGGCTTTACAGAATTATTATAATCATTAGAAACAGGATTTCATGCAACAGTCATTTAATAGGTTAAAATGAACTCAGAGAGATGCATTGGTGATTTCTGATTAAAATTCTGTAAATAAATATGTGTTACGGCCGCAAATCGTTGTTAATTCAACACACAACCTGATACTGAGCCGCAAATTGCAAAAAAAACAAGAAAATTTGAATTTTGTACCCGAAACCGCTCGACCTATTACTTCCTTTTGTCTGCTAACATCGCGAAGAGTCGTGATTGTGATTTTTTTGGGCTTACTTCTGCAATATGATAATGTAACGTGGTCTAACATTTACTATATGAGGTCTAAACTGTTAAATTGTTTGTTAGTTTGTAAGTAATATGACTGTCGTGTAAAAGTGTTTGTACAGACGCCAGTACATCAAACTACTACAATCTGTCAAATTTCTTTAATAGATTTTCAACTTTATCGCTATAGCATAAGGTTCAAAATTCATTGGGAAAATTTGACAGTTTCGGGTAGCTTGATGTGCTGGCGTCTGTACAAACCTATTTACAGAAAAAAATAAAAAAGAGATTATCACTGGAAGTGCTCTCGATCCAAAAACTTATTTCAATGTTAGAAAGCTACATATTTCCCTTTGTGCTCACTAGCTCCTTATTTCAGAGTGCCTTAGGATATTTTGTTATTGTTTTATGGTAGGCGCAGAAGTAATGGGCGTAGTAGCCTTTTATTTAGAATAAGTTAAATTTTTGAAGTGAAAACTTCTTTAGCGGCGCTGTGTACTTTTTTTGGAATGGGTAAAAACTTCTAAATTCGCGTCAGGTCACGTGACCCTGATCGAAAATTCGTAAGACGTAAAACGTAAGACAGCGCCATCTATGCACATCGGGAAGAACTACGAGGGCCTCGCGTACTAACTACGTAGTTCATCCAACAACGACGACCGCGTTGTTGAGGACAGCGCCATCTATGCACATCGGGAAGAACTACGAGGGCCTCGCGTACTAACTACGTAGGCCTCGCGTACTAACTACGTAGTTCATCCAACAACGACGAGATGGCGCTGAACCACGGATATATAACTGACGACGAGCAAATCTGAATAAATTCCTTTCACGAGAAGAATAAACCAGTCACTTTGGTCATCATACCTGATTTGCAAAAAACCCTATAAAATAAGGAACACACCTTAACACGCGTGTTTTGTTTATAAGACGATTCACAAAATACACTCGTAATTGTTCAAGTTTTCACTTCTGTCGGCACTACCGGAGTGCCAGTTTTTTTTGTTTTACCGAGAAGCAAACCTAAAGGTTCATTGTTTATGACCTTTGTCATGACGGTACTGTTAACAATTAGGAGAAACAACAAAATCCGAAATAGTCTTTTTAACCTGAATCTCTTCAAAGTAAGAGTGAACAGGCTCCTTTTGGGTAAGCTCACTCCATCGTAGACTTTATCTCTGTCACCTCTGACCTAGAATAGAGTCAAGAGCAAACCCATTAATAAATAAAAAAAAACTGATAAGATTTTACGAAGAAAATACTATAAAAGCCATTTCTTACTTCGTAACGCTTGTTTACAAGAAATAAGAGAATTATTATTTATTTACTGAAAAGATTTTATTTCTTTAATTAAAATGTGGATAGTCACTTTGTTTGACATTATTTTATGAGAACAAAAATCAAGAAACAAAAGACAAGGAAACATTTAAGAGGCTTATGTTAAACTTTTATTTCGTAACTTAGGTATACTTAATTGTTGAATATTATTTTTCATTTTTCCTTGTAGAAGAAAAACAAATCTTATTTATTTTCACATTTACATTACACAGAAAAATATCAATTCTATAACATAAAATTAATCCTTCTATGGTTAGTTGGTAGAGCATTGGTGGCCCAGTGGTATCGGTCGCGACTTGCGAGTTGTTGGTCATAGCTTCGAACCCAGACAGGCGTTTTACTTTGTGTAAATTATTTCATCACTACTGCTCTCAAAACGGTAATGGAAAACATCGTGAGGAAACCGGCATGTCCTAGAACCAAAAATTCGAAGACATGTGACATCTATCAACCCGCACTGGGCCCGCGTGGTGGATTACGGCCCACTCCCTCTCACCGAGAGGAGGCCTGTGTCCCAGCAGTGGGAACATTATATGCTTCTATGGTTTCCTAAAATAACGGTCGCCGCCACCATAACGGCAGTGACGGCCATCATGAAAGTTATGGTGCCAGGGTTTGACATTACGGTGTCAAAAATACTCTCTAGAAAAACACACCAACTTTCATAAATTACATTTTAGTGACGTCATTCGATGGTAAATTGTGGACGCTATATTGCGGCCACCGCAGCCTTGGAAAAACCCTAGTTTAAATAATAACAGAAGAATTACGTTAGTGGGTCGATATTATAGTAAAATGCTAGAGGCCAGAGGTAATTGGTGACATTAATCTGTCCATAAAGCTGAAATTCGTGCAAACAATGGATTTGCTTCAGGCCATACTGGACCTTTAATTCGATAACAAATTATTGTAGTATTTGGCCGACATATGTGCAAAGTGGGTCTACGAACTTTTAATGTTAAACTCATTTTTTGTTAGCCTATATTGTGACCCTCTGCTATCATTCCTGGATCTTTGACAGTCGTTATAGTCAGAAGCCCGAAAGTCTGACAACCAGTCTTACCAAAAGGGGTATCGTATTACCCAGTAAATGGGTTGTGGAGGTCAGATAGGCAGTCGCTCCATGTAAAATACTGGTATTCAGCTGCATCCGGTTAGACTGGAAGCCGAACCCAAAATAGTTGGGAAAAGACAGGCAGATGATGATGATGATTGTGACCCACTGCTGGACAAAGCCCTCCTCTTTCCTTTCATTTCTCCTATGTTATGCGATCTCTGTGGTCAGCGACGCAAACATGACGATAAACTAAAACATAACTTTGAAGACCATTTGAATAATAATTTAGAGAGCAGTTGTAATAGGAACTACAGTGAAACTCTGGTAACTATACATCTTATCTCAACCCTCCAGAGACACTAAGCATTCCAGTTATTCCACTCCACGACAAAAGCAGTAAGTAGAAACAGTAACTTTTACAAGTGCTCTGAAAGACGGAGCGGTACAAAACTACCAAGTAATTACTTGCCTCTAGAAATTAGTCTTTGTTTTTAAACACTTCAGTTACAAACGTTCAGAGATGCCCAAGTATTTATTGAAATAAATGAGTTCATTCCCATTTTATCGATCCGTCTGATTTGTCAAGCTCTCTGTTTGTGTAACTTACGTAGATATCGTATATGTCTATGGATTTTAGTTAGATTTTGGGATAGTTTTGAGGGCTATTTATGCAAATATTATTTGAGTGAATGGATAATAATATCAACTTGAATAATTATATTAGGTTGAAGAAGGCCTGGGCCAAATGGTTCCAAGGCTTCGTTATAAATAGTCATAGTTTGAGACTTTAACGACGAATAGTATTTGGAAGTTTCAACCAATATCATGGTCAAGGTTTAGTTAAAACAGATTTGTCAAATAAAGTTATTTCAAATAGGCCCATATTGGGCGACAGAGTCAAACAATCAAGAAGTCAGCCTATCGAAGTCCACTGCTGGACATAAGCCTCTCCCAGGCTGCACCATAACACCCTGTCCTCCACCTTCCGCATCCTCTGTCCAGTCAAAATATATAACAAAATAGAATAGGTTCTAGTTACCCCATTCAAGAGGTAGTTTCGTATGGAGGAGAATGGGTAAGAAACTCTTCAGTTACTCTATGAAAATATTTTACAATATCTTGTTTACATTAATTCTATATAATTATACGTGGAGATGATGTACCCCGCCACTTACTATACCGCCCACGTTGCGTCATAACACCCTCGTTTTCATTAATTTAGGTTATTTTTCGCAAAAAACTGGACATGTTTATTCAAACTGTGAAGCATGAACGTTTACTCTATTAAAATATTTGAATAATAAACGTGAAACGGTACACAACACGCATTTATTCGCTAAGGGAGTTTCGTGACAATTTATATTCAGCAAATTGTATATGGAAATTGTAATAAGCACTTTTGTTATTATGTACCCGTATTCCCACGTTTGTACTGCGTATTGGCAATCATAGCTTACCGTACGTCCTGACGGGAAATTCTCGTAATTTTAAGAACGTTCCCAACATTTTTGACAAGAATTTTGACATTTGGTTCGCTGAGATGAGACTGCACCTAGATTTTGAACATTTTAAATTACGAGAATTGCCCTTCTGGTATCTTGACAAAATTTCCATCCGTATAGAAGAAAAATAGACACGTGAATATAATGAACTACGTAAACGTTCATAACAAACTAGCTGCGCCCCGCGGTTTCACCCGCATAAGTTTCGATCCCGTAAGAATATCGGGATAAAAAGTAGCCTATATATTATTAATCCAGGGTGTCAGCTACCTTCAACCAAAATTGTATCAAAATTGGTCCATCCGTTTGAGCGTGAAGAAGTAACAAACATATAAACACACACACACATACACACTCGCAAACTTTCCGTCTTTATAATATTAGTGTGATACACAATAATAGTATACTTAGACACGTTCCTAGTACTAGATATGTAAGTTACACGATACTTTTGATTTCTCGACAGACGCCGTCGACACTCGACTACAGCTAATATGGCAAGTCGAATCGCCAACAATATCGAGTGGAACAAAACGAACAAAATCTTTGGATCTATTAAATAAAATATCTACATATTCCCAGCTATCAAATTGTTGGTGTGGAGACCGTTTAGGCGGTGTCTACAAACGAGTAGGTACAAAAAGCAAGAATTACGTCACTAAACAGTTTGGATATAAAGATAAACATAAAATTGGTAAGGAAAAGGCGCCAGGACAATAACGAAAACTTTATTTACAACTCGTAAATCCAAAATATTCCCAATAAACATTTCAACTTTATTGAACCGAAACCAAAAACTTTCTAGTCTGCAACACTAAACTCAACTTGCGTCTTGTTTATTATGTTTGCGCCATAAAATCTACGTAGCCACGATAACCATAACGTTTGAGTTAAACGCAAACAATTACGTTGACGTTTATCGAGTTAAAATAGATTTTGGCCACAGGACGATACATTGTGGGTGCTGTTGGGGTTAGAATAATATTGAATATCAATGGGTTTGAAAATAACTATGTTGATAATTCCTTTTTGAGGTTAAGGCTGGCCATAAGAAAGAGCTTTTCTAGTTAAAATCTAGCTCGTGTTACTGAAATACTTTCAATGAGCTGTTTTCAGAAGTTGACATTGATTTATATTCTGTAATTACTTTATTTCACACCCTGACTTATTACTTGTTATTTTTTTGACGTGACAACGTCTAATAAAACGATGAAGCTGGCTGCACTTACGAAAAAAACATGACTCATGTAGCGTTACCTCGCGGCCTCGCTCTGTAGCATTCCATGGCGGCTTGAAGTGCAAGCGAATATTAACAAATGCAATGCAACTATTCCATCAGTATTTTCTTATGACGTTGTCACGTTCAACTATCGTCAGTAAACCGACTTTTTTTTAATCTTCTATTTTTACTATGTTTGTAAATATGTGAGCACCATGTATCTATCAGATAATTAATTTATAAGTCATGGTATTTTATTTTAGGTGCATCGTCTTCACATATCAAGTAAGTATTCAAAATATTGTAAAACATTTTTAAAAGAGTGGAGTTTCTTGCCCATTCTTCTCCATACGAAAACTATCTTTTGGAAGGGGAGAATGGAATCAATTCTATTGTACCTTTTATGTGTCTATTTGAAATAAATGCTTTGACTTTGTTAAAATTTTATTTTATTTATAGTGTTGAAATAAACAATGCCAACAATCAGCTTTAAAGCCAGCTAATTTCAAATTCTTACCTTGGGTGCCTACTACCGTTTTTCCGCGCGTCATCCCTAATTTCTCTCCCCCATGTGACCCCACCTAAGTTATTTCGGTATAAAGTGGAAATTTTCGCAACAATGTGACAAGTTTCCTTTTTGTGTTGTTCTCTATTACAAAAGCATGCCGGGTGAGGTATGCTGGCTTCGTTTATATTTGTGCTTGCGGAAAAGCGTTTCAGTCTTCTATGTTCAGATGTAGGGATGGATGCAAAATCTCGTGTACCTACGTAATACCCGAATTAAACGATTCGCTTTATATTAGTTAGTTATCATCTGCCTAGCCATTTTCCAACTTTGTCGGGGTCAGCTTCCAGTCTAACCGGATGCAGCTGAATACTAGTATTTTATATGGAGTGACTGCCTGTTGGACCTCCACAAGGCACTGGGTAACCATAATGACATGTCTTTGTAAGACTGGTTGTCAGACTTTCGGGCTTCTGACGTCCCGTAACGACTATCAAAGTTCTACGAATGATAGCCGGGATCAACGGCTTAACGTGCTTTCCGAGGCACGGGCAGGCCTCCGTCACTTCATGTACTTGCGCGCTATAATTACCTACCGCCCGGCCGAGCGGTCTCGGGCCGTTTGCGGACCATATTCAGTGCGGTTTTCGCAAGCGAAGCGCACGCACGTTATTCAATTTTAATCATTTCATTCGTTTGTACGGGTACCTACAATGCCGTCTGGTGCCTTATGTGCAGTAGATGGGTACAAATCAAGTAAAAGAAGGGATAAACACCTAATATTTTTCCATTTACCTGTCAATGAAGAAAGTTAAGTGATAAACTATTACCATTTTTTGTTGTTTCAAAATTATTACAGTCAGCACCAATTTATTAAAAACATATTTTACCTTTATACGATACAATTTTAAACTACCGAACATATTCACAGTTCTCAATAAAATAGACACAAATAGTTATGTTAATTTAATTTTATCGAAGAGGCGGCCCTGCGATTGGTGTGGGATCGCGCGGTGCGAAGTAATCACAACTGTACGCTTGAGCATTTAGGCACATTTTAGCATGCAGCGGTTGCTGACGCGACGGAGTAGGCTATTATAGCAATAGGTATTGGAAATTTTCTACTGAGTGAAGTATCTGTTACGTAGTAACTATTTAGTAATCTGTGGCACGGGTATATGTAAAGATGGTCACTCATCCACAGACCAACCGCGGCAAACGTAGCTTAACCTGATTAATCGACCTGTGCTGCTGTTATTACTTAGCGACAAACCCGACATTATTTTTAAGAAATGGAAACGTTGTACCTATACCATTCAGTTAGAGAGAACCGAGAAGGATACGGAGAGCAAACGTGAACAAACACGAGTTCGATTACTATCTGTTTGTTAACAGTGGTACGAACGTTTGATTTCAAAGGCAACTGATTTCTGTTCACGGAAACCTGCGTACCTTTTTCTTCAGTTAACATTCATTTTGTCCAGAGGGGCCATTTTAGTAATTTTCGAACGCTCACAGTCTGATCTCAGTCTCAATCTGTCAAAAATACCTCTAAATTTCCCTACATTTTTGACAAAATTTTGACATTGACTGTCGCTGAGATGAGGTTGCCACTAGATTTTGAACATTTTTAATTACGGGAATTGGTTTTCTGATGACTGTATAAAATGTTGCTCTGGATATGGAAAGTATCTACGTTAGCGTGTATAAAACAACTTGAAAAAAGACTATTTATGATCTAGCAGAAAACTGCGCTCAATCAGGGTAATGGATGTTCAAGTTCAAGTTCAAGTTATTTATTCATAACAAAAATACATTTGTGTCGAAAATATTTGCACAGTAGGTACACAATGGATGGATGGATGGATCAGGGGATAGATGGTAGTAGAGTAATGGGTAGCTCACCGTCCGATCAGGACCAGGCCCGTGCCGGACGGCGCGTACGTGTTCCACACGCGCCTCAAAGAGATGTCAGCATCAAGGGAAGGGGCCCGTCAGGGCCGAAGCCTGCCGGGTCAGCGGGATTGTCCGAAAGGGTTAGGTACCTCTGGCCCGGAAAATAAAGGGCTAAGGAAGGAACATGGGTGGGTTTTAGTCAGTAAGAGTCTTACACTCCCTTCCGCTCCACACAGAGCGGGAGAGGTCATTTGAAGAAATCCCATTTTGAAAAAAAAAAGCCCCTCGGTGAGTTTACTCAATCATAGTTTTATTTAGTTCGCGCTGTAGGTAGGTACCTACTTTAGTACCTAGTACATGAAACATATTTTGTATTTCACTTATTTCTAAGTTTTCTTACTTTCATTAGTCTTAGAGACATTTTCCTTTTACTATATTGCTTTTTATTTTCTCATACATGTAAGAGCGGGAGGACTCGGGGATCTCAAATTATAACTATCAGACATCTTGTAAACACTTTTAATCACTCACAACCAATAACGATTCACTCTACTTAATTTTACAACGAGATGTTCACAGTTCAAAATACAATTTAATACTGTGCGCTCTGCGACTAGAGCGAGCCTAATTATACGTTTAAACAACTGTCAACGTCAGACAGCAACGACTTCCGTTGACACCTGTTTTAAAATACTATTTAGATTGTACCTACATACCTATTATTTAATAATGTAATTACGCACAATATTTGATTTGTAATTGATAACACTTTTTAAATACTTTAAATTGTAATTTTAGTTTAACAATGTTCCAGTTTCCTTCGTAGACTTCTAAATTAATTTACGTCATCAGCCGTTGTGACGTTTGTTTTAGTCCATGGTACTGTTTTTATTTGCCAGCGCTATCATACAGTATAAGAAAATACAATTCTGGCAAGGTTGTTCTTTTATCATTTTACGAAAATGAAGTATCTTTCACTGAATTTAAGTGTCTATTATATTATTACTAGCAGCGCCCCGCGGTTTAACCCGCATAAGTGTCGATCCCGTTCGAAAGACACGTGGCGCCATCTTTTATCATAATAACGTTATTGTTGTTTTCCTCGGGAAAAGCTCGTTTTTTCGGGATGAAAGGTACCTTATATTTATTTCTGTATACTTGAAAACGTATATGCAAAATTTCAGGATGATCGGTTCAGTGGTTTATGCGTGAAAAGGTAACAAACAAACTTACTTTCGCATTTATAATATGACTAGCTGCGCCACGCGGTTTCACCCACGTGAATATCGATTCCGTGGAAATATCGGGATAAAAAGTAGCCTATATGTTAATCCAGGGTGTTAGCTACCTTCTTTGCAAAATTTTATCAAAATTAGTCCAGCCATTTGAGCGTGAAGAAGTAACAAACATAATTATAAACACACACACACACACACTCACAAACTTTCGCCTTTATAATATTAGTGTGATTTAAGATTTAAATCTAGACTTAATAATGTGCCACAATCAAATTATAAATATTACTATCTCCTCGAGGTGTTTATTCAATTAACTCAGACTCAAAGAGATAACTTTAAGTTTCTCGTTTTCGCAAAAATAAAATACATTTAATATTCATTCTGGATTCGTGGCGAAATTTTTATTAAAATTATTTATTCATAGAATCGCAAAATTAAAATTGTCTGCTGTTTTTTTGGCGAATAAAAAAATATTGTGGTAGAATTTCTGTTGCTTAAAAATACTGTTACCAATCTTGATATTCTAGGTCGATTTAATTTTTTTTATGTTCATCTTTTATCATCACGTACCTATCTAGTTTTTTCCCAACTATGTTAGGTTCGATTCCTGTCTGAATGCAGCTCAATCATGCAAGTAATCAAACTGAAAACTACCAAAAATCTTTAATTTTCTAATTAAAATAGTGTTTTCTGGTTTTCTATTACATTTTTTTTTTCTCTTTTTTTTTCTCACTATTTTAGAAACCATTTTCTCACATGAAGTAAATAACAAGTCACGAAGGTATCATCATTCTTATTCATTCCCCCACTTACACTTAAACAACATTGCGTGTATTTTACTACTGACATTCAACAAAATTTCGACAATAAAAATTGGATATCAAATCAAAAGTTTTAATCACTTAATGTTTATAAGCACCTGTTCGCATGTTAAGATGCAATGGACCTATTTCAATTAAGAGTCTACACAAGACTGTTATTGGTATTTAAATTACTATTGTGTCCAAGGACCTTTCAGAGTTTGTACTCTGAAAGGTCCTTGGACACAATAGTAATTTGATAGATTTATTAGATTTTGTGGTCACCGTTCTTGTGAACGGTGACCGCAAAATCTACCTACTTAACAAAAATCTTAAATTTACTCACTGACGGACAACGCACACCCTACAGCGATGAATCTAGAAGTATTTGCACAAGAGTTTCATAAAATGAAGGTGAGCAACAAGGAAGGATTTTTTTAAATTATTCCGCATGGGGTATCTAGGTAATAATAGGTAATACGGGCTGGTATCCGCAACTCCACGTCAATGCGCATATTTTGCTTACATGGAGTATCTAATAAAATGTCCTGACTGACTGATATATCAACGCACAGCCTAAACCACTGGTCCCAGATACATGAAATTTGGAGGGTGTGTTCTTTGTTAAGAGTAGGTATCCACTAAGAAAGGGTTTTTCGAAATACCACCCCTAAGAGGGTGAATGGGGCAAGGGTGAAATTTCACGCGGAAGATGTCGCGAGCAGAAGCTAGAAGATAAAAGCTTGTATAGAAGTTCTTCAAGTTTGCTGATAGGAATGTTATCCGGCATTCAGTTTGTCTAAAAATAATTTTGATGGTCTCATATAATTTAATATATTAATGATAACGATAATGTTTATAAAATGTAAGTAAATCCTATCAGAAGGCAGCAGCAATGTGTTTGACAAACTAATCGCTTACAAATTGGCGCATAATCACCCAATCCAATGCTTTGAGAGATTGAGAGCAGTGATGGCCCATTGGTAACAGCAACGACTTACGAGTTTGTAGATCGTCGGTTCGAACGCAGGCAGGCGCTTTTCTTTGCATAAATAATTTCATCACCACTGCTCCCAAAATGATGATGGAAAACATCGTTAGGAAACCGCATGTGACATCTACCAACCCGCACTGGGCTCGAGTGGGAGATTATAGCCGCATCCCTCTCGAAAAGAGAAAGCCTGTGTCCCGCAGTGGGAATATTATAGGCTGATTATGGGTTACAAATGCTGGAACACAGCCCTTCCTTCTGTAAGTAAACATAATCATAATGAATCATGTTGGAAGAGCCCGGAAAATTCCAAAATAAACATAATAGAGATGGTTCAGAATTGTCTCTGTTAACAATACAACTAACAAATGACAATCGTCTCTTACAACCTTTTTCTCTTTATTGGCTCAACTCAATATCTGAGGTCAGATATTGAGTTGTATACTTAAGATTCTTAAGCACAATCAAAGCACCAGAATAGGTTATTGTTTATATTTATCAGCGATATCCTTTTAACAACAGGGTCTTATCAAATCCCCCGTGGCCATGATGGCCCACACAGAAAATAAACTGAGAATAATGCCGAAATAAAGTGGGATTGTCTTGCTAAGTGGAATATTATCCTTTTGAGACAATGATTTTGTGAATAGAATGGTCGTTGAAGAGCTCTTGTTTTCTTAAGTAGGTACGTAATGTAAATGTGGAGTTTGCGTAAGTATGTATTTCTAGGGTTAAATAAATGTTCGTTTGAATGTGGGGAAATGTTTTCGGGTGCAGAGGTAAGGGCCAGGATACCTTTACATTTCTTCGTGTCAGCGCTTTTGCAGCGTTTATTTTGTTTGAAAATCCTTGCTGTTTGTGATGCAAAAGAGAGTGAAATTGCATGTTTTTGTTTTGAATGGTATAATTAAAGTAAAAGTGACGTGTTTCTTTTGTCTTTTAGGTACCATGATGTAAAGTTAATAGCGTTTTTGGCAAAATATTGACGAACACATCAACCGAATTATACAATGTGGAGATGTCAATATAAAAATAAATGAAAACACTAACAATACTAATGCATAAGGGTATTTAGATTCACCAAATAAATCTTAACGTGGAAATCGAAAAAGTGATTTTATATAACATATTAAAAATAGCATAAAAGTTTAAACAAAAAAGAACACACTTTAAATATTGCGGCAACAGCGCGGTGTTATTGACCCGACAAACATATGGCCGAAACCTGAAAAATTGTATAGGTCACTGTGCCGGGCACCCCTTTTTTTGCAAGTTTGTAAAAAATTTAACATTTGTAGTAAGTAATAACTTCCGCACGCATGACTTTTTATGTCTCAAGCATAAGGTACTAGCACCCCGCGATTTCACTGCATAAGTGTCGAACCCGTTCGGAAGACACGTGGCGCCATCTATTATCATAATAACGTTATTGTCGTTTTCCTCGGGAACAGCACTTTTTTTCGGGATGAAAGTAACCCTATGTCCGTTTCTGTTTCTCTAAGCCTGACAACGTATGTATATGTAAAATTTCAGGATGATTGGTTCAGTGGTTTAGGCGTTAAAAAGGTAACAAACAAACAAACTTACTTTCGCATTTATAATAATAGTTAGGATTAGGATAATATGCATAAGTCCGCATCGGGAAATAAAATTTAAGAACAAATTTGGCGAAGGCTATTGAACTAGCGAGCTGGCGACATCTTGTGTTTAATTGCAGATGTCTTTAACCTGTCGGTACTGGCTTGTTAATAAACAGATACATCATGTAGAAAATGTTAAATAATTTCCAGTGAGAGCAGTGGTGGTCAAGTGGTAACAGCCGCGACTTACGAGTTGTAGGTCGTAGGTTCGAACCCAGACAGGAGCTTTACTTTGTGTAAATTATTTCATCACCACTGCTTTCAAAACGGTGAAGGAAAACATCGTGAGGAAGCCGGCATGTCCTGGAACCAAAAATTCGAAGACATGTGACATCTTGCCAACCCGCACTGGGCCCGCGTGGTGGATTACGGCCCACTCCCTCTCACAGGGAGGAGGCCTGTGTCCCAGCAGTGGGAACGTTATAGGCTGATTATGAATGTCCAGTGAGTGATTAAACTATTGGATATATTTGATTAAATTTTTGTATGCGGACTGAGAACGTCATTAGGTATACGAAGTTTAATTTATTGTTGTATTGTCATCTCGAAATTGTATATTGTTCATTTATTTCATTGGTATACATATTGGTTACATTTTTAAATATTTATAAGAAAAAACATTTAAAATATAAAGTGGCCTATCGAAGGGCCCGTGGCTAAATAGTAAATCGAGACCTCTCCTTGCCTCGGAAAGCACGTTAAACCGTTGGTTCCGGCTGTCATTCGTGGTTTTTTGACAGTCGTTACGGGTAGTCAGAAGCCCGAAAGTCTGACAACCAGTCTCACCAAGGGGTATTGTATTACCCAGTAACTGGGTTGTAGAGGTCTGATAGGCAGTCGCTCCATGTAAAATACTGGTATTCAGCTGAATCCGGTTAGACTGGAGGCTGACCCCAATTTAGTTGGAAAAAGGCTAGGCAGATGATGAGTGGCCCATCGGCAACAGGAACAGGGTCCACGCGGCCGGTGGTTAGGGCTCTATAGAGAGAAACCTCGCTATACGTGCCATGTCTAGAAGTACTTACAAATAATCCTTTTTAGGGGTTCTAATCCGATATTCCATTCAATTAAAACGCAAACTGTTAAAGAACAATTAATTTATTATTTAAACACTGAAATTCAAGTTTCACTTTGAAATAATTTAAGTTTTGGTCATTTCAAATTTAAATGAACGAATTGCGACTTGCCCAATCTTGTTCTGAATTAATACATTTTAAGTAAGATAGGTTAACAGCTAGATAGTTTTGCTTGGGAGGAATTTCTTCTAACAGCTATCTCTTTGGGTTAAATTGGAATGCAATTAGCATTGCCGCTTCGTTTTCGCTCGGAAAGATTCGGGATAGCTCGGGAAGTGGGCAGCTTTGATGTAACAATCTTATTCAAGATCCAAATTAACGGAGCGGCGCGGCACGTCCTTATCTCTTCACGGAGTCACGGAATGAAAATCATTTTATCCGTTTCGAAAATTCATTCTGTTTTGAACCAAGATGTTTTTTAACGTATTTTTATCGCAATTTGTGTGTTGAAGTAGTTGATTCTACGTTTGACTTATTCTTTTAGAACAAAAAAATTCATTGGTCACGTTATTAATTTTAAGAAATCTAGAAAATTATCGTATGTATGTACCTGGACCTCAAGATTTGGAAATGCATGGATGAAACCTTATTATTATTAATTATTAACTAGCTTTTGCCAGCGCAAAAGCTAGTTAATAATTAATTGTTAGCGACCTCCACGCGGTCGAGGTCGGTAATTATCTTACCGGAACGTACTACCGGAATAGAAACATTCATATTATTATGTGTTCAACCAGGTTATAAACTAACCAGGTGTGCAAAATTTCATTCAAATCCGTTCAGATGTTTTTGCGTGATTGAGTTACAAACATCTAACATTCACTTTCAGATTTATAACATTAAAGTAGGATAGTAGGACATGCTTAGGCTTACGTCTTACATAAAGGAAACTTTATAGAAACCTCCCTCCGTACTTCATTCTTAATCGATGGTCAACACAAGAGGGCACGAGTGTACCACTGCTAGACCCAAACCCTACCCTTAACTTACCACAGAGAGGTCCTCTACCCTACTTATTATTCAAACATTTCACTTACCACAACCTGTACTTAATAGTGTCAACCTTGAGTGCGACGTGAGCATAACAAGCACAAAGTTGAAAATAGGGTATTTTTAAAGTTTTCTTTGAAAATAAGTAGATACTCCTATAGACCCCCCCCCCCTGAAATCCTCAAAGGGAACCCACATTTTACCACAAGTCTTCTTAGAGATATCATCAACCCAACACGCTTTCGGGCAGCCTTGGTTTGATTATAAATCTTTATCTCGAAAACATAATATTCAAAACTGACGACTATCTTAGTAAAAAATATACTGGTTAACAGACTTACCCAAGATCCCGAGCCTGTAGTTGATAGTGACGACGACCAAGCCAGCGTGAGAGGCCAGGACAGTGCCATCGTAGGGGTTTCCAGAACTCCACTCGTAGCTCTCTCCGTGCACGAAGACTAGAACTGGGTAGCGAGCCACTGCGTCTCTTACACCTGCTAGAAGAATGACAGAGGTTAGAGATGTCGGTGCAAGAAATACTTTGTAGTGATCAACGTGAGCTTGATAACAATAATTTAAAAAGCAGAGACAATTTACAATGAGAATTGTCTTTTTCTTCCTGTGTATTTTTTGTTTAAGGGGACTACAGGACTTAAACGCAAAAAACGCAAGTTTTCTATTGCCTAAAAGTATATCGACTACAGTAAACAAAATCAGAAAAATATATGATATTCTTCAGGATATATGCTAGTTCTATAGTGTGGTGAAAAAATGACACAACTAATTTGATATGATAGAAAAAAATCGTGACGATAACTCTAAAAACTTTCTTTTAAACATATACACACAATCATTCTGATTTTTTGTCAGATTATTCTACAAGCAACATGCTAAAGCACTAGTGTTTTAATTTTTAAGTCCATAGATTTTTTTTTTTGTAAATAGTTAATTATTTCATATTTTGTAATAAATTACCAGCGTTGTGTCATCGCGCTTCGCCTTTAAAGATATTTCTATCTCAACAACTTATTATCTCTTCATTTTGTATATCATGGCTATTTGCATGACTGTTTATTTAGATATCCAAAAACCTTAAATGTTATAATGACTTGGTACGTTCTCAATCAAGGCAAATCTATTTCAAAACGTATACTTTTGTGATTTAATTATTATTTCATCAGTATACTATTAGCACTATTTCACTTGGAAAAAATGCTGAAGTAACCAACAAAAACAAATACATTTTCAGATACATAAATTAATACATTCCACAACAGGCCCCCACAAAACAAATAGTACTTAATCAACAATACAGAAAGAACGATAACAGATAATCACCAAACTTATCCAAAAGAGCAATATAGCCCTCCCGGGTCATAACCGAACTAATACGTCGCCACTAACACAAGGACAGACAAGATATGTTATACCTATATGTTATTTTTATGAGCATCTAGAAACCAATAAATGTAGCGATGATAGCTTTCAAGGCGTTAACAGATAGTGTGGCCATTTTAGTAAAGGCTATCTAAGTACCTATCTACCCACATAGATGATAATATTATGTATGTGATAAAGAAGGAAAGGTGTAATACCTCCTACGCGTATCACAATTTTAATATTCATGGACTTTTTAATACAGATGTTCATGAAATAACTCCTCCCGACTGAACTAAATCCTAGCTTGACGGTGTGAATATAAAATCCATTGAATTGGGTATCGAAAAGTTGATCATTCCAGAGGAAATAGAGAGATGTGAACACCGAAAACCAGACGAAAATGGATCATTATAATAAATTCTCGAGAAGATAATGTGACAAACCTGTCACTACTTATGCAAAGTTGTGACCTTTTAACCCAACATATTACTGACTGCTCGCCTGAAGCTTGGAATTATGCCAACGCACTTAGTGTTAAAATTTGGCGTTCAGCTCACTCTGCAAAGATAAAAATGCGAGGAAACGTACCTACTTTAGTTTTAAAGGTCGATAATGTATGGACGGTGGTGTTATAGACATAAGTAGATATAAAAGATTTAAGAGCCACTACACAGGGGCGTGGTGAAGAAATTTCTAACCTAGTTACTTTTTTTCCCGAATGACCCTATTCGATTTTTTCTTTATTTTCGTTGCAGAGTTCTTTTGTCAGTTTTGAATCGGGGGAGATGGAGACAATTATCGACTTTGGGCGATGGTAATAAGGACTAATTTGATGTGAGATGAGATGGCACATTTAATCGGAGCCGACGAATGTGGGACATGGTAGGCATACTTGCAAATGAGTAATAGGTTACTTTTTAAATAAAGGCAACGTTGTGGTTAAATGAAGATTTATTAGATTCATGCTTGTATATTAGATTATAATGAGAAAGCAATTCGTTTCTAGGTTTCGTTTCGTAATATTCACATATGACAATCTATTAGGGCTTCCAAACAATATATCTATGTATGTATGTTTGTCCACGCTTTTCTCCGCAACTATTAATCGGATCGTGACCATTTTTTTTATTGACTTACATTTACTTCAACTGTTATCAAAATTGATTTAGTAATTTTCAAGATATGGACTAATACGTGTAAGTATGACGGCCTATTATTGATACGAGCTACGAGTGTAGTGTCACAGGGAAACATCTCAAAACTTTGGTCAAATTCTAGTGCAATATTTACAACAAAACTATTATCTGCTTATTACAAACAAATATTCCAGTTGTTAGTTAAAACTAAAAATTACGAAATAAAAAGTGAATTTAAAAAAATAACTCTACTCCAAAAAAAAGAAATTAACTCAAAGTAATGAAATAACTTTAATTTTGGAAGTCGGTGGCAAAAAACTAAAATACAGATCCCAAGACACCTATTTCCGAAACTAAAATTATTTCATAATTTTGAGTTAATTTCTTTTTGAAGTCGATTTAATTTTTTTATATTACTTTTTTTTTCCAATAAACCTACATACTCTTCATAGTATCCTAGATATTGCTCTGTACAAAAACCTTTTACCATGATTTTTGTCAAAAACTCAATTCTCTGTAATCACAGGACGTCATCTTTTCTTTTTTGGATAGAGAATCGCTGAAACAGTACTATTGCAAGAAGCATTGTCTGTCCAACAAAAGGGCGAAAAAAAAATTTTATCACATAAAAATTCAAACAATTTGAACAATACCGAATATTCACTATCTCGCATCTTTCCATTCAGATTGTCGGATGGAAACAAAAAAAGGATAGCTGTCTATCGGATTCGACGGGAATTTCCAGTGAAGGTTCGAGATATCTCGCCCGTCCTCCCCCCATCCCCCACTTCTTCTTATCTCAGCCATGATGGATCGAGAAGAAAAGGATAAATCAAGTTTTTGTTGGAAGTTAGATGTATGGTGCAAGACGGAAGTGGATAGCTTGGCTACTATAATACTAACTTAAAAACTGCAAATGGAACTTATAACTAAGAACTGCAGTTGAAATACTATAAAAAACAACGCCAGACTGCTTGTAACGACACACAAATTGAAATGAAAGAGTATATGTACCTAATTGAATATCAGAGAATTTTGTGGCGTTCGAATGATCGGTCATTTACTCGTAGGTACTGTGCTGCTTAATAAAATGCGTTTGTAAGCTTATATTTTTTACGTGTACGTGTACATTCATAAATGTTCCGTTTATGTTTTGTATTTTGCCTGTAAACACTGTTCAAACAGTTACATTCACGTTAGCACCAAAATTGGCACGAGATCCATTTAAAACAACACGGACATGCAGCAATTAGCACGTCATCCTTTAGATGACCAGTTTATTACTTAGAGCATTACAGTAGGGACTTTCATAAACACTGGCCGGGAACATCGAGGTTATCTTGCAAATCTGCACGGTAACGAGGGTAGAAAGGGATAGATATAAGTTTGTATGATCCCACCGCATAATATGTAACGCTAACGATATTGAAAAATATGGTTTATGTTTTAGCAAGCTTCAGAAGAAATTGAGAAGTTGTCAATATGATAAAAGACTTTAAGATGATTCCTTATGACGTCATGTACTGTTGCTATAATTAGGATCGCGTGTTTAAATTGTAATTTATCGCTATCATCACATCTAAGTTATTCGAATTCCGTTTACTTTACAACTTAACCGAAACTTCGTCGGAACTCAACCCTATCACCTTCATAATAATTCACCCTTCACGTCCAAATTGAAACATACTCCTCCATACATCATATCCTCCTCATCAATTGTAATGCAATTCACAAAATCGATGTGTTGTAAGTCAATCCACTCCTGGATATAAATCAAATCCGGAGTTCCGAAGCAATAAATCCGTATTTGGGTCACCATTTACTTGTAGCCATCGTGTTTTATTCAGTTGATGATATAAGAAGCGTTTCTAATAAAAAACCGTGGAGCGGAGATACGGAGTTTGTCGTCGGTATTTAATATTGTTGACTTTTTTTTGTTCGGGCTCTTTTTATAAGGGTTGAGTAAAGTTTTAAGGAGTGGCTGATGCGGAAAATCCAGATGAGTGGTCTTTGAAGCTATAAATATGAAAAACTATTTAACTATGCTACATTACTGGGTTATCGCCTAGTAGAGATGTTTCGTGAAAGGTTAAAAATATACTCGAATTAAGTCTCTGTATAGTAATTTCAAGAAAAACTGGCAACTAAGTTATTCCAATTATTTATAATTGTCGTAACAAACTCAGATGTAACAAAATTTTATATAGACGACCTTCTAGTTTTTGGGAAATTCTTGAGAATTAACAGTCTACTTTTTTCTGTCGGCTCATTCAGCATGTCGGCCATTCATTACTAAACAGACCTAAATTTTTTTCAGAAAATCCTGCAACCCTTTTTGTTGCGAGTTCCAAAAATCTTGATAAACTTTCTAGTATCGATCAAACGAGGTTCTCTTGGGAGAATATAGAAAACTTTAGCCTACATCCAGACATGAATAAAGAAATATTTATCCACAAAAGTGATCGCTGCGCCGGTTCGGTCCGTTGGGAATTTTTTTCGGTTAAAGCGAGTGAATCTAGGTCTCACGTTGGGGATAAAGTGTGTTAATGTTTACGTGGCAGTTGTTTTAAGATGGCGCGCGTTGGTACTACGTCATTCATGTTTCTTTTATGCGAAGGGTTCTATATTAATGTAGCGTTATAATGGAATTTTTATGAAGTGTGTGTCAGTGTTAACCAAACATGAATATTAAGTAATACTAGGCTTGTTTTGTTAGTTATTTCTTATTGTTATTCCTTCCTTATTATAAATGTGTCTGCTTTTTATTTAAATTTAACTGAGCAATGTGTCCATGTTTTTACTAAATAAATAAATATAGTTTTCGATCTTTCTTCACCATTTTGCCTGTAACTGCCCGTGGGAGTAGGTATAAGTAAACAACTTTATAAAAACCGGACAAGAACGAGTCGGACTCGCGCACCGAGGGTTCCGTACCATCATAATTATGTTTTTAAATTTTATCGGCGAGGCCTATTAGTCAGAGAATTTTAGCGCTCCACGCTGCGGTGTCCTCTCACAGAGAGGAGGCCTGGGTCCCAACAGTGGGAACATTCTAGGCTGATTATGTTGTTATGTTACGCTGCGGTGTAGAATATTGCAGTTTTAGGTCAGCGCCATCTCTTGACCAATCGTGGAAGTAATGTATTTTTTGTTGACGATTTCTGAAAGTGTGTGTGTATTTTTCCTGTAGTCTTTACATAAACTTCTATCACATAGAATACTTTCAGATTTTTCTCTATGAAAACTTTGGTGATAAGGTGGAGTTGAAATGTTGGACGCTCAGCTTGCACGAAAATCATGCAAGATCAGTTTGTGCAATCTTTGTAAGGTTTTGACCAAAACAGTTGATACTTACTTCTCACGTGTTTTAGGGCTCCGTATCAAAATGGTAAAACGGAACTCTTATGGTGAGACTCAGTCTGTCTGTCTGTCACATCTGGATATCTCAAGAACAACAAATGCTATCAACTTGAAATTTGAAAAAGTTCGCCCAACTATTTAGCAAATAAGAAAAACAAAATATAAATATCTAGCTTTATAGGTATTCATTGATAAATTTGGTCCCATTAAATCCTAGGATCAGTTTCAAACTAAGAGTTTCGAGAATGTGTTACTTTCATCGTGTTGATAATAACGATACATTATTAATGTTAAAGTTCATTGTAAATGTCATAAATATGTATTTAGAAAACAACCTTAAAACTCAACAAAGCACGTTATGCTCCCAATATTTCATCTAACGTACCCCTATTACGTTCAAATAGAGTTAACGTCTTCAATCACTTCCCCACCATTGGCTTTAAATGTTGAGCAATTCACTAGAATCGAAGCTTCATAATGATACAACATTTATAAAGAAATATAAAGAAAATCTCATATCAAAGCAGCATTCAATATATCGAGATATATTTAGTCATGAAGCGAAAGAGACTGAAACGAAAAACTGGATTCGTACGTTACTTTGTTGAGTAGGTACTTTTGATGTGGTATTGGTCGATTAGCTTAACCTCATTGATTTGGCTATGTGACACTCTTTGCTCTTGTGGGGTGGAAAGAGTTTAAATGGTATTGATATAATGTTATCAATGATCTTGTTTAGGGAAAAACATGTATTGCTATGGCTTCATAGGCATTGGATGAAAAAGAACAAACACAAATGAAAATTGAAACATATCTCTGAGTAAACTAGATAAATACAAGTTCGGTGATGCGCCATAGCAAATAAAGTCTATATATTAGAGCTTGCTAATTTGACAGCTGCTTGTATTTGGGCTTCAAACAATGCTGACAAAATCTATAGAACTCCCGATAATGATCTAAAATAAAATACAATATGAGTGTTAAGAAGTTAGGTAGGTATATGTTACATCAAACGCAAAATTTCTAGCCGTAAAACAATTTACGCCTACACCACAAAATTTCCACGAACCAGAAAAACGTAACAACACTATACATCATTGTAAGTAGATCCCGTGCTTCATAAACCGCCAACACTATCGGTTATCTCTTGATGGATCGCATCAGAGGCATAAATCAACTTTCACTGTATAAACATATAGCTTCACACGGCTGTCAAATCAATTTTTTGCTATAACCTCGTGGTTAGATTATCTTGTTATTCTATTTTGAGATTAGATTCCCCTAAAGTGGTTGTTTTTGCGAGAAAATAGAGAAGAATTTTGTCGTAAACGTCGTACTGATAAGTGGTTTTATGTGAGTAGGTGGTGTTATGTTGATTGTTTATATCTTCTTTAAAAGATTGGATTCATCCTACGCTACATCGCGCAGTACGGAAAAAACACGTAAATTTTTAATTACTTCATTTCCATGCTTGAAACTAAAATAAATTGTCGTAGAAATGTTGA
The DNA here is from genome assembly GCA_927399505.1 of Luperina testacea. Classification (NCBI taxonomy): domain Eukaryota; kingdom Metazoa; phylum Arthropoda; class Insecta; order Lepidoptera; family Noctuidae; genus Luperina; species Luperina testacea. The sequence goes on from OV656757.1 coordinate 1,368,305, forward strand.
GTCATCGCTGGAAATGTGAAGAATTGTAAACATCATCACTATCTATACATACAAAACATACACATTGAAATGTCTGTTTGTAATATCAAAATAACGGCTTTTTATTAAATGCTTATGAAAGTAATATACGTTTCTTGTAACTATTTTTTTTTTGTCTGTCTGATCGTCTACCTGTTTGTTCCGGCTAATCTCCGGAACTGCTGGACTGATTTTGACGGGACCACTGGCAGATAGCTGATGCTATGGAGTACTAGTGGTACTGGTTATGGAGTGCTAGAAGGCTACTTTTTGTCCCGGAAACATGTTTCCGTGGTTCGTCCGTGTGGAGGTGAAGATGAGGTGAAGATGTCGGATATGATAATATCCGACATCTTCATGGGCCAAGCTGCGGGCAGAAACTCGTCAGTCATAATTAAAGTGATTGTAGGAGCAAATATTTGCTCTGTATTTACAGTACCTAAATATCATTGTCTGGGCATCCATTAAAACATAAATTTGGAAGACCGTGCACAATTTACGCGAGATAGAATTTACTCAGCACATTCAAATTGCATGACCACGTTTTGGTCCGCGTAAATTCTGTACCGGAATTATAAACGCTTCGGGTACGAATGCCGTAATACCGTTTAGACTCAAATACCGGAATCCGACGTACCGAAATTCGGAAGTTTACCGGAACGCACGACGCTAAGGGAAGTATGTAAATGTTTAAAATGATCGTTGCCTTTTGGTATTTCATTTTCGGTATTTTAACAAGTTCCTTAGTAGTTTGTCGCAGAATATTGTGCGATGAATATAGTTATATTTTATGTTTTATTTGATTTAGCAATGGGTCAATTCATAGACGACTCCACCTTGGATTGTAAAAATGTGGTGCTGTTCCACAAACGAAGGGACACTAATTATCATGTCCTATCTGTCCTCTTATCTGCACGTTACAGAAAATCATGGACGCTAGTAATGGCGCCAAACACGTAGTCGAATTCTTCGAGTCCATTTAGACTGACATCGACACGCTACGAAGAAGCAACGGGTCAATAATTTAAAATGTGTAGCCTATTTTCTAGTCTAAGAAGTAACATTATTTATATAACATCATTAATGTTATTTACAAAATACAATAGAATCAATAATATCAATTTTGAGATAATTTATTAACAAAAAAAAAAAAAAAACTCTCATCAATCAAAATCGAAACCGCTTTCCATTATTCCGAATATCTACGGTACAAAGCATGTCTGTTATACTCATAATAATTTCACCTCACATCAGCGTTATGGACACAGGTAGGCGAAAATTTTAGGGAGCGGCATAGAGCCTCATTTGCGGTTATTAAAAAGCCTGAAGACTATAGGTATCGGTGTGGGGTCCCGAAACCGCACGTACGCGTTCGGAGTTTGGCGCAAAATTTTCCGGGAAATCGCATTTTTGGGGACGAGAAAAATCATCTGAATTTCAATGTAGATTGAAAATTTCACGGTGTATTACATATTAGATATGTTGTTCGGTTTGTAAATGGCAGGATGAAAGATTATGTTGCTGAATTTCGTGAAAAAAATATATTTAAGTCGTGAAGGATCTTGTAGTATTACTAAATTGTACCTATTTAATTGATGACTAGAAGTGTGGACGTCTATATATAAAATCATACCTGCGGGGTACAATGGTGTAATAACCGCAGGGATGAATTTATAAATACTAGACTTCATAAACGTATTCAAAAGATCAATATTATTAGTGCAATCTTTAACTATATCAATAATAAAGCTGAAAAGTTTGTTTGTTTGTTTGAACGCGTTTATCTCTGGAACTACCAGTTGGATTTGAAAAATTGTTCTTGCATTTGATAGCCCAATTTTTGAGGAAGGCTATAGGCTATTTAACATTATGCTAGGACCCGTAGGGGCCAAGCAAAAAGAAAAAGTGAAAGTCTGTAACAAGAATGCTTAGCGAAAACGAAGTAATAGCGCGGACAGGCGATGCGATGCGACGGGGTGGGTTGGGGAACAAGAAATTTCACGCGGACGAAGTCGCGGGCAGAAGCTAGGACAAAGTAAATCATATTTTAAAAGACTATTGGTAAATTTTTGAATGCCTGGTAATAACAATAAGTTAGGTATATGCAATGATTCACCAATTAGTCTCAGAGGTACTTTTTTTTCAGAGGTATTGACACATAAACCTCTTAACTTAATCCATCTCACATTACCTTCCACACAACAACAGACGTGTAAACAAATAAAAAAAAAAATAGAGACATCCGAATTGAGAACCTCTTCCTTTTTAGAAGTCGGTTAAAAAGAGACACACCAAAAGCATGCTGCAAATTCAGGAAAGTCTCGCTAATCGCTCTCCGTTTCAAACTCAGATGCTGCCCAAAAAAACATACCTAGGTGGAAAAGGTATTTCGTATGCGCAGAGCCGTACCACCGTATTTGTGACAAAAGCCAGTGACGTACTACCTACGGACAGACGGAGGGAATATACGGGTGCCTCGTAATAAGAGGGAAGAAGACTTTTTTTTTGGACCTAACCACGTGTGTGCCTTTAGCATGACTTTCGTTTGACAGGGTTCTATTGGAGTGGTCCGGATTAAGGTGCAGCCTCGTAATTAGTAGATTTGGTAAGGGGTAGTGGCTAGATTCTAAAACTTTTTGCGTTGGTGAAATGACGATTTGGATCTCGTTTCTAAAGGAGTTGTTTGAATGTGGAATGAAATAAATCTGAGAATGTATGGGAAATCTTTTTTCGCAAATATAATTAAAATGGATTTGGGTAATGTAACCCCTGACGTATTCATTTCTCTTAAATAAAGAAAGCCAAAACCGCCAGAATCCGTTTTGCGGATTTGTTTACATCATAATATTATGCGGAGATCCTTAAAACAAATTTAAATCCGAGATTTTATACTGTTTCTTTTATTGCGCGACTCTAACACCAACAAAAAATCAACGCAGAAACACAACATCATTACCGCCATTCACGTTCCAATTAGTCACATCCGTGTGTTCCGTAATAAAAGACATTTCATTTATTTTTAATACCGGCCCGCAGCCATTCAAAAAATATCCCTGTCCGGCTACTGCTAAAATGAATGTGTATCGCCACAGACAAGGACAAAAGTCTTTTTAAAATTAGCTCACTGGAGCTTGGGGTGGTTTTAACTGAAATTATAAATCAAGTTTTTGTTCCCACCCTCAATTTACGAGTGTAATGCTTGCCTGACGAAATTTGGATTAAAATGCCTTGTTTATACACCCCTGTTGCCACTTTGTCGTAACAAAGTAAGGGAATAAATTTATCAGGAATGAGAAAGCGGAGGTTGTGTTGGTGACGACATTTTGATGGCATTCCTTCAGAAATAGGTCACATTTTTCATACTATAGCACTTCTAGCTAGTTAGATAGCTGTGAACCAAGCGGCAGTTAAGGAGAGCTGGCTTTGTATTTATTTACATGTTAATTTTCTTATAAAAGAAACATTACAATACACGGCGTTTCTTAGCTTGCTTATCCATTTGAATGTTAATAAGTTCTCAGACGCTAATCGGATTTGTAAGCACTCTTTTTATTCTTATCTAGTCTGTTCGGAAGAGAATTACAAAATAGAGCTGCAATACACACCGAAGACATTAACTGGACTTACCTTGAGCGGGTGCGTAGATATTCAAATACAAGCAATCTTCAGACTGGTTCGTCAGGAATGGGAGTATCCTTTTTAAGTACTCCAGCCGTCCTTTTGATATCCTCTTCAACACAGCGGTCTCATTCCTTATATCAGGAAGTACTTGCGGACATACTGGGCTGAACTCTTCAGCAATTTTGACACCTGACCATTGCGCGCCGGAAACTGGAGGCATGAATCTCAGGGAACCTACAGGAGGCGATGCATAGGGCACACCCCTAAAGACTTCAACTGGTTCTAAGAACCTAGATTCTGGAGTAACTATAAACCCCCTGAGATCACCATACTTAGTCCTCACTACCCGGGAACTGATGAGCGGTTGCGGCTGTTTGTCATCCATTGTGGTCTCGCCTCTAACGAGCCTAGATGTTAGTACTGGTAGCGTAATGAAGTGTATGATCATCAGAATTAACATGTTTTCGCTTCCACCGCCACCGTCCGAGTAAATGTCCCCGGCCGCTGACTGCTATAAGTCGACCATTTTGCAGTTTTGGTACGGTTCTGTAGATCATTTACTGGTTTATCTGTAACAAAGAAATGTAATGGTAAATGAACGTGGTACGTGGTGGCTTTAGAATCATGGAGAAATGGACACAAATAACACAAAAAGCCTGAAGAAATTGAGGTAGCATTTTATTTTTCAACGGTGCTGCGGAAATAAATTTTGTGGTATTTATTTGGTAAACACAAAAGAATCTCTTGTGTTCACTAAAAAAATGCCACACAAATTTAATGACAATAGTGAAACTCGCTACCCGAATTTGGAGAACTTAATAATAGGTATATAGAATAGAATATTACATCATAACAGATCATCTTGCCGATTTTCATAACTTATACAAAATACGGTTGTCTAATATACAAAACACGCATATACATATATGATCGTATATTTCATTACAATCAAGTCCAATGAAACGCGAGGTATAACAATAACTAGACAGATTTATATAGAAGGTCCACTTTGTAAAAGCATAATTATTATAATTACACACACACACACATAGGGTCTATTGAATAAACTTATTCCAGTGGACCATTGGTACGTTTAGCGTCTTTCTGAACATATAATAATGCCGAATGCAGTACGGAATAGCACATAAATCTCGTCAATTAGATTGTGGAAAGATTTTGAACCTATTTGAAACGGCCGTGAGGCACAAATCCTTAGTTGTCGTTGTTGTAGTTTTTTATTTCGTTCAAAAATATTATTTATTTAATACTTCAAGCACATAAATGTACAGAGGTGGACTTAATACCATTGGTATTTTCTACGTCAGTCAACGTTTGGGTGATGCAGAGACAAACAGTAGTAGGTGAAATCATGAAAATTGAAGAATACATATTTTAAATATAAAGATACGTATAAACCTATTAAAACTATAAATATAATATACACCTAATTACATATATAAATATAAGTACAAATAAATATACATAAATACATGAATATACTAAAAATAAATAAGACAAACAATGAGAAAATATCAGCATTGTGATGATACTGCCAGCTTCTTGCGAATGTGCTCACGAACCCTAACTCTAAAGGATAATCGGTTGCTTGCCATCCTGATCAAAACTGTTTCTTGCATACTGTTCTGTGCTAAATAAACTGACGAATATGTAAAAGACTCGACTGTACTTCGAATGCACTCAATGATAATGAATAGGTTATGCTGTGTATTGTGCGCATTACTCTATCTCTCTTTATGAGTAAGAGATAGATAGATATTATCTACTGCTTTATGACTTCTCTTTCTACCAAATTTACTAAACCTTCTGAAACTAGTATTTTACAGGTATAAGCCGCTACGACACGTCCTACTCGCTCGCGGCTCTCATTATTAGAACATGTTCAATCAAAACTGAGGCACGTCTTTAATCATATTCGCCGTAGAATTCAGCTTTATTATACAAAATAGTATTTAGTTTAATACATATTTCATTTTGTTTTGAGTTTGTATCAAAATGGAAGTAGCGTCGGCTGTAGGCGTTAATGTCAGATATTTGATGACATCATTCAGCTGAATGATGATTTTGATGATAAGTCCAGAGGGCCTAGACAAAGTGACATTTTACCAGCGATAACGATGATCATCTGTATAATACTGCACTGCGATATATGCATATTATTATGTGATTTGATTCAGTTAACAAATATTACACTAATTGGATGGAAAACATGGACATTCCCTGTAAATAACATGTTTTACTATGAGGTAATAAATTATTATCAAAATGAATAAACTTAAATTTGAAATGTTAATTATGATTCATTGTGATTTCGGATCTCATCAAGAAGAGGCCTGTGTCCCAGCAGTGGGAATATTATGGGCTGATTATACATATTATAATGCATTGTGATTTATTATTATCAGAGTGCTTGTTGTTAACAAATATATTTGTTGCTTTAAAAGTATGAGGAACAGGATGTAAAGTTCACTCAACTCTTTAGAAAAGGAAGGATCCTCCGACCAGACGTGTGTTGGCGTGTGTTGACGTGTCTGGCGGGCAACTGCCCGATGATTAATGTCGGGCTGTTGTATCTATGCTAGTTGCGCGGTAAACTCTGCTTGCGAGATGCAGGTTTCGCGTGACGTCAGTATGACGCGTGGTTCGCATGTGGCGTTGTAGATAACGTTACATTGCTATTTATATGCATCAAACTAAATTAAGTGTATCTTATTAAATTTCATTAATGAAAATAATTAACGTAAAACGACCCAAAACCGATGTCATAATGGCTGTAATTGAGTTATTATCAATACGCTTGTTAACAGTCAGAATAACAGAGCAGCATATTCCCGAATTAATTATTAAATAACCACAAACTATACAGGGTCCCATTAAAACAGAACAAAAATAATTACGAAGTATCCGGTTATGTGAAGTTTCATCGGAAAGGCGTTTTCACATTTTAATTCATAATGTAAAAAGAATATCATCTATCTATCTATACTAATAATAAAGCTACAGTTTTTTTGTTTGTTTGAACTCGCTAATCTCTGGAACTTCCAGTCGGATTTGAAAAAATATATTTTTGCATTTCATAGCCTAATTCTCGAAAAAGGGAAATTAACATCACGCTAGGATCCTTAGGATCCGTTAAATGTAACGTGGCCAAAGGCGCGGGGAGAGGAATTATTCCGATCTGTCACCCTGCTTTGTTCCCGTAGGGGGACAGATTGGAAAAAAGTTTGATCTGTCCCCCTGTTAGCAACGTGAGGACAGTCCGAATTTTATTCACTCGTATTCTGTCCTCCTATCTGTGGTAGGGGAACAGATGAAACTCTTTATTTCTGTTTGTCCCCCATTAGAATTTAATATATTAATTATAAAAAGTAATGCCACACATTATAAGCGACATAGGATAGGAGTGAATAAAGTCCCCTCGTTGCTAACAGGGGGACAGATCAAACTTTTTTTTCCGATCTGTCCCCCTAAAGGGACAAAGCAGGGTGACAAATCGGAATAATACCAAGGCTTTTCTTCAATAGTCGAGGTTTTTCTCTCATATGGACATAGAATAACTCTAGGTAAAAATATTAGCCAGTCAGAATGATGAAAATGATACTTTTTTTTCCTCGTGTCGCTGGCACGAGTGTGTTTCAAATCTTGTTGTCCCACAACTTCGCCACTTTCACGGCGTCGTCGGTGATAGATGTAACTCCAACCTGGCAAAGTGGGGGCTACCACGGCAAAACGGCAGTAGGGTGTAGCTATGTCGCAAACTATGTTCCTCCTCCAATCCTGTCCTCTGTGTCCTAAAACATACAGGCAAAGTAATGTTATCTCTGCGCTGCCACGGACTACGCCGTGGAAAACGATGCTGACCACGAATGACCGTGTGATACACGCAAATTAAAGAATCATTATTCGTAGAGACTGTTTCAAAACTCCTTTTCTTCCAATAAAAAATAACAATAAGTTTTCATTCTGCTTAAATGCAAGCACTATTCAGCCATTCAGCCTCTACCACAGTATCACTATTCCAGCAACCTACTTTCGATCCCCTATTTATCTCCTCACCAAACGTATTTGTTAACCCTATCCATGATCAGATGCGACGTACTCTGAGTTATTGGTACAATAAATACGTTCCAGATAAATAAGCTAGAGTGTAAACAGTAGTCGTAAAGTGTCCTCTGCCAAAGGAATCGTTTCCTTACCAAACATAAAACGCGTGATATGTTTTCTTTGAATATTTATAGCAAGTGGACAACCAGATGGATAGTTTGGGTTACACGTAATAAAATTCGGTGTTGAATGATTTATTTTTCTGATCGTGTAGTGACGTCGGGTTTTCTTGTTGTTGCAAGATTGTTTTATAAAGTAAAATGTTGACAAATTGCCCCGTGTTAGGCCTGTGAATAGAGTTTAATGTCCCGAAAATCTGACAACCAGTCTTACTAAGGGCTTTCGTGTTACTTAGTTACTGGGATGTGGTGGTCAGATAGGCATTCGCTCCGTGTACAATACTGATATTTAGCTGTATCCGGTTAGACTGGAAAACTACACATATAGTTGGCATAAAGGACGACTAGGACGATTTATTTATTTATTTTATTTATTTATTTATTTATTCTTTAACTAAAACGGTTTACAACCAATTACAGAAGTTAAAGACACATATAAAACATTAAATATAAAATCAAATAAAAAGTTAACAACACTTTCATACATCCCTCTCACAATACTTCTGACATGCCGACAAAATCTTCGTCCACTCGTCCGCAAACAGATCGTTTGTTGGATTAGAGTCCAAGAGATCATTAAGTGCGGCCAGAGTACGTGGTATTGGGGACTTAGCACGGGCAACTGTGCGACATGGAGGCACAGCAAACAGCCTGTGCCTTCTGCCGCGGCAGTAGTTGTCTGGCACAAAGAAGCAAGCCAGAACAGCATGTAGATCAGGCGCGTCAATATTGCCACGGAGCGTCTTACAGGCTATGGTGAGCTGGTCTTTTGCTCGCCTTACCTCTAACGAGTTATATCCGAGGCATCCCAGTAGAAATTTAGTCGGATAGAGGTATGGGTAATAGCCGTGTTTACGCTTATAAAGAAACCTAAGGAAAGCTTTTTGTACCTTTTCCAATATAAGTACGTAGGTACTTTCGTGTGGATTCCACACGCAGGAGCTAGATTCCAATTTGCTACGTACGAGTGCATTAAATATAATTTTGATGGCATGTGCGGAGCGAAAATCACGGCAATTACGCAAAACGAAACCCAATCTTTGGTAGGATTCCTTAGCTACCTTGGCGATGTGGTCGTGGAAAGTGAGCTTTCGGTCGAATGTGACTCCCAGATCTTTCATGGCTGATGTTTTCATGATGGTATTGTTATTTAAATTATATTCATAATTAACTGGGTGCCGCATTCGACCGAATGTCATTGCAAAGCATTTGGAGGGATTAAATTCCATCTTATTATCAAAGCTCCACTTGTATATCGCGTCTATGTCTTGCTGCAGTGCTAAACAGTCACGCTCGGAGTTTATTTCGAGGTACAATTTCAAGTCATCAGCATACAATAGACATTTTGCATGACGGAGAACCTGGGGAAGATCATTAACCATTATTAAGAATAATAAAGGCCCCAAAATTGAACCCTGACTTACTCCGGAACGCGTGTGGTAGGTGCCTGATTCGTACATACCGAGCCTAACGAACTGCTGACGATCGCGTAGGTAGTCTGCGAAAAAACGGAGGAGAGATGGTGCAAAACCGATTTTGCTAAGTTTCATCAGCAGCGTGTCGTTGTTAACCCTATCAAACGCCTTCCGAAAGTCGAAATAAAGTACGTCTACCTGACGCCCGCGGTCCAAGCTGGATGAGACATATTCAACCAGTGTCAGGAGATTCGTGTCAACTGACCTCTTACTTCTGAAACCGTGCTGCTGATTACATAAATATTTGTTTACTTGCTCGTATATGGCATTATGGAGGATGTTCTCAAAGACCTTCGCCGGGGAAGATAAAATTGCGATAGGGCGGTAATCTTCAACGGAGCTTTTGTTTTGGGTTTTGGGAATAGGTGTTACTCTAGAAACTTTCCACTGAGAGGGATATGCACCAGTCTGCAAGGCTAAATTGAAAATGTGACAAAGAGGATTACTGAAAATATGTTTTGAACATTTAATGATAAAGGGGGGGATGTTATCGGGGCCAATGGAGCTGTTAGGTTTTAGTTTATTTATGCCTTTAACAATGTCTGTAGGGTTTAAGAGGGGTATATTAATGCAATTGCTGTCACTGGTATGGTCATCCATACTAATATGATCAGCATTAAGCCCCGGGGCATCAGGCAGAAAAACATTGGAAAAAAACTCAGCAAACGCCCCTGCTGCTTTAGTTCCCGAAAAAGTTATACCTCTGTATGAAATGTTAGGCTCAAAACCACCTTTGGATCTTAGGCTGGAAACGTGCGACCAGAATTCACGAGGGGCAACTTTAATTTTATTCTCTATATGTCTCATGTACGAGAGATATGCATCTGAAATACTGATCTTTAAGCTTTCCCTGAGGTCAGAAAATAACAAATACGCGCTATCACAGTTAGTGCGTTTCCAGTTTTTATGGTGCTTTAGCTTGAGCCTTAGATCTCGGATGATATCATTATTAAACCATACAGGATATCGTTTATCCGTCGATTTCTTTCTGCGTTTTTTAGGCATGCAAGTATCAAATAAATTATAAATTATGTTGTAGAACTTATGAGTAGCTGTGTGTACATCTTTGGATTCCAGAACCTCCTCCCAAGTATTCTCGTTAGAGAGTAATAAATAAAGCTGTTCGTAATCGCATTTGCCGAAGTTCCAATCCTTGGTACCGTCTATGTTGCTGGGCTCAACTGAATTTGAAAAATGACCTACATTAACTCTTACGTCAATGTGTAATGCCGGGTGATAAGCATCCAGTGGTACAATTCCTTCGGTAGCGGTTACGACTGTCTCTCGTGCGCTAATGTTCTCTTGGACTAGAACAACATCTAACATACCTCCATGCGAATTCTCCACAACGTTCATCTCATTCAGACTACAATATGATACAAAATAACAATAATAATTCTTAATATTTAACGAGACACTATTTAAATTTAAGTCGCCTAATATTATTACAAGGCCTTTTAAATTATTTACATATTCTTCCACTTTGCAAAACCATCGCATGTACTCGTCATCACTTGCACTAGGTTTAATATATACAACACATACGTGAACAGTTCGGCCGCACCATGTAAAATCAGCCCATAAGTCCTCACCACTGTCAGTTTCAAGATCACGACGGCGGCGCAGCGAAATGGGTGCGCGCGCAGCGAGCATCACTCCACCGCACGGTGTGCTCCTGTCGCGTCGCATCACATTCCAATCATCAGTTGCAAGTTCTCCGTCTTCAATAGAACCATCGAGAAAGCTCTCTGTTACAGCGATCAGATTATGATCCAGCTGTAACAAGTTCGTTCTCCACGTCGAAAGTTTGGTTTTGAGACCGCGGACATTTTGGTACAATACGCTTAAGCTCATTATTTTGTTCTTAACGGGCTGCTTAGGCACGAAATGTCTGGTGAGTTGGTTGGGCCTTATCAGGTGCCTTAAAGTTTCTGGTATGTCTCGGGTTCTCATACGTAATCCATGTATTCACTCTTGCGTTCATTGGCCATACATCCGTAGAATAGCATTTTTCGTAGTAAATAACGGGAACACCAATCTTGTACGACTTATAACTTCCCCTAGCCCGCAGCTCTTCAACCGTGCACGTTCCAGTGGGACACACTTGACGCAGATAGTCACGGATTTCATCAGCGCTGGATTCCATATTCCACAAGTGTAGATGTTTGCGTGGTTCGACAGCTCTTAAGCTAGTAATGTTGGGCCCAGCGATGCCAAATAATGAAGTAAATTTTCGGAATTTCTTTTGTTTTACTTCTGTCCAGCCTTGATTTTCAGTGTGTTCGTCGGCAGAAGTAGTGCAGTCATTAGCAGGAGAAACGCGGTCGTCGGCAGCAGATGTGTAGACATTCTCATTGACCAGTTCTATGGTTTCCGACGTGTGCATCTCGACGTTGGTTGGGATTACCTGCGGGATACTAGGGCCTGTAGTGAGAGGAACTTTAAGGGCTACACTTTTTGCTTTATTCTTTTTCTGTCTTTTAGCACGGTTGGTGGTTTGTACCGCAGCAGGAGTATCCGGTGCAACAGGAATAAGCTGAGCTTGCGGTTGATTGGTTATAAAGTGCGATTGCTGCTGAGTACTTACAAGGTGTGTTTGCTGCTCAGTGACGACTTGCTGCTGGTCAAGTACACAGCGGGGTGGATGTTGACCTGTACAGGCGGGTTGCTGCTGATCGGCAACATTTATAGACGTTGTTATTAAAGTGTTGCTTTGTTTTAGCTGGGTGTTAAGGAGGCAAATTTGGGAGGCGTAGCCTGTTAACTTAGATTCGTAGTTCGAAATAAGACATACAGCTTTACTAAGTTGTTCTTTTAATATCTCCATCTCAAGTCGTAATTTATTCATTTCAAACGAGAGTTCTTGAAATTCGAGCTGGTTTTGTGCTCTTTGTATCTCGGGATTTTTTTTCCTAAATGTGACGTTTATATCATTATCATCAGTTAATGTTATGCAATTATCATCCTTGTCTTTAGTAGAACAGGTTACATTAGCAATAAAGGGCGAGCAAAAACTTTGATAGGCATTTGTAGGACTTTCTGGCCGCGTTGGCCGGGCTGGCGTATTGGTGTTATCGAATTTTGGTTGTTTCATTAGACATTCAGGGCATTTCCAAACATGTCGGCTATCAACGCTCATCAGCCTAAGCCGATTTTCTGTTATATTAGCACAAACAAGATCATAGAATTTGAGGCAAGTAAAGCATTGTACGCTCTCTTCGCCCTCAAAGGCGTTCAAGCATCCAGCGCAGTTATCTGTTGACATCGTAATCCACCCGTTACACGTTACACAGCAAAATTCAAATCAAATCTTAGTGTAACGGAAAAAAAGCGCTTCAAGCGGTGCGTATAGCGGTTGGCGTTTAATCATGCGATTTGAGGGCAGCGATGGATATGCTTAGAGGCGGTGTAGTAGCTGCATAGAATGTTCGCGGAAAGAAGGTCGTATGTGCCGGGAAATACGCGTCGCTTACGCGTTCACGTCAATTCACTACACAACTCACTAAACACTTTTCCGATTTTAAAAACTGATTTGTTTATTGTTGTTTTATATTGTTAATTCGGTAAACTAGCACTTCATATTATAACACTGAGTCTATTGGGGTTCTATGCGAGAATATTGAATAAAATTAACTTCTAAAATGTACTTTAAACTATGTTATTGCAATTGTTTTTGAGAGCAAACGTTAACGGACCGTTTAATTAGAGGGCGCGCGCGCGCGAGATTGATGATGATAGCAATGTCCAGCTGATAACATCTCCGAGATAAGAATATTAACAAAACACCAAGAAACTGCAAAACGGAATTGAAATACAGCCTAAACCCTGTAAGGCTATCAGTCTGATACATCGTATCGTAAACACAAGATACGTCTAAATAACCAACATTTTTACCGAAACGTGATTAAGAAGCTCGCATTATATGGCCAACAATGTATATTATAAACACGACCTTACTTCTGAAGCGTATCAGCGGCCATTGTACACGATCGGACAATGTGCCCGGTTTACACCAGCAGATAAGGCGAGAGACACAATGGATGGAACGCGATACAGATGCCTTTAGGGAGGACCCACATACTCATCCGGATTTTTTGTAGGTAAATAAAAATTGACGATTATTTCTTGACTTTGCTCCATGTTGATGAGATATTGACTTACGTTTCTTGAAACTTTTTGTCGTCCCTGATGCTGCCAACCAAGTATGAATTACGATTTGGTCAACGGTTACTTGAGATCACAATTACCTAATGATTAAAAGGAACTCGAACAGGCTTTAAAAAAAACGGTATCAAAATGTTCTTTAATAAATTATTAATGATTTTACACGTCTCAAATAAATTACGTTTTGAAACTACATACATTATTTCGGTATTTTGTATGCGACTACTCTGAAAAGAAAGACCGAAACAAACTGTGATGTCACAGTATTTGTAAATTATACTAAACCTTCAATAATACGGTTATGTCTCCTATATTGACATGGGCGATGCCCTAAAGGGAAAAAAATGGCTCCAAATGCTAAAAGCAGCCATCTTACGTAACCTAAACTAATATATAAACAAATTCGTGTACTGACTGAACAGATCTACTTAAATCTGTGTGGTTCTTTCCTCAAAGGACCATTTTAGACACTAATCTACATGGTCCTCACATAATATGACCAAGATTATGTCTGAAAGAAGAGTCTGAGTTTGTTTTGGTGCTTCTTCTCAGAGCAGCCAAATAGGAAACACAGACCTCATTTAGTATTCAAAATATTAAATACGTGTAACAGTGTTTGTAGGTATAAACCTACTTACAGGAATAAAATCATTTATCATGTACACAGCAAACCTGTGTCTCGCTAGGAAGCTGTTTGGTTTAGATGGAAAGCAAGAAATTGGTTCACAAAAGCCAAGATGCCACATAAGCCTTTCCACAGTAGGTCCATATAAGCCAAAATGCGGTAACTCGTAAAGACACGGTTGGTTCACGTAAGCATAGATGCGATAGGTTCATGTAAGCCAATTCCACACAAAACAGCTTAGCTTTTGAACGACGGTATCCGCTTATATTTTTCGTTATTCGCAATCAAGTTCGGCGGAACGTTTAGCTATCGGAAATACGGTTTTATTGAATACGACTGAACCGTTTGCGGGCTGGCTTGTGTTTTGTCTGTGTGTGTGTGTACATTTACGTACATCACTTACGTTGAGTAAATACTTTCACACACATTCACTTTTATGGGACATGTCAACTGTTTCATGTTAAAGAATATTTACGATTATGACATTAAATTTAACTTCACAAAAGGTATTATTGTTATCGCTAAGTAAATATTTATGATTATATCTTCAAAGATTTACGGTGCCATGTAGATAATTTCTGGTATTTTGCCACTACCCCTTTACCTAATATTTTCACACTGTGTTTTTATGAATATATGAATATGGTTTTGTTCCGACACTTGTTATTCTCTTACATTAAGCCAACCTGTATTTTTCTGAATATAAATGAATGAATAATGTATTCCTTAAAAAGATCTTAAAACCGTAATTGTATCAGTATTTCGGAAACGAAACGTAAAAAAATGGGAAACTGTAGTTGAAACTATTTAAAAATTAACAATTTTTACAATTTCTTTTGTCGTTTTAATATATTTTTTTACTTTGTCAGCCGAGTTGTTAACTTTATTATGAATGCTGTGGTCTCCTATTTTGCGCTTTATTTATGTGTCATGTATTTTTGTACTTATATATATTTTGTTGAAGATGCTAAATAAATTAACGAAAAGTGAAATAATACTACAAAGATTTAATCACTTTTACGGATTATCCAAGGAGCGCATGTAAAAATCTAAATCTTGACACGTCACAATATTCATCCGGCACTCTAAGTCAGCTCCGCTATCAACATGGCTGACTGGCTTGGCTAATCTATTCACCACAACGCCAGCTATTTCCATTTAGCTAATGCCGGCACAGGTGGACTAGAATCCCTCGAGACTAACAGTTGGTTTATAATTCTGAGCTATTTTCGTATAGTTTGTGTTGACAGCTGGTATGAAGTTGTATTCTGCAACCTTAAAGGGTAGACTATATAAATCATTTCAGCGAGGAAGCCATAATATAATTATGTCAAAATCAAAAGTAATTTATTCAAACTAGGCTGAAAATCAGCAAGGTTTTTTTTAAAGTCAAAATTACATTACACGGTCTTCCAAATGTCAACCCTCGCCACTTTCTAGTGCTTTAGCTAGAAATAAGTAGCGCAGGAAACTCCCCAACAGCACATCTGTCCGTTACGTTAGAAGAACTTTACTTATCGAACTGTCAAAGTCATCAGTGCAAGATAGGGATGGCGTTATACGCTGTGTATAGCTCCATCTCATATTTCGTACTAGGAGAAAGTGAGCTTTAGAACGAATCTGTTTCCTAACATCATATTGATGACCAACCCTGTTGGGCAGTGATTAAGGTCAATGTAAATTGAGGATAATGGTGTGTTTTTATTGTGAGAAGTAGGCCATTGAAGTTGTCAAACGAAACGAAATGTTAACTTTTTTTTCGCTAAATTGTTTTATTGACTCATTTACTTAGGTCGAATAAAAGTTATGTTTGGTGTAAAAAATAAATAGTAATATTACTATAAATTTGCCTGCACCCTAATTGCGTAAGAGACTATCAATCGCAATCTAAATTATTTTGGAGGAAATTTGTTAATCCATTGCTTCATAAGTTCGAAAAATTTGTCTGCTCACAATGTAAATAACGCAATGAATGTGGTTGAACTGTTAAAATGGAAGCCATTCCTACTGTTAGAGCACGCAGTTCTTCTTCAGAATTGTTTCCTCACTACTCAGAATCGTGACTCCGTTTCAAACTAGGGAGTGTGGCGCTGATAGCCTCCACTTGCTCGAAAATTTGATCCAACCACCTTTTTATGGGCTTCGGCCTTTAGGCCTTACGTGCGCTGTCGTGCCTGTTAATGGTGTAATTAAAATAAGATTTGACTTCAATCGAAAACAAATTATGTACTACCTACATATTTACAAAAACATATGAAAAATATTGTAATAGACGGATAAACGTAACGCCATATTATAATAAGAATATTTTCGCATCGTAATTCTCATAGATATTCTGTGAAGATCGAGTTAGCTACTTGACTTCACTTATCTTTTACATCAATAAACATCACCAGTATTATAGAATATTGAAAAGAGATTTTTCTAAAAATATATCAAAGGTTTCCAAACCATGTTCTAGAGTTATGTTCATCAGGATAAGGTGACAAATGGCATGTGAAAATGAAATTTACTTAGTGTTTGGGAGTTAACCATCCTTGAAGACTGGTATGCTTGTTCAGGAACTACGTGGTTTATCTATTCTAGTGTCTGAAATATTTAAGGTCGTGTTTCGCACGTCTTTAGCTTCGTTAAAGCAAACCTTTTTCTTGAACGCTGTTTTGACTTTTGACGTGAATACGTCTTTAAAATTGCTTCCATAGTGGGGGGCAAGTCAAAAAAACCAATGATAACAAAATCGGGGCATACAATTTGGTGTTGCAGCTTCATATCTATATCAACTCCATCCTAAATTCAATTACATTACACCATTGGATA
Source organism: Luperina testacea (assembly GCA_927399505.1). Classification (NCBI taxonomy): domain Eukaryota; kingdom Metazoa; phylum Arthropoda; class Insecta; order Lepidoptera; family Noctuidae; genus Luperina; species Luperina testacea. The sequence goes on from OV656757.1 coordinate 1,385,266, forward strand.
GCTAAAGGATCAAAGAATTCATTACGTCAAGTGAGGTCTGTGACGCAGTGTGTGGAGGGGGAAGCGCCGCCATTTTGAGGTCATTTTGCTGCTTAACGAGATTTCCACTTAGTATAACTTTTGACTCGGAAAAGCTACGACGCTCGTTTAGGTTTCAATCGTCAGCTCTTGTCAAAATCTATCGATTTTTTACAAAAATATGGTGACAGTAAATATAATTTTTTAAAAGAGTATCAAAAATATATAATGGCTGCCTATACGCGTCAAAAAGCCACATCGAAATACAGAAATCGTATACGGTTGGAAAGGGCTTTTCAAGAGCAATCGAATGGTATCAATAAGACACCATAAGACCGAGTCCAGCAGTGCCGGAAGCGTAAAAGAATGAATGCGGCCGAGCAGATCAACGACGGTGTCAGTACATCTCTGGGGCGGTTGAAATTATGCAAGTGAATGATGAAATCACTTCCATATCGACACTGGATCAATGCCGTTACGTAAACGTATTCACGTACAACACACGACCGTATCCATGACATAGCCACACCCCATTTTTTGTCTTATTCTGGTGTTTGATAGTGATAGTCATAATAAAATCACCAATGTGTCTCGCGTAGATTTACATTTTGGCCATTGAACGTGTTTATTCCGACGAAAGGAAATTGACTAAATGTAATGGGAAAATAAAACAAAGGAGCGTGAAAAAAGGTTTTTTACAAACCCCTTCTTGTAAATTTTAAGCGTCAAAGCTTCGCATTTTTGTATCTGTCTCCTAATCTTACTAAAACTAGTTTTTATTTTTGTTAGACAACAAAATTTACATAAGACAGAAATATATAATAAAAAATATATTCTTTGTACAATTTTCTCAGATAGTATCGACGCTTTAATATGTCCTTGCAGCATGTTTCGACCCCATAAAACGGCTATATAAAATGGTCCAGGACCATTCTAGAGGTCAAATAGGACAATCTGCAATAAAATTCTGCTGAATGGCCGTCGAACTTTCAACATGGCTCATGCACTGTGTTGTAAAAGATTAAGTTGGGACGAAGATTTGAATTTGTTTGTTTTAGAAAATATAAAAGATTTTACGAAATATAAAAGATAATTTTATTAGAATTTTAAATGATTGAGTTAAGAATGCAGTACGTATACTTATATTGTTTGCTTTATCAGGCGATTAACAAAGTATTTTAAGCGCTTTCAGTGTTGTCACAATTTTGATATTACAAAATGTTCGCTTTACGTGTTGCAATTGTTATCAATGTTTAGGATAACATCATGATACCTCGCGGTTGGACGACAGTGTCAGTAATCAGTTATAGGTATATCGCGATCTTAGAACACACATACAACAACAACAACAACAACAACAATATTTCGGACATGTCGCCGTCAACATCAAGATCATCCGAAAAAATAGCGGCCAAGTTCGAGTCGGAGTCGCACAGGAAGGGTTCCGTACCACCAGATAATATTTAAAGCTAAATTTTTTTTGTTTCATACAAATGGGATCCCTTTTACTTTTTATTTTTATGGATACTTATTTATTTTTATCTTTTTATTTTTATGGAGGGGCTTGTGACTAAGTGATCACAACCACACGGGTCAAGCGATCAGGTTAAGCTACGCTTGCCGCGGTTTGTCCGTGGATGGGTGACAATCTTCAGATAACAAAAACCCTCTGTGTCTCGGAGAGCATGTTAAACAGTTGGTCCCGGCTGTCATTTGTGGATCTTTGACAGTCGTTGTGGTTAGTCAGAAGCCCGAAAGTCTGACAACCAGTCTTACCAAGGGGTATCGTATTACCCAATAACTGGGTTATGGAGGTCAGATAGGCAGTCGCTCCATGTAAAATACTTGTATTTAGCTGCATCCAGTTAGACTGGAAGCCGACCCCAACATAGTTTGGAAAAGGCTAGGCAGATGATGATTTTTTTATTTTTATAGCGGTCATAATAGTACACACTTTGTGAAAATTGTAAGTGTATACCTATTACGGTTCAAAAGATACACCCCTGTGACCGACAGACAGCGGAGACTTAGCTATAGGGTCCCATTGTTGGCAACCTTTAGGTACGGAATACAAAAAAATCAGCTACATTATAATTGTTTCAGAAATACGATACTGACCATACCATTGCACGTAAAGACAGGAACAATAACCTCAAAAACAAACACAAACACTTCGATTAAAAGCACATTGCTAGTCGCTCGAGGCACAATATTACGTGGTAACTGCAGCTTTGCAAACGGAGTCAGTTTGCAAGCCAATAGCTGCAAACGTAGTCAGTTTGTAAGCCAATAGCTGCGCACCTTAGGGATCTGTTCAACAATTAAACGCAAGTTGCAGAACAATAAGCAACTGATACGTTTACAGAACCGGGATTCACTTGGTAGCAATGCTAACCATATCTATGTTAACTTCTTTCTGGGGAATAGAGAGTCTGTAGTTTGTAGCGGGTAATGAAATAGGTTATTATTAAACATTGTTGTATATTTATATTTTAAGAGTAGGTGCTCATGAATATGAACAAATCTTGCTAAGCTTTGCGTAATATGAAAGGGAACACTGTGATTTTATACGTTACGTTCTTTGAGATTATATTGCGAGTAAAAAGCTGTTTACTTAAATTTATATAATACTGTGTGGGACCCCATTGACATTCCCTAAGACTTCAACCTAAGAAAGATCAAAAAACCAAATCAATAGAAATAATGAATAAGTAACTCACAGTTTCATTTTTTCCAGTCAGCACAAAGCTCTATAAAGCGCTATATTCTAATTCAGCGCTCGTCATTTCACCCTGAGTTCTGACGTCAGTAGTACCATTCAATGCGCCTACACGGACGATGAGACTGCAATTTCCCGCTAGACGTGTCTATTCACTACTATAGTCATTGCTATAGGGCTATAGTTGCCTGACAAATGACTTGCTTCAATAGCATTAGGTACAAGTGAAAAAGATCCAGTTGTATTTGTGCAGAAGATATTAAGGGTTGGTTAGAACTATCTGGGATTGGAGAATGATGTTCCTTACATGATTTATGTGTATGTAGTTAGGCATCTATATGTAAGAGGTTCGCTTGGAAGGATGGTCGCTTTTGAGAGCTGTATTGTATATGAGAACGTATAAGTTAGATGTGTTGTCTTAATCAGATTTGTGCAAACTCTCTATGGTTGCATCTTTAGAATATTATACTACGTATTTAATTATGTATAGACATTGCTAAAGTAGTTATGTGAAAGACAAAAAACAAACTTCGCGTTATAAATTTAAAGCACGAAATAAATTCGCAAAAAAAATACACAAGCAGAACATAAAACACACAAGTTACAACAAAATAAATTGTGTGTGCACCAACAAAAAAACAAACTACTTAAAACCCATATAAAACATCTCATTCATAACTCCTTTTATTACTGCAAAAACGAGAAACTGCATTACCATAATACCTCCGAGGAAAATTACAACGCGCAGTAAAAGTTCGCAATGTAGCCTCACCATTGCGGGGTAAGTGACGTTCCTAAAAACTGCTTTTAATTTAAAACCGCAACGTATTGTCCGCCCCAACAGGAAGCGGTCTCGTCGACTCGGTTCTGTTACAGGAAATTGCGGCCCCACGCCACGACCCGACTCTGACAGTTAAGCTTAGTATGCACGGGCGACGTATCGCGTAATCGCTATGTGCGTTCTGAGGTTGACACACCTGTACCTGCCCCGAATTGATAATGCTTTGATACAGTTTAAAGTGCTTAGTATGTTAAGTAAAGTGACACTTTGTTTAATTTCGTAATGGGGGTTGAGATTAATTGTTTGTCTTAGTGATGAGGACTTTGTTGTTAACAATTTGTCGCGTCTCAAGTTATATGAGAATGTAGACTCGTAAATTCAAGAATAGTATATTGAGATGGGCAAAGAGGCTGCATTGTTCTTGTGCCCTTTGTGAAACCTTGTAATTACCTTTTATAGCTCTAGCTGTGGTAAATTTTTAAGGGAGGCCATTTACAGGCTATTGCCGAGTAATCCCACTGATCGTGTCTACGGCACAGACATGCGTTTCCGCCGGCATTATATGGCACTATAGGAACATTTTAATACGCTACGTTATTACAAAATTCCGCCGCATTTTTTAGCATAAATTTTGTCCCGAGCCTATAAGTGTTACACTATTATGAAAATTAACATAATTTTTAGACCATAACATCTAAACAGAACTTGCTTTATCTAAAACTAAATCTTAGGGGTTGAGACTTAAACGTAACTGACGAAATATGGTTGTACTAAAGGTACACGCCTGCCTAACGGTCTACGCCTGGTATACGCCTGTATATACGCCTGTGTCTGTGGGTACACGGGGAGACAAGCGGGATCTTACGTAATGTTAAATATTAAAACCTTCAACAAAGATGATCATCATCATCATCTGACGAGCCTTTTCCTAACTATGTTGGGGTTTTCTTCCATTCTAAACGGATGCAGCTGAATACCATTATTTTACATGGAGCGACTACCTATCTGACCTTCACAGCCCAGTTACTTGGTAATACGATACCCCTTGGTAAGACTGGTTGTCAGATTTTGGACTTCTGACGACCCGTGACGACTGTTAAACATTCACGAACGACAGTCGGGACCAACGGCTTAACGTGCTTTCCGAGACACGGAGGGTCTTGGTGTGTAAGGATGGTCACCCATCCACGGACAAATCGCGGCAAGCGTAGCTTACCTGATCGATCGACTCGTGCAGCTGTCATTACTTAGCCATTAAGCCCTCCTTTAACAAAGATGGTCTTTATATAAAATCCAATTATTTCTAAAGCACTTACAAACACAATACAAAGTTAGTAAGACATTAAGAAGAAACCGAGATATTGATTGGCAAATCGAAATTAGAAAAGTTTTATAGCTTTGTGTCCCTTGACAACAACGGAGGCACTTAATTGAGTACATACCAGTTAAAAGCCGGGCTTAATATATTGGATTTCTATAATAAAACTGGTAGCTATGTAATTAGTGCTCTTAATTATGCTAATAGTAGAAATTTATTGTGAATAGAATAGGTACAGTTGTACAGACGCCAGCACATCAAGCTACTACAATCTGTCAAATTTCTTTAATAGGTTTTCAACTTTATCGCTAAAGCATAAGGTTCAAAGTTGATTGGGAAAATTTGACAGTTTCGGGTAGGTTGATGTGCTGGCGTCTGTACATATGCCTCGTTGGTCTGGTGGTTGCAAGCTCTACTGCTGAGCATGAGGTCCTGGGTTCCATTCCCGGGTTGGGCCAAGTGGTACTAAGCGAGCCAAAGTGATGCAATTACTTTTGAAAAGCAAAAGAAGAGAGATGGCTATAATGTGCGTGCGCCCGGAATAAAACGATGTATGTACCAAATCGAATTTACTCCTTTTAAAAAAATGAATGAATTAAATTCAAAACTACTTTAAGTAAACTTTGATATGATAATTCTCTATGTTTTAAAGGTAAGTTCCATTGAATAACTCTTAAGCGTTACGCCGTGATATCGAAAAAAGTAAAAAAATTGATATAACTTTGCAATTTTTTTGTATCGAGAAAAATTAATTGAATCGTGTATTCCTTTTACATGATACTAGACCAAAGAGTCAAAAAACATTATACCAAAATTTTAAATCCCTATTCTACATACTCAACAAGTTACACGAAATAGAAAAACCACATTTTTTTAATACATATATCACTTAACGGGCGTGATCTCATGTTATGTGTACGTGTGTTCAACATATTTATGTTAGGCTTACCTCGTTTGAGGCAATTTCAATATGACAGTTTTGTTTTTTTTATTTTTCAGATTGCTTGTTCACTTAGGTATCAGCAAGTATCCATCCAAAATAAGTTATACATAAACAAGAACACACCAGTTATTTACAAGGATAAAACCAAACTAAAGTAAATAACAAATCAAATTATTGTATCTTCTTTGTCGTTTCAATTTTCTGTCTGTTGACCTAACGTAGGTATCGGTTATGACTATAAAGAGTGTTGTATAACAGCGACAAAACAACAGAATTATTGTGCGAAATAACCCTTGAAACAAATTGTGTAAAATTTCAAAGTGAAAGTTATTGTTATCGCGAAACAACTCCAAGCGATACGTTGCGAGTGTAAACTAAGCTTTAGAATGGCAGCGCTGTCGTATGCTTAATTAAATTTCGCGAATCGTAACTCTTTTTAAATGGAACGCGTGGTTTTGATTTTTGTTTCTGTTACAATTATTGTTTTTTTTATGACGTTTGAGCTTTTATGACGTAATATTTTTACTCAGAGTTGGTCCCGTAGTGAAAGTTGGTGACCTTTATCACCTGAAACATTGACAATAAAGTCAAAACCATCCAGTATTTTACACAACTAAAACCACTTACCTCGTCCTCATAGACAGAGTGTCCAAAACGAAAATACAATTCATATTTAATTAAATCCCGGTCACATAGCAACAATGACCACTTAATTTACAAATTATATCAAAACTGGGCAATAAACATAAAATATTTAACATCGGACAGAGTCACGAGAAAGTCGCTTCTAACAAATTAATTAGCAAACTCGTAGTTACGAATTTTACGAGTATTTTACTGTAGCTTGAAAAGTAATCACTCCCAGGGTGGATGGTGTTAAAACATTAAATGATAACTTCATTACTGAGTTATATTTTGAATGGAATAATTAAAAATGTTGGCTTAACGTCACGACTGAGAATGATAGTCACGCGATGTTACTGCCGCACGTTTTCAGATAGGCGTGACGGGTTCTGTTCACCGAAGTTTTATACTTTATTTTTCAGTTAACAAGGTAGATTTTACCATGTCGTCTGTGACCCAGGAGTATTCGCTTTTGGGGTAATAACTACATATTTCGATCATTAATTCATTTTCCGTTGTAGTGATTATGGATATATTCCCTCGCGAGTTTGAGGCTTGTTTCCATTTTCCTATCGATTAGAATACGGAGGTCTTTATGTAAAAGATGCCAACCTATTATTTCCCTACTTTATCGAACGAAATATAACATACACAGATTTATTACAGAAAATATGCACTATTAACCATAACTACAGTTGCGCCAGTTGAGAGCAGTGCGGCCTAGAGTTATCGGCCCCAACATACGAGTTGTAGGTCGTGAGTTCGAACCTAGTCAGGCACTTTACTTTATATATTTCGTTGCATTGCCACTGCTCTCAAAACTGTGAAGCTGTGAATGACACCGCGAGGAAACCGGCATGTCCGAACCAAAAATTCGAAGACATGTGACATCCACCAACCTGCACTGGGCTCGCGCCCACTCCTTTTCACTGAGAGGAGGTCTGTCTACAAGAAGAGGGAATATAATAGGCTGATTATGTATGATGATCATGTACAGACACCAGCACATCAAGCTACTACAATCTGTCAAAATTATTGAATAGATTTTCAACTTTATCGCTACAGCTTAAGGTTTAAAGTTGATTGGGAAAATTTGACAGTTTCAGGTAGCTCGATGTGCTGGCGTCTGTACCTACAGTTATACCGATACACTAATCAGTAGATAATTCGTAGTTTATAATCATCATAATTGCTCCTGCCTTTAACCCAATTTATATAGGGTCGGTGCAACATGTCTTTTTCTTCCATACTTCTCTATTAGTCATCATCTTGGTAGGCACCCCCTTCATCAGTATAAATAAGTTTGTTATAAATTTCTTATACCTACTAGTAATGTCAATACTAGTAATGCAAATACTAGTAATATCAATACTAGTAATGTCAATACTAGTAATGTCAATACTAGTAATGCAAATACTAGTAATATCAATACTAGTAATGTCAATACTAGTAATGTCAATACTAGTAATGTCGATACTAAAAATATCATTACTTGTAATTTCGATACTAGTCATGTCAATACTAGTAATGTCCAAATTACTATCACAACTACTAAGTATACTTGTAATTTTTTTCTGTTTAAAAAAATATTATTACAAGTAAATAATCTTAAAGAAAAGGCATTCAGATCATGTTTATTCTGCATTAAGACAGCACTAATGTATTATAGGGCTGTGTAAAACCAGGAACCCCTTCACTGAGAATAAGACGATTCATCCATCTGATTTAATCCCTTAAGCGTTCAGAACAAGTAGGTCATCTTTATCTTCAACTACAGCTCGGAATCACTATTATTTTCCACATTTTTCTTTTACCACTTCATCAGTTTTGCTTACAAAAAAACCTCTGTGACAGTCAACAAAAAAGTGGTCTTATAAAGGCTCCGTTTTCCGACAAAACGCCTATAAATTACGTACTTAATGAAATTTTATTTATCTTGTAAACATTGACGAAGCAAACAATTTTCCTGTTACGAAATTGGGACGAAATTAATTTTTGCGACAGAATTCTGCGTTACATAGCTCTTTAAACTTCGCCAACCGTATAATGTGCATGTAATCTTACAATATTATAATGGCGTGCTCGCCTCACATTCAAACCGGTAAAGTTTTAAATAATGACCTTTTCCATTTAAAATTATGACGTCATATGAAATAAGTCACGGCTTTTTATTGTATTAAAAGAGGCTATTTTAGGCTTTTAAGCAAATTAAGAAAAGCTGCGTTTGTGGAATAAAAAAGCTCTTCAAAATTGGCCAGAAAATCAGTAAAATAAGTAAAAATAAAATTCACATAGGTAGTCACGAGCAAAAATAGATACAGCACCTCAGCACTGTAAGCTAGTCCAACTCTAAGTTACCAGCTTAAGGTAATACCATCAACGTTCGGCCCACTGCACACTGTGTGTAAATGCAATTATTGATAGGCACCAGATTTGAAACCAAAACTAGGTCCTAAAGAAACGAGTAAGTACGCAAAAAGATTTTCACTAAGTACAAACGAGTGCTCTGTGATTGTACAAGAAAATATACTAAATGAGGTCAATTTCATTAGAGAAGTAAATGGTGCTTAATTATTTAACGGGCTGTCTTTCCGGGTGAACTGTGCTGTTGCTAGGCAACGGACTGGGTATCTGTTAATAGACTTAACTTTAGGTGGATAACGACATTATTTAAGCTGGGTTATTCTCGGGCTAAAAGGTCACCGAAATACCCTTAATCCCACATTAGAGTTAGGACATTCAGGCATCTAAGACCCTTATATGGATGGCAATAATGGTGTCGGATTTAGTCGTAACTGGCCTATTTTTTTTCTGTTTATGTTGTCATACATATATCATAACATATCTTTGAGAAATATTATATTTTACAACCGACCGTGAGGAAACCGGCATGTCCTAGAACCAAAAATTCGAAGACATGTGACATCTACCAACCCGCACTGGGCCCGCGTGGTGGATTACGGCCCACTCCCTCTCACTGAGAGGAGGCCTGTGTCCCAGCAGTGGGAACATTATAGGCTGATGATGATGATGATGATGATATTTTACAATTCATATCTTTATTTTAAAAACGTTTTAACGGGTTTTTTCGGACTTTATAATACTTAATTAATGTGTTTCTCTGCTAGACAAAGTCACTTGCCACCTCAACAGTGCTGAATGCATATGGTAAAGTGGAGCTGATGCTGAAGTACCAGGAGAACTCCCCAACAACTAACATCCCCGCATCGGGAAAAGCAATATTTTTTAAAAGGTGATAAGCTGTTCACATTAAGCTATTGTGGCTTAGATAAATTACAAACCGACCCACTAAAACACAATGGTCATATGACCATCAAGATATTATTCCATATGGTATATATATACCATGGTGGAAAACCACCGGAAACCACCGGTGGAAACCGTGGTGGTGGTGGTGTGGTCCCATATTTATTCCACAATGGTCTGATTGCACCTACCACTGTTTGTCTCTGCATCACCCAAAGGTTGACTGGTAGAAAATGCCTATGGCATTAAGTCCGCCTCTGTACATTTATGTGCTTGAAGTATTAAATAAATAAATAATAAAACATGAAAATTAAAAACTTTTTTACAAAAAAAAAAAAAACAAAAACAACCGACTTCCATAAAAAACACTACCTAATCGGCCTATAGGCCGAGAGAGAATGGGCCGTAATCCACCATGCGGGCCCAGTGCGGGTTTGTAGATATCACATGTCCTCGAATTTTTGGTTTTAGGAGAGCTTGAGAGCAGCGTTAATATTGACATGCCGAATTATAATACAAAATGAGTTTCAGAATAATTTTGGCGGTAGATGAATGTTTCTTTCATTCCATCGCTTGTTGCTTTTTTTTCGTACTGCTAAGCCTTTTATATAAGAAAAGGTAAGAGCTCTGCAAACGTCAGTTCTAGTTTCATCATAATATCTTTAGCTTAAATTATAAGAAGTAACTCATGATGACGTTTAAAAGGTCACAATTCATTATTATTATTACTTGGTTAGACACACTAGCAGCTAATTAGCTGATGCGTGTGTTTCGTATAGCTTGGATATATCTAGTCTGTCCAATCGATTCTTGAAGCAGTTCAGTGTGGGAGCCGTCACTACATTTTCCGGGAGCCTATAACACGGTAACGCATAAGCTATGATTTATATACGCATTAGGTACAGACGCCAGCACATCAAGCTACTACAATCTGTCAAATTTCTTTAGTAGATTTTCAACTTAATCGCTAAAGCATGAGGTTCAAAGTTGATTGGGAAAATTTGACAGTTTCGCGTAGCTTGACGTGCTGGCGTCTGTACATAAGAAGTAGACCAGCACCCTAATCGTATAATCCACTATCAATTTCATTCTGAATCATTTTGAAGGAGATTGGTAATCCATTGCTTCGTATGTTCGTATGTCAAAAGGTATTGCTAAGTGTATTACGCAATTACCCCCCCCCCCCCTGGTCAACCTTCGAGTCATTATGTCGCTAAAGACACTTCAAAAACCATCACAAAAGGAAAGACTTTGATACAATACACATCCACGCTACACTACATCCCTACCCCAACATTAAACCAATACTAAGCTACTACCATAATAGATGGTCGGATCTCAGTCGAGCCGAAAGTCCATTACTCAGTATCGAGTAGTATCGAGTCATTAATCGAGCCGCTGACGATTAACGTTGCGATCGTTAATCAAATGTATTTGGATCCAACCAACTCGCTGCACTGGCTTTTCGATATATATACGATAACAATGTGCTGTTGTGCTGCGTATCTTATTGCATTTATGATTTCGGTTGATGGAGACCCACCTTAATGCATTATAATATTCGATGTAGCTTTACGATTTATACTAGCTACGATTTTTATACGGTAATACCTACCTACCTACGTATTCTAACGAAAATGCATCTTCCTCCTCTCTTTGCATTTCTAGAAAAGAAAGCCGCTGGACAAATATTTGTGATGTGTAATAAATCCTCATAACCCGTTTGTAGAAAATGTTCTGTAACACAAATAACGTCTATCGTAAAATAAACCGACCAAGTTCGAGTAGGACTCGCACACGAAGGGTTCCGTACCACAAGGTATAAAACGCCGAAAAAAAAGGTTTATTTTATATTTAAATTTTTATACCCCTTCAAATTTTAATTTTATTTTATTTTTGTTATCTGTTTTTATAGCGATAACAGAAATACATCATCTGAGAAAACTTCAACTGTCTAGCTATCACGTTGCATGAGATACAGCCTGGTGACAGACGGACAACAGACGGACAGTGGAGTCTTAGTAATAGGGTCCCGTTTTTACCCTTTGGGTACGGAACTCTAAAAAGCGTAGTAATTTTTATCCAATTTCATCAAATAAAATTATGTTATTAAGGTTTCTAATGGTAGGCGAACAATACTGTGTCACTATTAAAAATCACCAAAATGCTTAACATGACATAATTTCTAACAGAGTTTGGCGAAATTAATTGGGTCTTAATGTTTATCCTTCAAATTCTCGATCTACATCGTTATTAAAATAACCGTTTTTACCCACGTCTTTTCTCATCTGAAAACATTTTTCCAATGTTTCCACATACGGTACCCTGTAATTGGATCCCGTGCTGTTATTAAAACTTATTAACTTTCGTCTCAATTATAACGAACAAATTCGACGAATTTTTAAACGGATTAATACTAAAATATTAAACAGAATGTGTTGTCAACAACGAGAAACGCGATTCCGATGATTTTGTTGTGATTGCATGCTAATAAATGTTTTCGGAACTCGTATTTCGCGTAATTATGTTCTTTAAAAAATGAAATTGTTATGTAGTTTAAACACTATTATGTCTGATCATTATTTTATTAAAATAAATTTTAACATAACACTTAAACTGACAGCAACAAAAAAAAAGACTACCATTGTACCTAGGTACGTTAAAAATACATTTTCACCAGAGTGAATACATTCACGACAGTGACACTTTGAACGAAAATCACGCGTCAAATTAATCCTCTCGATTTTCAAGTGCAAAAAACATGTTATTAAAGCTTTAATAAATCCGGTGCGAATAAAAAACTTTGGGCGTAAACATTAAATTTTCAAGCCGATGCGAAAATCCTGAAATATCAGGATTTCAGCACATACATTTATAATGAAGTGCAAAATACCGTGGGGATAGAGACGTGCACTCGGTACGGTCAGATAAAATGTGTTTGAGACGCTTTTAGTAGAGCTGAAAGCAAAATTTTAGGTTTGGGTCGCTATTTTATGCTTTGAAAACGTTTTAAAAACATTTTCGAGTTTTCAACACAGAAATTGTTTTAGTCAGTTTATTGGATATTTCCCCAACTAGTTGCCTAAGTTTTTGATATGACGGTGTCAGTCATTTCAAGCCAAGTCTCTGAGATTAGCTTTAACATTTCGTCTTTTGTAACTATTCAAATTCCTAAGTTGTTTGAAACATAATTATCGCCTTTAGCATTAAGTTTTGTGTAAACATTAAGTGGGAACTCGTATTAAAGTTAGAGTTTCAATATTAATTCCCAAGGTAAAGCGAGTACTTTAACTAGGGTACTATGAAGTGGCAAGTGGCACTCAATGTCTCTTTGTTCGGTATTTAATACCTCAACGACTTGTGAAAGGCAACTAGTACTTGAAATTTTAAAGGTAAATAATTATAATGTTAGAACCAATTTCTAAAGGTTAGAAATAGATTTTGATTAGCTTTTTGAATCAAACTCAAACTCAAACCATTTATTTAAATTAAACCATTTACAGGCACTTTTGAATTGTCAAGATGTCGGTCAGTCAAAAGATATAAAGCTAGTTGCCCATTCCAAAGCGTAGTAGGTACCTGTGGACAAGAACGGGCAAGAAACTTCATGAATTTATAATTATACTAGCTTCCGCCCGCGGCTTCGCCCGCTAGGTATGTCGATAAAAACTATTCTATGTCCTTCCCCGGGATGCAAACTATTTCTCTACCAAATTTTATCGAAATCCGTTCAGTGGTTTAGGCGTGAAAAGGTAACATACAGACAGAGCTACTTTCGAATTTATAATATTAGTACGGTTGTGAGAACGATGTAAAAAAGACGTACCTAGTACCTACACGTTAAAAGAATCGTTTATGAATCACGCTAAATGAATGAATCAAGCAATTAAATTACAAACTAGGGTTTTTTAAATGTGAGGTCATAGTATTATTTTTGCAATAAAACATTCTGTACATTACGTTTCCGTGTAAATGCTAATAAATATTCAACATTCTCCGTTGACTACTCACATTTGAAAACTTCCAAGTATTCAATTATTACAGTTTCGTACAAAAAAACAGATCATTAAAAACATACATTCGACGTAGGTAACAACAAAAAAGCGAACCTTATCCCTCATAGTGTGATTTTTTCCTGAACCGAAACAAAAATTTACATTCATTCAGCACTTGATCGTAAGTCGAAAATAATTGCACCCTGACATACGGGCTGACACGTCAACGTGCAGGTTGATTAAAAACGATTAAGGCGAATACCAGCGTGTATTGTTAGTGCACGACAGATCGGGGTCACTGACGTCACACTCGTAGTCCAGTTCCAAACGTGGAATAAGCAAAAGAACCGTTACAGCGCGAGCAAAAATAAACTTTACCTTCTTTGTTTCAGAGTTGGTCTTACTTTGTTAAGTAAAGTAATAAGAGTTAGAGCGAATTTACGATATACATATAAAAGTGGGAAAGTTGCGGTCGTATTTTTTATAACTTGACAAATACAGATGTTATCGCTCGTAGATCTTGCGTTACGCAAATATTAGCAAATTAACATCTTGCTCCGCACTTTTATAGAACTCGACGAAGGTTTTAGCAGTATTTCCTTTCCTCGCAAATATTTGAATACCGACGATGAAAATGGTAACAATACCAAAGTACAGACGCCAGCACATCAACCTACTACAATCTGTCAAATTTCTTTAGTAGATTTTGAACTTTATCGCTAAAGCATAAGGTTCAAGGTTGATTGGGAAAATTTGACAGTTTCGGGTAGCTTGATGTGCTGGCGTCTGTACATATGCAGTTAATATCACTGGGATTTATCTTGAAATGAATCACAGCTTTTCACAGATAATTAATAAATCGAGCGTTTATTGAATCAATCAACGCGTTGAGAGAATCTATGAGTTAATTAACCAACTAACAAACTAATTTATTTGTGATTAGTCGTACGGTTGGTTGAATATTTCAGTTTATAATATATATTGTAAATTGTCAACTGGCAGAATATCATGTGAAGTCAGGGGAATTCATTGTTTATCTACCTACAGCCATCATAAATTGCCAGTAAATTCAAATTACAACTGTCATTATTTGATAGTTTGATCTTTGGTAGATTGCGTCACCCTTTGTAAAATTTCTACACATACTCGTATATAACGAAGGCAGTTCCATTTCCTCGTTATCAGAATGGTTGGCCATGATGGATGGGTAACCGAAATAAAAGTCAAAGCACTTAGTAAATACGTCTATCAGGGCACTATAGTTCAATAATCACAAAACTATAACTAAACTAGGCAGATGCAATCAGATTTTAAAAGAGAAACGCGCTTAGGCGCGCACAGGTTGCCTTTGCCTGTATTAAAACAGACAAAGGCAACCTGTCGCGATCCCAAAAATGTTGTTCCTTCGACCCTGACGTTTTTCTCGACTCTCATTTTTCACCAAACTTCAAAAATGTCAAATGCCAACCGACAAGTGACCGCCGTCAACCCAGTGTTGTCACTTTCTATATTGACCTCACCCAAGCGTACTTTTATCGTAGTCCACTGCTGGACATGGGAATCTCTCAGGCTGCGCAACAACACCCTTTCCACCCTGCCTTCTGCATCTATTCTGTACCGGCTACCTTTTTGAGGTCGTCGGTCCATCTAGTTGGGGACGTCCCACACTACGCTTCCAATACGCGGACTGGACGTGGCTTGACTGAACATGAAAATGTTCAGTCAAGCCATGTCCAGTCCGCGCATGAATAAAGCTGTGCACAGACTTAAACAAACCAGTTTTTCCTGTAATTGTCGAAACAGCTTTCAAAGGAAAGCTGTTCCGACAATTACAGGACAAAATAAACAGAAAAAGTGATTTAATACAAAGGTATTAAATCACTTTTTCTGTTTATTTTGTCAACTTTAACTATGAGATTTGTTGCGGTGTGAGTGTTTTGTCAACTTGAACTATGAGATTTTATAATAACGAAAATACGGTCCTTTTTTCCTAGAAATATGCACGTAATTGCATTTGTCAGCATTAAGTAAAATTTTATTGTCTAAATACCACTGGGAAAAACGGTCTAAGTCTACTTAGAGTTTATATGGATCCTGATTGCACTAAATTCGTTTCATAATTTTTAGATCATCCGCGTATAACGTGGCGTCTTATTTTGCACACTCAAAGATATACATCTTCGATTTTGCAAAATAAGACGCCACGTCATTTATATATATTGCAACCAACACACCCAAATAGGAGCCTTGAGGTACGCCGCGTAAAAACACCACCTTGTCAAACGCCTTGCTAAAGTCGGTGTAGATTATATCTATCTACAGGTAATCCACTGTCGACGGCGACGTTGACTAAATCCGATATATACTCGTAGCACGCAACATTGGTTCCAGTCAAATGCAAATTATTTATTAGTCACAATTTGTACAAGAATAGAATAGACTGTGATCCCCAAACTAGACATTTGCCTGTATCTTGGGAGTCAGTGTGGCGACATTTTCAAATTTAAGTGGTGCATAGTGCATAGTGATTATTGCAAGTCAGGAAAAGTTAAACTAAAATTTAACTAATCTAAAATTATACAAATATAAAAATAAAAAATCAAGATCAATTAAATTGTGGACGTCAGCAAGAACGTAGGAGTACATTTTGTCGAACGGCCTTTCATGAAGCCGTGTTGCTCAGGCATCAATGTTTGTCTCACATGCCACGAAAGTATAGAATATACTAAAGCTTCGAACACCTTGCCAAAAACAGACAAAATAGATACTGCAGTGCTATTCTGTAAAAATCTCACCGTGAAAACTTAGGTGAAGTGAGGGTGGAGTGAGCTGTCAATAGTGTCAATTCCTAGCGAAAACAAACTCACTTCATCTAAGTTTTCACGGTGAGATTTTTACAGAATCGACCGGCAGGTCTATAATTATTCACTGCGGACTTGTCATCCGACTTAAAAATCGGTACTCATCGTGCTTCTTTCCAAGTCTTCGGAAAACAACCTGTGCTCTATGATTTATTATAAATCATAGAGAGGCTTCCTCAAAAAGTCACAACATTTTTGCAATAAAATTTTGTCTGGGCCTGACGAGGCCCTGGCCCTTTATTGGGGTCAAGTCTATTTAAAGCTTTAATTACAGAATCTGTGTTTAGTGTGAATTGGGTCAGAAAATCAGAATGCTGACGTTGCGCAGTCTTCAGACATTTTTGTCTAGTCTACATCTGTGCAGAGCCATACTCCAAAATGAATCTCACCACATCTGAATAGAAATAACTCAGTATTGAATTAATTCAAGTGGAACGTTCCTATTCTAAGTTTATGGGCACAGTTCAGTCTAGGCGGGCATTGATAATAATTTTCCTTCACAAACGCGTGTGATAGATTATACTAATTATAGATATTGTTATTATTATCATAAGTATTCCCAACGGATATCCACCTTCAATGTCGTTGATATTTTAAATGACGGTAGATGGAAACGTCAAAGTTATTTGTTCACGACTATAAAAGAGGGAGCTCTGAGTGGCAGGGATGATTCTTGTTCGAGACGTTGACCAGGACGGAGCTCCGGCCTATAGATGTTCAGTTGATTAGTACTAGTAACGTTATTATGTGGAATAGATCGACCAGATGTCACGTAAGTTAATTGATATTATTTTATAGATTATTGCTGATAACTATGGTGTTCTGTATATGTTATAATTTTTATTTTATTTTATTAAATAGGAACAACAAACAGCTACATTATGCAATATTATAAACAGAAAAACATAAATTACTTAAGTAATAATGTAACCCACAACGCTGTTCACAGATTACCATTAATAAACAAAACCTTAGTCACTAGGAGGTGAACTGTTCATGCATGACAGCTACACTAATAAAAACAATAAAATGAAAAAACAAAACAGTATTTTTAAAACAGCTACAACAAACAATTAGTCTAAGAGTTCAAGTGTCTCATACAAAAGGCTACGAAACCTTTTCAAAGAACATGTAAATATGTCTGTGTTCGAATATTTCATTATAGGTTGCTGCCATTCGCCGAACTGGCGAACGTAGACCAGTGTTAGATCGGCTGGTACCTACTGCAAAGAGTTTGCCTGCACGTACCCGCCGTCTATGGACAGTTCTGGGGACTGCATAGCACAATACATTGTTTAAATCAATACAATCAAAATTGCCATTAACAATATTATACAATGTCATTGCTTCCAATTGTTTACGTCTAGAACTGAGCGTCAAAAGCTTGTACTTACTGAGCAACTGGTTATACTGTAGATACGTTTTATAACACCTATAGTGCATTGCACGAAGAAATCTACGTTGGACATTCTCTATCATGTCAATGTATTTGCCATAGTACGGGTTCCAGATGGATACGGCATATTCAAGCTGGGAACGGACTAGGGTTTTATACAGACAGAGGTACGAAGAGGTCCGCTTAAAGTCATGAGTGGATCTCATTATGAATCCGTACATCTTATATGCTTTATTTACAATTTGATCGATATGCAAATCCAAGCAGAGTTTCGAGTCAAGCAATATACCAAGATCACGAACCGAGTTTACATTATTCAATAAAACATTACACAGTGAGTATGGAAACCTTATGATGTTTTTATTTTTGGTAAAATTTAGGTAGTTGCACTTGGGAATGCTCAGATGGAGCTTACTAGTATAACAATAGTCCGTGAGTCGATCCAAGTCCTCTTGGAGAAGATAGCAATCCTGAATACTATGAATAGGTCTGTATACTTTGAGGTCATCAGCATATAACAAAAACTTGGAATGATGAAAACAGTTACCAATATTATTTATAAAAATAATGAATAAAAGAGGACCTAGAATAGAGCCCTGCGGGACACCAGATGTAACCCGAGTAGCATGAGAGTGGTATCCATTAATAACAACCCGTTGACAACGGTTAGTGATGTAAGAAATGAACCATCGCAACAAGTTACCACGAATACCGTTGAAAGCTATTCGGTTCAGCAATAATTCATGATCCACCTTGTCAAAAGCTTTCTGAAAGTCCGTGTACACTGCATCAACTTGTATACGATTGTCGATGTTATCAAATAGGTCACTAGAAAATATCAATAAATTAGTTGTCGTGGATCGCTTTTTCACAAAACCGTGCTGTTGTTGTATAATAGTGTTATGCAGGATAGGGTACACTTCGTTATGTACCAGTCTCTCAAAAAGCTTCGACAAGGTAGATAAAATAGAAATAGGTCGGTACTGCTCAACACTACGCTTAGATCCACTCTTGTGTACAGGTGTGATATTAGCCTGCTTCCACACCGTTGGCATAACACCTTCCGTGATACATTTATTGTAGATTATAGTTAGGGGTCTACATATAAAGGAAGCAGTATTTTTAAGAAAAAACGCCGACAGTCCATCAGGACCTGGACCCTTAGATGGATCAAGGGATTTCAGTTCGGCCAAAACCGATTCTTCCTTAAAGTGTAGGTTAGAAACAACAAACAATAATATGGCCAATATTGCTAATATTAGAAATGTGTGGCAATTTAAGGAATTGTTGATAGAATACTTTAATACTGTTTCCGTGGAGTTTCTTGTCCTTCTTCTCCACGAGGACCTAGATTTGGAACGGACGACTAGCTTTCTGATTATTTACTGACAAGCCTTAATTGAATAAATGTTTGGTCTTGTCTTTCTGTGCTTTATTTATAGAATCCTTTCCCTATAATACCATATTAATAGGTATTACACATATTAAATAACTATTGGGGTAATATATATATACTTAAAGATAGATTATACTTTATTCCGCTAACATCAGAAGTGGGATTGTTCTCTAGCCTTTTAAAACAGTTTACTAATACATTTTTTTTTGCTATTTTCATGATCGATATTGGAGCTTTTGACGATCTTCTGGAAGCCGTTGGTTGACGGGTCGCAATCTACTCTCACCATAACTATGATATCGCTCCGCCGCCTCTGAAATCGGGGCTGCGGTGCTGCTAATTACTGTGTGAGCTTTGAAACCATGGAACCTCAACCTGCTGTAAGAACTTCAAGAAGCTTTCCAGGCAATAAGAAGTTGCTGGAGTCGGTAAGTCCCTTAGAGGCTCTTTTAGATCAAAACGAAGTGCCATTAGATACGATGATTAAATTGATAGGCTACGTGTTGAAAAATACTTCTAGATATTATTATGTAACATTTAGTTTACACTTGGCTTATAAACGACGATAATTAGGATATTTTGACGATGTTAACTACTTGATAATCATTGAACCAATTGCTTTAACCCTTATGTGAGTGACAAATAAAACACCTTTAACAGAGTGACGAGGTACCCGGGTACCTTCATACAGTTTACACCTACCTACATACAGTTTTGCGATATTAGCAGAATCTTCTAGTGACGAAGGTGTGTTTGTTGCTTCTGATAATGAACATGATTATATTCCTTTGGTTGAAGAGGGTAGATTTGAAATTTCGGATGTTGAGTCAGAAGCTGAAGTTGAAAATGAGATTGATTCTTACGATTCCGATGCGAGTTTTGAAGGCGAATTGCTTGAAAATATTCTTATTGCAAAAGATGGAACACGGTGGCAATCTGAACCACTTCCCAGAACATAAACTAGTATTATTTGGTATTCTAATCTTTGGTGGGGTGCATAGATCTAATAAAGAGCATTTGACTGAACTGTGGAAATCTAGTCACTTACCATTATTTCGGGCTGCGATGTCCCATGATAGATTCAAAATGCTGCTACGCTTCATAAGGTTTGATAATGATGTAACGCGCCCTGAACGTTTGTTTGCTGATAAAGCCGCTGCTATACGAGATATTTGGACTATGTTCATTTCAAATTTGAATAAAATCTACAAGCCTCGTGAATGTATTACCGTTGACGAACAGCTATATGGATATCGTGGGCGGACTCGCTTTACTCAATACATGCCATCAAAACCTGAAAAGTATGGCATAAAAATATTCTAGGCTTGTGATGTAAATAACTCCTATCCCCTAAATGGACAATTATATACAGGAAAGTCAGGTGATGGCATACGTCAAACAAATGTAGGAGAATGCACTGTATTAGATCTCGTGGCTAAATATTAAAACTCAGGGCTGAATGTAACTACGGATAATTTTTTTACGTCGCTTCAATTAGCCCATTCCTTGAATTCGTGGAATATGACACTAGTTGGAACGGTAAGAAAAAATAAACGTTCTCTTCCTGCTAATATGCAAGCACACAAGGAGAGGGCGATTTATTCTTCTAACTTCGCATTTAGCAAAGAAGCAACTGTGTGCTCTTACCAAAGACATATATTTAATCTCTTTGGCTCTTACGTACCTAAAAAGAATAAAGCAGTAATTGTTGTCATCAATGCACATGTCACCAGTTATTGAAAGTAATAAGGAAACTGCCAAGCCAGAAATAATTTTATATTATAAGCAGAATATACCGTAAAACGTAGGACAAATCGGTGACCTTTAGCACTTTTTTACAATATCATTGACATTGCAGCTTTGGCAACATATATCATTTACATGGAACATAACCCACAAATTGGTCTCGAGTGACAGACGTACAAAGTTTTTGAAATCATTGAGTCTGCAACTGTGTGGTAAAAATATAGAAGAGAGATCAAAAAATTGCATTGTGACTTCAAAATTACATGTGAGATCTGCAATGCAGGACGTGCTTGGCCGAGAACTTGGGCCGTCAATTTCTTCTGGATCTACAACTTCTATAAGTCAGACTAGACGAGATTCTACAGGGCGTGTTGCAGTCGTCGGAAGTTGTTACCTATGCAGAGAACTCAAACGCAAGCAAAGAAAAACTCGAAAAGCTTGCACTAACTGCAGAAAACCAGTTTGTGATGAACATGCACTAACTCGTCCAACATGTAACACCTGCTTCGAAAGCTGTACTAATAATATTAATAATGCTAATACTAATTCTGTATGAACAAAGATTTGTATTTTTATAGAATTCTTATTAACATTTTGTATAAAATTATAAATACTTACTTCATAGTCACAAAGAGGTACCCGGGTACCTCGTCACTCAATTATGAGTTCATAATATGTTTTGGTTTCCACAAAACATTGTAAATAGTAGACTTGGTCAATACATTAAAAAATATGCAATTCATAAATAGTTAAGAGCTCTCAGGAAGTCACAGCTACCTACAGGGCGTAAAACATATTTTTTTTAGAATTTGAAAACGCCAAAGTTACCCGGGTACCTCGTCACTCACATAAGGGTTAAAATAATATTTAAGAATACAATAATAGCAAAGAGTAGTATAATGCATAAAGATGAAACTTGGTGATTATAACTTATTGTGAATATCTAGTTGACATCTCCAGTTATATATATTTATAGTTTTCAGTAATATTGTCAGAATGACCGAGCGATGAGATAATTGAATTATTTTCATGTTCGTTGGTTAATGCTTAGATTCAAAAGCTGTTGAATATGAATGGTTTACCAAATCATTGCTATCCCAATTTTATATTGGTAACTGTAAATTATACCGATAAGCAATTTATTTGTTGGCTAATAGCTGTCACAATTACGAAGCTTGGTTTCAATGTAGAGGTACGTAGGTACCTAATTTGACTAGATATTGTATTTGTTTCCGCTGGTCGGTCATTTGCTTGGTGTAAGTCTATCCCACTAGCAGCGGGTGGAGGGGACTTGACATGTCTAGGCAATTGGCAAAACAAAAGTGAATTACAATTCTAGAAAAAGGGTACCTAATGTACTTCGGGAGCGAAGTACTTGTCAGTATGGCCGTGATAGATTATACTAATTATAGATATTGTTATTATTATCATAAGTATTCCCAACGGATATCCACCTTCAATGTCGTTGATATTTTAAATGACGGTAGATGGAAACGTCAAAGTTATTTGTTCACGACTATAAAAGAGGGAGCTCTGAGTGGCAGGGATGATTCTTGTTCGAGACGTTGACCAGGACGGAGCTCCGGCCTATAGATGTTCAGTTGATTAGTACTAGTAACGTTATTATGTGGAATAGATCGACCAGATGTCACGTAAGTTAATTGATATTATTTTATAGATTATTGCTGATAACTATGGTGTTCTGTATATGTTATAATATGGCCAATATTGCTAATATTAGAAATGTGTGGCAATATAAGGAATTGTTGATAGAATACTTTAATACTGTTTCCGTGGAGTTTCTTGTCCTTCTTCTCCACGAGGACCTAGATTTGGAACGGACGACTAGCTTTCTGATTATTTACTGACAAGCCTTAATTGAATAAATGTTTGGTCTTGTCTTTCTGTGCTTTATTTATAGAATCCTTTCCCTATAATACCATATTAATAGGTATTACACATATTAAATAACTATTGGGGTAATATATATATACTTAAAGATAGATTATACTTTATTCCGCTAACACGTGCCTGTGTTTTATTTCTAAAAACGAAAAGGTTTACGAATTACGAATGTACTTTGTGAGTGTGTGTTTGTGTTTTTATATTTGTTACTTCTTCACGCTCAAACGGCTGGACCAATTTTGATAACATTTGGTATGGAGGTAGCTTGTCAGCTACCTACATACCAAATGTTATCAAAATTGGTCCAGCCGTTTTAAAATATAGGCTACTTTTTATCCCGATATTCTTACGGAATCGAAACTTATCCGGGTAAAACCGCGGGGCGCAGCTAGTAGGTTATAAAACATCATGCTACGACCCATAGAAGCCAGGCAAAAAGAAAAATAGTCAGAAAGAACGCTAAGCGAGAACGAAGTAATAGCGCGGGCAGGCGATACGATGCGATGCGGTGGTTCAGGGTTCGAAACACACGGACGAAGTCACGGGCAGAAGCTAGTTATTTTATATATTAATTCATTCATGTTAATTTAGATAATTGTTATCGAATCATTTCGACAAGCCTGATACCAATTTCAGGAATATATTTGTGTCTAGCTATCCTCAATAACAAAAACAAAATACACAAAAATTAACCGATTCCGAACAACAACTCACGATGACAATTTATACTCGATTAATCCGATAAAAAACCACAATAGAAATAGCCGGCCGAATTAGTTCGCCTATAAACGTCCCAAGTTTATCCGGGTGACACAATCTCACCCGGGTATTGATTTTAATTCGGCCCGGTTTGATCTTCCATACACGGCCGGCGATCCGGTTATTATTAATTGAATTTATAAAGCCGCCCGGCCTTTGTTGGATCAAATGGGATGAATGAGGCTTTTTTGCAAGAGTTAAGCTAAAATATTCGTTCGAAATAGGTTTGGAAAGGATTTTCTTGTTATTATTCTCAATTCTAGTCGGTTCGTGGATTCCGAGGGACATACATGATTAATTTAAGAGATGTTTCGTTTCCGTTATTAATTAATACACGTGTGTATAAAATAATGAAAACGACACAGTGGAATAGGTCATTTTTAATTTTCATGTAAATTGTTCCAAATACAGAATTTGTTGGTAGCTTTTAATTGGTTTAGGTACTAAAACTTTAAGCAAACGATAAAAAAAACACTATTTATAAGTGAAAAATAACTTTACTTTTCTCTTTGTGGTGTTTTTTTCTGAAAGTCGATTTTATTTTTTACCCGACTGCGCCAGAAGGAGGGTTATGTTTTTGAGTGTATGTATGTATTTTGTTAACTTTGCTTTTGTTAACGTTGTTATTATAACATCATCAAAGATACACAAAGTGGATTAAATACGTATTATCGACGCTAACTTAAAAAAAAAAAAAAACAAAAAAAATTATATGGGTGGGTCCCATATAAATTCTCTCCCGAGGCAAGCCCTATCAATTAAAAGAATAATTTTTGAAATCCATTTAATTTTCGGAGGTGTGTGGCATAACATATATTATGGATATTAAAAAAAATACAGTCGAATTAAGAACCTCCTCCTTTTTGAAGTCGGTTAAAATTATTGACATTAGCAGATCAATAGCCAGGTGGGTGGACGACCTATAGAAGATCGCGGGAAGACCTGGATGAGACTCGCACAGACCAGAAAAGCATGGCACAAAAGGGTATAGGCAGACCCAGCAGTGGATGGAACAAGGCTGCCGTTGACGATGACATAAAACAGTTCACACACTCTAACTAAAGAACCGTTTTGTCTTTTAGTGACAGTACAGTTTTGTGTTGTTTTTTTTTTTTCAGGTTCTACACTATCTACATTTTGACAACTTTGACTATGTGACTGTTTTGTTGCAAGTATGCGTGACATCACACGTGTATTACGTGTATCACGTGTGTGTCACGTGTATTTTCTTTCTTTATTTTATAAAGCATAGCATAATCAGCCTATAATGTTCCCACTGCTGGGAACAGGCCTCCTCTCAGTGAGAGACACTGGGCCGTAATCCACCGGGTGGGCTCAGTGCGTGTTATTAAATGTCATATATCTTAGAATTTTGGTTCTAGGACATGCCGGCTTCCTCACAATTTTCCTTCACCGTTTTGAGAGCAGTGGTGATGAAATAATTTACATAAATTAAGTGCCTATCACGATTCGTACCTACGACCTACAACTCGTAAGTCGCGGCCGTTACCACTGGGTCACCACTGCTCCCACACATATGTACATCCACAGCCTAATTAAACTCATTCAATTCTGATTGACATCTGAGTAGGTGAATGGAGGTAGGTACATAACAAGATGTGTTTTCTTTTATTTCCTTACAAAAAATTATATATCCAGTGACAAAGTAAACACATGCCAGTATCATCTGTAATTCCAGTAATTAGATTATAGTTTATATAAATAATCGCGTGTTAAGGCTCCTTCAAACAGGCGCGACACGCGATAAAATAGCGCGCGACACAAAGGCACCGCAAGTCGCGCAACGAGCGGTGCCTTTGTGTCGCGCGTGATTATATCGCGTGTCGCGCCTGTTTGTAGGAGCCTTTACTGTGCGAAGCCGATGCTTTGTTCCTGACATCCTCCTTATATTTATGGTGAAAGATTTAATTCGCTTTGTTCTCAAGTTGGGGCAAAAAAATGTAATTGGTTTTCGTAGTGTTTTGGTACTATGTGGAATTTCAAAGTAAATTAATATTAGGTTTCGGCAAGGTTTATTAACACAACATTTAGTTTAACTGTCAAACTTATATTGACTGCTCGGACTGAAATAACAACACTTGACTGAAATTACTTGACATAATGGCTGATTACTGTTGGTATTAGTTACGTAACGAGTTTAGTTCAAGTTGAATAGAGAGTAGTTCTGTCCAAACGTTAGTAAAAAGTGCCAGTTTTTCATTGTACAGATTCACGTACAATTCAAAAAACTCTTGAAATGGAGCAGGTACTTTTGAATTGCCAAGGAGTCAGTCAGTCAGAATAATACAGATCGTTACTAATTTCAAAGCCTAATTGGTTCCTATGGAGAAGAACGGATAAGAAACTTCAGGGACGCTCTTTTAAATCGAAATATTGTTGCGACATAAAACCTTCATTACATAAATCTCTCTAACATTCACTTTTTACAAAGCCTTACGGCTCGTACACACAGGCGCGAGTGCAAACACGATCCCCTATTGAATCTTATAATTATTACGTTATTGATAAACCAACTCCAGCGCTGTTGTTGTGGTATTAATTATGAACTATTTAGATAATAATCCCCTACCTCGTCTTATGCGGGTATAGTTACCACGCCTATCGAAACGTAATAATATAACGTTAGCTTGTATTTATTGAGTTTTGCTTGTAGTTATAGGGGACCTCACTCATTACTAACGCTCTGCTATTGAAGTATAATTTTAAGGGCATGAAAACACAGTGTATCTCACAAGTAATACATATTATATTAAATTAGATTGTTTAGTGCGATTGCCAAGTCAATCTATTTATTTAAAACATAAAAGATTCACGAACAATGGTCCATTTGAAGGATTAAGTGCGGAAACCAAATCCATAACATAGTCATAGAACATAAAAGATTTTTAACATTGATATGGTCATTAAAAGATGTTGTTAGGTTAGCTAATTACGTAATAACTTAAGACAGAAGGTCCCTTAAGTAGGGATTGAATAAATTAACCGACTTGGTATTACATGGATCTCACAACTTTTTAGAGTAGAATAACTGAGTTGCGAGACTTAGTTTTTTTTTACAAGTTATGTTTTTGATGGCATCTCACTTCTTTTTGTAGATAATCCTTCTTTTTTTCCTTTTCAGTATCTTCTACTTCTTGAATTCCAACAACGGATTTTCTTAAAGCCCACTCTCTGTCTTATAAGCTTTTCTTATTTTTGTAGGTAGTCTTCCTTTTTGTCTTTTCCCGTACTACTTCTAATACTAAGATAAAGCGTAGGTAAGCATAAGCGTGGGAGCCGCAGCGCGGGCAAGCCATCTCCGCCGGCTGCGGTTATGATTATTATTAGTGTTCTTTTTTTCACAGCAATTTCGGGCAATTTAATCTACGTAATATTTTGCGGGATTTTGGTACAACTTCATAAGACGTATCCCATTCTTGCTTTTTCATTCCGTTGATTGACCATTTTACAAGTTACCTTTGAACATAATCCGTTGACCATTTCACAAGTTATCTTTGAACATAATTATATCTAGGTACCTATCTACACGTATTATTCCATTATATTAGGCACACGGATTCATTCACTGCAAATGTAACTTTGTAATCTTATATATTTATATGGGATTACAAAGTTATTTATGCAGTTAGTGTATTTAGAAAAGTGGACCGAAATTGCAAAATATTTTAGTTTTTACTTAATTTATACACTAAACACTAATTGTATTCTAAATTTGAAGCTCCTATGTCTGCTAGAAGTGCCTTAGAGTTTTGATGATCGGTCAGTCAGTCAGTGAGTGAGTGACATAATTAAGAAACTTTGACTTTTTTATAATTCTTAAAGTACTAGTTTAAATTGGATGAAATTTAAAATATACCGTTTTTATACAATGCCTGCTTGGTTACTGAAAATTCAGTCTTCTACTTTTATCCACAACGAAATTATAGGGGGTCGAAAATGGCCTGAACTGTTTCGAGAAAAGGATGGTACGGCCGTGCCGCTTTTTGCTCGACTTGGCGGGGGCACTGCCGTGCCCCCAGATATTCGAAATAAAAATACAAGGACCAAAAATATTATATGAAACATTTGCTGCGAAATAAATTCTATGAAATTTATGTCTGTGAAACAAGGGAACACCGTTACTTACATACATACGAGTAGGTACATACATAAACTCACGATACAGATTGCCACCTGTTTCGATCCTCACATACCTACTCCTTGTACCTCGCACACATCTGGTCATACACGCACGCCGGTTGTGAGTATTACGCACCTGACCTTTCTGAAAAACATCACCGATGAGGTCAGTATTTTTCTACCTAGGGCCTAGGACGTCCCCTCTCGGCGTTTCTACTTATATCTGCATTTTTTTTTTCAAAATGGGAAATTATCAAATGAACCCTCCTGCTCTGGGTGGACCGGAAGGGAGTGTAAACTCTTACTGACTAAAACCCACCCGTATTCCTTCCTTAGCCCTTTATGTTCCGGGCCAGCGGTAACCCTTTCGGACAATCCCGTTGACCCGGCAGGCTTCGGCCCTGACGGGCCCCTTCGGTTGATGTCATCTCTTTGAGGCGCGCGTGGAACACTTACGCGCCGTCCGGCACGGGCCTGGTCCTGATCGGACGGTGAGCTACCCATTACTCTCCGCCCGCAGGCCCGCGCCTACGGTGACTGGGAGTCGTCGCGCAGCTCCCGACGCCCGGAGCGTCTCCCGCGGCGGCTGGGACGGGAGGCTCTCTCCCTCAGCCGGTCCGCCGCTTCCTTTGCTAGCATGACTGCTTCGAAGAAGGAGGCGACTGCCCCCCACTCCCTCTCGCCCCGGACCATGGCTTCAACCAGGCCCGTACGCGAGAGGTCGCCGCCGCTGCCGATCGCGTCTACGAGGACACGGCGTACTTTTTGTTAGTCGCCTTTCATTCATCCTCTTAACATGACCATCATCGTCATCATCTGCCTAGCCTTTCCCCAACTACGTTGGGGTCGGCTTCCAGTCTAACCAGATGCAGCTGAATACTAGTATTTTACATGGAGCGACTGCTTATCTGACCTCTACAACCCAGTTACTGGGTAATACGATACCCCTTGGTAAGACTGGTTGTCAGACTTTCGGGCTTCTGACGACCCGCAACGACTGTCAAAGATCCACGAATGACAGCCGGGACCAACGGCTTAACGTGCTTTCCGATGCACGGAGGGGTCAAAATGACCATACCATTTAAGAGCGTTATTACAAAACCGAAGTGCTCAGTTTTAGGTAAATTCGACGGCGCGCGGCAGCAGATGCGCACGTGTGCGTCTAGGGAAGAACGCTATGCACACATACAAACCGCTATGCGTCGGACGCCAGGATCAAACCAACAAGAGCCTTCGTTTTCAAAATAAATTAAATTACTGTTATTATAGTTCATGAAATATTATTTGTACCGATGAGTGTTACCTACAACGGTTTGAGTTACAATAGGGTCATACAAATTTACTTCACTTTTAATTTTTATTTTATACCACTAAAGTGACAAACTAGCATACGGCCCGCTTGATGGTGTGTAGTTACCGCAGCCTAAAGCAGTGTTGCCAGTGACAGATAGTCAAATGTAACATGAGAGAGCTCAAAAAGTAACATTTTCACGAGAAAAGTAACATTACCTTATTTTTTGTGGAAAACGACTAATAATAACATGGCACTTTATTACATAAAAAAAAGCTGTCCCCTTAGTAGGCTTCGAAAGAATCGTAATAACAAACTGAACTGAACCAACACGGATGCCACTACTAGGCTGTCGCTCACTCGCCTAAGTAAGCGGGATGGGTCATTTAGAAATTCACGCGAGTGAGTGAATATGCGATACGACAAACGAAGTGAAAAATTTTCGCGCTGTCGTCGCGTCAGAATTTGGTCACAAAATCAAGACAATCAAGTGCGCCAACATGACGAACGAAACCTTTCTTGTATGCGTTCCGTTTCATGTTTATTTTTTGTTTTCTGTGAAATATTTTTTATTAAGTCTTAAAAGTAACATTTTGAGGCGTGTAACATGGAGGTAACATGAGAGGGTCAAAAGTAACGTAAAATGTTACAAAAGTAACATACTGGCAACGCTGGCCTAAAGACGCTTGCATTGCCAGAAGCTGCATTACTTGCGCGTTGCCAGCCTCTAACATTACTTACAAATACTTTTGTGCTACTTTTATAAATACTTTTTGTACCTACTTTTTTTACGAAG
The DNA here is from genome assembly GCA_927399505.1 of Luperina testacea. Taxonomy (NCBI): domain Eukaryota; kingdom Metazoa; phylum Arthropoda; class Insecta; order Lepidoptera; family Noctuidae; genus Luperina; species Luperina testacea. The sequence continues at coordinate 1,415,221 of OV656757.1, forward strand.
TTTAATATATTATGTAATTTATTTAGCAGGTAGGAAGACATTTTAGTACTTATTTATAGAAATAAATGCAATGTGATGTTGTTTCTACAGTTTGGATAAAAATCGGTTGTCTGTAAAGTCGGTTTACGGACGATAGTTTAACGTGACAACGTCATAACAAAACATTAATGAAATTGCCGAACGCGGAGGCCGATTCGGCAGCGTTCGACATCATCTGTCTCTCATCGCTCGTTCCGCGCTCTCGCTTGCACTTCAAGCCGCCATGGCGTACAACGCTACAGCAGAGCAAGGCCGCGAGGTAACGCTACATGAGTCATGTTTTTTTCGTGTGTGCAGCCAGCTTCATCGATTTATTAGACGTTGTCACGTCAAAAAAGTCAAAAGAAAATAAAAAAGACAAATCAAAAGTCGTTTTATTAAAATTAAAAATTACAACTGTGAACTTGTAACGGTTCATGAGACACTAGCAGACAGACGGACGGTCGGACATCGGAGCCTTAGTAATAGGGTCCCGTTGGCACCCTTAAGGTACGGAACCATAAAAAACCAGTATAATAATTGTAAAATAATTAAAATAATATTCTCCGAAGCGGCATAGACCGTGCTTTCCTCGAATCTATGATTTCAGGAAGCACGCACTCCTCATAAAATTCTTACCGCTGAGCTTCTCTTGCGCGTTTCAAATTATCGGCCAAAACCTTTTTTTTTATTTTGACAGCACCAAAAGTTCTATTTTGCCCATTATTGTGAACTATTGTCTGAAAATAATTAATTAAATTAATGTTGGAGATAAATAAAAAAGTCAGAAAAATTAAAAACAACAACTATTATTTACGTATGTTTTTTTTCTATAATTATATTCGCGTTGGAACATCATAGGAAAATAATTATATTATATACATTACAATCAGAACATAACTAATTAAAAAAAAAAACTCACTTGTATCAAGAAGTGTTGGTCGCTTTTTATTCGTGGCGAATTGTCGAACGAGATCACGTGACGGCAGCAGCGAGTGAGCGCTACGTCCTCCCTCTGAAAGCGCTCGGCGCGGACTAAAGCTAAGACCGTGCATCCCGAGATTTATATTGATAAAAAAGCATTGCATAAAACAATTGCTTAAAAATATTATTTTACTTTAAAATAGAGTATTTTTTTTTTTCAAGCAAGGTGACAAAGTAACCTTAGTTATTAAACACTTTTTGTTTGAATTTCTATTAAATAAACAGAGATAAAAAATATCATTTCGGCTGAAAAAATATCATTAACTCTCTGTTTTACGGAATTATTTTTGGTTTATTACTGTATTAAACATAATAAATTGATGTATGCATTCCAAAGTAGAAGATACAGTTGTAACGTGGACATTTTTATAAATTATTAAACTATTATATCTTCGATGTAACAGAGCATCGCGAGATGCCCGAAATTAAATTTTTATGAAACAGCCTTTGCAGGAACAAGTTTTTTACTGATTTATGTAAACAAACTGAAATTATTGAATGCGCTCCCAAAAGAAGGAATTAAACTTTCTCGGGCATGTATTTTTTTTACTATTGTGACTTTAGTTAAACCATAATCACAAATCAAAACTCGAGTCAAACGCTCTAAACAAGAAAAACTTGTGATAGCGCTCTTAAGCATAATCTTTTCAATTTTCGTCACTACATCTTCTTTACAAAAATATCTTTACAAAAGGTAAAAAGAACGAAATCTTTTCTTAGTCCCGAGGTGGGTCAGAATTAATATTTAATAACTGACTATGTGAACCAAAAGATAGTTTCACACCTGGTGTTTTATGGCGAAAAACGTATCGATCTACTTTGGTGTAGGTTTCTATTGAACATTGTTAAACATGTACAGGGAATATGAAGATGTAAAGTTAAGTATAACCTAAAAAAAAGCCCATAGGAACAGTCAGCGTATCATATTTCTCTTAAGAGGCCACACAAATAATAAAAAAAACCGGTCAAGTGCGAGTCGGACTCGCGCGCCGAGGATTCCGTACAAATTTGTAGGTATGTAAATAGTTAGAATAGAATAGAATAGAATACTCTTTACTCTTTTTTTTCTTTCTCTCTTTCTCTTTTTTTCTTTCTTTTTTTAAACGGTTTTATTTAGCTCACCCCGTTTGTTTTATTTATTATTTATTCTTGGGTCATATTTAGTAATTCAAATTTCACCCTCTTCCTGTCAACCGATTAATCTGAAATTTTGTATACACTTTGGATTTTGGTGACAATACAATTATGTTTATTCTTTATCATTATAAATTCAAGATGGCCGCCGCTACAAAATGGCGGATAATTTATGTTTTATTAATCCCATCAATATGGGTATCAAATGAAAGGGCTCAACAAGCAGAATACAATATACTATAAAAAATTGAAATCCAAGATGGCAGCCGCTACAAAATGGCGGATAACGTAGGTTTTATCAATCCCATCAATATGGGTATCAAATAAAAGGGCTCAACAAGCAGAATACAATATACTATAAAAAATTGAAATACAAGATGGCGGCCGCTACAAAATGGCGGATAACGTAGGTTTTATCGATCCCATCAATATGGGTATCAAATGAAAGTGCTCAACCAGTATAATACAATGTACTATATAAAATTAAAATCCAAGATGGCGGCCTCTACAAAATGGCGGATAACTTAGGTTTTATCAATCCCATCAACATGGGTATCAAATGAAAGGTCTCAACAAGTAGAATACAATTTACGCGAAATAAAAACTAAAAACTAGAAAATAAAAAAATAGGTAAAAAAACTTTTTCAGTTAAACGGTTTTATGTTAAACATACATTGCAATGTTTAAGATAAATGTACTAAAAACCAAAAAATAATAAAATAGATACAGTCATGGGAATTATAAACATATGCATAGACTAGACTAAAATAAAACCGTGGGGCACGTCAATTGTCTACAAATTATCGACTTAATGTGACGAAAACTTAAGCAGAACTTAAGTTTTATTATTCAAACATGGTAGGCTCTTTCATGAAAAGTATTATAATAACAAAAAGTCAAACACACATTTAATAAAATTAAAAGTTTTCTTTATAAAATCAATCAAATAACAAAATAGATTTTCTACATCACAGACTCTAAAACAACAAAATGTAAAATTACAAAATGTTTAGCCTCTGTTACTACTGGGACTATAGAGAAATAGTCCCAGTAGTAACAGTGGCTAAACATTTTGTAAGCGATACAATTATTTAGAAATGAAACGAAGCTTTCAATTTATTTTAAATTCCCAGTACACCAAACTCAAATCTCCTACGGTTTAATTAAATCAATTTTAGTGGCTAAGTAATGTTCTAGTTGTTTAAGCCGCCATTACTCTAATGCTTAATTACAGGACCTTTTAAACCGGCCCGACGGTTCCCTTTTAAGTTCACGACTCTCAAGTTACGTCACGATTTCTATTTGACAACATTTACATAACATAGCATAATTTCACCTGTATTCCCCAAAGAGTACGTAGAGATGTAATTGATCTAAAAAGGCGCTCAGTTAGACGGCGCGAAAAATTTCTTGCGGCCACCGCGGTTGCCTCGTGATGTGTTCAGTCATAGCAATTTATGTTTTATTAACTAGGACACAGCGTTGAAATTCTTTGTAACTAAACGCGCGGCGGCCGCGCGTCGGTCGCGCGGGGGCGGCGCGATGTCGACACGGTCGGCAGGCGTTCGATCTCGCTCAAATGTTCTCGATGTACGCCCCGCGCTCGCGACCCCGCATTCTCCTTTCCTTCAATCAGCCACTTCGCAGTCACTTAAATTTACGCGCGCAGCCGCCGCACAGCAGCCGCGCGGCCGCCGCGCGGCCGCCGCGCTGCCGCCACGTGGCGGCTGTGCGGTGAAGGCGCGAAATAATTTGGCATTAAAACGCGCCCAAGCCGATAGTGACTTGTTCCTCCTGTCATTGTGATAATGTTTTTGTACTGAATCACACCTGGGAACTTTCCGATTAATATGCAGATATTGAAGGTCAAAGTTCCACCTTTTCTGACGTTTGTTTACGAAAACAAGTTTTAAATGATAATATATATTTTGAAAGGACACTGATATAGAGACGAGATATAAAGAAATTCAAATTTCTATAGAAAACTTATTTTTCTCATAACTCGTCTTTAAATCAGTGTCCATTCAAAATAATATATTTGGGAACCTAGATATTCTGTAATCCAATCGGAAGAAACACACTCTAAGAATATGTTTAATTTACAAATTATTTTGGTATTACGTTTGTATGAACTACGCATGCTCCGCCGGCCTCAACGTACACGGTTTCGCGTTTTCACTTTATAAACATATTTTAATTTCATTATACCTACGTTACTGTTTATTTTCAATTTTCTAAAATAGCATCTTGGAGCAACCTTTACTTAAACAGCTGTAGCGTTCAGAACATATCGTTTCAATTAAATTAAAACGAATGAAGTGCAGAGAGTAGGCGAATTGAAGGAAAGAAAGAGAGCCCTATTTCGGCGAGTACCCATGTGTAAACCCGATCCGGATCAAATCCAAGATCCCTGTACCTTCAGTAGTAGCACTTGCAACCAACGACGTAGTCAAAAGTATAATAAATACATCTTTAAATGAAGTTAAAATAGCTATTTCGAAAAGGAAATATTTAATAACAATAATTTATTTATTTCAGACATAATTCTAGTCCATAGATTCAAACATTGATTAAAATTACTTAAAAAAATATAACATTAAATTCAAAACAGCTAAAAACCTAGAAAAAAATTGGCCGCGAAGCGGGGCCCCGTAAACATTAGATGCAAGAGCGAGCGAATGAGAATACAAATACCTTTACCTAATATCATATTAAACAGGGCCAATTGAAATCATAAGCAGACAGAAATAGGGACCCCGACGATACTAAATATTTGGCTTATTTTATTTCGCGTAAAATATGTTATACCAACTGAAATATTTGACTATATTAAAATTGGTAAAGGTACTAGTTGGTAAGCAAGTTATTGTTTAAACGTTCACTTGCAAAACATTAGGCTTGTGTCATATTTTTTGTGAAAAGTTTATTTACTAAGTATCTAATGATTTGGCAAATGAAATTATGCGGAAAATTGTTTGGGAAGTGATAATTTGTCAATATGTTTTTGATGAAACAAGGGAGACTTGTATAGCCTACATCGTTCGAACACAGTTCAGAAGAAACTCCTAGTATGGGGTAACGATAAGCTTTAGTAAGACCACCAATCCGTGTGATCACGAAAGCATGATAGTTTTGTTAACTTTTTTCCTTAGGAGGAGGAGGAACACGATCAACACATCTAACGTGGGTTCAAGAGCTGTCAGTGTCAATACTACACAATAATAATGACACTGACAGCTCTTGAACGCGGTTTAGGTGTGTTGATCGCGTTCAGGTTCAATGATGAAATCTGCCCTTAGTTTTGACCAATCAATTATTGTCCGGTTTTACTTTGAGCATGTAGGTAAAGCAAGCATTAAATCACGTTTAGCTTAAAAGCTGCTTTTTCTTAATAATTAACCAGCTCACTCGGCCACGCGTTGCTGTGGCTAACGTTTTTGTGCAATAAAATAATATTGCAATTATAAATGGAGATGTGAGCTATCCTATCTTTCAAGTTGGATCAAACTGCACACGGTGTACAAATTTGATTAAAATCGGTTAAGTAGTTTAGGAGTCCATCGCGGACAAACATCGTGACACGTAATTTATATATATTAAGAAGATAGGCTTGAGTTGACCATCACTTATTGTAATGTAAATCGAACAAAAAAGAACATAATGCGTTTTTTTTTATTGACAGAGCATTCAAACATCCCTCTTTGAAAATCACCCTTAGACCTGATTCATCGAATACCCACGACACAACCCACGTCCCACGACGGATGACCCACGAATATTTTATGTCCTGACCCGAACAGGGCAGATTAATTCGTAAAACGGTCGCCCTTCTATGAAACTCAATGGAGATCCCTTAATTAGAAAACGTCTTAAGGTAGAATTAGATGGGTCCTATTTTTGGACTGCACCTTGTTAAGGTGAAATGTTTTACCGATAAGATAAGTGGTACTTATGCGAATGTATGGGGATAAAGAAAGGTTGCTTTGCTGCTTAAGAGGTGGTAAGGTCGGACTTGTGGTTGAAATTCATTAACAGATAGGACTTTAATGAAGGCAGATTACGTAGATGGACTTACATGGACAAACTCCAATATTGTATCCAAATAAAACTATTCTCAAAGGGTGCCAACGAAGCCCTATTACTAAGGCTCCGCTGACCATCCTTCTATCTGTCACAGGGCTGTATCGGCTTTTGAAATATACTTAATAGGATGATATTCCCTACCTATAAGTGTTCAAGTTAGATGTTAAATCATCATTATTCTACGCGCAGAGTTGTAAACTAGAAACCAAATCCCGCCAAATAAAATCTAGTACATCTACGCTCAACATGCTACGTGTCTCGTAGGCTCGTAGCGGATATCTACTACGTGTCTCGTAGGCTACGTCGTAGCACTTCGTAGCCGATATGTAGCACGCGCCGAACCGCAATGTACGCTGTGCCCAAAATTTAGTTCAACCTAAATGTAGTGAGAATTTGTGGATCTATTGTTCGAATTGTGTTAAATATGAGCCTTAACTGTATACTACGCTAGTAACTCCGACGGAATAAGCAGGGTTAAATTAGATTTTTGAAGTGAAAACTTCTTTAGCGGCGCTGTGTACTTTTTTGGAATGGGTAAAAACTTCTAAACTCGCGTCAGGTCACGTGACCCTGATCGAAAATTCGTAAGACGTAAGACGTAAAACGTAAGACGCGCGTTGTTGAGGACAGCGCCATCTATGCACATCGGGAAGAACTACGAGGGCCTCGCGTACTAACTACGTAGTTCATCCAACAACGACGAGATGGCGCTGAACCACGGATATATAACTGACGACGAGCTCCATGCGAGCGGTCATCATACCTGATTTGCAAAAAACCCTATAAAATAAGGAACACACCTTAACACGCGTGTTTTGTTTATAAGACGATTCACAAAATACACTCGTAATTGTTCAAGTTTTCACTTCTGTCGGCACTACCGGAGTGCCAGTGTTTTTTTTTTTTGGGGGTGTATTCATTTATATCCCAGGCGACAATAGAAACAAAAGTTACACCGTCTAAACAATATTCAGACGACGATACAAGCTATTCGTTGCTTCAATCTTACTATTGGTATGCCACAGGCAAGACACTTTAAATGGTGTTCTAGCTGAGTTGATAAACAATGGCTTTAATTAGTATCTAAAACTGATTAAGTTACCATAATTTAAACATTTCTCATGATACTCCTGTATATTTTGGAATAATTTAATGCTTAAATAACTTTTGTATTTAAATACAACTTTAGGTGGCTTAATTTGTTTTAAAGTACCTCACTGATTAAATTAAAACCTATAGCCAAAACTAATTTTAATTTAACACGAAACGAATCCGGCGACAATTTTTTTTTTTTTTGTAATTTGTAAACTTTACCGGTGCCTGTAAATTTATGCCAAACAATTACAAATACCCTAACAATAGAATTAAACAACAATTAAACCGCAATCTAAATTCTCAATAGCTTTATAATTGCCGATGGTATTTAGTTAACAGGCTTCGGTAATCCGATATCGTTTAATCTGTTCTGTACGAAATCTGATCAACAAGAGTAAAATAGGCGATATAATAATACCTGCGTAGGAATAATGAATTAAAATCATTGAATCATAATCAGCCTATAATGTTCCCACTGCTGGGACACAGGCCTCCTCTCCGTGAGAGGAAGTGGGCTGTAATCCACCACGCGGGCCCAGTGCGGGTTGGTGGCTGTCACATGTTTTCGAATTTTTGGTTCTAGGACATGCCGGTTTCCTCACGATGTTTTCCTTCACTGTTTTGAGAGCAGTGGTGATGAAATAATTTACACAAAGTAAAGCGCCTGTCTGGGTTCGAACCTATGACCTACAACTCGTAAGTCGTGTCCGTGGCCACCACTGCACTCCATTCAAATCATTTGCCTGTTCTTATCCTCTATTTATTTATTAACAGACTTCAAAAATGCAGAAGGTTCTCAATTTGGATGTTTATATATTTTTTTAATGTATTTTCAGGCATACCTCCGTCATATATACACGGATTTTTTTTTTAATTTGTTAATATGCCTCAGGGGTGGTTCTATATAAATTGTATTAACTTTGCTTGGATTGTTTTTGAGTTAGCTTCAATAATATGTTTTTTTTTTCCACTTAGTTTATATTGACGATGTTTTAATAACTTCCTGTCACTGATATTTACATAGCAAGTAGTGTTATATGAATTTGTGTGGAGTAGGTACAGCTTGAAGGTTAAAATCCTTTTACAACAAAAAAAAACTTCTTCAAAAAAAAAAAACAGCGAAAAATAACTTTAATTTCGGAAGTCAGTGTCAAAAAACATAAAACGCGGAACCAACGAGACTCACTTCACTCAAATAAAGAAGGCATTTCTTTATTTGAGTGACCATGATTTGTTAATAACAAGTTGTAGTTTCTAGTTTATATTCGGAATGGTTTTAGTTAAATGTAGAAGTTTTGAAAAACAATTTTGAACAATGTAAAGTTTTTTTGTATTAGAATAATTGCAATACGTTTTCATCTAGTTGTTAGTGTGTTTAATTATTTTATTTTAATACCAAATATTATTTTGATTTTGCCTATTTGGAGTCGAAATAAAACTACAGCTACTACTACTAACTTGGTATATCTAGCAGAACGGTGAGCAAAAAAAATCTGGATTTCTAAAACAGAAACAGCAGATGTGAGCAATACTATATATTATCTACATACCATTACTGGGTAGGTACGTCTTTCATTGCTTTGACTTAAATATCCAGTTGAGTATGTCATGCTCACTCAAATGTCTCGCAGATAATGGCACGTGTTAGGTCACTCGGTTTCCTTTATCATGGTTGAGCTAAATGGTGCCGATGCTCCTCATGTGCGTGAACGGGTACCGTCAGTTGGGACTGGTCATTTCTTAGGCTTATTATTTTTATTGTTTACTATGGACGCTTTTGACGTACCTACGCGTCTTTCTAAATCATTCTATAAGTATCCAGACTAATCCATACTAATATTATAAATTCGAAAGTAACTCTGTTTGCCTGTCTGTCTGTCTGTCTGTATGTTACCTTCTCACGCCTAAACCACTGAACGGATTTGGATAAAATTTGTCAGAGAGATAGATTGCATCCCGGGGAAGGACATAGGATAGTTTTTATTGACATATATTGCGGGCGAAGCCGCGAACGGAAGCTATTCATCAATGAAACTTGAATGATGTAACAATAATTTGATTTAAAATAGTTTCCATGGAGTTTCATGCCCGTTCTTCTCCATAGGTACCTGCAACACTTTGGAATGAGCTATTATCTTCATCTTTCTGACCGACTGACTTCTTGACAATTCAAAAGTATCTGTGGTGCGTAGTTGAATTGAAATAAACGCTTTTAGATGTATGTAGGTAATAAGTTTTTAGCTTTTGTGGAAAATATGGCAGTATCTGCATTAATTTATTTAATTATCTTAAACAAAATCAAGATAATAATTGTACATACTATAAGCTAACATTTAAAATATTTATTTATTTATATATAGATACTTTATTGTACACCAGAAAATACATAACAAAAAAAATACGATTATGAATACAAAATATACAAGAAAAATAAGAGAAATATATAAGATTGAGTTTGAAATTAACACTCAATTCAGATATCATCAAAATCCAAAACATGACTTTATCAGCACAAACGTCATTCCACAGCACTCCGCAAACCAAACTCTAACCAGATGTAAATGGCGGGTAAATAGGTGCGTGCTACCCCCACAAATGCGCCATTTTAGCCACCACTCGACGATTGTGTGGTGGCCATTGTTATGACTATGATATTGTAATGTACAGTTGCATTTTGTCGACTCACTGAACAAATTGTATGGGAAACGACAACACCGCTTGAGGCAAGTCAGCAATTGAAACATTTGTAATTCGGAAAACAATAGGTAATTTATTTGTGAATGTACTTGTATGATTTTAATTTATATTTTTAGCCTGTAATATGGTCGTTTTAAACTGAAAGCCAAAAACTACTTCTTTTATAATTATATGTAGAGATATATAAAATAGCTTCTGCACGCGACTTCGTCCTCGTGAAATTTCATCCTCCCCCCATTCACCCTCTTTGGGATGGAATTTCTTATTGGAACTTCACAAAGAACACTCCCTCCAAATATCATGTCTCTAGGACCAGCGGTTTAGGCTGTGCGTTGATACACTACCGCTCAAAAGTATTTGGCCACCTAGTAAAATACATTTTCTAAACTACTTCTTCTTCATAAACTACTTCGTAACTATTTTAACATGTTTATTAGCCATTTTTAGACATAGCTCTTGCTATGTCTAAAAATGGCTAATAAACATGTTAAAATAGTTATGAAGTAGTTTCACTCAATTAGACTTTACAAAATGTATTTTACTAGGTGGCCAAATACTTTTGAGCGGTAGTGTATATCAGTCAGTGAGGACTTTGAATTTTATATATATAAAAGAGTTTTTGGAACAAAACACATTTAAAACTATACTTCTCTACTGCGTGTCGGAGATTTTAAATCTGGTCCAAGTTTTCTCAAGAGGTTTTTGATAACTCTAAAATTTAATCCAGTTTAAAAATCGTGATATAGGCAAGAGAAGGCAATAAGTTTTGTTTCCCAGTAAATAAACTTGCAATAAAGTTAAAAATTTACAGTTCACGTAAAATTCTCACAATGATGGGTTCAGGTGTAGAATGTCACTGCATAAGTTTTTCGTTACGTAGTCCTATATACTCACCATTCATCTCACCAAAACATAGTAAAACCATCTTCCAGCATTAACAACCCGCTCACTAGGTCATACTCATATACATAAATAGCAGAAAACATTATCCACCGCGAGGATAACTCAATGCTCGTAAATATCGATTGGCAGGAAACGAGAGAGTAACGATCCGTGGCGTACCATGATTTATGGGCAGCGGCGGGTTACAGCTACTAACTGCTAGTAAGTGGTAGTAGACATCATTACCTGAACGTTTTGCTGTGGTTAGCGGCTTTGGGGCAGTATCGAATTTATTTCGTGAATTATGATTTACTGCAAAATTTTGCGAGTGGTTTAGTGATTAAAGACTACTATAATCATACATCAAATTCAGAGTTCAAATGTACTAAAATTAAAGTATACAGAACAATATACAATGTAGCACGTAAAAGTTGGATGAAGGTGACGCAAGTGTAAGAAAAATGACGAGCAATGTAGGAGACTTACACTCAGATTGAGTGAAAATGGGTTGCAGAAGAGAAAGTTGTTAATAGCGGTTGTTATCCTATGTTTAAGAATAAGACAATACGTTATTTTTTTTTGTTGTGTTTTCAGGCACTTTAAATGAGTAAACATGACTATTCACAGTTACTGACTGGTAGTAGAGATCAATACCTGAACGTATGCTGCACTGGCTGAAGTCATCACGTCAATGCCGGCTGTCACTGAAAAAAACCAGCGCTATTGCTCTGTCTCGTATAGGGTCTTAGCATTATGCTGAGCGATGGCCGTTTTGCGTGGATTTGATGCATGTTTTCTCCCAAATTGTTATTTTGTTTGTGTTTTTTTTTTTATATGCGTAATGTTTGTTAAATTAAATTATATCACAGACATATGTTTGCCTTAATATAAATCCATAATTCAAAGTAATTAACAATCCAGTATTACCCAGTAATTGGGTAGTGGAGGTCAGATAGGCAATCGCCTTATTAAAAATACTGGTATTCACCAGCATCCAGTTAGACTGGAACACGTCACCGACATAGTTTGGGAAAAGGCTAAGGCTTATTTTACTTTGATAATTGTTATATTTGTACGCATTATTACTTATTACTATTATGCCTAATAGAATAGAATAGAATAGAATTTTCTTTATTAAAGTGACCAACACTCAAAACTCAAATCTCAAACAGAAACAAGATTGTTTGTAAAACTTAGGACTATATTAGTAAGCACAGACACTAAACAAAACCACAAGAAATAACAGTTGGTCACCGTTGCGACATCCCATGAGAGACGGCACTACAGTGACCCATGTAAGCACAGTCATGGCGACTCGCAACCATGTTTAAGACACTGTTGCAGCCGCCCTACACAGTAATGAATTTTTTTTTATTTGAATATAATTGAGTTTTATCTATTAATTTTGAATGTTTTTGTTATTTTTACTAATTATTAATTAGAATTTATAATTAGAATATTTGTACGCCGTTGACGGTAAGACAAAGCGTTAATTTTATTAATATTGACACCTGTATCTTTTGTTTACCTATGTTCTACAAATAAAAATATTTGAATTTGAAAGTAGTAAAGTAAATTGCTCAGTATTGCATGTCGTCATTGTTAAACACAATTGCCAAGAATTGCGAAGAATTGCGCAATCTTAGGTGCCCGTGTAAGTGTAGCTGTAGTACTTCGCAGATTAATATAATATTAAAGGCGCCGTTCGATCAACAACAATACAAATATAAAATGGATAGGGAAAGGAAATGGATTTTTAAAGTATGCCGAGCTGCAGTTGTGAAAGCCTTTTGGCGATGTGTATTTATTTGTGCGGTGCTGTATTGGATATGAAAGCGGTTTAAGGCAGTATTGACACCAAAAATAAATAATAGTTTGTTTATTTGTTTATTTATTTATCACAAAATCCACAGCTCTTTGATAGTGCTTTGATTTTATAAATAATTTAGATAAGGATAAACGTTTCACAGTTTGCGTAGGACATACAGGGCCTTAGCACACCTCTGCTGCGAAAATAATGATGGGAAAGCAAATTCAGCTAAGACACGTTACTAGGTACATTATGTCGCGATTTGAGTAACATCATGAGAGTCAGTTGAATTGTAGAAGTCATCGCTTTCGACTTCGTAAATACATTATAGGTCTATATCGGACCTCTTTGATTCGTTTTTTCGTAAAACAATATTTTATTTTAACATTCCAATTAAAGTTTCGCTTTATTAACTTGTTGCTGCAGATATGTGCGAAACAAACATGGCACCATTACAAAATAGCTCTGAAAATGGCTTCTGAGCAGATCGGCGAAATCAACGGGGAAAAAATAGAATCATAAACAAATCTGTGCATTAGATAGGGCAGTTTCGCTCCTGTTTCGCTTGTCGTACAACGAAAACAGCGAAACCGCAGTAGTTCCGCCACGACTTGTCCCAACGGACAAGTCATGGAACTACTGGGGTTTCGCTCCTATAGGTTCGCGGTGGAGATGTGATACCCGCCTGTATAATGGCCGTGTACCGCATACGTAACACTGAAATGGGAAACTAATGTTGTGTTCATAACAGCTATAAAATTGAATACTAGCGACCTGGCCCTGCTTCGTACGGTTTTTATGACTTGAAAAAACATTGAGATTTCTATAATATTGAAAGTAAGTTAAACATTAATGTATTAACTCTAGACGATGGTGAAAACCATCAAAGTCCATTGCATAGCTTAGAACAACAACACACTTACACAGAGACACGAAAAGTGACTTTAAATTATAATATGTATAGATAAGATAGATATTGTTGTATAGGCGAATCAAAGTAACCAGCGATAAAAGAAGGAAATAATTATTTCAGTAATACATATACATACACATAATTATTTATAATTCTATTCCATTTTGCTCTCCAGTTACTGCATAGACTGCTCTCGACGAGAGTAAATAATTTCATCCCATTCAACAATAAGTAGGGGAGAGTTGTGTCAATAGTAACAAAAAAAAATCAATCCTTAATAATATTTTAATTAACAATCACAGCGCAATCATTTTTGGTCACAATATAGTTGAGCTATCTAATTATAAAATCAAATATAGTAAACGACAAAAACGTCGATTAACTACTAGGAAATGGCACATAATGAGATCAACTAATAGTGTTACAATTGCTGCTCTAAGAGGGTCAATAGTAACAGCAATGAGAGTCAATTGTAACATAGAAATCGTCAACAATAAAAAAATATATTTAACAAAATTTTGACAGCAGTTCACTCTAAACATCAAAAAATAACTTAAAACACTTAAGAAAATATAAAAAAATTTAAGTCATTCTGACAAACAGTTGAAACACACAAAATAGGGATCATTTATGCACAGCGGGAGTGTGCCCATTTATGGCAGTCTCTGCATTGCAACCAATCTTCTCTACTGGTTTTATAATGTTCAAAACAGACTATACAATAATTATCATCTTCGTCTGCACCATCTGTGTCTTCATTTATACCTTCTTCTGCCATGAGGCATGTATTTGCAGTTCTTTCAGTATTGTTTTTGTCAATTTTTTCCTTGCTTGCTTAGGTTCTAAATTTCTTAATTTTGGTATCTTTTTGTCATTTATCTTTCTTTGCTTTGCCTCCAACTCTTCCTTCTCTGGCGTATCAGTGTATATCGCACTTTTCCCTTTAGATCTCCCAGTCTTAGATTTGACTCGAGGTGGTGCTTTTGGAAGCGGGATCAAATCTACTAGTGAAGACCAATGTGGCGATGTATGATTAGAGAGGTCTGGTGTTAGTTGAGCTTTAGTGTCTGAGGCAAAATCTGATATGATGTCGAAGGTGCTGGCGCAATTGTAACGGATTAACAATGTATCCCCTACATTGTTAATCCGTTACAATTGCGCCTCCTTGTTTTGTTACTTTTGCACCACTACCGTCATTTTGCATTGAAGACTTATTTAACAAAAATCTATGGTAAATTTAAACAAATCACATACCTGCACTTCTAGATTGGATGGTTGATTATCCTTAAATAACCACTGAACTATTGTAAAACTGTTTTATTTAATTAAGATAGCAAAAACTGTGAAGAACAATAATTTTACACAACTTGCTATAATACAAACTATCTTCAACTGACAGCACACGCGCGAACTGTTTTACCTATAAGTTTGGTCGGTCAAACAGCACCAAATAAAGCTTCGATTGCCACGTAAAGCTACCGCTACTGAACGATAGATTTCGTTGAAACAACATTGTTACAATTGCCTCCCTGTAACAATTGACACACCTCTCCCCTACAATAGACATTGTCTATGCAACACGGCTTGCTTTTACTGACTTGGAAAGAAATAAGAAAACCTTTCTTTCTTTTACCTTATTGGCTGCAATCAATGATTTTTTGACGCCATATTTTAGTTTGTTGTAAGTTTTAGTTAATTTTTTTTAATGTATTATGTATGTCGGATCTTTCATGTGTATGCGCTTCAAATGAGACGCAGGCGCTTATGTTTAGCGTTGTGCGGAGTATAAGATTGAGCATGGTGTCCGATACGGACCATGGAGTGATAGTTTAGACGTGGTCGCGACACATACTGGCTAGGAACTACTCAGTGTTAACTATGTATTTAAGTTCAGAGTATTAATTAGTACAGTAGTGTTAGTAATTGACTCTGTAACAATAAACTATGTAGAAATTAAAGAAACTATATCTCTTGTTTACCCGTATACCGATTCTGCGCCCACGACTGTATATATGATACAATGTATGTCACTAAGTATGTCTGATCACAATCCTATGTACCTACTTGAATTCGAGATGTATAAATATCCCCGCAGAAGATGGCAGAACGAGCTGGATGGAACAAACGACCAGTGGCTATGAATGTATTGTTATTTTAATCAATAAATTTGAAATTAGTTTTGAGGTATGTTTTACAAACATTATATAGTTACTAAAGTAAATATTTGTACTATATTCTCTTTTAACAATCCCTTTACAGCGATCAGCACATGTAAACAAGAGCTGTCCGTGTTATTATTAAGGCCAGGACTCTCACAATCGACCTATTTTTGATTCAACAATAAACAATCAAATATTCCTTGTTTTAATTTGAAAAAAATATATGGCATAGTTTAATTAACATTGTTGATTATTCTATGGTTCAAAACACGATACTTACAACTTTAGTCGATCATAAAAAATCGCAAACAATCGTTTTTGATCGTTTTTCAAGTCGTAGTCGTTGAAGTAGACCAAACTTTTACTCGCAAAAATATATCAAAAAATAGGCAATGATGTATAGAAGAATATTCTACGGTTAATTTTTCTCATGTCTTAACAAGATATAATCTAAAAAAGCGGCCCGCGCGCTTCGCTCCAGTAGCATATAGATATGTATAGAATATTGGCACTGACAGCTATAGAATGCAGCTTAGATCTTCTGCTCACGTTCAGTTTCAATTGTGAAATTGGCATTTAGTTTTAAACAATACCCACGAGGTGGCTATACAAATAAATCACTTAATTCCTCTGAGTAAAAAATATTAGATGATGATCGCTATGATAACAGCCTGGGCCTGATATGGGTCTTTTATCAAGATCATAAAAAACTCAAGCAATAAAACAAAAAAGTTGGACCAATCAAACAAATCAAACCAAATTATACGTATTTGTATAAACTAGCTTATGCCCGCGACTTCGTCAGCGTGCAATTTCCTGTTCCTCCGTCCCACCGCGTCGCATAGCATCGCCCGCGCTATAACTTCATTTTCACTTAGCGTTCTTTATGACTTTTTTCTTTTTGCTCAGCTCCGAAGATTCCTAGCGTGTTAAATAGCCTATATCCTTCCTCTAGAAGTGGACTATTAAATGCGAAAAGAATCTTTTAAATCCTACTTGTAGTTCCAGAGATTAGCGCGTTCAAACAAACAAACCCTTCAGCTTTATTATTATGTAGTGTTAGACGGAAGAAAACCGAAAACCTACTGAATCGATACAGCACAGCATTACGTGAAGACGCTATGTGACACATCACTAATTTTTTAGTTTTGACATTGACGTTTTCGCGGTAAAAGTACTTACAATAGTGTGAATTTTAGATTGTTTAACAGGACTAAATGATTAATCTGTTTATAAAAACTCTTTTAATTACTAATAGTAGTAAGTATAGATAAATAACTCTGGAACACAACGTGTTCATAAAGGAACCCTGAACCAGAAATAGACAGAGAGGCTTCTTTTTTTATATATTTTTAGTTGACCCTCGATGTTTTGGGAATGGCCAGTCACTCTGACGTTTTGTTTTCATTTCTGGGTCAGCAGTGATGAAGTGGTGTGTTAATTTTCGCCGACTGTTTATATATCTTTGTGTTCGCTTTTGTTTGGAACGTGTGTAGAAAAAAAATCTGACGAGATTTCTAATTGTAGGTAAGTTTGAAGCGTCAAAGATTGTTTTGAGAAAGTCACATAAAGGCTCCTACAAACAGGCATCACAGACACAAAGGCATCGGTCGGTGCGCGACTTGCGGTACCTTTGTGTCTCGCGCGATTTTATCGCATGTCGCGCCTGTTTGAAGGAGCCTTTACATGTCATTTTTGAAGAGAAAACTTCTTTAGGCGCGTTGGGTATTTTTTGAGACCGGAAAAACCATTGAACTCGCTCCACTGTTACCGTAAGCGCCACCGCGCGTGTTTTGTTTATAAGACGATTAAAAATATACCCGCTTCGGATGTGTTCGGCTGCTCTCGGGATGTACTCGGTTTTAATGTATATTCGATATGTCAGTAAGTGATGGCAAAGTATTCTGTTTGTGTTTGTTTTGTTTTCACTTCTGTTGGCACTTCCGGAGTGCCACTGTTTTTTTCTGAAGAGGACATATTATGGATCGAAATCAGAACACCATGCTCAGCAGACCACTAGACCAACGTAGTAGTCATTATTGAAGACGAAGTTCTGGATAAGTTTCGAAGTCTCTTAAGTTTCGTCCAGACAGTGTGAGGCATATGTTTCGAATGGTAAACTACGCCTGTGGCACATGCTCCAGGCTGAGGAATCTGGCTTAAAAAGAAATGTAATGCATTGATTGCACTGTCTGAACGCATCCTAAGAGATGTGTTACTGTTCCTTGATTCTCTTGAAGACAGTTTCAACCTCTTACTTGAACGAAAACCAAGAAAACTACCGCACGAGTTATTTATGCCACGATGAAAAGATAAAGTAGTGTGAAAACGTGTCCCTGCTACATGCGAGGGTGTGCCGTGTGGACGTATTATAAGCTGACGTCACTCCACGTGCCTCACTGTACGAGGAGATAAACTGTTTGCAAAAGTTCAAGTAAACGTATTATTTTTGAAGTCTGATTTAATCCTTCATCACTTACTCCTCACAGTGCCTCACCTCAAACTGCCCTATTTGGTTAAAAAAAAACACTTACATTTTTCAATAGGAAAAAGGCTTAAAAATGAATGCCTTTCTAACATAACATTAGAATGGAACATTATTTTGATTGTTTTTTTTCCTTTAAAAATTATACTTGAATACATGATACGAATAAATACATAATTATGCTTATACAGAGTACAATTAAATTACCTAGGGAAACTCCGCAGGCGTGATGGTAGCGATATCTAAACAAGACTAAACAAAAAACAAATTAGTTAGATGATTATTTTGTGGGGGTCATTGACCGCAATTAGTGTAGTCACTTGAAATATCAGTTTAGAAAATCAGTTTATGGTGTGTAAAGTTGTAAACTTTATATACGTGATGAGTATCAAAATCTAAATACGAGACAACAACAGAAAACATATTTTCTCAATTTATACTTCAAAGTACCAACACTACCAGCGGACGTTGACCTCATAAAAAAAAACATCAAATATTTTTATTTTATCGTGTTTAGTTATCGATACCTATCACATGTACAGGGTTTCGCTAGATAATTTAATATGACCCCGTATAGACAGTCATAAAAAACAAATGCAGACAGAAATAATAAAATACGGTAGATTTGAGTAAACTCCATGTTCACTATGTGATCAAACCCTCGTTAATAAATAAAGATTAAAAAAAAAAAAAAAAAAAAAGCGTTTCTTTATCTTTTATCAATTTTTAAGGTTACGTACAGTCGGTGAACAACATTGTCTACCCACCCAACTTTATCTGACCCACCGGCATATCTTGTTAAGCCATTTTGATCATTATCTTCTTGTCGTTAAAGTTGTTGTTGCTTTTAAGTAACATGGCAATATTTACACCTAATCTTTAATTTCGCATATTCTCAAACAGTTATTGTGGCTTTTCGAAACTGGATTGGCGACGAACAACATGTGGTTTCGAAAACTCAATCCACCTATTATTAATTTCTTTTTTAATTTGTTTTCATTTATGATTTCTACAATATTTTTTGCATTATTAAAGAACGACCAATATGATTTTCGCCTAACAACTTATCTTGAAAACAGGTAGGTAAATTAAAAAAAACTATAAGTCCACAAATGAATAGGACGAAGTAAAATTTTACTTCGTGGGGTAAACGGATATTAAATTGATCTAAGTGACAAAAGTTAGTCTACCTACGCTACGCCTAACAGTGACTGCGCAAAAAAAAAATCTAAAACGTTTGACGTAAATCGTGAAAAGTAGTTTTATCATTGTTTTTAATGAATTTGGTGTAACCAAAGCGAAATTTAATGACTATACAAAATATTGCTGGCTGGATGTCGTCTATGGGACCTGATGAATTGGTAAAAGTTGGTGGTCGATTTAATAGTACTTAGTCAGTATTTGGAGATTCTGCTTGAGCTCATGCTGCTGACTGTGCAAATTGCCTATCCAAATACAGATATTTACTTCGTGCAGGACTACTGTTCCATCCACCGTGCAGGTTTTAAAAAAAAAGATAATAATTATAAACAAAACATAGTTAATATAAAAAGCTGTGTATTTAAGTTATTCCTGGTTTCGAACGCAGACAACGATGAATATCAAACTGCCTTAGTGACCATGAGACCAACTAAACTTTTGTAATATGTTTTGAAATTCGACCTTAGGTGTGATGCTAGAAACTATATTGTAAAGAATTTGAATCATATCGTATATTGTCATAAAGTTCATTATCGCATCATGGAATTAGCTAACCTTAATGTTACTAATGGGCGATATGTTTTTATTAATTAATATACACTCGCCTTGGTTATTTTTAGTAGTCGTGATACTCATTAGCCTTTCAACCTTAAAAACAGCAATATAATGATTAAAATCGCTTAACAATATGATTTATCGAAATGTTTGCACGGAGTATTCCAAATGTTCACGATAAGGTTCAAATTCGCTATCACACAAGTGGGTTAGATAATGTTGGCCACCGACTGTACCAGGAAACCGTCAGAGATACAAACTTGGCTTTCTCTCCAAACAAACTCGCGTTCTGAACGTATAATTTTGTGTAATCTTCCTCCTGCAGTTTATACGGTTCATTTCCTAATCTAAGATCGTTTAAATTTTCCGCTGTTATTTTAGAAAACTCCCAAACTTGTCAGAGTGATCGCCTTCTAATGTTTGCGTCATGAAAAGTATCCTTAGAATAATGATACCTATTTATCTAACATTCATTGTAAGGTTTTTTGTTGACGCTTATGGCCGAAGTTCAGTGTAATATGCCTAAGAAATAAGCGTTGATTTTGAAACAACTGACATGATTGAAATCGATACACATGAATATAATTAATTAATATAACATTATTACGGTTATGAGGAAAAACATAATAATAATCATTATTCACCATCTGCCATCTGCCTAACGATTTCCCGACTATGTTGGGGTCGGCTTCCAGTCTAATTGGATACCAGAATTTTATATGCAGCTGAATACCAGAATTTTATATGGAGCGACTGCCTATCTGACCTCCACAACCCAATTACTAGATAATAGAAACTCCTCGGTAAGATTGGTTGTCAGACTTTTGGGCTTCTCACGAACCGTAACAACTGTCAAAAATCCACAAATGACAGCCGAGACCAGCGGCTTAAAGTGATTTCCGAGGCACGGAGAGGTCTTGATATGTAAAGATGGTCACCCATCCACGGACCAACCGCAGCAAGCGTAGCTTAACCTGATAAATCGACCCGTGCGGCTGTTATTACGTAGCCACAATCCTCTCCAATAATGACCAGGATTATATAATAAAGATAAGTAAAAGTGAATTGCTCAGCTTCAAGTTATTTTTTTAACCGACTTCAAAAAAGGAGGAGGTTATTATGTTCGACTGTAAATGTATATTATTTTTTTTTTGTATATTCATCGTTATTTTCGTTATTTTAAGACCGATTTTAAAACATTTTTTTTTATTCGGTGGTCTCATATAAATTTTATTAACTTTGCTTGGATAGTTTTTGAGTGAGCTTCGATAATACTTATTAAATCCTTTATGTGTATTTTGATGATGTTATAATACTACCTGCCACTGTTGTTTACTTAGCAAGTAGTGGTATACGAAAAAAAACACTACAAAGTGAAAATTTTCTTTAATTTCTGAAGACGGTGGCAAGAACTACATAATTATAATCGGATCGAAAAACACAGACTTTCGAAATTAAAGGTATTTTTCATTGTGTAGTGTTTTTTTTTTTGAACTCGCTTGGTTTTTACTTATTTCTTACGAACATCAATTAAATATGATATAAGTACACTTTATTGAAGCTCGAATAAAGTACGACAGTTCTTATAATTCCATGCACGAGCTTGACAGTTGATGCCGCCATTGTGGCATACGTCGTCAAATCGTCACTAGATGCATGTTGCGCTAAAAATCGCTGTTCTAGCGCTTTAGCGCAACATGCATCTGTTTTCAAGAAAACAGTAGTCATAAAAGAGGCGCTACAAGTGCCGAGTTGTTTAATTTTTGTTATTATCCTTTGATTCGTCCAATATAGCGACGAAAAAGAATAAAATCATGACATCAATCTTTAAATTAATGTTTACGAGATTTCGAAGAATCCGTGCGACTTTAATGATTAATATCTAAAGCATGTAACAATACATTTACCTAATAATTAATATCTAAAACATGTAAAAATACATTAGGAATTATCGTATGTACACTGTACAGAATTCATACAATGTTTGATTCATTAGAGCAATGTTCTCTGGACATCATCATTTCAGCCGAAAGACGTCCACTGCTGGACATAGGCCTTCCCCAAGCACCTCCACTTCGACCGGTTCTGTGCTTCTCGCATCCAACGGGTTCGTGCGGCCTTCACAAGGTCGTCGGACCAGAACCTTTCGGCCCCATCGGCGTTCTGCGAGCAATGTGCCCTGCCCACTGCCACTTAAGTTTGGCAATTCTTCAGGGGTTACCTTGGTTCTCCTGCCAATCTCTTCATGGGGCTTCATATGGGTCTTATAAGAAGGCTAAAAGTCATCCAAAGGGCAATGGAGAGGGCTATACTTGGAGTTTCTCTGCGTGATCGAATCTTTGGACATGTTAATGAGTATTTACGTAAATTCGTGGGAGTACTAAAGGGCAGCTATTCTCGGTATGTCTTTGAAGACTCTAATGTGCCTATTTTGGGAATGTGTTTTGGGTTAACAGATTACTTACTTCCAAGTTATCAAACTATATAATACACAAGGTTCCGCCCGCGGCTTTGCCGGTGTGGTATGTCGGCAAAAACTAGCCTATGTCCTTTCCCAGAGTTCAAAGTATCTCCATACCAAATTTAATCAAAATCAGTCCAACCGTTTTGGAGATTAACCGGAACAAACAGACAGACATAAAAAAAGTATTTTTTTTGTTATAAGTATCGTATTTAATAAATAGTACATTTAGTAAATATTACAAACCAGTGCGGATTTAGGTCACACGAGCTGTAAGTGACGCTCTTCTCTTCTTTATAAAAATGGACTAGATACTTAAGTCACAGAAAAGCGTGACTTAAGTGGTTTAGGTCATTCATTGCTATAAAAGCTATTATTTTGATATTATTACAAACATTTCAATTTTATTTTTTTGTAGGTATGTACATAATGTATAAAAGGTTTCGTTATAGTGTAAAGTTAAAAGGCTTTTTTTTTTCAGGATTGGAATGGAAGGTAAATAGCTTGAGAGATTACTATAATCCTAAAACAATGGTCCCGTTGGTTGGTTCATGTCTTTTAATGAGTTCTAAATTTTGACGTTTCGTGATAATTTGCTCCAGTAGAAATAACTTTTAAAGTCGATCGAAGGATCGATCGATCGATTAATTTGCTACATTGTTTGTAATCTAAACTAAAAATAGAAATTATTTGATTGCTTGTATGTTTGTTTTTTACACTTTCACGCAAAAACGGCTTAACGGATTTGGATGAAATTTTGCACATGGGCAGACTATGACCTGGATTAGGACTAAGGATATGTTTTCATTCCAATATTCTTACGGGATCGAGGCTTTTCCGGGTGAAAGAGCTAGTTTCTTGTAACTTCACTTAATAAAGGTGTGCTATACACTTCTGCCCAGCCTTCTGGGGAATACATGCGTATGTTATAACTTGAAAGTTACATATTTTTTTTATTTTTCAAACATAACATATTCTGCTTTTATAAAAGAAAAGGAAATTAACTTTAATGTGAAACGTGTTTAATTACTGTCCCTTTGAGTAATCGTCTGAAACATAAAAATCCGTTGGAAACAGAATAAAATTAGGCAAAGTGCTTTTAAAATCCTTTGGTCTGGTCTCCTTTAGAAGGTAGATAGTTAAAGCCTGCCGGGTCAGCGGGATTGTCTGAAAGGGTTACCGCTGGCCCGGAACATAAAGGGCTAAGGAAGGAACACGGGTGGGTTTTAGTCAGTAAGAGTCTGACACTCCCTTCCGCTCCACCCAGAGCGGGAGGGGTCATTTGATGATTTCCCATCCTGAAAAAAAAAAGGGCTTAACTATATGACCTAAAGCGCGGTCACTGTCGGACTGCATAGAAAATAAAGAGAAGCGCGATGACACAACGCTGGTAATTTATTGCAAAATATGAAGCGATTATCCATTTACAAAAAAATCTATTGATTGGACTAAAATATTAAAACACTAGTGCTTTAGTATGTGGCTTGTAGAATAATCTGACAAAAAATCATAATGATTGTATGTTAGTATGGTTTTTAGTATAAAAATAAAGTTTTTAGACGTATCTTCATGATTTTTTCTATCGTATCAAATTAGTTGTATTATGTTTTCAACACACTATCTACCTAGCATATATTCTTAAGAATATCATATATTTTTCTGATTTTGTTTACTGTAGTCAATCATATTATACTTTTATTGCTTCGAAAACTTGCGTTTTTTGCGTTTAAGTCCTGTAATCCCCTTAAGTTGAATTCATATCTTTAATGAAATGGTCCAAATCATCAATACTATGTACCTCTGGAGCTACACGATTACTGACTAATGCTTGCTGACTAAGCAGGTCCCCTCAAATCTGTGTTTTTTTCCTTAAAATACCATTTCAGATACTAATATACATTTTCCTCACGGATCTGACCAAAACTATCAATCAATCAATCAATCAATCAATCTTTATTTGTGAACATAGGTACACATAAAAGGTCTTAAATATACATATTATTGTAGTCGAGCTCAATGTTCTACCAATGAAATTGGTGTACAAATATTAAATTTTTGTATTATCTATATCATAAAGAAATCCAGATTAGACAGTAGTTAAAAAGTAAGTTAATTAAATAAATGTCAAATAAATGAAGAAATGTCAATTAAATTAAATTTTACATGCATGTCAAAGGAAAATAATATTATAGGAATTGTATCATAATTTGTCATTTAAAAAATCTTCAGTAGAGTAATACGTCTTGTCAATTAGAAATAAAAACAAATTACTTTTAAATTTGTGGACATTTTCTTCACTTCTTAGACATTTTGGTAATTTATTATATAACTTTGGAGCCATTACAAAAACACTGTTCCTAAATAGTGCAGTTTTAGACCCAACTGTTTGTAACCGGTCACAACGGCGCTGGCTACTTACTCGAGCAAATTTGTGCAGATTATTTTTGACAAACATGGACGTTTCAAATATGTACAACTATGTCTGGACTTTAAAAGAGCCTGTGCCCCCTGAGTTTTTTTTTTTTTGATTTGAGTTGAGTTTGATTTCTTCTCTGGATGGGAAATGTTGATTCCATCTAGCTTATTTTTTTTAATATAAGGTGTTAAAGTAATTCTTACATCCTATTTACAGTAACCAGTTTTATTTCATATTTAAAGATTTTTTTTAGAAGAGATCTTAAATTTTCAATGAAGTCGTCATTGAAAATTTAAGATCTCTTCTAAAAAAAATCTTTAATCTTTTCAAAAATAAACTATTTTAATTTTTAATGTAGTTGGCTAGACAGATGATTATGATTCGCTATGAATGAGTCCAAAGTAAACGTTTCTACACACACGTACAAATATTAATGATTTAATCATCGATTCTACAGTAAATCAATTCAAAGCAATAAACAAATCAAATAATTGCAAAACTCAAATATTAGTAAACTTCAAATTGAATTGCTTAATCCTGCAAGCTCCAAGTAACCACTCAAACGACACTAAACCTCAAAAGATTAAAAATACTTTAAGCTTCAATTTCAAATGGCAAAACTTTCGAAACTCAAATCTAAAACAATAAACAAAAACTTAAACCAGCGCAAACTATTTTAGGCCATAAATCCTTTGAAAGTAATTTCATGGCAGCGCGCCGTCCCGCGTCAACTGAAACTATCTCGTTAGTTGATATATATTGAGGAAATGAACGCCATATTGCATGACCCAGAGGACGGCACAGATATCAACGTAATTTGAATCTGCTACAACTTCAGCTAATTGATAGAGGTTTGGATTAAATTGATTTCTTGTAGCATCGATTTTGGTTGGTAAGGGCATTTTAATGTCAAATTATGTTCACCTGAAGAGCGTTAGCCTAATCTATCGGTCAAATTCACAAACCCAACCCAATTTTAAGCTTCACTGTCTTTGTCATTTCAAGGTCTTCTTCTACTTCGGCGTGTTGATAGTACGACAGTGTATAAAACTTCAAACATCACTTTCACGGCATCGTCAGTGGCAGCCTAGAGGTCTGTATGGCTGCATATTTCTGACTCAGAGAGCAAAACTACACTGCCTTCCTACCTCCTGCCCTCCTACCTACTAAGGTACAACATGATATGCCTTACAGCTACACAAAGTGTATTGTAGCGACAGAAACACTTTTAAGAACATTTTAAAGTTAAATGTCGTCTAAAATGGCGCGTTTGTAAATTGGCGACGTCACCTGAGATTGACTAAGCTGAAGGCCAATTCTCGTAATTTAAAAGTTTCAAAATCTAGTCGCAGTCTCATCTCGGTGACAAACAAATGTCAAAAACTTTTCAAAATGTAGGGAAATTTGAAGTAGTTTTTGACAGATTGAGACTGAGATCAGACTGTGAACGTTTTTAAAATTATAAGAATTGCCCCTCAGATAAAAAATAAATGTAAATAATTTCATCACCACTGCTCTCAAAACGGTGAAGGAAAACATCGTGAGGAAACCGGCATGTCCTAGAACCAAAAATTCGAAGACATGTGACATCTACCAACCCGCACTGGGCCCGCGTGGTGGATTATGGCCCACTCCCTCTCACAGAGAGGAGGCCTGTGTCCCAGCAGTGGGAACATTATAGGATGATTCTGAAGCCTCTCAGACAGGATACAATCACATGCAATATTATATTACAGCAGTCCACTACTGGACATAGGGCTCTACCATTGCACGCCATTTAACTCGATTCTCAGCAACCTCATCCAGCTGCTACCAGCCATCCTGCGAAGATCGTCGCTCCACCTAGCCTGAGGGCGGCCTACCTTACGTTTGCCGATTTGCGGTCTCCACTCAAGAACATGTCTACACTTTAGCTAATAGTAATTAGGTACGTTCATGACCTTTAAAATAGTAGGTCTCTCTATAGGGTGCCTACATAGAACCGGTTCGTTAGAAATGAAAATCTAAGTCTTGCCAGTCAGTCCGTACTAGTAATTATAAAAATCAAAATTAGTTAAACTTTCTTTTTGTTAAAAAATAAACTACAAAAGAAAGTTTATTCTAGCAAGCTATCCCCATTTTGAACTGAAGCCAAATAATGAGAGCAACTGAAATTCTCGGTGCAATTTCTGCGTATTCACTTAGTTACTTCTCTGTGCTGGCTGGGGATCAGTTCGAAGCAGCCTAATTAGTCTGAATCAGTTGCTTAAATTGAAAAAGAATATTAAAAGTCTAAATGTATAGTCTACTAGCTTTTGCCCGTGGCTTCGCTTGCGTTAATTTAGAATTTGAAAATCAATTCGGGTTGTACTCTGGTTTCTAATATAATTCAATCATGATTCGAAAGACACGTGGCACCATCTATTATCATAATATCGTTATTGTTGTTTTCGTCAGGAACAGCACTTTTTTCGGGATAAAAGTTACCATAATATGTCCGTTTTTGTACACCTGACAACGTCTATGCAAAATTTCAGGATGATCGGTTCAGTGGTTTAGGCGTGAAAAGGTAACAAACAAACAACCAACTTTCGCCTTTATAATATTAGTGTGATAGTTATTATATAGGATAGCATAATAATAACCCTATATTATTTCCACTGCTGGGACAAAAGTCTCCTCTCTATCACAGACTGTGGGCCGCAATCCAACATAAATGGGCCGCGTGCTGGTTTGCTAGATCTGGGGGCCCAAAATGGCCACTGTGCCAGGATCATGAAAGGATAATACTGAAGAAGAAGAAAGTCCGTATTTTTCTTTTTTCGCTGCACTATGTAGGTATAATCAAAGAGATTGGGATTGGATTTGGATTGGATTGATTGGTATTTTTGGGATCTGATACGATTAACTTAACAGTTAACTGTCCATTATGTTATCCTTTTACGATTCTGCCAAGTGGTCTTTTTGGGTCCCTTGGTCTCATAACTTGTATTACATTTTTAACCGACTTCAAAAAGGAGGTGGTTCTCAATTCGTCTGTTTTTATTAATATTTTTTTAGTGTATGTTGTGGTAAGTAGATATTGCTCCTTTTGTTTGTTAAAAATAATAATAGTAGGTAATCATAAAAGGTGAAATTACTTTTTGTCAATAACCTTACAGATTGCATAATAAAACACAGTTATTAGACCTCTCGAGTATAAAATGCGAAGAAAATTGTGGCACAGCTATTAATAACGATAAAATGAAACTGCATGAGTCATCCCAGAAAATTAGATATCTGATGCTTTAGTATCACTAATCTTGAAGTAACGACATTTTTATAATCACACTAATATAAATAAAGGCGAAAGTTTGTGAGTGAGTGTGTGTGTATGTATGTGTTTATATATTTCATACTTCTTCACGCTCAAACGGCTCGACCAATTTTGATAAAATTTTATATGTAGGTAGCCCGACACCCTGGATTAACATATAGGCTACTTTTTATCCCGATGTTCCCACAGGATCGAAACTTATGCGGGTGAAACCGCGGAGCGCAGCTAGCTTAATATAATACACACATCAAATGTATTTACAAAAAATATTCGATTGCCCTTCTTCTTAGCGTATCGATGGCTAAAGGTTTAAATATTTTTGAAATCCTGCATCTCGCAAGCAGAGTTTACCGCGTAACTTGAAAGAAAGAAAGAAAGAAAGAAAATACATTTATTTAGCACAGACTAAGAGACACACAATACACCAGATTGTTAGATAAATAGTCGTACATCAGGAAAAAAAATAAGATAAAAATAAAAAGTGCAAAGACCGATGTAAGAAATTAGCAGGAAAGTGTGCCTCACGGCTGCGCCAAAAAGGCCCAGTTCAGCAAAAATGCCAGACAACTGGTGCCTGACGCTGGTTGCATAATTCTGCAACGGCCCGACATGAATCTTCGGGCAGTTGCCCACCAGACACAACATCCGTCTGGTCGGAGGACCCTCCCTTTTCTATGGAAGTTGAGTGAACTTTACACCCTGTTCCTGATCCCTCTATAATATTATTGCCCTATTAAAATTAAATAAAAATGTCCCTTTAGATTGATTAGCACTTTGCGGGATACTTAACGCCCCTCGACGTAGTATCAATAAAAATTTTATTGTGTCTCGTTCAGTGTCCTTCAATGTGTTAAACAAAATGTCTATACATTTAGGGTCAAGGGGTCCTGCAATAACGTGTTTGTCTAGTATCTGGCCTCATACTAGCGAGATGCGTCAGAAAAACACACAAAACGCTACTTTTCGTCTGCCCAATTTCTGGGTTCACGAGCCCATTGTAAACGGGCTCTGCGATTGCGGGGCTCAATAGGTGATACACGTAGCGGCCTTCGGGAACGGAGATTGACTTCATGCGAGCAATTTTTTATGGTTTATGAAGCTATGAAGCCTCGTAACTAATATCATCGCGGTCAATGTACGATTTCGTCGAGCAGTAATTTTTATGTAACGATCTTTTCTGCGTGTGATGATGATGTGAGCTCGTCCTCCATGTCACTCTGTGACACTGCTATTGATGCGGTAACGTGTTCAAAGTCGACAACACGTTGCCGAGAACCAGCTTCCAACATTCCCACGGCTTTGAACATTTCTTCTCGACTCAAATGACCTCTTTTTTTCTTATTACCGTTCTTTTATATGGATTCCACGCAGAATTATGGCAGAAGTTTTACTGATTTGGCGTCATTGTAGGATTATATAACAGGAATACGATTTGACAGAAAATTTTCATCTTTTGACTGAGGTTAAAAAACGATTCTCTTTTCAAATGGCGAAATTTCCTCAAAAGTATCCGTAGAAGTTACAAAAAATATAATTTAATAACCTGATTTTTCAGTAACTAGCAAAAACGTGCTTGATCCCTAGACACTTTTGATGTGTGTATTTCATGCTTTTTAACAGATTTCAAAAAAGGAGGTTCTGTATTCGACGCGTATGGATGTATGTTTGTATGTCCGCAATTTTCTCAAAAACTAAAGAAGCAATTTTGGATAATTCTTTCATTTCATTAAAGTAATCTACATACTTTCAGGTAGGTTTTAGTATATAATACATTAGGTAATTTCTCTTATGTACGAAGTTATGTGCATAAACGTACCGCATCTCCGGCATTTCTGTGCGAATTTTGATAATTCTTCTAATCGGTGTCTTCAATTCTTCAATGCATTAATGTTATAGAATTTGTGTGGGATAGTGAACAACTGAAAAAATTAAAATAAAAACATTTTTACCAAAAAAAAAATTAAAACAAAATACTGCAAAATGATAAATAACTTTAATTTCGGAATTAGGTGACAAAAAACGAAAATGCGGAACCAACGACACTGACTTCCAAGTTCCAAAATTCAAGTTATTTATCACTTTGTAGTGTTTTTCTTGTAAAAAACAGTTTTTTTACCTTCTAGAAATAAATACATAGCTATATTAAGAAATCTACCATAACGACTGCTTGGTACTTTCTCAAATATATTGCTTAATAAATTCTGGATAGCAACCATTCGCTTCCATCATAATAAAACGAGCGTTACCGTGGCTACGTTATTATTGTGTTTTATTTTCAACAAAGATTAACGAAGAAATATTGTTTGTCTTTAGATTTCCTGTTATTTTGGAGGCAAAATGGGCCGTCAAACCGATACAGGAGTGTGTCAATGATGGAGTTTTGCTGTTTGACGAAACGGGTGGGGTTTTCAAGAAGTCAGTTGAAATGAAATGATTTGCGCCAGTCTTTGAAATGTTTCTCTAGTAACAGTTTTACCTCATTTCCTAACCAAAAGCGATTCGTCATGATCATCACGACCATTCGTATGAATTATGAGTATGGGGTACCCATTAATCAGCATCATCATTACGGCTGAAAGGCGTCCACTGCTGGACATAAGCCTCCCCCATAGACCCCAGACAAAAGCATCACCACTTCGACCGGTTTTGTGCTTTCATATCCAGGGGATTCCTACGGCCTTCGCCAGGTCATCGTCTGTTTCGTGGGAAGCCTTCCAACGCTACGTCCTCCGGTACTTTGGCATCGAGATAGTTTGAGTTCCGGGAGAGGACATAGGATACTTTTTATCCCGATATTCCAATGGGATCGACACTTATGCGGGTAAAACTGCAGGGCGCTGCTAGTATACGAACAAAAATGTTACTACTCCACTTAGTTTACCCCCGTTTAAGATAGGTACCACAAAATTAGACCACATTTGTATTATTTTCTTACCAATTTTTTCTTACAGCTTGGTCTTAAGAGCGAAGCAAAATGTTTTTGCCATTGAGTAATGAACCATATTGCTGAAATGCCTAGGCAGTCCTAAAACTAGTTACTACTAATTAATTTATTTTTGGATTGTAGTTTGTTAAGTACTATTTGTTGTACTCTGGACGCTTTTAACACTTATGTTTTTCTTAATTTTTTTACATCGTTCTCACATTATATAATTTTAAAATCAAAAGTAATGATGTAACTAATATTTTTGTAAAATATCATTTAAAAAGAGTGTCCATGGAGTTTCTTGCCCGTTCTTCTCCATAGGTACCTACGCTTTGGAATGGGCAACTAGCTTCATATTTTTCTGACTGACCGACTTCTTGACAATTCACAAGTGCCTGTAAATGGTTTAATTGAAATAAATGCTTTGAGTTTGAGTTTGAGTTTGAGTATTTCGCTTTAAGGGCAGTGTTCTCCTTTGTATACGTTTCATTATAATTAAATGGTTTTCATTATCATTTATAAAATTCAAATCTTTACTCTCATCTCCAAGAATGGTGATACTTAAATGTATCTGGCACACCCCCAGGACCTAGACAAAGTGACATTCTATCAGCGATAATGTACTGGGACTGACATAAGGTACCGAAGAGCTTTTATCCGTTGTAGAAATACGAAATGCTTTGAAGGCGATTGTCACTTGTCTTATGCGAATCCCGCACTCCCGGTCATAGGTGGAGATGGAATACCGCGGTAGTTTTAGCCGGTGAGAGTCCGGCATGCTCCTCTGTCACCGCCACGATGGAGGCAGTCCATAAGGATTTCCAACGCGAACCAAAAAAAAAAGTCCCTCTCAGTTTTGCTAACGAATAACAATAATAAGTTTATTTAAATAATTATTTACAATGGTAGGTGTAAGTGTCAAGGCTATAATTTTTTCTTTTTACAAATAAATTAGTGTTGAGTTTAATTAAAGATCTGTAGCCGAACTAGGCAAAAGCGTGTATTTCGGTTATCAGCGCCAATACCCTTAAATAATAAACAATTCATATCAGTCATCAAGTACAAATATAAAAATTTTGTAGGTAGGTCATTTTTAAAATTTACTGAACAATTTGCGCAGATTGGCTAATATTTTAACTCTGGAATGAGATTAGTTCATGCCGATGATAGAAAAGAACATGGATTTCGCACTTTAAAATCAGTTTACAGAACCACTACTTTGATTTTAAATTTCAATAAAAACAATATTGCTTTCGAAACTAGTCCCAGCAATCCTGTTATTCAGTCATTAACATCTTGTTCAGTCTCAAAACAAGTTTGGCCTAGCACAATATTACCCAATCTGTGACACACAGCGTAATCACAGAATAGTACCTACAGAAGGTTAGTTTCATACAACGAGCGAAAACGCACGCACACATCGACACGGTTCACATACAGCGAGTGCAAGTGCACTCCCGACTGGCGTTCAACCGAGAGCGCCATACGTACGTGTGAGAGTATCTACGTGTGCGTGCTATTTTGCTCACTGCATGGAGCTGACCTTTTGTAACTTTCTATTTTGTGTCAATACCGTGTAACTTTAGTGGCGAGTGAGACCTGTTTCATTTTACGTGAGGGACACAGAAAATGTCAATCGAAATTCGATTTCGACTAGTATTCAGGCACATGATTAGATCGTCTGATGAAGACTTGTATTTGAAACAGATTCGCGGATTATATTCCTTAGAAGTGGATACTTCAATAAACAAGTGCGAGTCGGACTCGCGCACCGAGGGTTCCGTATAAATTTCTAGGTATGTAACAACAAATTCACGGTTTTCGGATATTTTCTTTTACTTATGCTACATGACATTGCTTCTTGCCAAATTTTATGATTCTAGGTCAACGGGATGTAGGTACCCTATACTTAGGTGTTGATTCCCTTGCAAGTATCAAAATATGCGGCATTAACAGAACATAAACACCCGTATTTTTTGATTGCGTTGACTTAGAAGTTTGATTTTGTCACTGCTTCAAGGGACTATAGTCCTAAGTAATGATATTAATTTCAACTTGATAACTCCACGCGTTTCTGACAAAAAGGGTCTTGACAGATGGACAAACAGACCGGCAACGACACTATCTTATGAGGTTTCCGTTTTTCCTTTTGAGATACGCAACCCTAAAAATGTAGTAAAAAAGATTTTTTATTATAGAATTTTAAAAAAGAATAGCAACATGTCTTCCAAACTTAATAAAATCAATAATAATATAATAATAATAATCGTTTATTTCAAGCATTAGCACCCATTAAATTAAAATAATAACCACTACCTACACATTTTTCTTTAAAGAAATGAAACTAACTTAGACGTATGTCTTCTAGGAATCAAAGTATCCCTCTATACACTGACTTGCAAAAGTGTTCACCGATTATAGTCCCATAATAGACCTTAGAACATAATTAAGTTATATCTAAACATGGTTCCACAAAGCAATACGCAATTAACTCTGAATGAATTAAACCCCCTCAGAGCTAATTAATTACAGTAATGATAAGTGGCCCTCGAGATAGATAATATGGAGCTAAATACATAGGTAGATACAGATGACGGGCGGCGGCCATGCCGGAGAGCCCCAGAGGTACAAGTAGTGCGTAGGATGAGTCGACAAACTGTCCGAGACGCAAACAATTTATCATTTTGTATTATATAGAATGTGAGAGTGACGGTCTTTTTGACAAAAATAAGGTCGAAATAGCAAATGGTATCAACAAATACGTTGTGCTTGACGATTTGTAAGGCATATATATATTTTTTTAAATTCTGTTGTAAACTGGTAAAAGTCTAAACTCGGTTTACTTTAATATGTCTCCTGCGCGAGGCACTGTTTCATTCATAGCCACGATGAATGTAGATTTATTACACTGCAAAGTAAATGGTAAAACAGCAATTCATTTTGTAGTGAAACTCATCTAGATTTTTCATGTCGTAAATGAACTTTCTCTGTTCAAAGTCAAACCGTTCGCCTCTGAGATGAAAATTAAAAAGTCGTAAATTTTAATTAAGTTTGTCGAAATTCTGGGAATCTAAATATTTTGTACAAAGTTGTATCTATAGACGCCGCGTGTAGCCGTAACAGTAAACATTCGTAGAAAAATTATAGACACATATTATTCAGTCAATCATAAAGTTCATTAAATTCAAAACAATGATTCTTTGGTCATCCTGAAAAATTCAAAAATCTTAATTAATATACCTACCTAAAATATAACGTCTTCAAAATATCAAATAACACCAATTAAATTCGTCCGGTGCTAAGCCCACTGCTTCATAAGGTTGCCCATATTTCAATTACGGCCATGTAATCCTATTACTGGTGTAATAGTTGAAATGGACCGCACATTCATCACAGTAGTAGCTGGCATAATAACCGGATTACCTGTATCTTAATATTAACAACTGAGAAAGATATGGTTGGCTGGCTTTTAATTGGGAGAGTGAATGTGGGAGTAGATTTGCACTGATTTTTATAGATTTTATTGTGATGATTTCATTAATAGGACGAATTCTGAAAGTGACACCGGTAACTGAAAACTCATGTGGACATCGGTTGTCATGGTATGGGTATGTAATACGGAGGAATGAGGATAATGTCGCGAGGAGAGTTTAGAGTATGGATTTAGATGGCTTTAATTAGTAGGGGAAGACCAAAGAAACTATGGATAGCAATTCGTTCCTTGGTGTGAATAATGATATGGTTAGAAAGAGATGACGACTAATAGAGGAGTATGGAAGAAAAAGACATGTTGTGTTGACCAGAAATAAATTGGGATAAGGGCAGGAAAATGATGATGATTTTTGATGATGGCATTTCAGGTTTTAAGCTAAAAATCCATACTAATATTATAAATGCCAAAGTATGTCTGTCTATTAACTCTCCACGCTTAAACCGCTGAACCGATTTAGATGAAATTTTGTACAGAGATGGTTTAAGTCCCGGGAAAGGACATAGGCTAGTTTTTATCCCGATATTCCAACGGGATCGACACTTATGCGGGTTAAACCGCGAGGCGCTGCTAGTAGTGTTATAATCGGCGGTACTTAGCCATATGAAAGGTTGTATTAAGAGAACTTTCAGGCGTGACGCATTCTTGTCAGTCACTCCATTAACAAATCTTGTTATCTGGCTTACGTTACCAATATACCAAGAAATCTAGTTGCATTGTCATAATTATTATTATTCACTCCATCGCGCACAGATTTAGTTATTACTAGCTGCGCCCCGCGGTTTTACCCGCGTAAATGTCGATCCCGTAGGAATATCGGGATAAAAACTATCCTATGTCCTTTCCCGGGACTCAAACCATCTCTGTACCAAATTTCATCTAAATCAGTTCAGCAGTTGAAGCGTGAAGAGTTAACAGACAGACAGACAGACATACTTTATGTTAATCCAAGGTGTCAGCTACCTCCATACAAAATTTTATCAAAATTGGTCTAGCTGTTTGAGCGTGAAGAAGTAACAAACATATAAAATATAAACACACACACACTCACAAACTTTCGCCTTTATAATACTAGTGTGATTAGCATAGAGCTGAAAGGTCCTAGTCTTCACCAAAAAGCAAACCCATGTACAATAACTAGAAAATGGACCAAAGTAAAACTACGCTAGTGTAAAAATATATGTAGGTGCTACCCATCTTGCATAAGCACAATAACCTACTTACTTTTAGGAGATACTGAAATATTTTACGACTGATAAATATTTCAGTAGTATTAACGTTCTCTGCAGTGGATGTAAGTAAGCTGCTTAGATGGTAGATAATAAAATTAATGGTAGTAATCCCTCATGCTTTTCTCTCTAAGGAGGAATATCCTAGATTATTTCATTGTTATTTTACGTGTATTTTATTATGATAGAATATTATAATGGTGAATAGTAAGAGATTTGTCAGTGAACAGTAGAATAAATAGAAAGTCGCAAAGCAAGATATTTGGATAGTGTTAGATTCTATTTTAAGAACCTGTGAGATTTGTAGTTTTCAGAAAATAATAAATTCGACTTGAACAGTTTCCCTTACAAAAGGAATCATTTTGTGGCCGTAATGTTAATGTCTATGGCATAAGCTGTATCTTGAAGAATCATCATGTCAAAGCACGTGATTTTTATTCAACAAATATTATGAACTATTACTAAACTATGCCAACCTATCAGTACACCAACCTATTTAGTGATAATCCTATTCAATCGGCAGTATATTAATAAAGCTGCACGTTATGCGCTGTACTGATAACAGATTAATCCCGCATTGGACGTCTGTTCCGCTGTGTAACCAGATATTTACATACAGTATGTTAACTAACAGAGGGCGTTCCCGTTAACCCGCAATAGTATAGCATCCATACATGCTAAAAAAAATATTACCATTCGAAAATAAAATGTTTTTATTTTTTTTTATATTAAAATATTCACTAAAAATCGTAAATTGATACGTTAAAGAAACACTCTGTACACGCGTACTTGAAGGACAGCAACGTCGGAATTTATTTAATTAAATAAATTAGAATTAATTAAATAAATAGAGTATAAATTTACGATTTTTAGTGAATATTTTAATATTAAAAAATAAAAAAACATTTTATTTTCGAATGGTAATATTTTTTTTTAGCATGTATGGATGCTATACTATTGCGGGTTAACGGGAACGCCCTCTGTTAGTTAACATACTGTATATCATAGCAATGCTTGTCGGATACCGTCAAATCACGATTAACATTTTGTTTGTTAATTTAAGCTAAAATATTTTGGTTTAATTATAGTATCTGGGGAATATTATTGTAACTCATTAATATCAAACTTATGGGACAACAATAAACATTGCTTTATATTTATATCAACGTAGTTAGTTTATTTGGATGACATAATAGTTATTGTATGGATGAACTCAGATTTAAAATGAATGTAACTACATTCATTTGTGTTAACTAATACATTAACTTTGTTAAACTAAAACATGTTATATATATCAAGATAAGAAATGAAGAAGTTTTAACACAAGCAGAATTTAATATAACTTTAAAGACGATGCAAGCACTGTAGATAAAGACTAAAATCTCAACAACAGACATCAAAACCGCAACTTTGCGACTTTATTCGCAAGAAACGAATTACAAGGGGTGAGGGACCATTAATTCTACGTCATTGTTACGGCCGTCTGGGGAGGACCTCAGGCACTCAAGCACTCCGAACTGAGATGCTGATGAATCAATTACTAGCCATGTTACTGAATTCTGATGATGTTACTAAAGGTTTTTGGGCTATTTTATTTCTTGACTATAAAAAACTTTGTTTAATGATACACCACATAGCGTACCGTAAGGAAGTCGACAAAATAGAACCTTCCGGATGGCCATAAATTTTTTAGGCTTGGTTGAACATTACACTTGATTTATCGAATGGCCCGCCAACACATGAAAGCATTATTTCGTTTATGAGTATGAGAATACTCATTTATAATATTTATTTATAAACAGTTTTCTTCATAGAAGAGATTCTATGAAGAAAACTGTTCATAAATAATAAATATTCTACATTCATTTATAATGTAATGTTATTTATAGAATAACCAATTATATTAATTCTATGTGATGTATTATAAGTGCCCTTTTAAGAGTTG
The DNA here is from genome assembly GCA_927399505.1 of Luperina testacea. Taxonomy (NCBI): domain Eukaryota; kingdom Metazoa; phylum Arthropoda; class Insecta; order Lepidoptera; family Noctuidae; genus Luperina; species Luperina testacea. Next base: position 1,452,998 of record OV656757.1, read on the forward strand.
TAATTGGATCTCGTACACAATAAATATGTAAGTAATTAAATTAATAATGAAATTGTAAGTGCCCATTATGTAGGGCAAAGGCTTATTTTCAAATGAAAAAGTAATTGATAGTAGGTACCTATAGGTAGGTACGTCAATGCTAAATAGGTACAAACATATCATAATGGTTGGTATTCCATTAATGTTATAATATAATATTACTATATTATATAGACCGACATAAGGTTACGTTTAAAAAAAAATATAAGATGTATTATTTTCCTAAAGTAAAACTTCCTAAAGGTTGAGAAATGAAATGTGTGTAAAATTTCGAAGGAACTAAAGTAAAGAACTCATACGTGTATCAAAGAGATAAATCCTATCGCCTACTCTCAAGTTTGTTTCTGGATTCTTGGAACTTTATGAAAATTATAAGTGTCAAAGTATACGTACGTTATGTCAGTTAATTCGATTTATAAAGTATCTGGCACTTATCAGTGACTCCATTTGCCTTACATACCCTAACACAAGGAAATTTAGAAAAATCCATATTTTTCCTTGCTAAATTCATCAAAGGAACGTCTGTGCAAACTTTCAGCTTTCTAGGTCCAATGGTCTGGACTCATGATGATTAAGTCAGTGATAGAATGAAAGAAATTACATTCATATAAATAGCTCAATCAAAATCAATACTAAGCCTTGAAAATTTACAAGACAAACTCACCAAAATTATAGTAAGATGTTTCAAAAATGCTACAGTTCAGAACCGACATAACAAAAACTAATTGAAGTAAAAGCTTTCTGTTTTCATTGGCGTTCCCTATAAGTTATTAAATGGATCAACTATTAACCCATGTCAACTTAGTACCGTCCTTTTATACCTATTGTTCCAGTTTACTACCTCCATTGTTGTTGTTATCTAATTCTTTTAATGTATTAGTAGTAATCATTTACAAACAAATCTAAAAAGAAATTCGCTATGTCATTCAACTTTTATAACATCAGTTTCTTTTGTACATTTTTTTAATCAACCTGTAAATGCTCCACAAATGTACACAAAGGTCTCACCCTTAGCTTTCCACTGCTCTGTGTGAGTGTGAGTTTCTCCAGTCAATCTCCCGCATTAGAGTCATATTTTTTGCATATTTTGTTTTAATTTCCACAGACTGCTAGTGTAGTTACAAATATTGCGTTAATACGAGATTGAAGCTAAGTGATTATTCTGCTCACTCCTTCACTCATAACGCACACAAACGATATTCAACATGAAGCCAGCCAAGTGAAGCAGACTATTGACGTGGCGGATGTCTTTAAAACACTCCCCAGCGAATTTTTTGTAGGCTTTTACACAATTTTATTTGTGTTCGCAACCCTCTAGAGACACATGTTTCTCGTTCAAAACAATTACAGTACGCTTAAAGGTAGGAATACCACTCGAGTTAAAACGTGAAAATGCTTTGTGAGTGTTTTTTTTATATAATTCACAATACGTATGTAGATGTGTGTGGTGATCTGGAAGTGCACGAAGAGTAATGGGTATGAATTCATGCGTTTAACTGAGAGAGTTTGCCAGGTAGTACTTTTATTACAGACTTTTTAATGTGAAACGTAAACGAGAAAAATATGTGGAAACCATTAGGTGTTTAGCATAGTACCTAATCTAAAATCTCTAACCCTGTGATTAATTTTTTAAGAATCTCTCAAGAACGATGTTTGTTTTCCATGTCTGAAATACTTTAATATTTGTGATATATTAAGCAATGATGATATATGTGTATATGTTGCAGTCAAAACTCTTAACCAGTCAAAAGTACTATTGACTAGCAAAATCAGTCAAAAGTACTTTTGACCGTATGCTTTAGTCAATAATACTTTTGACTAAAATAACAGTTAAAAGTACTTTTGCCCAATGGAGCTGGTTAAAAGTACTTTTGACTAAGTGATTCCGTCAAAAGTGGTTTTGACTGGTTGTATCAGTCAAAACTCTTAAAAATTATTTAGCATATTATTTAGCATAATTATTTATTTCTTTGAAATAATGTCATTTAACCGAATTTTCAAATGCACTAATTTGCCTGTTTAATATGATATGAGGTACCTAAAGGTGTTTGTATTCTCATTCACTCGCTCTTGCATCCAATGTCGACGGAGCCCCGCTTCGCTGGGCTCCTATTTCTGTGAAAAGGGTTTAAAGTAACCTAACAAAACCGAACCTCGGGGTGGGAACATTACATCAAATAAACATTATAGCTTTTGATCAAGTTATCGCAAATAAATATTCGATGAAATCAAAATTATGTTAATCGATATTATACAAATTGATTATTTTCCTAATCGTTGTTCGAATTAGTAACATTACATCAAAAGTTGTTATACCAAACAAGGGTGAACATCTTTTTTATTCACATCTAACGAGTATAGTGCTTTTGACTGATGCTTTATTGCAGTTAAAACTACTTTTGACGAAGAGCGTCAGTCAAAAGTACTTTTAACCGCAAATTTGCAGTCAAAAGTACTAATAACCAATAATTTTCAGTCAAAACCACTTTTGACCAACCTATTCAGTCAAAAGTACTTTTGACTGATTTTGCTAGTCAATAGTACTTTTGACTGGTTAAGAGTTTTGACTGCAACATATACATATAGTAACTAGCGGACCCGACAGACGTCGTCCTGCCCGGAAAAGCAGCGCCACATTTGATAGGTATTGTAAATTTAACATTTACATTTTTTAATTTGCGATTCCATAATTACCTACTTCTAACGAATCTACGGTTGAGTCATAATTTTTTGATATCTCACTATTTACTATGGTTTCTATGTGTAAATTATTTAATTCTTCATTTTCTACCAAATCTTCTATGTTGGAAGTATTGGCGAGAAGCGTTTCTTTAAATTATTTTGATTTTAAGCTAGCCCTTTCCATTTGGTGTAATACCGACAGCAGCGCCACCTACCGAGACCAATTATGTTTTCAAATCATCTAGGAACCCATTGAAATATACACACAAGAGTTCATTTAAACCGGTCCAGCTGTTTAGGAGGAGTTAGGTGACATACAAACGTACAGAAGAATTATATATATACAAGGTTATTGGTAAAACATAAACAACTTCATAAGAGGTCAGTGTTGTGCTCATCATTATGAAAAACTTTTATTACGGGACCATATCTGAAATCGCTGAAAAAAGTCAGCTGTTCCCTACATTTTGACGAGTTATACGAGCATAAATGTAGGGAACAGCTGATTTTTTTTCACGATTTCAATACAATAATCAAATACAATGGCCTCTTAAGAGGTTGTTAATGTTTTACTAAAAACCCTGTTTATTAAGATAATGATACACACACGGGTGTGTGTGAAGTGGGTTAAACCGTAATGAAAATGATTCGATAAATATAGAACTGTGTAAGCTGCTTATAGACGATGATAACGCAAAGTTTACAAAACCAATCAAAACTGATAGTACTAAAATTATTCATAAAATAATTAAAATCCATGATGGTAATGGAAACAGAATGGTTATGATGACGAATTACATGAAACCAGTAAAACACCTTATTCATTTCCAGTTAAAGTAGGAACAGAAAGTCTAAATCTATGAACGCCTTTGAGACCATTTCGGTCGGTCGTCTGGCAAGCTCTTAACGATAGTATCCCTCTTGTTAGATTGTGTCACTTGTCGTTCCCTCATTTGTTCAAGTCGACTAAGTAAAGCAAGCATTATAATTCCGTGACTTAGATCTACCTTCTTGGACTTGTGATCTTGATTACGAATACTTCCCGTTGTCACTAGAGAATGGGTTTATTCATAGTCAAACTGTCGGGAGACATACCTGAGAGAATTTGTTTGTATTCTGTTTGAGTCATTTTCTGCAACTTTTTTATGTTTTGCAAAATATATATCGTTAGACATAAATATTGTTCTTATAGCATAAACTCATTTAATTCCCAATAAAGAATTCTACTGTGGGCATTTTCTTGATTTTTGCTCATAGGCTCCTGGTTTCTGAAACAAGGTAATAATAGGTGGAAAGTGATCTTAAAACACTGGCTGTTATTATTACTTTTGACTACACAACTTCACATGCTTCGTACTCTGATACAATTTTCTAGCAAGTTGAGTTCTTTATCAAAACGGTTTGGTTATTTAATTGACATTGTTCTCTGAGTGAGTAATTATAATGTAATGTAATTTAATGTATGTAGGTACCTAGTTGATCGGTGGTTTATGTACATAATTATACTTTATTTTTTACGAAGGATAAGGCCTTGCGTGCATTACGTTCTCAGTCTTTTGCATGTATTACTTATGTAAAAATGTAAATCACTATTACTCACGCCTGAAAAATGCGTACTGAATTCAGAATTTTAAATCGCACTTACTTTTATTTCAGCTAAAATAAAATATTCAGTGAAAAAGGCGTATAAAATTCAAGTGTAGTTCTTTGTCTCAAAAATGTTATTCTTTGTTCATGGAAAAAAGATACTGGTAAAGATATTGTATTTGCTTTTATTTTTTTCTATTTGTGCTGTGTTTACTGGAGTTTTAAATGAAGATTTATGGGGGATTATTATTGTTATTTATTTATTTAAGGGGCTTACAGGACCTAAACACAAAAAACACAAGTTTTAGAAGCAATAAAATATATGATCGACTATAGTAAACAAAATCAGAAAAATATATGATATTCTTTAGGATATATGTTAGGTAGATAGTGTGTTGAAAACATAATACAACTAATTTGATACGATAGACAAATATCATGAAGATACCTCTAAAAACTTTCTTTTTACAATAAAAACCATACTAATATACATACAATCATTCTGATTTTTTGTCAGATTATTGTACAAGCAACATACTAGTGTTTAAATTTTTTGTCCAAACAATGGATTTTTTGTTATTAAATAATTGCTTCATATTTTGCAATAAATTACCAGCGTTGTGTCATCGCGATTCTCTTTCTTTTCTATGCAGTCCGACAGTGACCGCGCTTTAGGTCATGTAAGCCCCTTAAACTTCATAAACAATGGCGGTACAAGCGGACATTACGCTATAGTATAGAGCATCTGCCTTGTAGCGTAAAGTCCGCTTGTGTACCGCAGCTGTAGTTTTTTTAAATGCAGAAAATAGTCAATATATTTACCAATGGTACAGACAGCGTCAGTATGTGCTAACCCCTCAAGTTTTAAAATGTTATACATTAAATTCCTTACAAATAATCTAAAGAATACTTCAAAAAGAACCCACATTGTTTCGACTCAGATTCGAACCATCGCATCACCGAACGTCGTCATACTCATACCGGCAGTTTGACGAACTAGCCAGCGAGCCCATATGAATTGCGTTGAAATTGTTATCTACTATGGTCTGAGTCATTTTATCTTTAGGTGGGGATGTCTAATCGATAGATGTTATAATTTGAGGGTATCCATTAATTTTACTTACTTACGTTGTTTTTATAAAATTAATCCATACCCTCAAGTTATAACTACAACGTTTGATGTATACGTTCACTTAAAACGGCGAAGAGTAAACGACTACGATTTATCCATTAATTTTTAAATTGATTTATGATTTTATGAGAACTAAAATTGTAGTTGTTCTGTGTGAACAAAATGTGAGCATAAAAGGAATTGCGAGACAGCTTGGCATAGCAGTAAGTTCATTATAATATTAATTGTGTTCTCCGATTTTTTTCTTGTTGAGCTATTTGCGGTATCTTGTGTGTGGTATTTAATAACTTATTTAAAACCATGTTTTTCTATACAGAGACAAACGGTGCGCTTATGGGTGCGCAGATTTCAAGAAACCGGCGATGTTAAGACAATGTCCATGGGTCGGAGAACTACTGGGATCTATACGGACCAATCTGAACATAATCGGGATATTGTTAAGGTTCACACTACACCGCCGTTTACATCCACTCGTTACAGTTCGCAACGGCATGGAATATCTCTGTCCACGGTTCGAAGACATTTACACGCAGCGAACATTCACAGTTATCGACCTGCAAAATATGTCTAACAGAAGAACATCGAAGAGAACCAGAAAAAGCAGTTATATTAATTAAGTATGACAACAAAATAAACAACGAAGACATTTAACTCATTTGATTCCACTATTTTACTTTGTATAGCAAAATATTTTAAGTAGATATCATGAGCTAATAAGAGATGTTAATTGATTATCTATTGATAACATGTTTATTCACTTATTATGCTCATGATTGTAATCCTGCCAAACTAACTTCTAGTTCCTAGACAAGTTGCAAATGCTTCAAAACTTGTCTCTTTCGATGTCACTTGTCAGACTGTCAAATGTCAAATTTGTATACTGAGACGACATGACAGGTCACGTGACATTTCGTTAGGTTATGTCAATCTAAAATATTTCTACCGCTTACTATTTTATCGTTTACGTTAATAGGATGCTACTTGTCTAGGAACCCAATTGTGTCAGTTGGTAAAATAGTATATTATGATAACTGTAAATAAAATTATCAAATCAAAATAAATCTTTGTTGTAAAATAAGATCATAGTTTTGTTAAATAATAGCAATAATAAATATTATTATATGATTATTAAGGTATTTTATTTTTCTTTATTTTAAAATTCTTTATAAATAATTACTAAAACAAAATAGAAAAATATATTAAAATAATAATTATAATGAACAAAAAGCACATTTCGTGCCTATGATTTGAACTCCCACTCATAGGCACGGCAAGCGGTCTTGAAACCTCTAGTCTATTTAGACGATGAATGAAACGTTCGTAAATGTTAACCCTATTTATTGCTTGTCGTTTTCGCAATAATAAAAGTATTAACGTTTTATTGAAAAAAACAATAATAAAAACAGAATTTTAAAAAATAAATATTACCTTAAACTTATTTACTCACTAAAACAATAAATGAATTAAAATAAAATGTTTTTGCAAAATACAAAAACCAACTTGGGCCTATCACGGATTTGAACGCACATGTCTTTTGGAGGGGTAATCACTTAATGAAGCTGTGTGTACATTGTTACTTTTTGTCTGAAATTATTTTAAGGGCGCATTTTACCAAACTTTTATACCTAGAATAGGTCTTATCCTGTGAATAAATTTTGAATTATTGACAGTTTTTCCATTCTAGAACTGTCAGACGTCAATTTTATTCCACGGATAAAAGATATCGCACTTTGGTAAAATCAGCCCTAAAGGCGGATACAGACATTGCGAGGCATGCGCAGCGCACGGCGCTCTTCGCATGATTCGCACACACATCCACACATTGCGAATCATGCGAAAAGGGCCGTGCGCTGCGCATGCCTCGCAATGTCTGTATCCGCCTTTAGTCGTACAAAAGTGTGAGCATTATGCTACGTTGCCTTGCCTTATAATTTTTGGTGTTAATTTGGCATGATCAATGACCAATCTGGAACCAGAATGCTTGTGCCAAGTGATATTAAACTGAAATACTCATACATATTTGATTCATGGATTTCATACTAAATTACAGACCTACACTTAAATCGGGATCCATACTTGACCCTTAGTATAATAATATCAATTCCACTTACATTCTGTCAATCAAACCCCATAAGAAAACATTTCACAAAGAAAAAGAATTCGAAAATTTGTTGGACGTGAGGGGGCTCACGTCAAACCTGTCTGTATTTACAGAGAATGGGAACACTTATTGCATCGTCGCCCTGCTAATGGACCGTCGGGGCCGGATGTATCGCTTTTAACGCAAATAACCGACGCCCTCGAATCGATTACGACCGCGAAATTGTTAGCAGAAATTCGGACGGCGAGGCGATTTGTCGAACAGGTGAAGAGGGCTGGCTGCAGTTTTGGAGTCGTGGTGTTGTAAATTGTTTGTGGTTTGAAAACTTGTGCGTTGTTTGGGGTGTTTGTGTTCATTGCTTCTTTATCTTGCATGTGTTTGCATTCAGCAGGTATTAAATAAAAACAAAAAAAAATATTTTTTTAGTTTTAAATTATTTAGATGTAGCGATAGTTTTATCTCTAAGTAAAATTCTTCTTTAATGATCTCGAGATCATTAAAGACGAATTTCAACCTTTAGGTTTGAACCTGAACTCTGAAAAATCAAATCATTCAGTTTATCTTGGATAATGTAAGGTGTAAATACTGTAAAATTTTACTAACTGTAAAATAATAATCACATCCTTCGTTATAACGAATTTAATCTCGTACTGGGAGATCACGATTAACTATAGTTAATCGTGGTCTCCCAGTACGAGATTAAATGGCATAGTGGTAAAACGCCTATGTTTGGTAGTAGTAACCCGCTAGATACGAGTCAATATTTGCGTGGAGGTTTTATACGTTTTGTTACAAGTGGTGTTCGTTCGCTTTGGCACGTATTATTCACTGTATATACAGCATTTCAACAAAAATGTTGCATCTTTTGCGGTTGAAAAAGGAGTTCGACAGCCATTTTTTTTCTACTTTGTTATGGTATCGGGTCCACCACGTGACCATCGCCGCGATGGCATCTTAGGGCGAATTTCACCAATGAAAACTGAACGCCCGATTAGCTTAACTAAACCGTGTTCAAGAGCTGTCAGGGTTATCGTTATTAAGGAAAATTGACACTGACAGCTCTTGAACGCGGTTCGTAGTAAAACAAAGTAGATCAGACTGCCTCTGTGGTCTAGTGGTCGCAAGTGAGACTGCTGGGAGTGTGGTCGTAGGTTCAAATCGGAGGTTGGACAGTATAATTGGGTTTTCCATTAGGAAACAGGAAAGGTAACGATTAATGGCGTTAAGCTCATTCTCTATTACATGGGTCCATGAGTTTATGGGTCGCGCTAAGGTGGGGGTAAGGGATAAAAAAAAAAGCTTCTATTTGTCTCCCGTCCACCATTGTCATGTAAATAATATATATAAAAGCCTTCAAACTATTTAACTCATCAGTCTAGATCATCATCTCTTATGTATTTCAAAACACATGCATAAATTAAGCTGTTTTATTTATGGTGAGAGCAAGCAAAAATGGGTAGCCCACCGTCCGATCAGGACCAGGCCCGTGCCGGACTGCGCGTACGTGTTCCAAGCGCGCCTCAAAGAGATCTCAGCATCAAGTGAAGGGGCCCGTTAGGGCCGAAGTCTGCCGGGTCAGCGGGATTGTCCGAAAGCGTTACCGCTGGCCCGGAACATAAAGGGCTAAGAAAGGAACACGGGTGGATTTTAGTCAGTAAGAGTCTGATACTCCCTTCCACTCCACCCAGAGCGGGAGGTTTGATGAGTTCCCATCATCAAAAAAAAAAAAAAGGCACTGTTATAGATACCAGAATTAACAAACAAAAGTCACTCAAGCACCGTGTGCCCGACACATGTGCCGCAAAAGTCACTAGTTAAAGGTAGGTACTTAATCAGCAGTGTTACATGTTCCGGTTGAAATATGTACCAAAAGTGTTTTGCTGCTTTTGTTAAATTGGAAAAATATAATACATTGCCTCTATGAGTGGCCATACTTATTACTTAAATGAGCGTCATACCGTGGGCAGACAACCCTGCTTCCACCTTGGGTACTGGCTAATATTTAGACCACTTTATAAGCTATTCTTATGTCAAATAGGTATGGTCCAAAGTTATCAACATAGCTCACAGAATAAGCAAGCTGAAGTAGCAATGTGCCGGCCATATTAGCCGTAGAACCGATGACCGTTAGGGTAGACGTGGGATGCCCTCAGGCTAGGTGGAGCGATGATCTTCGCAGGATGGCTGGTAGCAGCTGGATGAGAGTTGCCGAAAATCAAGTTGAATGGCGTTCAATAGGAGAGCTATTGCACGCCATTCAACTTGATGCCTAGATGTCCAGCAGTGGACTGCTGTAGGCTGATGATCATGAGGATGATAATATGACATACTATCTTCAGTCCGCGACTTCGTTCACGTGAAATTTTACCCTCCCCCATTTACCCTCTTAGGGGTAGAATTCCGAAAAACCCTTTCTCAGTGTATTCCTTATCTTCACAAAGAACACACCCTCCAAATTTCATGTCTCTGGGAGCAAGCGTTTAGGCTATGCGTTGATTTATAAGTCAGTCAGGACTTTGAATTTTATATACGTAGAAGACTAGCTTCCGCCCGCGGCATCACTCGCGAGGTATGTCGATATAAAATATCCTATCTCCTACCCCGGGATGCAATCTATGTCTCTGCCAAATTTTATCGAAATCTGTTCAGTGGTTTAGACGTAAAAAGGTAACATACAGACAAACAGAGTTACTTTCGATATAATATTAGTATGGATTCAGGGTACCTAGTAGGGACATCGACGTGCAAACAGTTACCATGAATTCAGCACATGATTCAAGCGTAGATATTCCCGAGGGTAGTTTATTTTCGACGGTTTTCAAAAAAAAATCTGCTGTTTCATCATCATCATCATTATTTCAGCCCGGAATCACCTAACCCTCTTGTCTCCTGTTACTTCAGCCATACTTCCCGGTTCCGTGCGTCTCTCATCGGTCATCTCCTCGTCTAGCTAGATGTCCTGCCCTACTCCACTGGAAGCGCATCGCCCTGACCCCGGCGTCGTAGACTTTCGACCGACGACGGATTTTGGTATTACGCAGTCGGTATAGTAAACTCCGGATCCCACCATATCCCTGGCCATACCACTTAGGGTTATGTCACTCCATGGCCCTTTGTGCTAGTCGTATGCGGTGGGGTCCTTTGTGAGCGTCCATGTTTCGGCACCGTAGGTCATTGTTGGCAGGACACATTGGTTGAAAAGGATCTTTTTGGGCCGCAAAATATGTTCCACTTACCAAATGCCGCCCACCCAAGCTGTTTTCTCCTGGAAATCTCTTAACTCTCTGAATCAGCCCTAAGTGAATTCGTAATTCTTTGGCGAAACAAATATCCTTAACCGTAACTCTAGTGTAATTTCAATCAACTGGAAGTTTTTGTCAAAGGCTGTAAATGAATTTCGAGTTTGACTTTAAACCAAAAGGCTCTAAGAAATAAGATGTGATTCGATTTGTGTTAAGCTAGACACATGCATAGCTACAACATATTGATGGTGACAATATTGTCGGAATATTACCTATGAACAATTCAATTAGTTAATGTCGCTAAGGAATTGTCTCTCGAGCTTACATGTATCCGTAAGTACCTATGTGGTTACAACTGGAGTAAAGTGATGCGTACAAAATCAAAGACTAAAGTATTTTATTCAAATTTTGTTGAGAATCTGCGCGTTTTGCACTTGAAAATTACATGAGACAGCCCCCCAAAACGCCCGTCCTTTACATCTTCTTCTTTCACTACATGACAGCATTATCTACTTTACTTTTTCGTCTGGGTGGAAAATAGGAAATTATTCAATAATGTTGCTGGTGTTCGCGCTTATGTATGGAAGTGAATTTCGGGTGTGGCAAAGGAAACATGATAGTAGAATAAATGCTGTGGATACAATGGATAAAAAATTTAAATAGATACTGTCTTTTGGGAGAGGCTTGTGGCTAAGAAATAACAGCCACATGCTTCGATCGATCAGGTTAACATACGCTTGCCGCGGTTGGTCCGTGGATGGGTGACCATCAAACTCAAACTCAAACTCAAAACATTTATTTCAATTAAACCATTTACAGGCACTTTTGAATTGTCAAAAAGTCGGTCAGTCAGAAAATATGAAGCTAGTTGTCCATTCCAAAGCGTAGGTACCTATGGAGAAGAACGGGCAAGAAACTCCATGGACACTCTTTTAAATTATTGTTTTACAAAAATATTAGTTAAATCATGTGTATTTATAATTATATGTGAGAACGATGTAAAAAAGACGTACGCGTTAAAAGTGTCCATCTTTACATACCAAGACCCCTCCTTGCCTAGGTCCCGGCTGTTATTCATGGATCTTCGGTCACAGTCGTTACGGGTAGTCAGAAGCCCGAAAGTCTGACAGCCAGTCTTACCAAGGGGTATCGTATTACCCGGTAACTGGGTTGTGGAGGTCAGATAGGCAGTCGCTCCATGTAAAATACTGGTATTCAGCTGCATCCGCTTAGACTGGAAGCCGACCCCAACATAGTTGGGAAAAGGCTAGGCAGACTCATCATCTGCCTAGCCTTTTCCCAACTTAGTTGGGGTCGGCTTCCAGTCTTTTCGAAGACCAACTGAACGATAGATTGTGTGAAAGATGATATCATCGGCTGACAGGACGGCTAGAAGAATTGTACTTGTACACCAGAGTGTCTCTCTTTCTCCCTGTAAAATACATCTAAAGGTTGTTTTTAAAAGATCGCTTTTAGCGATAAGACCGCCCATTTTGTCACCCTATGTAAAATTCATACATTTATCTCTGTAATACGTATCATCATCATCTGCCTTGCCTTTTCCCAACTATGTTGGGGTCGGCATCTAACTGGATGCAGCCGAATACCAGTATTTTATATGGAGCGGCTGCCTATCTGACCTCAACAACCCAGTTACTGGGTAATGATACCCCTTGGTAAGACTGGTTGTCACACTTTCGGACTTCTGACTACCCGTAACGACTGTCAAAGATCCACGACTGCAGCCGGGACCAACAGCTTAACGTGCTTTCTGAGGCATGGAGGGGTCTTGGTATGTAAAGATGGTCCCACATCCACAGACCAACCGCTGCAAGCGCAGTTTAACCTAATCGTTCGACCTGTGCGGCTGTTATTATTTATCCACGTCTGTAATTCTTATGGAATCCATAATAAAGAGTATTCTATTCCATTGTCTATCCATACATCCATTTCAGCCGTCATCACAATCATGTCATGCTTCGCCTGCACCAATGAAATTGGGATAAAGGACGAATGATGATGAAATAACCATAAGCCTAGAATTATAATTTATACCTCTTCCTTCTCACGCATATAGGTATTCTTATGCTACAAAGTTTACCCTTACGACACGCTCCAATTTAGAACCTTACATAATTACAGGGATCGCTTCCGAAACTTCTTCAAACCGCTGCCCCCTGCTCCCCCTAAAGATTGAACTGTAATAACGTTTTCAAACTATGCCACGAAACTCAAACAAGTTGACGACACGTCAAACAAGCTTCTACGTATTATAATTATTGTGACGGAACTCATCAGCACAGTATTTGGTGCTACATGAGTGAACTACTTTGTTTCGTGAACTGTTTTTTGTAGTAAATACTTGTCTGTATTTTGTACTCTTAATAATCTTATTTCTTTATTGTCACTGTGATTTTTTGTATGTCAAAAAAATATAGAAAAACCATGACTTACTGCTGTGGCTTTTATTTCATTTAATTTTATTTAACCTACAACAGTTTTGTATCTAAGTTGCCTCTCTCTTGCAATTAAATGTTCAATTAAATGTTCTTCTTTCGAGTCTAAGCTATTTGGGAAAGATTATTAGCTCAGTATAGTCTATACCAAATGTATCAGATGAAAATATTAACAAATGACAATGTGAGTTGCCACTTACAAATTGACGGATTTGATTTGATTATTTGAATACTAAAGCCCGTAATTCTTATTTTAAATCAACTTAAAGATGTTTTTCATTTGACTATTGGCTCGGAAAGCAGAACCGTTGGTCCCGGCTGTCATTCATGGATCTTTGACAGTCGTTACGGGTCGTCAGAAGCCCGAAAGTGTGACAACCAATCTTTACAAAAGGTATTGTGTTCCCAGTAACAGGGTTGTGATGGTCAGGTAGGCAGTCGCTCTATCTAGAAAACTGCTGCATCCGGTTAGGCTGGAAGCTAACCCGGTTCCGGTTAGGCTGGAAAAGGCTCGGCAGATTGAATTGAGGTTAATTTTACTACCTCAATTTTCGTTGATGATTTTTCACCTACTACACTTTGGAATAGGCTTTCATCTTTCTGACTGACGGACCTCTTGATAATATAAAAGTGCCTATAATTGGTTTATTTGAAATAAATGATTTGAGTTTGAGTTCAATTACAATGTAATAATGCTATTCAAACTATAATATTGTTGGAAACATTAGTAAGTTATAAAGTTGAAACCTAAACACACATGATCATGTTACTAATTCGCTTTAGAGTGATTGCTTAAGATCTAAAGCTGACTAGGGTTTGTTTACACTTTCATTGGATACTTTAGGATCAGACTGTAGGCTTTCCACTTGTCCAGGGTGCCATCGATTGTGGAGGGTCTTTTCAGTTGTTGTAACTCACAGCCCTGAGACGTGAAAAAGTTCCCATGGAAGCCTTCATCTCATACCATCATCAGGAATAGGTGTCATGGGGTATGTACGAAATTGCCGCTAAAACGATGAACGCTTGGCTATATTTTTGAGGTTGGCAGTTTTGTACCTTTATTAGGAGTTCGGTAGAATTATGGTCCTAAGTCCCACATATTCCTTAAGGCTGTGCACAGACTGAGTTAAACGATCCTATAAAATACCGTGCTTCTATAAAAACAATGATATGCAGCAAAAAAGTCTTATACTCAAAGTTGTCAAAATGTAGATAGAACAGAATACCAATTCACGTAATTAAAAACGTTCAAAACCTAGTCACAATCTCTTCGCAGCGATAATAAAAGTAAAAAAATGTAGAGAAATTAGAGATATTTTTGACTGAAGACTGAGTTCAGATTGTGAACGTTCTTAAAATTACGAGAATTACCCCTCAGTACCTACTGTCGATGATGGGTAAAATTGTTTTGTTTAATAAATGAGCGCCGTCCATTACAGGAGGGTAGACGAAAATAAATATCCCTACATAATACCCGAGTGACGAGAATAAGGCGTCACCCCTTTCAAATAAAGAATGTTATCGCAACGTACCATCGACATTTTAATTACTTTTTAAATTTAAATAGGTTGATTAACTTTCAAAGGAGGAATGATTAATGTTTATTTATGAAGTATGGGGTATAAGTTACTTTACAAGTTTGTGCCTCCTACATTAAAAGGATTGATTGCTTTAGGAAACAATTTTTCATACTTAAATGTGGAGCTGTCGCGTGTCGTGTGAATTGGTGATTTTGTGGGGCTAGCCAGGAAAGTCGCGAATGTCGGACGACTTAAATGGAGTGTAACCTATATTAGGTTGTTAATAATAGTGGTGTAGCTTTAACGAAGGCACCTACAAAAAATATGATTTAGGTACCTTTCAGTAATAAGTTTTGCTGTAAAAAGCTTGTAAATATATACATACGCTTGATTTTTTTTTTTCATGAAAGAAACAAAATAATTAAATTGTTGATACCGACAATGGTTTAACACTCGCAGACGAAATGTAAAACTAACAAAATTGTTAGACATCCATCGAACCGTGACGTAAATCCTCCATAAATACTCAATATCATCGAAAAAATCTACGGAACGCCTCGTAGTAGGTATGATTAAATTTATGGATCGTAAAAATTCTTCGCAGAATCTTTATCACCGAGTAGCGAGTTTATATCTATGTCAAACCTCCATAAATCGCGAAAATAAGAAACACGAGGCGCAAAAAACTTTCAACATCAAATACACTGAGTATTTCAATTACCTTAATGAGCCTTTTAATATTTCTTTTTTTTTTATTATTACTGCTAGTCAAAATTGTACGAAACGTTTTCAAAACTTACCATCGAGATAATCCCAGTACAATCAAACACACAATCGTCAAAAGTCTAAACACACACACTAAACCGGCATACTCCATTGCACTTTTACATACACAGTAACTCACTTATACTACAAATTCGAATTATCGTATACACTACGCGAAGAGTCGATCGCGCAGAAAACTGTTTCAATAAAATTGGGAAATATTTTTTTTACATCGATTCCGGTACACTCACGCGAGATGGGGAACGTGTCATAATTTAAAATATTATTGTTAATTTTTACATCGGTAGTACCGAGGGCGCGGCTATAACGCGGTGCGGCAAGGCGCGCCGCTCCACTGACGGCGTTTGACGGGGACTGGGCACTGCGCATGCCTGCCCGCGCAGCCTCGTCTGAAAAGGGATGAAAATGGCGCGTGCCGATTGTTAGCGAACGGACGCCGAATTGTGACGAATATTTCTCAGCTGCCGTGACGCGGCCCTCGTTAACGGTACCTCCGTAACGTCGTACGGCGATAAATCGCAGTTAATTCTGTTATTGTGTTACGGATTTATGGGTATGTTGGCTTATTTTGAATACGTATTGCTTTATAATGGCGTTGTGTAATTTTATGAGAACACACAACGTTACGTTTTGGTAAATTAAAACACGCCGGTATTCTCTGACAAAATTTTACCAACGTCGCGGGCGGGCTGGCTCATGATTTTCCCCCCAAGCAGTACTATATTTATTATTGGAAACTTTGCCTTAGCATCGCGTTAGTTATATGGTAAATAATCATCATCGTGTCTATCCTAAAAAGGCGTGCAAATAGCCCTGCAGTTAAAATCTAGCCAGCACAATCGCTATACAAACTACTGTCACTGATCAAAGATTCAATCCGTATTATCCAAATCCCAAGTTCCCCGACCGAACTGAAGACAAATTTCCTTTTACTATCTAATCACATATGTAAATTTAGTTCCACTCCAAATTGCCTTACTGAAAAAGTTTTCGCTTCGAACCCAAAGTCAGCGAAAACCGGAGGCTGTTGACTCTATAGCCGTTCGGCTAAGTTCGGGCGTCTTCGGTTATCATCGGTCGCTCGTAAACGGAACGCTATTTTTATGGGTACACAGTTACATGGTCAGACCACGTTATTTTTACGTTTTAGTAAGGCTTTATGTTGTTGCTTTCAAGGTTGATTTTCACTTGTGTTGGAGGAAGTCTAGTTGGGGTGAACAAAGAATCGGACCGTGATAGCCTTTTCTGAATTTTTTCCGGCTATCTTTCTTTGAGTAAAAACATAAACATGTGTGTGCTGTGAAAAAAATGTATTTGTCCGCGCTTTTAGGAAGTTTGTATGGAAATGCGTGATGTACTTTTTATGCTGAGGGTCATTGATGATTTACACAATATCGAGCTAGGGAAGACACAAAAATCCACGAAATAAACGTGGCGCTTGGCAACCTTGAACAGGGAGGACGTAAAAGTATGAATTCTTGAAAATTATTTATAAATATATTATTTTCTTCATAATAATTTAAGTATAGATACCTAGATGTAATTAAATTATTATGAAAAATGAATGCAAATGCAAAGAGAATAAAATAAAACAGTAAAGCAACAAGAACAGTACAATCACACTAATGGGCCACATTACTATTAAATGTTCATATTTTAAAAAGCTTTTATCTTCGACTGTACAATGAACTCGAATAAAATTATTTCAAAAAGATATTTGAAAATTAATCCTGTACCGAGTTTCACGCGTATCTCGATACTACGAAAGATAATTAATGCAAACACAGACTTTTAATACATTAATTTAACACATTCGCGTGCGGTGGTCACTTTTTCGAAACTTGTGATGGAGCACTGTTTTCCCCCATACATTTTTTTTGACGTTTATAAACGTTCTTTAATACCTCTATTTATTTCAGTAATTAACTATGATCAGAACGACATTATACGTCGACTTATGATGACATTCCGCAACATAGGTATAGTTGTAACTAGTCAAACAACTTGTGAATCTTATATAAACAACGTTTAGTACTTATTGTTATGCCCGAAGAACATGGTTGTGATGGATCCTTGCTTGTATTGTCACCTTTTTTATTACTTTTCTTTCTTCTCACTCGCTTTGTTTTGTTCATCTAAAACAATGGAATTTCTATAATTAGTACTAAAAACAAACTACTTTTATTGCTTAAATGTGAAAATAATTATTGTATTCCATATAATACACACACTATTATTTAAATTCAGTAAGAAATATGTGATAACTTACGATTTAAAAGTTTCGTAACTCGGGAGCTCACTTCACTGTGCACGTGGGTCGCGTAACGGTGCACAGCCCGATACCACAGTATGCAAGTTGACGACTATGTACGTTCTGCGTTTGCGGGTAGGTGTCTTTTTATGTGTGAGAAGCACCCACAAAACGCCTAAAATGTCGATGCAGTGTGACACTACGAATTCAAGATTTCGATATGTTGTGGCACTGTGACGTCACTATAAGAGTTTTATATGAGAAACGGACGTTTCCTTACGTACTGATTGATAGGGTAATATAAAAGTTGACGTATCGATACGTTGTGCGACATCGTATCTCGATTTTTTTACGTATCCATACGTCCTGCACGCGAACGTGTTAAGTAGGTTTCCTAGAACATTATATCTTTTAAAAAGTAATCGTAATGTTTATATTTCTTGATTTTAATTGATATTGATTTTAATTAATTTAGAAAATTATTTATTGTCCAGTAAATACAGTAAGCAGGTTCACTGACATGAGTAGCTTAATATATTACCTACTGCTAGGTTACAATATTGTATTTTCCGTGAGCCCCAAACTAGACAGTTAGTCCGTATCTTAGGGCTCGGAGAACTAATTCAAGAGTGGAGACTAGAGAGGTGATTTCAGGTAGGTATGCTACGTGTGTATGTGTGATGTTTGTGTGGTGTGTGTGTGTCTGGTGTGTGTGTGTGTAAGTGTGCGTGTTTGTTCCATTATGCTTCGTTTGATTTGGTGTCAGGTCAGGGTCTTTATATTAATTGTTCCGAGTTATCATAACCAGTATTTATCCAGAGATTAATCTATTGTAAACAGATTTTTGCAGCATCCAAATGTTTTATGTAAACGTTCTCTATCTGTATTTTTGGGAAATAAAGATATTATTATATTATATAGTATTTATTATGCAGAATTTCCTTTACTATTTTTTTCGCAACTTTATGAAGTAGTATTTTTATTAATTTCGCAGAGTTTGCAGACTTATTGTATTATTGTTGTACGTATTAATGAGAGAGTAGGCCGGGACACTGCTGGACATAGGCCTCCGCCAAGCACCTCCACTGAAAACCGAGGCCGGGACCGGGGCCGGGCTGAGGCCGGGGATTCTGTAATCTCTTTTGCATAATAATATGATATATGTATAGTCGGGTCTTCTTTTAATATTTTTGTACGTTTTAGTGCACGCAGAAATAATGAAAAGCTCAGCCTATCCTTTTCCCAACTATGTTGGGGTCGGCTTCCAGTCTAACCGGATGCAGCAGAATACCAGTTTTTTACATGGAGCGACTGCCTATCTGACCTCCACAACCCAGTTACTGGGTAATACGATACCCCTTGGTAAGACTGGTTGTCAGACTTTCAGGCTTCTGACTACCCGTAACGACTGTCAAAGATCCAGGAATGACAACCGGGACCAACGGCTTAACACTTTCACTGACACTGAACGCCCCTCGACGTAATAACAATAAAACTTCTATTGTGTCTCGTTCAGTGTCCGTCAATGTGTTAACGTGCTTTCCGAGGCACGGAGGGGTCACGGTATGGAAAGATGGTCACCCATCCTCAGACCAACCGCGGCAAGCGTAGCTTAACCTGATCAATCGACCTGTGCGGCTGTTATTATTTAGCCACGGGCCATAGGAGGGACTAAAATAAATCTATTTTATTCATAAAACGACTCACAAAAACCTTTTTATACATAGAGATATGAGAAATTAATTATCTTTCTTTACTTCGCTCGAATAGAATTAATTCTATTGTTACCGTCCTTTAAGGTCTGATCCGGCATGGGAGGAAGCTCAAGATGAATTTATGATAATCTGATTATCTTGAAGTTAAATATGGATTGGGGATCGGCGTTTCAATATTATTCGTATTGTCCGGTATTTATGCGTAGTAATGGCGTATTTGTATGCTGCTCGGGTAGTGGGGTGGAAATGTGGAGTTTATCTAAAGTTTGGTATCTTGGGGTCGTCGGTAAAGCCGATTGGCGAAAACACTGTTGGTAATGTGTGTAATACTCTCAACACACATAGTCTGGCTGGAGCAATGAATACCATTTAAGATGAAAGTAAGGTGGTATGGCTGTGAACGTCATCTTTTATTTTTCATCAAATTAGAAAAAAGATAATTATTTTGGTTACTGTTGCCCAAAATCAACGCAAAGGAATGAATTCAAGGGACGCGGATAGTTTATCTCTTATCACACTAATAGTATACAGGCGAAAGTTTGTGTGTGTGTGTGTTAATATGTTTGTTACTTTTTCACGCTCAAACTGCTGAACCAATTTTGATAAAATTTTGTATGAAGGTAGCTGACACCCTGAATTAACACATAATTATGCTATTTTTTATTCCGATGTATCCGCGGGATCGACATTTACCCGGGTGAAACTGCGGGGCGCAGCTAGTGTTCAATAATTATTCCTATAAAATATACTACGTATTTTAGATCTTAATTATTTTGCTTGTCAGCCTAATACTACGCCTAATCTCTTCTAATTCTAAATTATAATGTTTGTCTCGTATCTCATGCTAGGTAATAACTTTTAACGAATTCGCGGAGGTTGCGTGTAAGTACCAAGTAGGCTATATAGAGTCTCTACAGTAGTATACATTATTGAAAAATAATTTTTTGTGGTCTTTCAAGTATGTGCAACACTGATTCAATAATTCTATCAAAATGTGTGATAAAATCGTATTAACGAGTCTCAAAACGTTTTAAGAATCAACACAAAACGTAGTTAGTATTCAATCGTTACTTATATAAACTACTTAACAGCCCTACAATTTGCAGCCCTCGGGCACTCAACAAAGTTAACGGTAACACTTAAAACTATCCAACGCTTGTCTATTAGACATCACTAAACCGTCCGTAATTAAAAACATTCCACAAAATTGTTAACAATTATGTTAACGACTGTACCACAAAATAGATGTGTACAGAAGGTCGGCTCTATACAACGAGGGAAACCGCACGCACACATAGACATGCTTCACATACAGCGAGTGCTAGGTACTCGGAGTCACGAGTATAGTCTGTTCGAAAAGTATCTGATGAAAATGTAAATAAATGGATCAGAAAAAGTACCAGTGAATGCCAGTTAGTAGTGCTACTTACAGCACGTTACACTTACAGTTAAATTAGATTGGGATACAATACTTAAACTTTAGCTATTTAAGGCTCCTACAAACAGGTGTGACACGCGATATAATCGCGCGCGACACAAAGGCACCGCTCGTTGCGCGACTTGCAGTGCCTTTGTGTCGCGCGCGATTTTATCGCGTGTCGCGCCTGTTTGAAGGAGCCTTTAACGTTGCTTATAGGTAAGAAATGATTAAACGTAAAAAAAATGGTTTAACAGATTTGTTATCATTATTTAACTTGCAACGTTTATAAATAAAGGGGTTTTCTAATTTGAAATTACCTCAAGGGTTTTTCATTTGATAAATAAAGTTAATTTTATAACCTAAATTTTTGGTCGAAACTTTTTCAATTACTATTATTTAATAAAGTTGTTCAAACAATAATTGTTTGATAAAATCGTGCGTTATAAAATTGAAAGCGTACGTACCCTGTACGTACTCGTCTTAGTGTGCGTGAGACTAGACTTAGACTTGTTGTATGGAGCCAGCTTTCTGTATCTATTTATTTTGTGACTGTACCCTCGAACAATTTAACCAGAAGTATTTGTAGCACTTAGCGCATAAAACTAATGTGCTTGTCAGTACTCATTTTAGTTTCGGGATCACTCATGTTGTCCGGTTCCACTGACCTAGAGTAGGTAAGCCCTCTTGAAAAGTAAAACTATCAAAGAGAAATAGACCTGAGGGGCAATTCTGGTAATTTTAAGAACGTTCACAGTCTGATCTCAGTCTCAATCTGTCAAAAACGGACGGCACGGTTGGCACAGTGGTTCAGCGATTGACTGCTGCGATACATATCGCGGGTTCGATTCCTGCACGGAACAAATACTTGTATGACCTACAAGTAGTTGTACCGGGTCTGGCTGTTTGTGTATGTGAGTTTAAATGTTTGTAAACGCACCCACGATACAGGAAAAATTCCTAGTGTGGGCAACGTTTTTTTTTTTAATAAAAAAACACCCTAATTTCCCTAGATTTTGACAAGTTTTTGACATTTGTTTGTCACCGAGATGAGACTGCAACTAATGGGCCTTCTGAATTCTATGATATAAAAGGGTTCTTCTCATACCCAGAAGGAATAAAACAATACAGAAATGCAGTTTGGCTTGTCAATTTCAGAGAACGTCCGATCTGTTCTGTAAAAATCTAACCATGAGAACTTAAGTGAAGTAAGCGTGAAGTGAGCTGTCAATAGTGTCATCCCTTGCATCAGGTGAAACGACAGCTCACTTCAAGTTCACTTCACCTAAGTTTTCACGGTGATCTTTTTACAGAATACACCAGAAGGTTTCCAAGCAGGCTTTCAAAATCAAAATATTTTATTTCAAGTAAACCTACATGGGCACTTATAAACCGTCAGAAGCTAGGTGCATGGTCCCAGTTGGTCGTTTCCTATGAAGAAGAGCCGGCAAGAAACTCCACGGTTACTCTTTTAAAAATAATTGTCTTTCACAATGTTTTAAAAATACAGTGTTAGTAGGACTTTTGGAAATAGTATGAAATTTAAAAAAAAACAAATGATAGTATATAATATGTAACTGCTCAGACGTAGCCTCTAAACTTAAATGTTAAAGAGAAGACCTCTTACCCTCAGTCTATCACAGCCACATTTGCCGAGCTAAGACATTTGTTAAGCGTTATGTTGGCTACGCAGTAAGGGGTGTAAGTAAATTGTTAATTTCTGGAACGTTTGACCCAATTCCCAGCTTGCCGGCAGTGGACACAGAGTATAATGTACAGAGGAGACAACTTTGACATAACAAAACATAAGTAACATTACATCAGAGGGGCGATTCTCGTAATTATAAGATTGACATAATAGAAATTATTGGAATATAATGAGAAAATATTAACTAAATTACTGGTATAACATTGACTTAAATAAATAAATGGAAGGAAGGAAGGAAGGTGGGTAGGCCTTTAGTGTGGGACGCAACGTGTGTCGATACTCTTGCGCCATCCCATCTTCCTGGATCGGCATGCTGTGCTGGCGCTGCTGCTGCGGCTGCGGAAAACCTCAAGCGGCGAAAATATGATAACCTTATTGGAAATTATATTTTCGAGCCGTTTGGGGTTGAAACTCTCGGGCCGTGGGGTCCGAGTGCTCATAGTCTTTTTAAAGAAATATCTAAACGGCTGGTTGACACTTCCCGTGACCCAAGGGCTGGCTTTTACCTTGGCCAGAGGCTGAGCATCGCGATACAACGTGGTAATGCCGCCAGTCTCTTGGGTACATTACCAGTCGACAGCGATGCGGATGAATTTTTCGACGCTATTTTTTAATAGTCTGTATAGTTTTAGTTAACTTAGAATTTAATTTTAATTTTGTTATTTATTTAAGTCAATGTTATACCAGTAATTTAGTTAATTATAAGAAGGTTCACATTACATTATAAGAACGTTAACAGTCTGATCTCTGTCTCTATATGTCAAAAACATCTCTGATTTCCTTACGTTTTTGACAAGTTTTTGTCATTGATTGTCGCTGAGATGAGATTGTGAATTTTGAATGTTTTTACGGGAATTTTCTCGCTTTTTGGACGTTATTTGTCGAAGTAGGTAGAGTAGTACACACACGTTCATCCTAGTATTTCAAAGTTATCGTCGAGCTTTGTATCCCTTATTTTGCACCTGCCATAGTTTTGTCTCTGCATCGCACTAAGGTTGACTGGAAATATGATTAATTAAAGCATAGTTTTACTGAATCATGTATTCATCCAAATAAAATAAAATGATTATGAAATTGTTGAAGGAGGTACGTATACGTACAAACGTGTCGGTTAATAGACTTGAACCTTCTCCCTTGTGACTTACTCTTTGTCCCTTAGCACAGCTTTCATGCACTGCTTGACTTATGATTTATTTTGCAAATACGTTACAATTGTAACTGCGAACTGTTGACTTGTTTTGTTCGTATTCATGGCATTATGACACACGTGGTGCATTCTACGAAGTGGCACTTGTTTTATAATATGATCCATGGAGCTTTACTTTATCCAAATCTAAAAATAACAAAATTAAATCCTGACTTAACTAGAACTACAATTATAGAGCAACTAAAAATAGCGTCGAATAACTCATCCGCATCGCTGTCGACTGGTAATGTACCCATTAAGAGACTGGCAGCATTACCACGTTGTATGGCGATGCTTAGCCTCTGGCCAAGATAAAAGCCAGCCCTTGGGTCACGGGAAGTGTCAACCAGTCGTTTCGAAATCTCTTTAAAAAGACCATGAGCACTCGGACCCCACGGCCTGAGGAGATGATGATGCCATCTAAAAGTTGCAGCAAAACATGTAACGCAAGCGTCACCATCTATGCCCGTAGATCGCGTTATTGGTGTGTGCATAGGTTTATCCTGTGCATGATGCCAAGGTCCTTAATACCCGTCAGCTGATAGTGTCAACTTAGAGGATCAAATGATCGCGTTACCTGATGGAGTTATTTATACTGAGAGAACATTGAGTTGACGATAGTGTCATAGTTTAATCTATATGAGAGAGTTAGTAGTCCTTTTGTAGGAACTAGGTGATAATACCAGTTGTTCTAAAGTATTGTGTCTCGGATTTGCTTTGCATAACAGTTATTTTCAATATATGAGCACAATTCTGTTAGGTTGATACTTGTACGGTTGAGTTAGAAGTTATTAAGTGGTTCATCTCACGGACTCGCTATAGCGACTCTGAGGAACTGTAATTGTCTCATGCAGGCGTACACTCCGGTACAACCAGGTACGGAGACTGGCTGTATAGGTGGGTGTTTGGGAAAGATAATATCTTAGTTTGGTGGCTCGCCACATTATTTGTATGTAATAAGGTACCCCTTCATTTTTGTATTATTAAAATAAACTTTGTATTGTGTAAGTAGGTACTTGTTTAATTGAATCTTTCCCTAACAGATTATACCCTATAAATTTACTGTAGCTTGGCTGGCTCAGTAGGTAGAGCAAACGCTCTTGATCTTGTAACAGGCCGGGTTACACCATGCATTTCTCCGCAACTATTAATCGGATCGTGGCCTTTTTTTATTGTCTTACATTTACTTCAACTTAGGGAACAGTGAAAGTTTCATCAATATCGATTTAGTAGTTTTCAAGATAGTCAAAGCATTTATTTCAAATAGGCACATAAAAGGCACTTTTGAACGTGAAAAATTACAACATAATGGACTAATACGTGTAAGTGTCACGGCCTGGCTTATTGATACGAGCTACGGGTGTAGTGAAAGGCAAATAATCCTTAAAAAAAAAGAAATTTCGGAAGTCAGCGGCAAAAAACTAAAATACAGATCCCAAGGCACCGACTTCCGAAATTATAGTTATTTCATAATTTTGAGTTAATTTCTTTTTGAAGTAGATTAAATTTTTTTAATTTGGTTTTTAATTTTTATTATTTAATTGTGTTGTTATAGCGGTAATAGAAATACATACTCTGTGAAAATTTCAACTATCTATCTTTAACGATTTATTGGCGGAAAGAGGAGGCTAAGCAATAGGGTTCTTAAGGTACGGTAAGGAACCCTAAAAAAATTATGAAATGTTTATTGAACTGCGGATCTTAGTTAACTATTCAATTATCCAGATAATAATTATCATTATAATAATCGTTGTTGTAAATCTGGATTACAATTTACCAACCAATAATATAAAATTTTATATAACATGTAAAAAAAACCTGTCCGATCCGTGAGGGTGTCGTGAAGACTCGTGCTAAGAGTCCATTGGTAATTTTCAGAAAAATAACAAATATCTGGCTTTTTTTTTTAAATGGCGAATTTTACCTTGACAAACAAGAACCGCGGGCAGCCGTCGTGTAGCGGGTGTCTACAAGTCATAAGTTATGACCTCTGCTGAAAGTTGCGAATTTATAATGAAATCGGGGTAATTTTGGTACTCAAAACATGAAATTTAAACAGACTTTACCTTTTTATTTTAAAAAAAAGAACATTTTTTATTAGTTTTTAGTAACGTATTGCAGTACCTATGTGCTCCTATATTATTGGACAGGGTTTTTGTCAGACATTGTTTAAATGCTATAGTAATTAATTTTTGGTCAGCTGTTGTGACAGATTATTAAAGATGTATGTATTGTATGTGGCTAAGTAATAACAGCCGCACAAGTCGATCAATCAGGTTAAGCTACGCATGCCGCGGTTTTCCGTGGATGGGTGACCATCTTACATATTAAAACCCCTCCGTGCCTCGGAAGTGGGTCCCCGCTGTCATAAGATCTTTGGCAGTCGTTACGGGTTGTCAGAAGCCCGAAAGTCTGACAACCGGTCTTACTGAAGGGTATTTATTACCCAGTAACAAGTTACTGGGTAATAAATACGCGACTGCCTATCTGACCTCCACAACCAAGGTTGTGGAGGTCAGATAGGCAGTCGCTCTATGTAAAATACTGGTATTAAGCTAAATCCAGTGAGACTGGAAGCCGACACCTACATAGTTGGGGAAAGGCCTAGGCAGATGATGAGATCTACATATTCAACAAGGCTAGTCAGATGATGTATGTATTGTATGTATCTGTAACTCAAACTCCTCAAGATTATCAATTCTCCGAGTCAATAAGATGTAAACAGAGCTGGTCGGTATTCCCCAAGCGCTGGCTAACATTACAGAGTAGCCGCAATCATTTGAATAGAGACGATACACTGTGGCACGGCTGCATATCCTGCTGCCTCGAGGCTTTACAAGTCTTGGTGCAAGGCATAAACTTATACCGAGGCGGACAGTAAAAGTAATATCAACAACTAGTGACCCGCCCCTGCGTCAAACGATTTTTAGGGCATGACAAAACATCGAGATCTTTTTAGTATAAATGTAAGTATAATAGTAACACACACATAAACCTTCCGGAATAAATTCCATTAATGATGGTGAACATCTCATGAAAATCCGTTGCGTAGTTTGGTAGAAAATCGCGGTCACACTAAAAGCGACTGCAATTTATTATAATTCGGTATGTATAGATATAAAACAGGTATGTACATAATTCTTCATGACCGATTTTCGGTCACAATTCACTGCGGTCAAACTCAACGGAGACTAGCTAAGTAAGCAGGAGATTCATACACAATTGTGCGCAACACAGATGCATTCTCTCTTTTCCTCATTTTGACAGTCCGATCGAACGGCAATCCGACACGACGTGAATAGAGATTAGGAGCTGGAGAGTGGCTACGTAGTCTCCGTGGTATGGGGCTGTAATACAGCAGTGTTCTTTAAGGCTCCTGCAAACAAACGCAACGCGCGACGCAAATCGCGCGCGACACAAAGGCACCGCTCGTTGCGCGACTTGCGGTGCCTTTGTGTCGCGCGCGATTTTATCGCGTGTCGCGCCTGTTTGAAAGAGCTTTTACTCTAGGCTGATCTAGGTAACCTTTTTTTTTTCACAAGCGCATTCGGGATCTCATAATCCTCAGGATAAGCGAGCCATCAAAAGATTTTTGAAGAAGTCGTCGTGATTTCCTTTAGTGTACGGTTCTAATTTCAAAGATGTTATTAGAAGGTACAGACGCCAGCACATCAAGTTACTACAATCTGTCAAATTTCTTTAATAAATTTTCAACTTTATCGCTAAAGCATAAGGTTCAAGGTTGATTGAGAATATTTGACAGTGTCGGGTAGCTATGATGTGCTGGCGACTGCACATACGTACTCTTTAAGGCAACATTAGATGTTACAAGTAGACGATAAAGAAGGGCTCGTGCCAAAATAATAACAGACGTACGGTTCGACTAAAGATTACGTTACTGTTGCCGCGGTCGGTTCGTATTCGTATATCTATTACACATCGAGACCCCTCCGTATTGCCGTCATTCCCGGCTGTCATTCGTAGATCTTTGACATTCGTTACGGGTAGTCAGAAGCTCAAAAGTCTGACAACCAGTCTTACCGAGGGGTATTGTGTTACCCATTTACTTGATTGTGGGAGTTGTTCCGTTTATCCACCCCAAAAAATCCACTCTGAGTTGGATACGTGTAAACGTATGTCTAGGAATCCACCCTAGGCCTAGTTGTTAAACGGAGTTTATAAGCATGGAGTGGATTCTCGGATATGAGTTTCCGCGTGGACCTTAGGGTGGATTTTTTTGGGGTAGATAAACGGAAAAACCGGATTGTCGAGGTCAGATAGGCAGTCGCTTCATTTAAAATACTGGTATTCAGCTGATCCGATTAGACTAAAAGCAGACTCCAACATAGTTGGGAAAACGCTACGCAGATTGATTTAACGAGTTAACGATAAAGGAAAATATAAAGTAATGAAGAAACCTGAAATACAAAGACTTAATGACTGAAGCTGCCTTGTCGGGCATATTAATGGTCCACCTGCTCGTTATTCTGTTTTTCATTGGACCATTCAAACCAATCTTGATAGCAGATAATAAAGTTTTAACCTCAGCTAAAACTGCAAATCCCATAGCATCAAAATCTCATTGAAACTCGACTAAAATGTGAATTTTATAGTGTTCTGTTTCAACTGAACTTTTTCATTGTTTTAAATCCTCATTTATTATTTGGAATTTGATTTTTTAAATCCCCTTACAAAACATTTTACTTTTAATAAAATACATTCAAAGGGAGCGAATAGATACTTTAATTTAAGAACTGTATTCACTACCTATGTTACACAAATAAAAATGATTATGATTATGATTAATAATGTTCCCACTGCTGGGACACAGACCTTCTCTCGGTGAGAGGGAGTGGGCCGTAATCTACCACGCGGGCCCGGTGCGGGTAGGTAGATGTCACATGTCTTCGAATTTTTGGTTCTGGGACATGCCGGTTACCTCACGGTGTTTTCCTTCATCGCTTTGAGAGCAGTGGTGATGAAATAATTTACAATAATTTACACAAAGCAAAACGCCTGTCCAGGTGCAAACCTACGACCTACAATTACTCGTAAATTGTGGCCGGTATCTCTGGGCCTCCGCAGCCACTGCTCCCCAAAATCCGTTCTGCAATACTTTTTTCTCGTATAATAAAATTTTGCCGTAAACTGTTGAGGAATACGAATATAATGCAATATTACTTATCCCCATAGCAAATAGCGTGATAATGTAGCCTATTCGATGACCAGACCTTTGGCATATTAGCGCAAAACAAATTGAATAGAATCTACTCAGTACTTTTTGCACTAATCCGGAACATAATATCCGGATTTTTTTGGAAATTTGTTGAAAATTTTATAAAAGAAAAAAAAATTTTTGTTCCTGCACCTCGTAGCAATTACTTTTTTTCACAAATATTCAATGTACCGTGTTCCGTGTCCGTGTTCCGTGTTCGTGTTCTGTTTTGACTGTGTTAAGACTCCTACAAACAGGCGCGACTCGCGATATAATCGCGCGCGACACAAAGGCACTGCTCGTTGCGCGACTTGCGGTGCCTTTGTGTCGCGTGTCGTGTCGCGCCTGTTTGAAGGAGCCTTTACTATTTTATCAATATGTATAGAGAGAGACATCCTCAAAAAGTTAGTTGACATTCTTCCACTGCAGCTGTAACACTCCACATTATGACTGTGGGCGACAGATCTGGCAACCCCGTCTCTAGGGGGTTGTTGTTGTTGTTTGGCTGCTTGCGTGTTTTTTTACACTTTTCTTAATATTGTTAATTATAAGACTCTTGTGATCTATATAATATGTTTATTTATTATACCTAATTGCACCTTACCTGCCTTTAATTTGGTGCTTAACAAAAAATTATAGTGATCCAAATGTTTGGACTGCGTTTGACCTAACATAAAAAATAATCAAATTAAGGCTCCTACAAACAGGCGCGACACGCGATATAATCGCGCCGCGGAACACAAGGGCACCGCTCGTTTCGCGACTTGCGGTGCCTTTATGCCGCGCGCGATTTTTTTTTATTTTAAATCATAATGTGGCATCACAGCTAAAGTGGAAAAATGTCAACTAACTTTTTGAGGCCATTGAAGATTGATGTAAAAAAATGAATCAAATGCACACAACACATCACACATCACACCACTTTGCTTCAAATCAAAACATTAACAAACTTAACGTAACCTTAAGAAATCTGGTTACACAATCAAAGGAACCTATTCGGTTGGAAAACACGAAACCCCAAAGTAAACAGTACATGGTTAATGCTTATAATAGGCAGTTAGTATTCTAGGCTGAACGCCTTGGAGACTTGCTATAGTAAATAGTACTATTTAGATGGTAAATATTAACCACTGCTTTGGTTTTGGGTAGGATTTGCGAATTTTGACTAAATAACATCGCGCCTATAATTCCTATAAGAGTTAGACAGAGGTGTACCTCCGCAGGTATACCCACATTTCGCCAGCCATGTTTAAGTGCCATGTAATAGGAGGCAGCGGTGGCTCAGTGGTAACGGCCGCATCTTACGAGTTGTAGGTCGTAAGTTCGAACCCAAACAGGCGCATTACTTTGTGTACATTTTTAATCACCACTGCTCTCAAAACGGTGAAAACATTGTAAGGAAACCAGCGCGTCCTAGAACCAAAAATTCGAAAACATGTGACATCTACCAACCCGCACTGGACCCGCGTGGTGGATTACGGCCCACTCCCTCTCACCGAGAGGAGGCCTGTGTCCTAGCAGTGAGAACATTATAGGCTGATTATGATCTACTACTTATTGATCTTTTCCCGGTTCTTTTTTGACAGAGTTGTATATTCAATGTGGTGATTCTATTATTTTTGCTACAGTAAGCAAAAACTCTTGCGTATTAAATAGTAATTAAAATTTAGACAATTTCTTAAATGCCATGTAAATTAGGTACTTGATGAAGTCTGGGTCAGGATGACTCGGTATCATCGTCGGCGTTATACATTAACGTCATTTATAATATTGCAATTAGTGGTATACGAATTTGCACGGCAACTAAAAAGTCTAAGCAGACTTCCAAAAATCATTTACGCCAGCCATTTCCCAACTATGTTGGGGTTGGCTTCCAGACTAACCAGATGCAGCTGAATACCAGTATTTTACATGGAGCGACTGCTTAACTGACCTTCAAAACCCAATCACTGGGTAATTCGAAACCCCTTGGTAAGGCTGGTTGTTAGACTTTCGGGCTTTTGTTGACCATAATGACCTAAAGTGCTTTTCGAGGCACGGAGGGGTCTTGTAAAGATGGACTCATCCACTAACTAACCACGGCAAGCGTAGCTTAACCAGATCGATCGACTCGTGCGGCTGTTATTATTAGCCACAAGCCCAAAAAAACACTAAATTCACATTGTAGTTTTTTTTGAACATGCATTTTACCGTAGCATATCGATAAAAAAACTTATAATAATAAGGTTAAAGGGCAAGTTTAATAAAGGATGGTCCTTGGCAGCTCTGGACAAAGAGAGGTGGAAAGAGAGTAGGGAGGCCTTTGCTTAACAGTGGGATATTAATGGCTAATAATGATAATAATCAGGAGGGCGCCATGTTAGGACTATCATTGAAAGACCGAGTCCGTAACTGAGAGATCCAACATATAACAAAAAAAAAGAAAAAAGGTTCATGACGTCGAACTACGGGTAGCGGCTCTGAAATGGAGGTGCTGGACCAATTTTTATAAAATTTGGTACGGAGGTAGCTGACACCCTGGATTAACACATAAGATACTTTTTATCTCGATACTCCCACGGAATCGACACTTATGTGGGTGAAATCGCGGGCACTGCTAGTGATTTATAACAGAACAAAAGTGCCTAAAACAAACGAAGCACCTACATATACTTCGTATAGTTAACACCATGGATCAACAAAGGCAAGCAAACTTATCAGCGCTCTCCATGCTGTACAATTAATGTCTTGTGCAAATATTAAATTAAATAACAGTACATCCGTTCTTTCCAGGGTTCGTTACACTTGGACCATATTATAATAAACGAGAGATAATGTTGACGCTTTAAAATTAGACCAATTTGTACAGCAACATTAAATGCAACAATAATTGTTGTGGGACAACACATTTTGTTGTGGGAAGCGACAGACTGCTCGATGTGGCTATCCTTGAAATAGCCTAAGCGTTGTTCTAACATCCAGCCATGGGCAAAGGCTGGACATCAGGGTCCTATCGACTGAATTTTGATCATGCACAAAATATCTGTCTTGCAAGTTTGTCGAACGCTTTGAGTTTGAGCTTATCAGCCTTTTTTGTTGTTTTGTTTTAAGTATTTCGATAGTAATGTGAACATAGCTCATTTTTTAGTCGTCTATATAAAATTATTTGTAATTTTACTAACGATATCTTGTACGTACTATTAATTTCTCTGCTAGTGCCGTACACCTCTGTAGGTGACGAATTCACAATTCCTAAAACTGTATGTGATTGTTGTTTGTGTATGTCTTAGTGAATAAGTCGTTGAAGTGCCTTATCAATAAATAAATAAATCACTATAGAAACATTATGTCCTTGATTCCTATTTCTCATTTCTACGATTTTAAGTCAGAACGTGTCCCCAAAATGAATTAAACAATTAATTTGGCCTTTGTGAGAGCTCAAAAGAACCGTAGGAGTGGCTCCTTTCTGAAGAGGGCACTCCTCACTGATTTTTGTGTGAATAGCTTTAATTTTAGTATTCGTGCTTGATGTTTAAGGGTTTTTTGAAATGTTAAGTTCATAAATGGAGTTGGTTAAAGGTATGTATTATAATTGCGCTATTATAAGGTACGTTTGTAGGTTTTGTAAGAACAAATTTCTAGAACTGAAACTACGATCTTCGAGTTATTCCGGTCTGATCCCCTGAACCCCCCCTCTAACACCCCTCGTCGATCCCCTGCTTGTTCGTCTTCTGTTTTAATCTCTGTCTTATCCACTATAAACTTTATCATTCCGGTTTGATCCGCTTTTTTACGACATAAATAAAAAAAAACAATTATTCTGAACTCGTACGTGAAGAAAGAAATAATGTTAAATAGGTTTGTTTGTCACATAAACATCTGCACATAAAAAAGATAATTTAAATCGAATAGAAAGAACATACAAAACTACAACCATGAGCACAGAACAGAAGTAGGTAAGGTCATAGCACACGTATCAAATCGGAAAGGGATCGTTACCGTATCAACTCGAGCCATTCAGTATTCTTTGTATGAAACTCCCTACTGCAACGCACACTAATCGGAATTGTAAAGTAATCGCCTCGCCTCAGGACAAACTCGTCCCCGCGCTTACGTCTCTCCGTACCCGAGCTTACGTTTCTTCGTCCACCCTTGCTCCTTTCACCCCTCCCGCGGCCTGCCTGCAGCACCATTAACCTGTGATCAGTGAGCCATAAGCGTGGCGTGCGTTGCCTAGCCGTAGCCGAGTCGACGTATCGGAGCTTCTGATCCGCTTTGCTTACGTGCTTACGTTAGGTTGACGTCGGTTCGACGCCGAGGTGAAAGGCGATACGGTGACGATCCCTTTCCGAGTTGATATGTGTGCTATGACCTATAGTCCACAGCTGCACATCGTGACTGTGACAAGAAAGATTCACCATGATTTTTAGTCGTCACCGGAATTCTACTTTGCTTTCAAGTTCCACAATAAAGTTATCAAATTATTATTTTATCGAAACCTATTACGTTTGTCAAGTTTCGCTACCTATTTTTATTCGATGCTGTATTTAAAATATATACAAAAATCTGCCTAGCCTTTTCTCAACTACGTTGGGGTCGGCTTCCAGTCTAACCGGATGCAGCTGACCTGCTGCTGTTATCCTGCTGGACCTGTATTTTACATGGAGCGACTGCATATCTGACCTCCACAGTCCAGTTACTAGGACTCCCTTGAATTCAGAAAGGTGTAGTATTCGCAACCAGCGTGCGTGTACATGACTGAAGTCATGTTTGAAATTGATGTTTTTTGGTAAAGTTTGCAAGTTTGTATGTTAATCTCTGGAACTACCAGTCGGATATGAAAAAATCTTTTTGTGTTTGATAGCTCAATTCTCGAGGAAGGCTAAAGGCTATTGAACATCGCGCTATGACCTTTAGGAGCCGAGCAAAAGGAAAAAAAGTCAGAAAAAACGCTAAGCAAAAAGGAAGTAATAGCGCGAGCAGGCGATGAGATGCGACGGGTTCGGTCGGGGGAACAAGAAATTTCACGCAGACGAAGTCGAGGGCAGAAGCTAGTATTAAATAAAATGTTAAGGTAACAATATCAGGATTTTCGCCAGAGACGTAAGTTTCTTAAAATGAAAGTCAATTTCAACAATAAATCAATGAAATGAAAATTGACTTTCAACCTGACACCTATTTACAAATACAAAAAACCAGTAGGTATCTACAATCACAACCGAAAGTGACACTACCGTTGTACAAGGTGCTAATATTACTTTTTCATTAAATAAATTGCTTACTTGAAGCATTCTCTAAAATAACGACGTAATCTGATTCCACGAAGGTGTCGACAAGTAACAGATTTAAGCTAGCAGTCACCCTCTGTGGCGTGTAACTTAAACCTTTAACTTAGCGTTGAGACTAGTAATTTTCTACATGAACCACCACGCCTCCGCCTCGATAAATATCTAAATTTTGATCCTAGACTGGCTTTTACCGCGACTATGCTCGATTTAGTTAAGATATTAATAGTCCTTTGCTTTCTAAAGACTTAAAACTTCCTTGAAATGTTGATCTTATTCTAATACAGTTTATGAATAGCAAAAAAATACTTTTCCTTGTTTTCAAGTGAAAACACAAAATTATGGATAGGTTTTTTAAAAATGGACAAAGTTCGTTAATAACTTCAAAATACATCATACCCTACATACATGTTTAACAAAAGTGAAAAATAATATTTTATTCGTGTTACTTTAAATAACACCGTCTTAATTTAAAAAATCGGCGCCGAATCCCAGCAGAGATTAATTTAGAAAAAATATAATTTAAATAAATATTAATTTATACCTTGTAACCGGCAAACTATTTTTTATACCATTACGAGGCATCCTGCTTTATAGTACCAAAATATAGCGTGTGATCAAGAAGATTAATACATACTCCACCTACCCCAAGAATATTGGACCAAGGAAAACAAGATGGCGACCGAGACATACGAACATAATCAGTCTAAATGTTCCCACTGCCGAGGCACAGGCCTCCTCTCAGTGAGAGGGAGTGGGCAGTAATCCACCACGCGGCCCCAGTGCGGGTTGGTAGATGTCACATGTACTCAAATTTTTGCTTCTAGGTCATGCCAGAATCCTTAAGATTTTTTCCTCCGCCGTTTTTGAGAGCAGTGGTGATGAAATAATTTACAAAATGTAAAGCCCCTGTCCAACCAAGCGCAGAAGAACCAAGGTATCCGACATAGCCCGAAGAATTGCCAAACTTAAGTGGCAGCGGGCAGGGCACATTGCTCGCAGAACAAATGGCCGATGGGGCCCAGCAGACATAGCGTTGGAAGTAGGCCTCCCACAAGGTGGACCGACGACCTTGTGAAGGCCACCGGAACCCGTTGGATGCGAGAAGTACAGAACCGGTCTAAGTGGAGGTGCTTGAGGGAGACCTATGTCCAGCAGTGGACGTCTTTCGGTTGAAGTGATGGTGATGATGAAAGCGCCTGTCTCAATATGAACCTACGACCTCATCTTGAAAGTCGTGGCTGTTACCAATGCGCCACTACTACTCTGGCTTACCTATTTATTCAGCCTCATTTTTCTGACACTAAAATACTCGTACCAACAGATTTTCAACGAAAGTGTCTCTTCAAAATCCTAACTAATATTATAATTACGAAAGTAAGTTTGTTTGCTTGTTACCTTTCACGCCTAATCCACTGAACCGATCATAATGAAATTTTAATACGTTGTCAGGAGTATAGAAAAGGACCCTTTCATCCGGAAAAAAAATACTGTTCGCGAGGAAAAGAACAATAACTTTTGACGGTCACAATTGCTTTAGAACGCCAGATAGCTACGTCTTTTTCGAATCACGATTGATATATGACCCGTCTTTCTGAGCAGTGTTCTTTTTTTTCTCTTCATTTCTTATATATTTAACACTTATAATAATTTTAACACAATTTTAATAATTCTAACAATAAGTTCTATGCTTGCATGAATTCACGATAGTATTTCAATCATTGGTATTATGCTTTTAATAGGATTTGGATGAAATTTGGCACACATAATAGTTTATTATAATCTGAATTAACACATAGGATAGTTATTTTTTATCCCGGTAATTTGTTTCCGTCGCATAATTTCCGACCTCCACGCGGCTGAAGCTGCGGGCAAAAGCTAGTAATAAATAAAACAAAGTATTTTGCTGCTTAACAACATGATGAGCTAATGTCGCGGGGAAAGTTGCGCTGTCACGCGCCAACCCTCTGCATGCATCAGAATTATTAGCCTAATATAATATTTATAACGCTAGGACATGGGATGTTGTGATGGCTCAGAGTTTGAGCGGTACGCTTCTCAAACACGCTGTTGTGGGTTCAAATCTAGCAAGAACAATGAGACTTTTTTCAGTATCATGAGATTTTAAACTTAATGAAGTCATGAGAAAACTTAATTTGATAATATTGCCTAAAAATTCCAGCCAGCACTAAACAACCGTGGTTATTACTGCTTGTTCCTTTTCTGTTTAAAGAGTTTTTGCGCAGCTGTGAAAATAGAAAATTATAATACATGTGAGCTATGTTGATCATTGTACAGAGCACATCAAGCTACCCGAAACTGTCAAATTTTCCCAATCAACCTTGAACTTTATGCTATAGCGATAAAGATGAAAATATATTAAAGAAATTTGACAGATTGTAGTAGCTTGATGTGCTGGCGTCTGTACCTGAGGCAGTATTTAAGGAAGCCGGGTGTGTAATGATCAATGCACACGCGTTTCATACGACGTTTTTCAACACACTTGCGAGGAACAAAACAGACTTGTATTGTTATTAACTTTTAAGAAAATACGCGCGCTGGTTTTGTGTTTATGCGCGTCGCGCTAGCGATGCGCGCGCAGGTGTAAATAAAGGCACTGGCAAAACCGCTAAGCAGCCTTTATGAAAAATATAATAAACACAAAATAATGTTTAGACTGATCGCAGTGTTGTTGTATGTCAAATTGTAATTTAGTTAGTATGGAATTAGAAAGTACTAATGGCATAGAGAAATATACCTACATTACTTTAGTGAGAATCCGCAATAATAGAACGCCAGTCAGGGTCTTTTCCGTTTGGTTCCGGGAGGGACCACGGACAATTTAAGGTAAATAAATTTTAGTCCATTTTGGAACCAAGGACAAATCAGACTTTAAAAAAAATCAAACATGGTCCTCGGATTTCTTTTGGCATGAAGTGTCTTTAAAAAAAAGCGAACATCTCCGACTAGTAAATAATTTTCTGTGGCGCTACCGCATTAGTGCGGTAGCATAAAGTAAAAAGCACGCGTGTTAAATACACTGCATTGTGGATCTAAAAGCGGTTCATTAAAAGCCATTTTACAAGCAAGTGTGTTGACAAAAATATAAACGACTGGTAAAGTTATTATAGTAGATTCCGGAAAATGGCAAAAAATGCGTTAATATTAAACAAAGCTATGTAAAGAAAACTCTGCTACATTCTTTGAAGTTGAAACTTTCTAACCACCTTAAAATTGGCTTCAGATGACCTCTAAAGTAATTAATAAAGTTCAGTAAAACAAAACCGCGGCCCGTGGCTAACTAATAACAGCATGTGGCGGTTAGTCCGTGGATGGGTGACCATCTTTACGTACCAAAATCCCTCCGTGTCTCTGAGAGCACGTTAAGCAGTTAGTCCCGGCTGTCATTCGTGGATTTCTGACAGTCGTTACGGGTAGTCAGAAGCCCGAAAGTCTGACAACCAGTCTTACCAAGGAGTATCGTATTACCCAGTAATAGGGTTGTGGAGATCAGATAGGCAGTCGCTCCATGTAAAATACTGGTATTCAGCTGCATCCAGTTAGACTGGAAGCCAAACCCAACATAGTTTGGGAAAAGTCAGGCAGATGACTAAAACAAAACCGTTTGTTCAAGGTCACGGTTAAACAGTTAAGGTCTGTCATCTAAACCTAGCCAAATGATTGTATCTGCGGTCTTACTAACATCAATTAATGCCGCACAAAACGGTAATTTATTGGGCAAAGGTCAAGGTCATAATGGCCCGTCCTTAAACCTAATCTTCTATTTATCGTTAAGTTTTTGGTGTTTTGTTAGACCTATATATTATGATATAATATACGAGTACTTTAAAAATATCCTATCGGCAATGTTATCTCGGTGTTTAACTTGAAAACACCAGGAGAACCATTAGCAAATTAGGCTAGATATAACGATATTAATATTTTGCATAATATATGATGCCTTATCTGAGGGGCAATTTTCGTGATTTTAAGAAACGTTTCTGTCTGATCTCAGTCTCAATCTGTCAAAAATACCTCTAGTTTTCATACATTTTTGACAAATTTTTGACATTGTCACTTTAATGAGATTGGGACTAGATTTTTAAAGTTCTTAACTACGAGAATTGGCCTTCTGCAAGGTGATACAAATAGACAGAAGTAGACATTTGTCATTCATCCAGCTGCAGCTCGGTCAGTTCCACCATCAGCATTCTGGAACTGAAAATTTTTTGTAGGATATCTTATGGGTTCGCATCACCGCTGTACTTGTGTAGATATAATAAGTATGACGTATTACGCTCAGCCAGCAGTGATAGCATATCTTTAAATTAATAATGAAACATTTTAATTACCACATTATGTAATTTCAATTTTAAATCCTACAATTAATTTAAAACCACTGTTACTTCAGTTTTAAGTTCTTTACTTCTGTCGGCCGTCACCATGACTGCCTATGTTTTTTTCATACTTTCCCATGCCATGTTGTGTCACTAACTAAACAAAAGCCAACGTCTATATGGAAAACTTCTTAAAGTAATATACAATACTTATTTCCCCACCTCCATTCTACATTTATACTATATAGTAACCTCCACATATTATATATTCTCATATTATTTATTTTTTAAATTTTTGTAATTCTTCAATTATTCTTCGGGAAGTCTGAAACAATGTCTTTGCATATATTTTGAGCTGCGCATTGATAGCTGCGCCACAGTATTTTACTAATGTGGCTCGCTTCGTTTTCCTTTTCCGACGATTTCCAATAAACAGCTTCCAACCCTCTCTGACCTTGACCTTGAGTTGACCTGCCATTAAAATTGTATCATTAGCTAAAAAGGAGAAATGTTTACCTATAACAGCCACTATTACCGATGCCGTTAGCCCCGGTTCCACGGGTAAAACGTTTCCCGCCGCTTTTAAGGCAATTGTTAAGGAATTGAAGTTGACAGGTCCATTATAAGCTTTTTATGTTGTTAGGCGACTGGGGACTTTGAATATAACAATATTTTGTACTTATTCATTTCTTTTGGATATTTGTTATTTAGTAGTTGCCAATAGCTAAAATAAAAACCGGTTTAGTATTTGCGCAAAGTGTAACATAATTATGAGGTAGTTTTTTCAGAGAAAATGGTGGATATTTTTCGTGTCTTTTTTACTTTGTAAAATCAGATGTATTATTTGTCTCTTCTGAATAAGCGACATTTATAAGGACTTCAGGATATTAATTATAAATACTGTTACCATTTTACATCCTTACTATGTAGGTACAATTTTTATTCTAACTAAATCATCACCTAACAAATTGAGAAATGTTCTTTCCTATCAACACATTAAAGAGCTGAGTTTCAATATTCAAGCCGTAAGTTATTTGATCCACTCAAGTATAACGTGTGTATATCAATAGGTACATACCAAAGTCACGTTTCCCCCGACCCGTTATTTTCAAGAACCATTCACTTATTTTGCTGACTGCAACAAATTCGTTTCGAGTTTTCATATAAAATATACATTTAACGAGCTCTTCAACGCTTTTGAGTATGTTTTATCGAAATTCAGCATAATGTCGTATGGTTTTTATTACCTTGACTTGAATTTTTATAATGATTCGTGTTCCAGTTATCCCCGCCTTCTGAAGTAAGGATAGAATAGAATACTCTTTATATTATGTACAGATGCGAGCACATCAAGCTACCCAAAATTTTCCCATTCAACTTTGAACCTTATACTTTAGCGATAAAGTTGAAAATCTATTAAAGAAATTTGACAGATTACAGCTTAATGTGCTGTTTGTGTGTATCATAAATATTGCAGATATAATTATGTAGAAATTTTACAAGGGGTGACACAATGGGCAGTCTTATCGCGAAAAAAGCGATCTTTAAAGAATATTTGACGACAACAATTTTAATGTTTTTTTTTTTATTTTGAAGGATTATCGTAATATGAGAACATTTTTAATTGAACACAAATGTTTTTTTCTAAATTGCCCGAAAGTCCGACAATTAATCTTACCAAATGGTAACGTGTTACCTAGTAACTGGGTTGACGAGGTCACATAGGTAGTTGACATTGTTGGGAAAAGGCTAGGTAGACGGTGATGACTAGAAATTATATTGAACATAAGACTGTTTTAAGGTACAGAATATTACTCTGTACCTTAAGTAAGAGTCAGTTATTTTCATTTAGAAACTTCTACATACATCTACCAGCAAAATGCGTGAAGTGCTAGGTAGTGTAATTAAATTTAAGTAGGCCGTACGTTCTTCGTAAATTCATCAGCAGCTTTCGTCTGCTACCTGTTCCGTTACGGTATGGAAGTGGTTGTGTTTGATTAATGGGCTACGCAATAAGTAGGTAGGTAATGTCGGCTTTTATTACTGTATGAAACATTTAGGACATGCTTCACTTACGCTTGTATCGATCGGGGTGAAGTGAAACTTACGGTCACAGATATACTTAGATAGACCTATATAACGCAAGTATCACTATCTGTATGAAAACCGATCGTGCCATTTTTTTTACTACCTACTATGACGTCACAAGCACTATTTAGTGATGGAAAAATCAAATCGATTCAAGACGCCGCGCCGCCTCGTGCGGCACACGTCTTGCCCCACTCCCGGGGCCTAGCGCCAGCGCTCACGCTGACCCAGCCAAGACTAATCGCGAAAGTGGCGGCTTACGATTTTTGTACGTAAACTGTTGCGGTTTTTGGCACGCGAAGTAAGTGCTCTTGCGTTATCTAGGTGTATGTGCTTACGGTGCTCTTGTACAAATAGTCAGGGATATTAATTGTTGAGCAAGTTGACACCGCAAGTCGCGCAACGAGCGGTGCCTTTGTGTCACGCGCGATTATATCGCGTGTCGCGCCTGTTTACAGGAGCCTTTACGCGTTCAAACAAACTCTTCAGCATAATTATTTGTATAGATGAAGATAATATCAAGCTTTGCAACAAACATGAAAAGTCCAATAAAAAATATATCTAAGAGTGTTCAGTTTGCTAGAAATCAGCTAATTCATCATTGTCGCCGCAAACGGTGCTAGAAAAACTACCTAATGACCTGCCAGGGTTTTTGTACCTCATGAAGTAGTAGGACAAACTGAGAGACGGAAAGGTCGTGAGGACTGACTTTTGTGCACGTTATACCATTTTGTTCTTAAGGGATTTCGGTGTGATGTTGATGGACTGATTGGCAAGATGGCTTCTACGCAGGATTAAAGACCAGCCAAGTGCGTGTCGGACCACGCAAGGGTTCCGTAGTTGGAATAAATTTATCTTAAGAACAAACTTAACATTGTAGTTGAAAATCATGTTCTCCCATACATTGCAACTGCAAATTTAAGTTGGTCGACTATTACTCGTAAACTTGTAAAGCCTACATAGCTGTGATAGTTTTCCTTTTAATTTCGTTATTTAAATATACTATTGTCGTGATTTTTTTCACGTATCCAAAAGCAACCATTTAGCTAGCAGGGTGAGGGGGACACTTGACTCTAATAAAAATTAGCATTTTAAAGCTTAATATTTCATAAACATATTTATTAATAAATATTAAAATAAAAAACATAAAACATGTGCAAAGAACGTAAAAAAATACGTTTCAGGGGAGAGATAATGTTGTGAAACAATTTTTCAAAACCGACCGGTAGTTCCAGAGATTAGCGTTCAAACAAACAAAATTACTACTTTTCAAATGCATGATAGCTATACTTGAACTACGAAAACAAATTGTTACCATGACGTGCAGTTGACTATACAATAACTTAAATAACCTTGAAAGATTACCTATAAAACCTTGCCAGCGAGTTTCAATATCTTTTACTACAGCACATCTGCACATATTCAGCTAAGTTATTACCAACCAAATCAACTGAGACATAGCCATTCACATATAAATGTAGTTGAACGCAGTCATTTGTTTCAACTTGTATGTCCAAAGATCAAATAATAGTTTAGGGCCAAAACACATACTCGCGATAGAACGTCGCATCGTGTGACGATCCGATGTCGTGTCGTGAGTATACAGTGTTCATAATATTTTATTTCATAAACAGCTTTAGCTACCATTTTCTTAAAATATTTATGGAGAAAATTGAGAAAAATTTAAGATTCAATAGATATTCGCTCACTCTACTGAAAAAGAAAATGGACCAACGTAAAATTGAAAACAAAAAAATATTTGGAAAAGGTTACAAAAGTTTGTTAACTTTGTTTCCTTCACATTTTTTCCAGGGTAAACAAACTGCTTAATGCCTTGAAATTGCCTTTTTAAGTTACTGAGGTATAGCGAAAAATCGGCCAAATGCGTGTCGAGCATTCATTATCCTAGGTTCTCCGAACTGCTACAGAACTAGTTTTGTTACTATTATTTGCTAAACTAATCATTTCATATGGCTCGTAATAATCTTGAGCGGTGAAAAATGTGCGGTGGATATAAAAGTGAAATAACATTAGGAGTTGTTTTATAATGTTTTATTTTATGCGTTAATATAATGTTCACACTGCGCCATTTGAACTGAAATCAAAATGGCGGCGCTCTGGTACGATCTGTTGTCCTGTCCATATACATAACTTAAAGAAATATTTCAGAAATATCGTAGCGGAAAGTACTACTAAATAAATTATTGAAATACCAACCATATAAATTAAAACCTGAAAACAATAATATGAATTAGAAAATACAACACAAAACACTGCATTCAGAAAATAGAAAATTACGACGATGACAGGGTGCCATAATTTCTTCCTACCCCAATTTCCTTCAAAGTAATTTCCACCCAATTTCGCAGCGATAATCCCTAAATTGACCTTTGTTTGATATTTACCGATTTACTATGAATCAAATTTTGAAGTTGTATCAAGCAGAAAAGTCAATAGAGAGTTTAATCTTCGAAATAACCCGGAGCGCGTTGCGGGTTGTTGAGCAATCTTCTCTTGTGGCTAGTTTCCCGAAAGTCAATGTTTATCGTTACTAACTTAACGCTGTGTTTGTTTGCATTATTATAAGTTGTGGTTATTTTCGGAATCTCTTATCTTTACTAATATAAAAAGGGGTAAAGGGGATTTACGATTTTATATGGAGCCTGGCTGGCTATTTACTGTCGCGACATTTTGTTTTTTTTTACTTTTTCTGTTGCATTAATGTCAGCTGTCGATTTATATGGGTTACATGCGTGGCCGCCATTTTAAAACAAAATGGCCGACAGGATGGTGGTATGCCACGGACCTTCAAAGCCCTTTGTGAGTTTGTATGTAGGGCGAAATCTTCGGAGCTGCTAATCCGATTCCAAGAATTCTTTCACAAATGAGAAGCTACATTATCCCCGAGTGTTACTTTTTTACGAAACAAGTGATTTTTTTGTTTTGATAATCGACGAAATATTTCTACGTGAGGCGGTCTAGAATCATGATATGCTGAATTTATGGTTATAGTTTGCGCACTGGTTAAAAT
The DNA here is from genome assembly GCA_927399505.1 of Luperina testacea. Lineage (NCBI taxonomy): Eukaryota > Metazoa > Arthropoda > Insecta > Lepidoptera > Noctuidae > Luperina > Luperina testacea. The sequence continues at coordinate 1,496,755 of OV656757.1, forward strand.
CTTTTGCTGTATAGGTGCTAACTAAGTAAAATTCTGTAAGATGACAACTTCTTATAGGTAAGTACCATAAAAATTGTGGCTGCAAAATGTTATCATTACTTTACATGTTCAACATAATTAATTAGTTTGTGTTGTTTCAGCTCTCAAATTTAATCTGAGGGAAATTTGAAATAGACTCAAAACAATTTGTAAAAATTAAGTAGAAGATCTCTGGAACATAATAATTCTCCTAAGCTCCCGTAAATTGCAAAAGGCACTAACGACCAATAATCTGAGACTTAAATTTCCAAGGATTTGCGGCCAAAGATCTGAAGTAATGAAGAACGACTTACAACTCTCTTCCAAATGGAATAGTCTTGTTCGGTACCCTTCGATTTTTCTATATATAATTTTCTTTGCATTCCGTGGAAATGCCGCTGTTGGCTATGGTCTTACCGTAAATAAGTTATCGCTCGTGAAGTATGAGCCCAATGTTTCTTTGTTTCGCCGGAGTTACAGGAAATCATTGCGGGATCGGAAATTCTTGACCTAATTTATGTTTTGTTTTTAGATGATTAGGGTTCGGCTTTTGAATTTCATTGTTTTCGTAACAAATGCTGAGGTTGGAGAGATGAAATAAATATAGATTGGCTTTCTGGTTTTATTAGAATCTGTAAGTTCTTGAACTTAATAACGAAATCTCATAAAAATATATTTGTAAGGGATAAATTTGGATTAGCTCACCATCCGATCAGGACCAGGCCCGTGCCGGACGGCGCGTACCTACGTGGTCCACGTGCGCCTCAAAGAGATGTCAGCATCAACCGAAGGGGCCCGTCAGGGCATAAGCCTGCCGGATCAGCGGGACTGTCCGAAAGGGTTACCGCTGGCCCGGAACATAAAGGGCTAAGGAAGGAACACGGGTGGGTTTTAGTCAGTAAGAGTCTGACACTCCCTTTCGCTCCACCCAGAGCGGGAGGGGTCATTTGATGACCTCCCATCCTCAAAAAAAAGGGATGAATTTGGATATCGTGAGTTATTTTTGTAAAAAATGGAAAGTTACAGCAAACCCCTTTAATTATCATGAGAAATTATAGATACGAATATGAGAAATCGTAAAGACATTAAATAATGCCTGAATTAATACAACAAAATGAGTCGAACAAAGTCGTCACATGTAGACAGGAACGTGGTTTCGACTAAACAGAAACCTGGAACGTTACTTCACCTGTCGACGCGTTAACATTTATGTAGGTACATTCATTCGAGTGAGCAAGCTAATACCACTTATGCAATATTACCTACAACCTATAATCTAACGCGTTATTGCCATGCTTGGCTTCAGCAGGTGCATTAGTTTACCGGCTGCCGAGAAGGATATTACGGCCAATATAAGTGGTTCTATAGCTGATGAAGCTTAATTAGTAATATCGACAGTTTATGAGCCAGAGGAGAAATTTCATAAAGATTGTTGCGATTAGACTGAGATTTATGAAGTTAAGAAGGTAATTGATTTATTATTTATTTGTGGGTATTAGGTCTACCTACAACTTGTGCATAATATGTATTTCTCTAAAAGTGGCCTCAGGCTTACTTAGACAATGAACAAGTTATTATGTGATAACACAAATAACAACTTATTACAAAAAAAAAATACCTATTTCAACTAAGCGACTACAAAGTGAAAAATAATGTCAGTTTCGGAAGTTGCTTTTATTTTTTGTGATTTTTCACCAACTTCCGAATATCAAATTATTTTTCACTTTTTCGTTGTGGTAGTTGAACATAGATTTGTGCGGGATACCAAACTTCATGTACAAAATACAAAAATATTTATCTCAGCTTAAACATTGTGTCATACATAAATTGAGGCAGCCCCAGTAAGTTACTAAAGTACTGCTGTCTCGCTCTTTCCTTAAGCGGTAACTTAAAAATGATGAGGCGTAAAGGATTTAAAAAGAAAAGTAAAATTAAAATAAAACATTTATTTAACAGCTCTGTGTATATATATGTGTTTGTGTATGTTGAGTGTGTGTGTGTATACGTGTACCAATTTTTTTTTTCAGCTAGGTCTGGTCAGAATGTTTTCTGTTTCATCATACGTTATGCATATCAACCATGCAGTTTTTGTTTTTTTTGCAATCGTATTACAATAAGCGATATATTATATCTAATTTACGGTTAAGTTTATTACATGTACAACTACTTACTACATGAAGATAACAACAGCATCAACATAGACGAACTAGATTAAAAACCTATGAAGAAGCTAACTAAAAAGTAACGTTCTAAACTAACCGAAGCTAACTCAAAAACTACTCAAGCGAAGTTACTAAAACTGATATGGTGTCACCGCACGAATTTCTTTTACTAAATTGTAAATAATAAAAAATCAGCTTTATGACATGTTTAAAAAATCGCTGAATACATAACATGCTCCTTTTTTGAAGTCGGATAAAAATAATAAAAACTTGCGAGACTTGTAATGTTAGCACAGTTCCTTCTAAATATAAATTCAGAAACATCTTAACGAAAAAACAATAATTATTAAAAGAATGAGACACAACACATAATATACCTACATATGAGTAACTAAAATTATAACTGGTCAGTTTTTTGGGACTTTAGAATTAGGTCTGACCTGGAATATAACTCTATTACATCCTACAAAAACTTTTCTAACTGCTGACTAATGTACAATAGTCTCCACACTTCTACGGCCCATAATTTCAGCTGACCAAATTAACAGAGAGCCAAAAATTAAGGCTCCCCAAACTCCTCCCATCTAAATGGTTTCTAGGGCAAAATGAGAGATGGGCGGAACTGGTGTCTTGCCCAGAAGTTTTATTGCTGGCTCCGGGGAAAATCCGGTTTAAAGCGGTATTAGTCGAGTGTAATTGTGTTCGTAGGTATATGCTGTAATGTACCTATCTGTAGGGACGGAAATACTAATATACCGGAACGAATATTTAAACAATAAACTATAAGTACAATACAAAAATACAAAAATACAAAAATATTTATTTCAACTTAAACATTGTGTCATACATAAATTGAGACAGCCCCAGTAAGTTACAAAAGTACTTGTGTCGGAGCTGCCTCGCTCTTCCCATAAGTGGTAACTTAACAATGATGAGGCGTAAAAGGTTTTTAAAAAAAGAGAAAAAAAAGATAAAAGTAAAAATAACATAAAACATTAATTTAGCAGCTCTCAGTGTGTGTTTGTGTATGAATGTAAGTGTGTAAGTGTTGAGGGTGTGAGTGTACCCAATATTTATTTATTATATATATTTTTTTTTTTTTTTTTTTTTTTTTCAGCTAATCCTGGTCATAATATTTTCTGTTTCGTCATACGTTAGGGATATCAACCATTCAATTATTGTTTTTTTACAATCGTATAACAACAGGGGATATATATTTAATTTACGGTTAAGTTTATTATAGATGTAGGTGGATTGAGTAACATATTGACGTCTAGCAAAGGCAGTTCGAATCCCTGGGGAGTAGGCCACCATATCTCTGCGCCTTCTGCTTTGGGATGCTGAGTCAAAAGGAAGACACTTATGCAGGGTTAAGGACACGTAAAGAATATAAAGTTTTCTAATTGAGAGCAAGTTGCTAACTCTATAGAGGTCAGTTGTAGGGTACCTAAATGGTTTAAAGTACATCACCTTTATAAGTGATCGCTGAGCTCTTTCCAGATCAAGAAATTTAGTTTTGGTAGCTCCACCCCAAATTGGAATGCAGTAAGTTATTACAGATTGCGCCAGAGCTATATAGATCTTGTTTATAAGTTGCGCGGACATAACATGTCGTAATGTTTTAAACACCCAAATGAGCTTCCTGATCCTTTTCATAAGGATTTCGATGTGAGGATGCCATGACAGTCTTCGATCAACAATTATGCCTAAATATTTTGTGGAGCTGACTTGTTGAATGGTCTGACAGGTACAATTATGGTTATGGACTGCACTATTTTGGCAAACATGAATCGCAATACCAAAATCAGATCCGGGCTGTGACCTCTGGTCTGGGGAAAAGCAGATGAAATTTGTTTTGGTAGTATTAAGGGTTAATAGATTTGCTTTAAGCCAGCCAGCTATCTCAGCCAGACCCTCCTCAGCGACAGCTTTTACATGTTGCCATGACGTACCTGAGAAAACAACTGCAGTGTCGTCTGCGTATGAGAAAATTTGCCCTCCATTGATCTGCATATTGCATAGGCTGTTTATATAAATCAAAAAGAGCAGCGGACCCAAGACACTCCCCTGTGGGACTCCGTAGCAGACGTCCTCCTCGGCACTGCATAAGTTATTTAGTTTAACCATTTGCTGTCTATCTTTAAGATAACTTTCAAAAAGGGAGAGAGCCGTACCTCTTATACCTATGCTTTCTAGCCTGTGCAGAAGGATCGGAACGGAAACGGTATCAAAGGCTTTCTGAAGATCTAAGAACACTGTTAAGCATTTATGACCCTTATCTACTTTACTAACAATGTCCGATGTCAATGCCGTAATAGCGTCTTGAGTTGAACGTCCCCTTCTAAACCCATACTGTGCATTTGATAGAATACTGTATTTTTCTAAGTAGTTAATTAGTCTCTTATTTATTATCTTTTCTAAAATTTTTGAAATTGATGACAGCACAGATATGGGGCGATAATTGTTAACATCGTTAACGTCCCCACCCTTATGCACAGGAGTGACCACGGAACGCTTTAAATCTTTCGGGAAAATTCCCGTTCTGAGACATAAATTAGCTAGCTGGCTTATCAGGGGAACCACAAAGTGTATAAGTGATATTGCTTATCTAATTACATGCGCTGTTTTCATATTTTCTTGTTATTTTCCAACAACATTCCTTATAATAAGTATTCAAGACAAGCGTCGACTGCATCATGGCTTATCGTCATACAGTGACATCATCATACAGTATACAGTGTGAAACCACAGAATAAATAGGTGAAACTGCCATTTACTGTGGACTAGCTGCCCGCTGGTTTCTGGGCAGTGAATTTATAGGTATTAGATGAAATGTGTTGGCTTATGGTTGTGCAAGTTGTCAAGGTTTCCATACATCGAAAGATGAGCGATCTGACCTCGTGCATATCCACTAATTAAGGCGGCACGACACGGCATGGCACGGTAAAGTATTAATTTACCGAAGCCATCCACAGAATACTGCCTCCCGCGATATGTAAAAGTCGGGGTTGTGACGATATCAACGAAATGTGAGTACTAAGAGTACGAAAACAAATCCTAATTAATTATCGCTTACAAAAATCCTTTGCAATGCCATGCGACGCCGTGCCACCTCTTGAGCTTTATGTATAGACTATCTGTCAAATTTCTTTAATAGATTTTCAACTTTATCGCTAAAGCATAAGGTTCAAAGTTGATTGGGGAAATTTGACAGTTTCGGGTAGCTTGATGTGCTGGTGTCTGTACATACTTTAATCGACGATTTCAAAGATTTGCTTCATGTGGTAATCGGCCAGGCCGTCATAGGGGGTCGATCAACTCATGGAATTTATCAATGGCGATCACAAGTACCTACAAAGTTGTGAAACGAAATTTGTTTTTTTTTTTGTTATCTCCTTTAGGTACCTACAGGTAAAACGAGGATGATTTTTTTTACTTGCGAATTCCATAATGTTGGGTGTCATTGGATTGGTCTTTCAAAAATATTGGAAGAATAGAGCGAACATTTTTCGATTTATTCCGGTCTGATCCCCTGATTCCTTATCAAAGCATACATAATAATTGGCATCGAATGACTGTGCATAGCTAGCTATTAAGCCCTCAGTAGATAAGATTAACATAATATGACTACATGACTAGTACTTTGCCATACTGTATGATAAGTTATAACACTTTGACACAGCCATTCAAATGTTTCGCGTAAGGAAAAAGAAAGAAAGAAAATTAGTTTATTCTGCACAAACAAAAACGCACATTACAAATAAAAATTTTAAAAAATATTAAAAAAAGAACATAAAATACACACACATAACGTAGTCAAAAGCCTCGTACTCAATGTTAGAAAATGTTGACAATTTTGTCCATTGAACCTCGCTCCTAACAGAGGACCCCGACCACACAGGTATTTTTTATTCCTGTAGGTATTTATAATTTTCGTTAAACTACCATCAACAATATTATAATCAGCTAAAAGCTTTAATACTTTTTTTAAATCTATGCGTCTCGTCCTTTTCATCACAGAAAAGACTAGAAAGTAATCATAAAAGGGACGAAGTACACAAAAACACCACATCTCCGTGTTGGAGCGCCAACAATTGTGTCCTTTCGTTCAGGTCTGTGCCTGGAGGCGTCTCATTCAGTCTCCCTCCGTTCATATAACATGCATTATGTGTGCTGACATTCTTGCAACACAAAGAATTGCTCCAAAGACACCGTGGGCAGTGTTGCCACAATTTATGCGGTATTTTTTTCAAGATTTTGATCGCTATTAACCATTATATTCGGTCAGGGACGCCTTTATTGAAAAAAGTAATATAGTTTTGACGATTAAACATCGTCAAAACATATTACTTAGCTTTAAGCAACGTTTATAAATAAACTATTTGCCGTATTATAGCTATTAACTACAACAGTCAAATAATGACTGTTTGTGGTTTGAATATACCGACATTTTAAGTTGGAAGTCAATCGATAAACAATCAATTTCCCTGACTTTATGTGAGGAAAGTGTTTTATATGTTTGGGCGAACATTTTGTGATTATATTCTTTTTGTGTATCTATGGATAACGTTGATGTTTGCACATTTGTATAACTCCTTATGTTCTACTTGTAATGTATAATGTGCAATTGTTTGTTCTTCCGAGTAAATTAAAAAAATATCACACTAATTATTTTTTACATTATAAAGGCGAAAGTTTGTGTGTGTGTGTTTATATGTTCTTCACGATCAAACGGCTGGACTAATTTTGATGAAATTTTGTATGGAGGTAGCTGACACCCTGGATTAACATGTAGGCTACTCTTTATCTCGATATTTCAAAAAAATCGAAATTTACGCGGGTGAAACCGCGGGGCGTATCTAGTATAATAATATATTATGGACCATTTCCGTATTTAAATTAATGTGCTCCATGGAAAACTGTTGCTTAGTAACGTTAGAAAAAAAAAAACTGATCGAAACAGTCCGCCAATTACGGTCAGATTTAAAGTCACGTTGGTATAAATAAAAAAAAAGTATCAGGGCTGATAACACCGAGGGGTCAGGTAAGGTTAGCAGCGACCCTCAGAAGTAGGCAATGACCTGTCGCTGCTGGCCGTGGTCGAGTCGATGGTCGGCAGCAAAGAGTCCTGGACGCGGTGGTTTCCTTTTGCGAAACGGCAGTCTCGCAGAAGGAGGCTGCGGAAAGGGAGAGGGAGATCTCGTCCACTCACCCGGACCACAGCACATGCACTGGGCGTCGGCGGAAGGCGGATAACGCCCTCTTCCAGCCCCTCTAAATTTGTCCAGGGGCGATGGACTTTGGGATGACCGTCGCTCCCCACACATCAATGCCCGAGGTGGCGGCACGTAGTGTTCCACGCGCGTCCCTCTTAAACATTGCCGGGGGAGTCACGCTTCACTCCCTCCCCTGGCCCGAAGAGGCCTCGTTCGTTTCCGCGACCCTCAGCGTAGGTGTGAGATGGAACACCGGGGTGCTTTTAAGTCAGTAAGAGTATGACAGACCCCGCCGCCCGCCCCAGGGCGGCGGACATCCATGAAGATTTACACCCCGGAAACAAAAAAAAAAAGTTAGAAGCGACCAGATGACCATACAAAGGTGTACCTGTAGTATAAAAGTTCATCCACGTTTCGCCAGTTATGTATGTTTAAGCTTAAATTAAAAAAATCAACTCTTCCCTACATTTTGACGAGTTATGCGAACATAAATGTAGGAAACAGCTGATTTTGTTTTCGCGATTTCAGGTTTGGTCCCATAGTAAAAGTTGCTCATAATGATGAGTACAATCTCCCATTTCGATTTGTCACATATTTTCAATTTCACCCTGTATAAATAAATAGTTGATGTTCGAACCCATACAGGCGCTTTTCTTTGTACAGACGCCAGCATATCAAGCTACCCGAAACTATCACATTTTCTTAATTAACTTTGAACCTTATGCTTTAGCGATAAAGTTGAAAATCTATTAAATACATCTGACAGATTTGTAGTAGGTTGATGGGCGTCTGTACCTAGGTAGGTACAGACGCTATCAGTGAGTAATCACTCGTTGCCATCGTGCACTCATTGATCGTTGCTCGCTAACTAGTTTTTAGTTGCTAGCTGTACTCGCTTCTCGTCAATCGCCGGCGATAGGATAGTTTAGCCTATGCTCAGTTCCGATTTTTCATTTTTTAAGCACAACGCCATCTACCAACGCGATGGGGCAACAAAATCGGAAATGAGCGAGAAAGACGGTAGGGCGCTCACTTCCTGAATGAATCACCCGCCGGATGCAAATACAGTTTTCATAATTTTCTCGTTATACTTACCTACCTGCGGCTTTTTTTTTTCACTATGATTTTTTACCTGTTGAATTTCCAAGTTTTTCCTGTCATTACCTTTTTCCGTGAAACAGCGAATTTGGTGCAATACTTATGTGCCCGTTTGGTAATTCTATCTGTGAGAAGCGGGCCTCGTTTGATGTGTAATCGTTCATATTTTCCTGGAAATACGCCTTTAGGAAGATGTTATTACCGTTTATTCGTGTTGGGACATTTTGGATGGGAAGGGAAGGTGATGTGAACTGCTTGATATCAAATAAATGATGTAACAAAGTTTTGTGTAACGCTTGTAGTGGAAGAAAGAAAGAAAAAATGTTTATTGTATACAATAAAGACCTATATAACAACGCAGACATTAAATACACACACTAATACAAACTTGCCAAAAGTCCCGCATCCAGCAAATATATGTAAATAATTAATTTCTAAAACACCGGAATATCCATGAGCTTACAGCGTCATTTTCTACTCCAGCGAATAAAATTACTTCATGTGAAATTAAACTAACAAAAAAAAATAACAAAGCGAACGCTGTAAATATAGCGGTCCATGATGATTGTACAAAAAAGAAAAACTGTCACTGATGATACTACTGTATTTAAAAGACCGGCAAACGCCTAAGCTTACACCAAATAAAAAAGAAATGGCAAAACCATAAACGAGAACAAAGTGCACAAAATTAAAAACAATCATATCACTTGCAAACCAAAAATGACCAAGTTCTAAATTGAAATTTGACAAAAACGAACAAAGTTGCAGTATAATGGATTACTCGCATTTTGTATGCAATCTACGTCACACGATGTAATATTTGAGTACATCAACATTGAAAACTCTGCATTTCGTTTTTATATTATAAAGGATAGGTACTTTTACATTAAATATGAGGTATTGACAGTGGAGAAGGCTTTTTTTTTGGGTGCGAAGTTATCAAATAACTTCTCCTGCTCTAGGCGGAGCGAGAGGGTGTGTCAGACTTTTACTGACTAAATCCCACCCGTGTTCCTTCAGTTGCCTGTGCCAGGGGCCACGGTATCTCTTTCGAACAAGCCGCGACTCTGACAGAAATCGGCCCTAGCGGACCCCTCATTTAGTGCTGACATCTCTTTGAGGCGCGTGTGAAACACAACGCGCCGTCGACCCGGGCCTGACGGCCTTACCGGACGGCGAGCTGCCCATTGCCGTACGCAAGCTCGCGCGTACGGTGGCCGGGAATCGGCTATCGATTCCCGACGCCCACTGCGTCTCCTGCTGCGACTAGGGGCGTGAGGGCGCAAAGATTGCCTCTTCCTCACGCGCTTTTCCTCCTCCTTCGCGAACATTACTGCTTCGCAGAAGAAGGCGACGGTCTCCCATGGACTCTTGCTCCGTACCATGGCCTGGACCAAGGCCGGACGTGAGAGATTGGCGCCGCCTATCGCCACCGTGAAGACGCGGCGGTGATAGCACCGCCTGTACCGCAGCCTTGGACAGAGGCCCAAGTTGGGCAGACCTCCACCGTATGCTCCACCGTGTCCTCCGGGCGATCCACACAATGGTGACAACTGGGCATTTCCTCCCGCCTTATCCGGAACAGGAACCTCCTGAAGCAGCCGTGTCCGGTGAGGACCTGCGTTAGGCGGAAAGTGAGGACACCGTGGCGCCTCTCCAACCACTCCTCAAAGAGGGAACTTATCGCCGCAATTGTGGCATGCCCAGTGGAGAGGGCTTGTGGCTTTAGAAAGGTCACAAGAGCCCCCATCTATTATTATTTATAATAATAGAAGGGGGCTCTTGTGACCTTTCTGAGGAAACGGTTCTGGAGGGTCTTCATTCTATGTAGATGGTGAAGCTTAGCGTGGGCGAAGACTACCCAAGCATAGGTCATGATGGGATGGATCACCGCGGTGTAGAGGCGCAATTTGCACTTGAGTAACAATTTGCTGCGGGCGGTCCTGCCGTCTTTATGTGCTCACTGAAAGTGAGGTGGTGGTCTAAAATAACACCTAAGTACTTAACTTGCTTTCCCTAAGGGATCGGCTTGCCATACATAGTGATCCGACTGGGGAAGGGGGGCGAGTCGACGCGGTTCCGTGAAGAGAACCGCCTGACTCTTATTGGGCTTGACCCCGTTTCTCCATTTCCGGAACCAAGCACCTCTGGCACTTGCGAAGGTCTAGAGAGTGCAAGCGATAGAGTCTTGACTGCGACCCGTATAGTAAATTGCAGCGTCGTCGGCGAATAGAGCCAACTGAGCCTTTTTACTATTTGGAATGTCGCTGATGAACTAAAGCAACTAATGAAATCTCAAGCCGCCGCCGGTCCTGGCCATTCCGGCTGTCATCTGTAGATCTTTGACTGCCGTAACGGGTAGTTGGAAGCTCAAAAAAGTCTGTTAAACCATTTTTACCAAAGGGTATCGTCTTACCCAGTAACTGAATTGTGGAGTTCTGACAGGCAGTAGCTTCAATAAAATATTGGTATTCAGCTGCATCCAGTTAGACTAGAAGCCTATCATCCGGTTAGACTGGAACCTACCGACCCCAACATATAGTTGGCAAAAGGCTAGGCAGATTGGTTCATATTGAGAGCGGATATTATTTGTGAGCATTGTTATCGTGTAAGGTAAGGGTCATGTATGATGTGGTGATTCTAAGAACACTAAATCGTTAACCCAATTAGCAGTTCAGCTTTAATCTTTGCAAACTCAGTGCCATATTAAACGACAAGCTTATTAAAATCCCCGAGAACCTTAAGCAGTTTCATTAAAACTAATATCTTATCCCGACTTAAGTGTTTCTTTTGAGAATTTATTGTTAAAGAAGGAAATCTTTTAACTATGTTATTTTACTTCGTAGTAATAAATTGGTTGACTTTACTACTACTTTATTCTTTGTATTTAATTTAAGTGATGTGACAACCTAACTTTCTCACAGACACTCTCTTCACTCACCTCTTGTGAAGTCTCAATGGCCTATGTGCCATACTTCTCCATGGTTCCCTGTTCTGTGCCAAATGCAACCAGTTTTTGCCCGCAGTCTTTAGTCTGTCAATCTAGACGCTGATCTGGTAACATTAAAATCTTACGAAAACCTCACACGGTTCATAAGCAACCAATCAAACATTAGTTGATTCGTTTGTGGTTGGTTGCATCTTGTACAGACCGCCATTGAAACAATAGTGCTGTGACATTCTGGCTACTCATTGGCGACTAGTTTATAACTGGTTACTTTTGGGTAGCGTCTTGGACGATAGGCCTAATAATTTCTAATTTCATCTGTGATATTGCATCACTGTCAAAATCACAGTGATCATTATTTTGGTTACAATAAGGTTGCCGGTTGGTTGCTGCTGTACGATGTCAAATAACTGTGAAAGGAATGTACTTTCCATTTCCGCAACTTTCAAAAAATTTATCAACTTAATTGAACTAAGTATAATATACCATTAGTAATAGTTTTGCATAATATTATTATGCTTTTAAGTAACAACACACATTGTAGGTTAGTAGGTACATACATATGTATGCTAATTGAACTGAGCGATAGCTTCATTGAAGACGCCCGTGTTTGTTTATGCGAATGGAATGACCGTTTGTACGGCTGGAATAAGGACGGGGCTGTCTAAACACATTTAGGAAATATGTATACTATTCCTGGTTCTCCAATGATTCTCTTTAGTAGTAGATCTCTTTGTGAAGGTGCTCGTTTGGAAAGTACTACAATAAACCTAGTTCGTACCTTGATGAAAGTAAACCGCTTAAAAGTGTGTTAAGCATGCTTGTTCAGGAAGTGGGTTTAGCTCGGCAGTTAAACGATATACCTACAGAATGACTTTACCGAGAAGCGATTGTTATGATTTTTAGTTGTTATAATGTTAATATTTTTGGTGTCAATAAATAAATAATTATTATTAACTATGTAGAGTATTGTAAAGAACGTCAACTTGTTCCTGAGAAGGCCAGTTTATACAAGTTCATTTTTACAAAATTTAATTATGATTTTCATCGCCCTAATAAGGATCAATTTGACCATTATATTCGATTTGAAAATAGGCCAGAGCATGAACAGTAACTTCATAAAAAAGAGTATGGTCTTTATATTATTCGTAAAAACGAAGCGAGAAAGCATAAAGTTTTCGACAAAAATCGTACCAAATTAGATCCTGGGTTTGTTTATTTTGTTATGGACCGGGAAAAAATACTATTATCTCTAAGTTTACAGGCTGGTCAAGAGAACGTTAAAGATATACAATTTTACAAAGTATAATTAGGGAGATTCTTAGGCTATAAATTATACAGTATGGAAACCACTTAAATGCAATAAATTATACCACATACTTGTAATCGCCTTTTCTGCCGATAACCAAAAAATCACGTTATGGATTCTTATAAAATGTGAAACACCTACCCACACGAGAAAGAAATACTACATGTTAAATTCACATTATATTTTCGTCGTCTCACGACTACGACACATTCACCTCTAGCATCTCTTTCCGTGCCGGGGGGACAGCCTACTTTGAAGCCATGTGGATTTGCATCTCGTCGCATCACGACAGCATATGGATGAGCATTTCGTCGTCTCACGACTGCGACACATTCACCTCTAGCATCTCTTACCGTGCCGGGGGGACAGCCTACTTTGAAGCCATGTGGATTTGCATCTCGTCGCATCACGACAACATATGGATGAGCATTTCGTCGTCTCACGACTACGACACATTCACCTCTAGCATCTCTTTCCTTGCCGGGGGGACAGCCTGCTTTGAATACATCTGGCTCTGCATCTCGTCTATAATATCTTCGTCCAGGTTCATACCAGTCATTTTCTTCCTCGACAACGTCATTTTGGCTTTTTATGTCACTCACGCATATCAATAAAAGCAGGGAAACGATTAACTTGAACATTTTGCCTTCGTCTTTAAGCTTTTTTGATTTGCACTGGATGACTGACAGTTTGCATGCCAGTTTGCCTATTTATACAAAGTAAATAAGATAAATCAATTGGTTACACCAATCAGTTTTAGTTTGTTTCTATAAATATTGATTTCTATGCTTATTAAGATAATTACTCGAATTTTGCTCGTTAGAGCAATAAAACAATACAAATCAATTTATCAACGTTTGATGTACAGACGCCAGCACATCAAGCTACTACAATCTGTCAAATTTCTTTAATAGTTTTTTAACTTTATCGCTAAAGTATAAGGTTTCAAAGTTGATTGAGAAAATTTGACAGTTTCGGGTAGCTTGATGTGCTGGCGTCGGTACCTAATTATACCGTTATACAAAATCCAACGAAATAGTGTTTTGTGAACGCAACATTTAAAACAAAAAATGGTTGTTGCGATATATACAAACAAACCCACCACACCACACCACACACAAACTACACACACACCACTGACATCACAGAAACTGTGTCTGTTGTCCATCAGATTTAGGTCTTGTCACCCCTTCGGTCGGAGGACCCTGCGACTTAGCTCGTGTGGAAGTCGTAAGACACCACAATTTACTAAAATAACAGCCACATTTTATTAAACTTATCTGTACAAGTGTACACTTCGTGTGTAGTTTGGTCTCGGCAGCCAAAATATAAAGAGAGTCAGGATTAGTGAAGCGGAAGATGTGGGAGCAAGCGACGCACAACTAAGTTCGACAACCGCAACCTTCAGTAGTAATTTCCCATCCCACTAAACCATTCATATAATCAGTCTATAATGTTCCCACTGCTGGAACACAGGCCTCCTCTCTGTGAGAGGGAGTGGGCTGTAATGCAACACGCGGGCCCAGTGTGGGTTGGTAGATGTCACATGTCTTTGGATTTTTGATTCTAGGACATGCCTGTTTCCTCACGATGTTTTCCTTCGCCGTTTTGCACTGGTGATGAAATTATTTACACAAAGAAAAGTGCCTGCCTGGGTTCGAACCCACAACCTACAATTCCTAAGTCCAGTCCAGTTACCACTGGACCACCAATACTCTCAGCCATTTCATTAGGTACTATTATTTAATTGAAACAAAAAGTCTTCTTAGGTCTCTCATTTGTGTCGCGTTAGCACCTCTGATGGTATCATTGACCAGATTCTGAGCCCCCTTCAGTAAGTAACTTTATTTTACCTGCAATCAAGTGCTTGAATAGTAATTGAATAAAATTGGATTAAGGATAAAATTACATACAATAATGTATGAAAAATTGATTCGTGTTTAGTGTTCTTGACTTGAATAATAATATTGAAATAAGTATCATCAAAGTAAATTCAAAAAATTGCTAAATAAAATGAAACGAACTGATTTAATTTTAAATGGGCACTTGAATGGTATAAATATACAACACCATCATCAAATCGTTAGTAGAAACTGAAAATGTTGAAGTTACTCGTTCTTCTTGTTGTAGTAGTCAACATGGGGTGTATCGACTGTCAGGATTACGACGGTGATGACCAGCAAGACTACATTCCTCACAGGCGCCTGGTTCCGCAAGTAGACTGGTATCCTCCCGGCAACGATGATTGTGATTGTTGTGAATATGAACCTGATAGAAGAGCCATTGATATCTTTCCGTCTGGTTGTCCTTCGGGTACTGTAAGAGTTGGTGACAATTGCTTGCCAGTAATTAAAGATAAATAACGGCTCTCCATAACAGTGAAACACTTAACTATATTTATTTAATTGGAGACTAAAATTCGTGTTTACTTTTTTTTAATTGTTGTTTTTACCCTTTATATCCTCTGTAGCGGTATCTACAATGCCACATAAGAACTACGCGTCATAGTGAAGTCACGCAAAATCCTGCATCTCGCAAGCAGCAGCATATATATGTTGCAGTCAAAACTCTTAACCAGTCAAAAGTACTATTGACTAGCAAAATCAGTCAAAAGTACTTTTGACTGAATAGGTTGGTCAAAAGTGGTTTTGACCGAAAATTATTGGTTATTAGTACTTTTGACTGCAAATTTGCGGTTAAAAGTACTTTTGACTGACGCTCTTCGTCAAAAGTAGTTTTAACTGCAATAAAGCATCAGTCAAAACTCAAAAGCACTATTAACTCGTTAGATGTGAATAAAAAAGAGGTTCACCCTTGTTTGGTATACCAACTTTTGATGTAATGTTACTAATTCGAACAACGTTTAGGAAAATAATCAATTTGTATAATATCGATTAACATATTTTTTTTTATTAATTATTTTTTTTTTTATTTATTTGCGATAACATTTGCGCTGTTGATCAAATATAATGTTCATTTGATGTAATGGTCCCACCCCGAGGTTCGGTTTTGTTAGGTTACTTTAAACCCTTTTCACAGAAATAGGAGCCCCGCGAAGCGGGGCTCCGTCGACATTGGATACAAGAGCGAGTGAATGAGAATACCTTTAGGTATCATATTAAACAGGCAAATTAGTGCATTTGAAAATTCGGTCAAATGACATTATGTATTTCAAAGAAATAAATATGCTAAATAATTTTTAAGAGTTTTGACTGATACAACCGGTCAAAACCACTTTTGACGGAATCACTTAGTCAAAAGTACTTTTAACCAGCTCCATTGGGCAAAAGTACTTTTAACTGTTATTTTAGTCAAAAGTATTATTGACTAAAGCATACGGTCAAAAGTACTTTTGACTGATTTTGCTAGTCAATAGTACTTTTGACTGGTTAAGAGTTTTGACTGCAACATATACAACGACCCGACATGAATCATCGGGCATTTGCCCGCGAGACAGAACTCCCGTCTGGTCGAAGGATCCTTATTTTCTATGGAGGATCAGTGAACTTTACACCCAGTTCCTCATACCTCTATACCGGTAACCCCGAACTTACTACTTCAGCGTGACGTCATCATCACTCCCGCAAGCTTAAGAGCGGCGAGTCACCTAGCCAGGCAGCATCCACGGCTTCAAAGTGTATCCTGACCACCAGCATGCAGCGACCGCGCATACCTGTTCATCACCCTCAGCCTCATCAGCAACCTCGGCATAGCACACTGCATTTTCGGCCGGTCAATCAATCAATCAATAATTTTATTTGCATAATATGGGTTTACAAAAGATGTTGCACAGGTACAGTTTCACCATATTCAGCTATGTTAGCATGCAAATTATATTAACAATACAATTGTCATAATAAATTCAGATCAATAAAGTTGATTAAATAAAAGAAATAATCAATAGTCAATCCATTACATAAAGTCAAAGTCATAATAAATAAATGTCAAGAGTAAGATTTAAATAATTGAATTAAAGCAAATTAAAATAAATTGCATTAATAATCATAATATATAATAATAATATATTTATTTCACCACAAAATTAAACAATAACATGTTATATGACTTGATAGGCTTAGTATACAAGTTTTTGATATGGAATCCTCTGTTGCCGAACTAGGACGGATCCTGTATCTCGGCAAAACAGTGCCATCCCCTAATAGATTTTACTAAAATGTTTAAGCCAAACTAGACATACAAGTTGCATCGATTTAGGATAATAATTTCCAACTACTAGGATCATATACTAGTGAGCAGTGTTGCCTAAGGAGAATTGTTTCTACGAACATTTGTCTAACGGTTGTCACTTGACAGTACTGATATAGTTCTCTTGTTGGAAACAGTATAGGCTTAAAAGTAGAAATTTTTAGAATGGCACGTTGTGCAATTTCTAAACTCCTCAAAGTAGTTTTCGGGGCACCCCCCCATGAGGAGATACAGTAAGAGATGATAGATTGACACATAGCATAGTAAATTTGTTTTAAGAGACTCGCATCTGTTATGTGTCTTAGGTTTTTACATATATAAATGAGTTTGCGAACCCTGGATGATAGCAATTTTATGTGTTGCTTAAAACTGAGATGACTGTCCACTGTGATGCCGAGGTATTTTATAGTCGTCACGCATTCCAGCGATTCACAACTGCAGTTGTTTCTACTGATACACTTATGAGGAATGATTTTAAGTGAAGCGTCAAAATCCGGGTTGTTTCGAATAGAGAATGTTAGATATTTGGTTTTCTCAGTGGTTAAAGTCAAAACATTTTCAAACAGCCAATTTTGTACCACATCAAAACCATTTTGTGCGGCATCAAAGACCTCATTCCAGGTATCAGCGGAGAATATTAGAGCGGTGTCATCAGCGTAGGAGATTACTTCACAATTTGGTATATTTAAGTTTGTGAGGTCATTGATGTATACGAGAAACAATGTAGGTCCCAAAATACTACCCTGAGGAATTCCAAATGACACAGGGAGTTCATTGCTGCAGTAGTTATCGACTCGTACACACTGGTAACGCTCGGATAAGTAATCTTCAAAAAGCTTAAGCTGTGTACCACGTACACCAAGGTGTTCTAGCTTCCGTATTAGAATCGGAACAGAAATAGTGTCGAAAGCTTTTGCGAGGTCTAAAAAGACCGATAGACATTTCTGTCCCTTATCTAATTTTGTGCTAATGAGAGTAGTAAGTTTAAGCACAGCCTGATCAGTTGATTTGCCCGCGCGAAAACTAAACTGATTTCCTGAGAGAAGTTTGTTTCTCTTGAGATAGCTCACAAGTCTCGTGTTAATAATCTTTTCTAGAATTTCGGACAAAGATGGCAGGATCGATATGGGTCTATAATTGCTGAAACTTTTCTTATCACCACCTTTGTCTATCGGACGGACAACAGATTTTTTAAGAGTTTGAGGAAAGGTGCCTGTCTCAAGACATAGGTTAAAAATAAAAGTTAGTGGCGGAACAATGAAGTCCTTAAATTGTTTTGTTAAAAATAAAAGTTAGTGCCGGAACAATGAAGTCCTTAAATTGTTTTAATAGTTTGTTAGAGATGTTGTCCCAGCCAACCGAACATTCAGTCTTGAGGTTATTTATGTAACGTGCTACCTCTTCCTCTGTAGTTTTTCTTAAATAGAAGGAGTGTAAGGGGGATTTCCTTTCTGGATTAACAACTTTGTGCTTGTCATCGTCGCAACTGTGTAAATTAATAATATTTTCAGCCAATGACCGTCCTACGCTTATGAAGTAATCATTCATTTCATTTATGGTCAACTGAGGAGAAGGACAGACTTTTAATAGCTCGGTTGGATAACTGTTATCTTTTTTAGTATTAGTGACGCTTTTTATCACATTCCATATTTTTTTTGGGTCATTTCTAGCCATTTCAACTTGAGTTTTATCGTAAGCTCTTTTTAATTTTTTTAGGATTTGGTTACAAAAATTTCTGTAACGTGTATATGTAACTTTTAAGATCTCGTTACTCGGCGACTTTTTACATTTTTGATGTAACCTATCCCGATGTTTTATGCATCTCAGTAGGCCCGGCGTGATCCATGGTTTTAACTGAATAGTAAGTCTTATCTGTAAGGAGAGATTGGAGTCTCTTTTTAAATAGATTTACACTATTGGAACTGCGAATAACTGAGGGTAGCTTGTTGTAAATCTTTGGCCCCATGCAAATAAAACCTTTGGAAAGGAGAGCGGTTTTACTTTGTGGAACGCATAATTTATCTGCATGTCGCTTTCTTGTGCGATACTCAAACAGTTCCAGATTGGAATGTATAAATAGAGCTGTTTCATATATGTAGATGCTGGGTAGTGTCAGTATTTTTAATCTCGTGAAGTAAGGCTTACATGAGTCCGTCTCTTATACACCTTTTTTGTGCCCTAAACGCACTTTCCCAATCAGTGGAGTTGCCCCAAAAAATGACACCGTATCGAAGAGTAGATGCTACATATCCATGGTATGCAATTTTTGTGGTTGCAATATCAACAACTTTACTGAGACCACGTAAAGCAAAGGAATAACTGTTTAATTTGTTACTTATGTGCTCTATTTGTTTCTTCCATGTCATTTTATTATCTATGTGTAGTCCTAAAAACTTTGTTGACTCCACTACTTGGGTGGTTCTCTGATTTCGTACCAATCACATGTCCGGTTGCATAAAAAAAAGCTACTAATATTTAGGGAGATTCGATTAAAGCTGGTTGATTTGAAGACATTTAACGAGGTGTATCGAACAAAAGAAAAACGTAGGTATATAAATACGAAAATAATAACAAATGAAAAATAGTCACAAATGTCATTACCGTCAATGTCCTTATCGCGATTTCAGAACCGCGCGCTTGTGAGGGATGTAGTCTTGCTGGTCATCGCCGTTGTAATCCTGACAGTCGATACACCCAATGTTGATCCGTAATCCGGTAACAAGGGGCCAAGTTCGCCCATATATGAATAACCATCTAGATGGGTGTGAGGTTCTATAACGGTAAAAGAAAGTTTATCAGGTTCCTTGCTGAGTCGATTATTTAGCATAATGTGCCTATTACGTTCCCACTGCTGGGACACAGGCCTCCTCTCGGTGAGAGGGAGTGGGCCGTAATCCACCACGCGGGCCCAGTGCGGGTTGGTAGATGTCACATGTCATCGATTTTTTTTTTCGGTTCTAGGATATGGCGGTTTTCACAAGCAGTGGTGATGAAATTTTATACAAAGTAAAGCGCCTGTCTTGGTTCGAAACTACAACCTACGATTCGTCAGCCGGGGCCGTTACCACTGGGCCTGTCCTGCTTTTCACACAAGTTCAGATGTTTTCAGTCAATTATAATAAGTATATCAGTGAAACACGGCGCCGACAACGTTACGTGTATAGTCAAAGTTTTATGGTTTTTAATGTTTTATTATTTTTTGATAATTCTGTGTATTTTATCTATGGGCCTTAGTCGCCTGCTAATATAATGATTGTCATTTATTTTTATGTTTTTACATATCTCAGGACCATGGGGTCCCGGTCCTTTGGAAGGCGTACGAGGGGCCGAAGCCAAATCGCAGAGATCTCTGAGGAAATTTTAAATGCGACACCAACCGACGATTATCCCAGTTATGTAAAAATAAAAAGTTGTACTATGGGTTTGGGTGGCTAAAGTGCCAAGAACCAAGAACTATCGAAGAACTATATAGCCCCTTTCTGATCAATGTTTTATATATACACGGATAAAATGGCAGAAGGTGACTTCCGCACTCAATAATGGGTCTCGGAAACGGTAGCTAGCACTTAGTGACGTAGGGACAAGGGAGCAACATGTCCTGAGATGCTTGAGGAGTGGGGAGGGTTTCCACGGCTTTCAGAATAATCCCAGAGCCCGGAAGATGGTCAAGATCTCTACGAGCACTTACTGGAATACTTCTTTCCCTCGAGCATGTTTGCTCTTGCGAATCTCCACCCAAGCCAGCTAATAAAGGCAAGAACGTGGTGAGAGCTCTGTTCCTCGCCAGTGTTCACTCCAGCCGGCCAATTAAGGCAAGCCAGAGGTGAAGGACAAGACTATTCCCGAGAGATAGGGTCCGTGGGGTCGCTACTGCCCAACAGTTCGCCACATGCTGCCCTGCGGGTTCTGGGGTCTGTATCTCTCTTGGTCTGGCTCTTCACCCTAGACCTGTTCCGGCAAGATAAACTCTACCGACACAGGCCTAGAGTTCTGAGCGCGCAAGCCCCACCACGACATCAACGTAGAGATACGGCGATGGAATTATTATTATTATTAGTACCTAATTGATTTTTTTTTCACATATTATATGTTTTTAATGTGAATTAATTACTGGGTTAAAAGGTCTAAGTAAAATGAAAAAGCCATTTTACAATAACAGGGAGTTTATGTTACGAATGTAGCATGCACACAATATACTGTAGCTTGCAAAAATTATTTCCCGATATGTAGATACTTATGAACGGTGGGATAGCCCCGTCGATGAGGTAACCAAGCAGATTCAAAGTCATCTTGCAGGTATCGTCTACCTAAAGGCAGGGGAAAATTATAAAGGAATTCGTTGCCGTTGTTCCGCTGGGAAGGTAAAAGCCCATTATCATGGTAGTTATCGTATTGACATGTGATTTCACTCACGATTATCATAAGAACCAACACGAGAAATTTAAACTTTTCTCCTTCGTTCTTTTGGAATTCACTGAATAATAATTGAATTGAATAATAATTGAATAGGCCGTGTCCCATATTTATATAAAGTAAGTGTGATAAAACAGTCGGCTACACCAATTTTTATTTTATTTTAACATGTTTCAGTGGTAGGTAATGATTTATACACCTATATTTTTAATAAGTTTATGACTGCAGTAAATCCACTTAAATCAATTTATCAGGGTCTTATTTATCTAAGGGCTCATACGCACTACGCGGGTAACCGCAATGCTGCTAGCCGTCCGGCTGACCGCAGGATGCGGTTGCGAATACGGCCAACCGGGTTGCGGGCAACCGCATTCACAACCGCAACGTACGGTTTGAGAACCGGTGCAATTTGCGGTCGATCCATTTCAAAGATAGACGTGGTATTGGTAGTATTGATGAAATTAAGCATTTTCTGTTTTTTTTCGCGGGTAGTAATGTGCGTGTTTTTGTCACTGTTCTGTTTTTATAGGTACATGAATACATAATAAATCTTGCAAATATTATATTATATTCAGTCGCCTGAAAGTTTTACAACCAGTCTTATCAAGAGTTATCGTGTTACTTGGTAACAGGATTGTGGAGGTCAGATAGTCTCTCGGCTCATTTACCAGTAATAATCAGAGTTACGCTTATTAACTGTTTTTAAAAAAGGAAGAGGTTTAACAATAAGTAATGGTAAATAATAATAATAAATAATAATTTTGAATAACAACGTGTTTTATTCGTTAATTGAATATAATAAGTTAAGAGAGTTTTAAAAGTTATACCGGTGATTATTATAGATAAAATATTTTACGTGTGTATTAAAATAAAATAATATTGTTCGTAATAAAACTAAGAATTATTGATTTTAATACGATTTTAATTTGAAAGCAGTATGTACCTAGTACCAAAAAAAGAGCCGACTTCCAAAAAAGACACTACAAAGTGAAAAATACCTAACTTCAATTACGGAAGTCGGTGTCGTTGGGTTCGCACTTTCGTTATTATAAATTTATATAACACTACTTGCTATGTAAATATCAGTGACAGAAAGTCATTATAACATCATCAATATAAACTAAGTGGCAAAAATACGTATTATTGAAGCTAACTCAAAAACTACCCAGGCAAAGATAATAAAATGTATATGGGACTACCACTGAGGCATACCCTATCCATTAAAACAGAACTTTTGAAATCTATTTACAATTGCGATTAAGACACTCGCTTTAGACATCTAACTTTATCAAAGTGAGTTCGTTTAATCCTCAAGTATACTCTATTTCTCCCAAAGATGATTGTTGTTTAAATGTCGCAGATGCGAGGATTTTGTTGCTGACTGAAATATTTTATAATGTTCCATAATCAGCCGTAGCAACAACTTGTGCCCGAATGCGGTTGTGGATCTATGAACCGCGAAGAATGTCAAAATGCAAATAAAGTGTATCCTGTCTATGTCACCGCCAACGGTCGCCATTGTGCGACAACCGCATGCGGGCACTGAAAATTATCGTACCGTTCAGTTTTAGTGCACAGCATTCCTGTTCTATTAGATCGAAGGCCATAAAATCAGTTTTTTTTTCTAACATACGAATAGCCATGGAGCCAACACAAGAGAGTGAAGCGCTGTAGATATACGAAACGCAATCCAAACGCTATTGATCAATTGGACATTGTCTAGGCTCTCCGATCTTCTTAAAGTTTTCTTACATTCACCACAGACGCTGTCTCTGAAGGTGCCGGGAGCACACCAGTCTGCGTTTAAATTTACGCGTCTGTCAGAAATCTTCCTGGTCATCACTGTCGTGATCCTGATTGTTAATACCCCACCCCCATGCAAAGTGAGAGTGAATTGCGATGTGAGATGCGAGTTGTTGTTTAGGCTGTGCGTTGATATATCAGTCAGTCAGGACCTTGAATTTTATATATATAGAAGTTCATAGAAAGTACTCAGAGAAACAAAAAGTTCAGGCCTCTTCTGTTATCTTTGGTTACAAAAATAATAAAAATAAGTATATATAGTTAGGTAACTGTTAATGAGAAATCTCGTGTGTTTGAAATCTACTGTTAAATTATTATTTTAGTGACAGCTGTTCGTCAGGAATAATGTGTAAGAATGCATCAGTCACTGTATCAGTGGTGTGTCATTAGGTAGTCAGGAACGCAGGTGTTCATGGATTCACTAAAAACAAAAAACCTGCCAATCAATGGGAAAATTACTACTGAAGGCTGCGGGTATCCACCTCTAGACGAGCTGCTTCGGGGTCACCAGTCCCATATTTTGGCTGTTGAGAGCAAAACTATAAACGTAGTATACAGGGCAGTTTTACAAAAATGTGGCTATTATTTTAGTAAATTGTGGTGTCTTGTGACTTCCACGCCAATAAAGTTGCGGGCAGAAACTACTGTATGAATAAATAAATGATGAAAACATATTATTGCAGGTATGTGTCTTACGTTAAACGGTCGGAACAAAATTCAAAACACAGTACATATTTTTTAATTGTTCTTTAATATTTCACCAGAGATGTCAAATTGAAAATTTTATTTTAATAAAAAATCCTTCTATCATGATCCAGATCCGAAACGCAAGTAGGGCCAACTCTCACAGTGCCCTCAGGACAGAACGGGTCTACTTTTATAATTTCGCGTCTGAATGGAATGAAGCGCCTGTGAGGAATGTAGTCTTGTTGGTCATCGCTGTCGTAATCCTGACAATTGATGCCCCCTATGATGACTACTACAACAAGAAGAACAAGTAACTTCAACATTCTCAGTTTCTTCTACTAACAACGTTTAAAGAGATTCTTAAAGTTCACTGATGATTCGATGGAAATTTTGCATATTTATATAAGTAGAGTACCCATTTAAAATTAAATCAATTCGTTACATTATAATTTGCAATTATTGAAATTTATTTCAATAACGATGATTTCTATTCTACACGTTTTTTAAAGCAGTCTAAATTGGTTATTGATCAATTTACCAATGTATGCAGTTTGTATCGTTACGTCAATTTTTACGCTAATTTCATCACTTTAGCCATCACAGGCGAAAATATTTTTTTTATTTTAAAATAGAAAATATACTGTCAGACAGAAGCTACATAATATATGCTCAGTGATACCGCCAAGGGTACTAAAACAAGCGACGAACGCCAAAGACAAGGATAAGTCGACTTCTAGGGTAAATGAAGTCGATCACGTTATGACTTTAACAGAGTTGGCGCTTGCAACCAGTTGTGTTCGCATCATGCAATATCAATCGGTCAGCACCACCCCATATCCAGCCCTATTGAAAAAATACTAGTAGTACTTATACTGCTACTACTACTACTGAACATTGGCGTTGATTGCAGCGTTATACCACAATGCAGCAGCCTTACTGCAGCTAAGTGCCCTTACTTGGTGATACTGGAATAAGCACGTAAAGAAGGCACATGAGGAGGCTAAAAATAATTTTAACAATTGAGTCTGGTATGGGAAACTCATCTGGATACATTTACGAAGCTATGTGTAAAAGTAGGATATTTTTCAAATTACGACTTAAGTAGTGTCAGGACTGCCGGGTCAGCGGGATTGTCTGCCGGGTCAGCGGGATTGTCCGAAAGGGTTACCGCTGGCTCGGAATATAAAGGGCTATGGAAGGAACACAGGTGGGTTTTAGTCAGTAAGAGTCTGACACTCCCTTCCGCTCCACCTAGAGCGGGAGGGGTCATTTGATGATTTCCCATCCTCAAAAAAAAACCCTTAAAATTCAAATATCTCGAAAACTATTGAATTTCGAGCATACATATTTAGGGTTCAGTTTGTTGCATTTTGGCCCCCCTATCCCCTATGTCCTTTTTTTGCTGACCGATATACGTCGAATTACAAGTAACCCTGTATACTGCCTAATGGTACAGCACTGATAATATACTATTCTGAGGCTTTCTTACAGATTATTCCTGACGAACAGTTTTCTCTAAAATAATATAACAGTAGACTGTAAACACACGAGATGTCTCATTAACAAATCATCATTCACCATCATCATCATCATCATCATCATTGACTAATCGTCGTTTCGTCATCATTGACTAATTTATTTTTATTTTAACCAAAGATGACAGAAAAGGCTGAATGAAAAAGAAATAATGTTTTTTCTGTGTCTATCGTCTTATAATAGTAGGTATATTAGGTATAATTTGTACGCAAAATACATGCATTGACGTGGAGTTGCGGACACCAGCCCGTATTACCTATTACCTAGGTTTAATTATTTATTAAAAAGAAAAATATTCAATGTAGTTTTGACTTTGCTACGAGTTTATTAAATGTATAAATACGAGTATATTCTCGTGGTTTATACAATCGAAAACTTGAATATAATTCGCAAGCACTGAATTATATTTCCTGAAACCATCCTTAGTTATTTATTTAATCACGGTCTTATTCATAATAAGTTATGAAACATCTGAAGGCTTGCTAATGTCTCGTTGTCAAAAATTGTTATTCATAAACACATTTTAGCACTAAAACGTTCTATAAACCTACTATAAAGTTATGGAACCCAGAATCTTACTATAACAGTACTATAAGGAAAAAATAGCTGACTCTACATCAGCTGATTAATAAGAAAATGACGTTTGACCTAATGTAACATGTGCAAAAAGTCAGTTTCATAAATAATCGTACCTACTTCGAGGAGCTGCAATTGTATTTAATTTATTTTGCACTTCTGTTTAACCAATTTAGTTTATTTATTATTATATACCTACAATGCAAAATAGAAGCGAGGAAAAATATAACGAAGCACATATAGCAACAAGAAATACTGTGGGACGCTGCTGCTTTGGACTGTGGAAACAATGCTTTCAATGTTTTTTACATGGCATACATGCAAACTAGGAAATGTGAAAACAATCATAGTGGCTAGAACAGTACTTTACAATATTGCAGTTGACCATGGAGACACGCAGTTAGAGGGTAGCAATATCAATGAATATCATACAAAGTCACCCCAAGAAGTTGCAAGGAGAAATGCAAATGCTATTTTACAAACTTTCAAGGGAACATTCCGCCGAGGTAGCCCCACTTTACTAGGTTGGAAGTACATCTTCCCACTTGTGTCCGGAGACGGTCCAGGAACTTCCGTGTGGATCACAGAAGTTTACACACTGCAGGGAGATGCTCCAGTTGGATGCGGCAGTAGGGTGTGGTTGTGAAGCTATGTCGCAAACCATGCTCCACCTCCTATCCTACCCTATGTGTCCCAAAACATGGAGTCAAAGTAACCTCTGCGTTGCCACCGACGGCGTTGTGGAAGTGGCAAAGTTTTGGGCCAACAAGATCTGAATTACAATCGACCCCGCGATACGAAGAAGATAAAGAGGAGACATTTTAGTGAGTAATTCATTAATAAAAAGCTTATATACAAATTCAATATCAGTTTAATTTATTTATTTTTATAATACTCTAAACTTTAAATAATTCTTTATCTTCATTATCTTCTAAATACTAAAATGATTAAATAAGTAATGGCATAAAAATAACTAATATTACGAGTAATTATTAGTTATTGTTATGGCGGCGGTTTTTTGTACAGGCAAACGAAGTTCTTGACATGCTTACTCAGGAACTTTGTAACTTATTAGTAAATTGGATAGGTACCCTAATTCGTAAATCATGCCAGGTTCGCCATTTCCACGTTGGTGTCAGTCAGCATCGGTGTTTTTATATTCTATCTTCTTCTACTTAGTGCGCCCAGAAATCGGCTACTTGTTTGGCGCCATCACCAGCGTCCACTTTCATTTCTTATTATGGAGACCCTCTTCCTGACCAATTCTTCCAAAAAGATCGAAGGAAAAGCAAGCTTAAGTTGAAGAAATTAAGAATGTTTACAAAACAAAACTTACTTTAAACACTTTTTAGCTGTAACAGTACACACCTCATCGTCCTCCAACCAATATTCACTTCTTTGCCCTTTATTGGAACTAGTCTCCGGTCTTAATTCCATTTCTTTTAAATACAAAAGAATATTCAAAGGTTTTCGCTCGCCTGACAATAAAATTTACAATATCAAATTCATTGACTTAAAAAACCATGTCATGACATCAACGAGTTAAAACTGTCGAAATTGTATACGTACTATAAATTAGTTTTCCATACGTCATAATTATCATGTCTATAGTTACAATTATTCAGTGCATAGACAAATATTCTCGCTTGACGATTCAATGTGTTGACTAATTTATTGGATGACATCATTATAATGGCAATATTTAGATTTATATTGAAGTTATAGGACATTTATAGAACGTTTATGAAGCGTTTATGAATAAAAATTTTATCGAACGTTTTAAAGGCTTATTGAACATTTTAACTAATTAATGTTTTAAACCATCTATAAGCTTTTTTATGAATAAGACCGTCAGTCTATAATGTTCCCACTGCTGGGATACAGGCCTCCTCTCTGTGAGAGGGAGTGGGCTGTAATCCAACACGCGGGCCCAGTGGGCGTTGGCAGATGTCACATGTCTTTGGATTTTTGATTTTTAGGACATGCCGGTTTCCTCACGATGTTTTCCTTCGCCGTTTTGCACTGGTGATGAAATTATCCACACAAAAAAGTGCCTGCCTGGGTTCGAACCTACAACCTACAACTCCTAAGTCGCGGCAGTTACCACTGGGCCACCAGTGCTCTCAGCCATTTCATTACGTACTATTATTTAATTAAAACAAAAAGTCTTCTTAGATCTCTCGTTTGTCTCGCGTTTGCACCTCTGATGGTATCATTGACCAGATTCTGAGCCCCCTTCAGTAAGTAACTTTATTTTACCTTCAATCAAATGCTTGTTAGAATAAAATTGGATTAAAGATACGATTACATACAATAATGTATGAAAAATTGATTCGTGCTTAGTGTTCTTGACTTGAATAATAATATTGAAATAAGTATCATCAAAGTAAATTCAAATAATTGCTAAATAAAATGAAACGAACTGATTTAATTTTAAATGGGCACTTGAATTGTATAAATATACAACACCATCATCAAATCGTCAGTAATCTTCAAGAATCACAAGAAATTGTTAGTAGAAACTGAAAATGTTGAAGTTACTCGTTCTTCTTGTTGTAGTAGTCAACATGGGGTGTATCGACTGTCAGGGTTACGACGGCGATGACCAGCAAGACTACTTTCCTCACAGGCGCGTGGTTCCGCAAGCATACTGGTATCCTTCCGGCAACGACGATTGTGATGGTTGTGAATATAAACCTGATAGAAGAACCATTGATATCTTTTCTGCTGGTTGTCCTCCGGGTACTGTGAGAGTTGGTGACAATTGCTGGCCAGCTAAAGATAAATAACGGCTCTCCACAACAGTGAATCACTTAACTAATTTATTTAATTGGAGACTAAAATTCGTGTTTACTTTTTTTTTTAATTGTTGTTTTGTCCCCTTATATCCTCTGTAGCGGTATCTACAATGCCACATACGAACTACGCGTCATAGTGACGTCACGCAAAATCCTGCATCTCGCAAGCAGCAGTACCTATATATACAACGACCCGACATGAATCATCGGGCATTTGCCCGCCAGATAAAACACCCGTCTGGTCGAAAGATCCTCGTTTTCTATGGAGGATCAGTGAACTTTACACCCAGTTCCTCATACCTCTATACCGGTGACCCCGAACTTACTACTTCAGCGTGACGTCATCATCACTCCCGCAAGCTTTAGAGCGGCGAGTCACCCAGCCAGACGGCATCCACGGCCTCAACGGGTATCCTGAGCACCAGCATGCAGCGACCGCGCATACCTGATCATCACCCTCAGACTCATCAGCAACCTCGGCACAGCACACTGCATTTTCGGCCGGTCCACAAGCAGAGCCCTTAAAACCCTCTTCTGGTCGACGCCAGCAGTTAGCATCAACCCTGTGCTGTACCACATCCAACACACTGGAGCATAACGCCAGGCCACCCCGATTCACTGGAACCTCAGCTGGTCTGGCAAGCATCGCCAGATACAAGACTCAGCCCACTATCGACCTCCGGCCTCCGGAGGGGAGTAATGTAGCGGTATCTACAACGCCACATGCGAACTTCGCGTCATTCTGACGTCACGCAAAATCCTGAATCTCAAAAGCAGAGTTTACCGCGCAACTAGCATATAAACAACGGCCCAAGATGAATCGTCGGCCAGTTGCCCGCCAGACACAACACCCGCTGGTCGGAGGATCCGCCCTTTTCTATTGAAGATCTGTGAACTTTACATTCTCTACCTCATAACTCTATACCTCTTTCTTATTTGGAATTGGTTTCAAAATGTTAATCTGTTAATTACTTTTTCAATAAGACACTCGTGCCAATTCATTTAACAAACTAAACTGTTATTAAAATTCTCTCTCTCTGTTAGTTGTTCCCACGTGTGTGGATCTTAAAAAATAATTCTGAAAACCAGTCAAAGCAAACTAAAAGTCATATTTAACGCCATTAAATTCGTATTTCACAATCACTAAGTTGTTTTGTTATTGACGATCCAGTCCAATCCAAAGTAATTCAAGTATTCATCGGTCCTGTGGGTACCACTGCCTAACCAAATACAGGCGTGATGTCATGACCGGGGAACGTGTTTTTATCATCTTCGCAAATAAATACATTGCATAAGCGACCGCTGCATGGAGTTTCTTCAATGTTCTCAGTTTCTACTAGAGTATTCCAAAAATGTCATTTATATATGTGTGTTACTTAAACGTTTGGTTTAGTAAGAAATATAAAATAGTGGATAGATTTAATAGGTTTTGTTTGTATTATGATCCATGATCTGATGATGCCATCATCTCAATTTTTAATGCTTTTACTTTTTTTTGTATATATCTATTTTTCTTACAGTAAAGCATTATTATTATTGTAACGCTGTCTTTCACCAACAACCTGACTAGATTCAAATGGCAACGTAGACATTCACCAAGGCATAAGTTGATGGACTGTGCCTTATATCTTAATAGCAAAGTTATAATGTATAATATACGTCTTACGTTAAAGTTATGAAAATACATTAGGTTAATATCAAAAACATTTGTTTTTTTAATGTTAATATTTATTTATTATTTCACCAAAGAATTCAAATCGAAAGAACAATTTCTATTTTTCTTTTGGAACACAAATATTGCCCACTTTCGTAGTACCTGGACGACAAACGACAAGCATAGCAGATCTTCTAAAGTCTCTCATACATTGACCGGATGCGCGGTTTCTGTGGGTGCCGGTAGGACACCAATCTGCTGGCAGAACCACGCGCCTGTGAGGAATGTAGTCTGACTGGTCATCGCCGTTGTAATCCTGACAGTCGATACACCCCATGTTGACTACTAGTACAACAAGAAGAACGAGTAACTTCAACATTCTCAGTTTCTACTAACAATGTTTCATTAAGTAATATATAATTCTGTGACTCTTCAAGATCACTGACGATTCAATAGCAGTATTGCATATTTATATAGTCGGGATACCCATATCAAATTAATCAAATCGTTACAATATAATTCACATTTATTTGAATTATTTATTTAGGTAATTGTGACTTCTATATTAACTATTATTGAAAAAAAATGTTTTTTGCGATATCTATTTCACCACATACAATTTAGGCACACACCACTGACATCACAAAAACCTAAATCGCACAAGCAGTATTTACCGTGAAATTTGCTGAAGTCAGCCCGACAACAACCATTGAGCTGTGTCTGTAGTCTCCCAGAATTATCTCTTGTTACCCCTTTGGTCAGAGACCCTTCTATTTCAATGGAGGAACTTCATACGGTTCTTTCTCAAATTGGTGAACCAAATGTAATTGTCATCCCCAAATGGCGTGTGAACGTATAAACAGTGCGTCCTATTATTTACGAAATACGGTGCTGAGACGTGGACACTGACAGTAAAGTTGTACTTATTCTTTACTTTTATTGTTTCTATTAACTTCTGTCCGCAACTTAGCTCGTGTGGAAGTCGTAAGACATCTCAATTTACTAAAATAACAGTCACATTTTATTAAACTTCTCTGTACACTTGGTTTGTAGTTTGGTCTCAGCAGCCAAAATATAAAGAGATTCAGGATTAATGAAGCGGAAGACGTGGGAGCAAGCGACGCATAGTGGTTCATGTAGGAAACAGCTCGTCCTACGGTCAACAACCGCAGCCTTCAGTAGTAATTTCCCATTGTTTGAGCAGTTTTTCGTTTTTAGTAAAGTAACGAACACCTGCATTCCTGTATTTACATACTACCTAATGGCACAACATTGATACACTGACTGGCGCACTCTTACAATATATTCCTAAGGAACAGCTATCACTTAAATAATATCATTATATAGGATCACCGCGTAAGCTTCCTCTACCAAATGAAAAACAAAATGGGGTGTGGCTGTGTCATGGACACGGCCGTGTATTGTGCCTGAATACGTCTACGTAATGGGTAATATTTTCTATTTAGAATATTATTATTTATGTATGTCATA
Source organism: Luperina testacea (assembly GCA_927399505.1). Lineage (NCBI taxonomy): Eukaryota > Metazoa > Arthropoda > Insecta > Lepidoptera > Noctuidae > Luperina > Luperina testacea. The sequence continues at coordinate 1,528,669 of OV656757.1, forward strand.
ATCATGTTGGAATACTTGGAAGTCCTCCGGGTTTCCATGTTTTGTTTACGATGGCAACTATTTCCTTTCAACGGGTTCAGGAATGAAATCAAGTAAACAAATTTATTACTGTGTTATAACTTTATTAATTATAGACATAGTAGTGATTTCCAGTCTTACCAAGGGGTATCGTATTACCCAGTTACTGGGTTGTGGAGGTCAGATAGGCAGTCGCTCCATGTAAAATACTGGTATTCAGCTACATCCGGTTAGACTGGAAGCCGACCCCAACATAGTTGGGAAAAGGCTAGGCAGATGATGATGAGATATAGTAGTGATTTCATCATTCACTTGCATAATTTCAACCGCCCCAGCTACAGATGTACTGGCACCGTCGTTAATCTGCTCGGCCGCATTCATTCTTTTACGCTCCCGACACTGCTAGACTCGTTCATATGGTGTTTTATTGGTACCATTCGGTTGCTCTTGAAAAGTCCTTTCCAACTGAATACGATTTCTGTATTTCGATTTGACTTTTTGACACGTGTAGGCCGACATTATATATTTTTGATACTATGTTTTATTTATTTTAACATATCATATTAACTGTCACTATTTTACACTAATATTTTGTATAAAATCTATAGATTTTGACAAGAGCTGACGATTGAAACCTATACGAGCATCGTTGCTTTTCCGAGTCAAAAGTTATACTAAGTGGAAATCTCGATACGCAGCAAAATTACCTCAAAATGGCGGCGTTTCCCCGTCCACCGCTCGCGATACGTCACAGTCCTCACTTAACGTAATGAATTCTTTGATCCTTTAGCTATCCAATGATGTAATTGAATTTAAAATGGAGTTGATAGATATGAAGCTGCATCACCAAAGTGTATGCCTCGATTTTGTTATCATTGGTTTTTTGACTTGCCCCCCACTATGGAAGCAATTTTAAAGACGTATTCACGTCAAAAGTAATTGTCAATATCGATTTACATTTTACGAAAGTATCGATGAACATGTCTAAAAAACGTGTTATTCGAGGTTTTCGAGTGTGCTAAAGCCAACAGTGAGGTTACAATGAAAATCCAGGATGGCGACAATAAATATCTGCTGTTTTATATTTAACGCTTGTTATGACTATTGTTCTCATGAGGTCCTGAGGGAGATACCTATGACTCATGCACAGGGAGAAAAGTATGGCCAATACTTTGGTTAAATGACAGCCCGCGTGCCGTAAATGTTCAACGCACAAGCTGTCATGTCCAGGTAATTTACTTCGAGTCATGTACTCAATAATACTCTTAACATCTTTAGGTCTTATTTGTATAACGATAGAAGTATCTGGCTGGAGACTGCATTGCGTCGCTACTGAAGACACAAGTGGACTTTCCTTAAAATTAAACTAAATTAACTTTAGGAATGTTACGAGAATGCTTTTGCTTTCAGCCCGATTCTGCTTTATATTTAGTTTATTAGTACGTTGCCAGAATTTTTAGAGTAATGTTTAGAACAATGATATACCAAAGTGTCCATTTTAATTTGTTCCGCGTGGTCTTGACACCACTTAGGTCGTGATTTGAAAATATCCTACTTTTACACATAGCTTCGTAAATGCATCCAGATGTGTTTTACATGCCAGACCTCCGATACCGATACCGATATATCGGCGATACTTCAGGTTTGCCGATATATTGGTATCGGCGATATTTTTATGGCAGATGCAACGATACTTTTCAAATTCGCGCTTTTAAAATGTAATGTTAACGCGCGTGTTGTCCCATCTATTTCGTTGCAAACGAGTCACGAACTAACTATGCTCGGGGAAACCCCGCGCTTTATTCAGTGTTTTGTTTTGCCCGCCCGCTATTGCCTCGCACTCGCACATCTATCCCATTTCGTTAGGTTGAATATTGTTGCGCGTAGTATTTTTCCATACAAAATAAGATTAAGAATTACATATCGTAATTGTTTGTGTATTGTATATCATTTATAACTAGTCGTTTGAGTCAAATAAAATAAACCTTCCTTTTTGAATTCAATAAGCGTATCGGTATCGGTATCAGTATCGCCGATATTTTTATAAGAGTATCGGTATCGGTATCGTATCGGCAAAAAGGCGTATCGAGGCATCCCTAATAGAAATCATCGTTATTGAAATAAATTTCAATAATTGCAAATTATAATGTAACGAATTGATTTAATTTTAAATGGGTACTCTACTTATATAAATATGCAAAATTGCCATCGAATCGTCAGTGTTCTTTAAGAATCCCTTTAAACGTGGTTAGTAGAAACTGAGAATGTTGAAGTTACTTGTTCTTCTTGTTGTAGTAGTCATCATAGGAGGCATCAATTGTCAGGATCACGACAGCGATGACCAACAAGACTACATTCCTCACAGGCGCTTGATTCCATTCAGACGCGACATTATAAAAGAAGGATCGTGTCCTGAGGGCACTGTGAGAGTTGGCCCTATTTGCACTTCGGATTCGGATCAGGAGCAGGATAGAAGGAGTTTTTATTATTCAATTTGACATCTTTGGTGAAATATTAAAGAACAATTAAAAATATGTACTGTGTTTTGAATTTTGTTCCGACAGTTTAACGTAAGACACATACCTACATTATTTAAAAAAAAAAAACAATAATAATAAATGAATAAATAAATATGTTTTCATCATTTATTTATTTATACAGTAGCTTCTGCCCGCGACTTCGTTCGCGTGGAAGTCACAAGACACCACAGTTTACTAAAATAACAGCCACATTTTTATAAAACTTAAGTTTTATAAAAATGTGGCTGTTATTTTAGTAAACTTGTAGTATACAGGGAATTCCCTGTATACTACATTTATAGTTTTGCTCTCAACAGCCAAAATATGGGACTAGTGACGCCGAAGCAGCTCGTCTAGAGGTGGATACCCGCAGCCTTCAGTAGTAATTTTCCCATTGATTGGGAGGTTTTTTTGTTTTTAGTGGATTCATGAACACCTGCGTTCCTGACTACCTAATGACACACCACTGATACAGTGACTGATGCATTCTTACAGATTATTCCTGACGAACAGCTGTCACTAAAATAATAATTTAACAGTAGATTTCAAACACACGAGATTTCTCATTAACAGTTACCTAACCATAGATACTTATTTTTATTTTTGTAACCAAAGATGACAGAAGAGGCCTGAACTTTTGGTTTTTCTGAGTACTTTCTATGAACTATCTATACATATAAAAATTTAAGATCCTGACTGACTGATATATCACCGCAAAGCCTAAACCGCTGCACGTCGATTCTGTAAAATTCAAACAATAACTCGCATCTCACATCGCTATTCACTCTCACTTTGCATAAGGTTCAAAATGACCTTGATTTTGCATTCTCAATTCAAATCATAACCCTCCTTTTCGCTTCGCCGTAGTCGAGTAAAAAGAAAATAATAATAATAAAATAATAATAATAAACAAAATAATAATATAATAATAATATTAATTGTTTTTTAAAAATTTTAAATAACAGCGTCAAAACTTTGACGCTGTTATTTAAAAATTTTAATAAAATTAAGTGATTTTTATGAATATTTTTAGGTTTGTAGTAGATTTTTTTAGAAATTGTTTAAACATAGTCCATGGCTATTGACTATGTTTATTTTGATCTGTTTACACAAAAAAAGCACTTGGAAGGCAAATAAACTCAAATTAACTTGAAAAATAAACTTAGTCTATCGCCCATTTCCTGCAACCGTTTGATGATAAATGTTATGGTTAGTAGCAAGTGAAGTTCTGGGAGCCTATTTTGTCTTCTTCCGGTACTTGATCAAAAGCCTAGGTTTTTAATGAAAAACCCGATTTTGTCATAAACCTGCGACATATACATCATTAATGAAGATTTAGAAAAGTGTAGGCCCATCACGCTGGCTTTTGGGACTCCTATGTTACATCTTTCAATTTACTTACGCATGAATTCATTTTATCAGCTCCTAGAAGAATTCGAAGGAATTACCATAAATACCTTCAGGTATTTTCCAATTTGAAGGGATGGTTGCTATCAGAAACTGTATCAAAACGCCCTTTTTTAAAACCAGGAAAACGTATTTTTTAATATTGAATTAGCAATAATTACTTCTTCTTATTGTACTTCTTGTTGATGTACTAGCTATTAACAATATGTATTTTTGAATATTTTTATTCGGTAATTGTAAAATTATGTTTTTTACAAGAACTAAATTTTTAAAGATGAGGCCTTTTGATACATATAATCAAAAGGTCTCATCTTTAAAACTCCAGTTGAAATGATTAGTGCATTAATTTGTTTGTACTACCTAGACACCAAATTTTTTCGATAATTTTCTTTTCGGAAACTGGGTATAAGAGGCTATGCGGATTATACAAATGGGGAGTTTTTGATAGCCATTCACCAATTTACAAACCAACACTTTGTTGTGCTATAAGAAACGATCTGAGTTAATAAAACAACGTTTCCATTTATTTATAACATGTTTTTATTCTTTATATTTGGTGCACCACATAAATTACCAACTTTCCCATTTGTGATTACATAGGCTCACAAATTTCAAGTGATTCGTTCCACACACATTTACCGAGTGGTCCGACATCTCGCCGACCATCAGGGAGGTTGTCAAGAACGTCATACTGTTTTTCTTCTCCATCCTGACACTGGATCGTGACTACGTTGATCATTAAGACTAACAGGACGAGTAGCTTCAACATTTTCTGGTTCAACTTTGATTTCGTATGTTGCTTGTTGAGATTTCATACGATCACTGCCAACTATTTATATCCTACTCCATATGCATAATAGTGCAAACTAATAAGGGTTAAATTAATTCGTCTCGTATTTTCACTGTAGATTTGCTTCGTTAGTTATGTTCTCTTTAAATTATTCATGCTCATAAATTGGATGTTAAGAGTAATAAGCTCAAATCAATTTTTTCACGTTAAATGTATCCAAGTGTGTCGCTAAATCAATTTCATACTCATTATAATACGACTACAACTTGCAATTGGTTTAAAAAGGACGGTTTAGTAACCTCTCAGTCATTAATAATTAATAATCATTAAGAAACTTATATATTTTATATATCTGGGAGGTACTCATAGAAAAATGGGGCTTGTGGCTAAATAATAACAGCCGCACAGGTCGATCGATCAGGTTAAGCTACGCTTGCCGCGGTTGATCCGTGGATGGGTGACCATCTTTATATACCTTGGTATATAAAGATGAGGCAGAAGAGGCACGGAGGGTCTTGACCCTCCGTGCCTCGGAAAGCACGTTAAGCTCTTGGTCCCGGCTGTCATTCGTGGATCTTTGACAGTCGTTACGGGTCGTCAGAAGCCCGAAAGTCAGACAACCAGGCTTACCAAGGGGTATCGTATTACCCGGTAACTGGGTTGTGGAGGTCAGATAGGCAGTCGCTCCATGTGAAATACTTGTATTCAGCTGAATTCGGTTAGACTGGAAGCCGACCCCAACATAGTTTGGAAAAGGTTAGGCAGATGATGAGGTACTCATAGAAAAAAACCTTAGTTCAATTATTTATTTTATTTCTATGTACTTGGACGGCTTACTTTATATGCGTCAAATTGATGTGTTCCAATGTTTTACAAAATTAAGTCGATCAAACAACGTATAATTAATAAAAGTTCACTTTTAATTTGCTTCATTTGGTAATTATCCTCTTTAAATTATTAATGCACATAAATTGGATGTTGCGAGTATAATGCGAAAATCAATTTATTTACGCCAACTGGTTATATGGAAAGTGGTCTATGAACCAATACCGATACTGTAGTGATATTTATGTGGGAACACCTCAACTATCCTTCTGCAAAGGGGCATCTGAAACTGGTCAAATAAAGCATTATCTTTTATAAGGAAAACAATAGTCTATAAATTTATTATATGTATAAAAATCAATCGCCGTGTATTAGTCTCGCAAAAACTCGAAAATGGCTCGACCGATTGCGATGAAACTTTAGTAAATTGTTGCCGGAGAAGATTCCTACAAAAATCAAATAGAAAAGGCATTGGAACGCATTTACGACGATTTTACGAGGATGACGGCTTGTATAAACTAAAAATACTCAGTTATTTTTTTTACTTTACGTATATAAATCGAATTGTCTACTGGGGCTACATGAGTTGATCAGAATATCCTCATCGTTCTAAAGCATAGACTCCTTTGGAAAAGAATGATCATTAAACTCCACTATTACCCTTTAAATCAAATACAGCACTCTAGCTTATAATAATATTAAATTGATGCATTTAACAAAATTGGGCATTATTTATTTAGGTAAAGTCTGTAAAAGAATACATCCCACCAATTAGTATTTATGTATCGTGTGTATAGACACGATTTAATAAAGAATTAGGACCTGAATCTTTTTGACAATAATAAAAGTATGAACCCAGAAGTGGTTTTGGAGAAGGGTCAAGATTGTTTCTATCAGCTAATCGACGACTAGCACTTTACCAACAACTTACAGCGTTCGCACTATATTTCTTGTCCCATGGGAGTTTGGAAAAATCAGTATTCCTGGTCCCCTGTGCAAATTTCAGCTTTCTAGGTCTATGATTTTGGGCTGGGCGTTGATGAGTCAGTCAGTGAAATTCTTCCTTTTTTATTCTTTCCATGAATTGAGACATTTTAATGGCTTGAATAACACGATTAATACCCCCGTTGGGTCATATGCTTTTAATAATTTAAATACACCTACTAAACATATCAGTTTAATACACATTAATGTATTTTTTTTAATTCTTTCCTTTTTGTTTGTATTCATACCAGTGGTGAAGGTTCGATACAAATCGATTCCTACCGGCTTCCCTTTGATAAATGGCACAGTCAGTATTCTATAGACAAATAATATAATCATACTATAGATATCTACTCCGGCTTAACTCTTACAAAAATTGACCCTTTTTTTTTTTTTTGATGATGGGAAATCATCAAATGACTCCTCCCGCTCTGGGTGGAGCGGAAGGGAGTGTCAGACTCTTACTGACTAAAACCCACCCGTGTTCCTTCCTTCGCCCTTTATGTTCCGGGCCAGCGGTAACCCTTTCGGACAATCCCGCTGAAAATTTGACCCTTCGCTAATGATTGATACATTCTTTGAACTTCCCAAACAAAATACTTTTAGAGATTCGCATTAAATAGTTAAACTACCTTAAATTCCTCCATATTTTGGCATCTAAAATGTATAAAAAAACTCCAACCAGAATCGTACAGACTATATATCATAAATGCAGACAGCGAAACGGGCCAAGCCAAAGGTTTTATTTTACTTCGCAACGAATTTATCGCTTCCCACTTCCTGTACGCTATTGGTGTGTATACATCGATGACTGTGCTCCGATGTATATCTGTGAAATACTGATAGGGGGAGCAATGAATAATGCAGTTTAGATTTTTTATCGTAATGGTCGTTGAATGAACTAAGGTGCGAAAGTAGGTCAGATGATGGATACTGATTATAAGTCTTCTATTAAGTTGAAATCTAGAATAAAAGAACAGATGAATTACAATTTAGAGTATTACTGATTGTGATTAGCAATAGGTGTATTTAATGTTACTTTTGATATCTTCATCTTTCATATCAGTTTTAATAACAAAGAACCGTAACATTAGCTCATGTAACGCGCCAAATATATCAGCCAGTCAACAAGAACACAGGGGCTGACTACTTACCCGTTACTAATAAACGTATTATATCAGATGAATACATAGACAAAACACACCGATTTCTCTCTTTCAGTTGTCAGTAATTTGACTTTCGAATGACGAAGACAAAGCGTTGTGTAACTATACAGACGCTATACAACGTTTATTAGTAAGGGGGTCAGAGTATACCGGCCATTCATTTCAGTATCATCACTTGTAGAGGCTCATCATCATCTGACTAGCCTCTTCCCCCAACTAGGTTAGGTCAGCTTCTAATGTAACCTGGTGCAGCTTAATACCAGTATTTTACATGGAGCGACCATGGAGGCTATTGCACTAATATTATAAAGGCGAAAGTTTGTGTCTTTGAGTGTGTGTGTGTGTGTGTTTATATGTTTGTTACTTCTTCACACTCAAACGGCTGGACCAATTTTGATAAAATATTGTATAGATGTAGCTGACACACTGGATTAACATATAGGCTAAATTTTATCTTGATATTCCCACGAGATCGAGACTTAAGGCTTGTACACAGGCGCGACGCGACACGCGACACAAAGGCACCGCAAGTCGCGCAACGAGCGGTGCCTTTGTGTCGCGCGCGATTCGCGTCGCGCGTCGCGCCTGTTTGCAGAAGCCTTTATGCGGGTGAAACTGCGGAGCGCAACTAGTAAAAATAAAATTTTATAACGGGCCCGAACGCCCAATAGATAATACGGACGATCCTTGGACACTAAAAAACTGTTGATGATAATGAAATATTTTGTAAGCCTATAAATATATATAGATTGCAAGGCGATCTTTAAAAAAATTTATAATTTTTAATCAGAATTTCCAATTTGAATTTTTAAATGTAACTTTTTACCGAAGTTACCAATTTATCAATATTAGCGCTTATTACTAAGTAAGTTAGCTTATTTCTATGATTCATTGTTTTAAGCATGTTGTGTTTACCTATAAGTACCTAATTGATGCACTGTTATTTTAGTTTTAAAAATGTATTATGTGGTTGTATTAGTGTAATTAATTGTTGGTGAACCTAATAAAATAAATAAATAAAAAAATCTAGAAAAAATAAATAAACAATTTATCTATGTAGTACCTAATTGCACCGAGTTGCCGAATCTGGCCATACCGCTGTTAAGCCCGCGATGGTTTGTGTGGTTTGTTTAATTTGTTCAACAAGGATTTATTTATGTTTTGTTTTTGATTCATAAATAATAAAAAAAAAACACTGGCACTCCGGTAGTGCCGACAGAAGTGAAAACTTGAACAATTACGAGTGTATTTTGTGAATCGTCTTATAAACAAAACACGCGTGTTAAGGTGTGTTCCTTATTTTATAGGGTTTTTTGCAAATCAGGTATGATGACCAAAGTGACTGGTTTATTCTTCTCGTGAAAGGAATTTATTCAGATTTACAAATAAGCACACAGGATAGACTTCAGTTCGTGGTGTTGGTCGCGGCAGTGGTAAGAGAAGCAAGCCGCTCGCATGGAGCTCGTCGTCAGTTATACGTATATCCGTGGTTCAGCGCCATCTCGTCGTTGTTGGAGGAACTACGTAGTTAGTACGCGAGGCCCTCGTAGTTCTTCCCGATGTGCATAGATGGCGCTGTCCTCAACAACGCGCGTCTTACGTTTTACGTCTTACGAATTTTCGATCAGGGTCACGTGACCTGACGCGAGTTTAGAAGTTTTTTCCCATTCCAAAAAAAGTACACAGCGCCGCTAAAGAAGTTTTCACTTCAAAAACCATAAACAATGCAAGGTTCGAGCCCGTAATTCGAAAGTGTTTTCAGAAAAAAAAAATACGTATAATATTCCAATCCTGACAAGATTAGGGGTAATATAACCACACATTGGGTCACAAACAGCAATAAATGGCAACGTGGCAGGAGTTGATGGCGGGACGAGCTCAACTTTTTCCATAAGGATAAGCCATGAAAAGCAGTAGATGAGGATAAGTGGAAGGAGGGAAGGGATGTTTTTGGACACAAACGGCAGGTACCTACTAAGAATTATATTCAAAAACAAATGCTATTATTTTTAATTTTTTCTCCTTTTCGAATCGATGGAAAATTATGAAATGAGTTTGACCTAGTATGTGGCCACGCCAATCGCGCCAACAGTAGCGATTTTTAGATCTTCAGAAGTACATGTGTATGGATACTTCTAAAAACTAAAACTGAAAGCATAAAGGCTCCTGCAAACAGGCGCGACGCGCGATGCGAATCGCGCGCGACACAAAGACACCGCTCAATTGCGCGACTTGCGGTGCCTTTGTGTCGCGCGCGATTTTATCGCGTGTCACGCCTGTTTGAAGGAGCTTTAACACACTCATAATTCGGAAGACAAGAAATCCTTATAAAATGCGAGCGAAGCCAACATTTTAAAATTTATGGTTTTCTCAATGGTCCGATATTATTTTCTATGTTCAGATGAAAATAAAAACGATGTATGTTTCATATCCTGTTGCTTGAAATTGTGGATCATCTAAGAATTGATATTTCCAAGACTTTTATTGAAATGTTCTTTATATATTAATTTGGTTTCATTCAATCATTTATAGTAATACACATTTAGTTTTCCTAGAAGGATTCATTGTTGTCTTTCCTTAATCTAATTTTGTCTGTTAGTTAAAACAATAAAAAAACCGATAAAAAAAACACGTAAAAATTATCCAACTTACAGAATATAAAAACCGTGTTGCATTTCAAAGCTAAAGGAACACCAAAAAATACAAAGACTTAAGTACTTAAACTCCAATACAATACTGAAAACTCCTACAACATCTAAAAGTAGCCAGATTTGGTCACATCCCATGCCAATGGATGCACTCAGGCAAATTGCTGGCCTATTAACAACCAATTCAATTACGGCGATAACTTTGTACAGCGTCTTGAAGTATACCCATAACATACATATAAATACGGTTCTGACGTTAGAGAGAATTTACCTCGTAGTGGCAAGACAATTTTATTAGTTAGTCAAAAGAAGAATCTTACGTAAAATGAGAGGGATATAATATATACGTATATTTTTTTAACTTTGATTATAGTATTATCATAAACAAATTTAGAAAGAAAAAAAAAAAAGAAAAATTGTTTATTCTGCACAAACGAAACGCACATCCATACATATATAAATTCGAAAGTAACTCTGTCTGTATGTTACCTTTTCACGCCTAAACCACTGAACGGATTTCGATAAAATTTGCCAGAGAGATAGATTGCATCCCGGGGAAGGACGTAGGATAGTTTTATCCCGATATTCCCACGGGACACTTATGCGGTTGAAACCGCGGGGCGCTGCTAGTTACAAATAAAAAAAGACATCCAATATGCACATACAATGTAGTCAAAAGCTTCGTAGTCAAGCATGTAAAAAATTTTCAATTTTGTTCATTGCTGTCAAGCAAAGGCTTTTTTTTTTTTTTAATTATGGCACTAGCAGGCTTTGTGCCAATGTCAAGTCAAGCAATGGTTAGTACAAGGTTAGTATAAATTAATTTCCTGATGCACCCGCGACACCATTACAACTGTAATAATAACAATTAAGCCGTGTGTCGCATCTGTGCAAGAACAGATCGTCGCTCAGCAAAATGCTTTGACTTCGGAAAAACCTGTCGTCAACAGTGCTGATTTTCAGCAACTATCTACCTCTAAGTTATTATTGAAACATTATAATAATATTTATTGCTAAATAAATCCATACTTCTTAGCTGATAGAAATAAAAATTTGTTTATGAAGACGGAAAGAGGATATAATCATTATGAAATCTCTAGCTGACTGGATTATATTTTTACCACGACATGAAATTTTTTTTCATAATTAGGAATGTATTTTGTGCCAAGAAAACAAAAAGACTCCCTCAACGATTTCAAACGTCTACATAACTGATGATAAAAACACAAAATAATCACTTTTGTCTATGTACTTGACTTACCCCCTTACTAATAAACGTATTATATCAAATGAATAGTTATACACTGATTTCCCTCTTTCAGTCGTCAGTAATTTGACTTTCAAAAGAATAAGACAAAGCGTTGTGTAACTATACAGACGCTATACAACGTTTATTAATAAGAGGATCTCTAACGACACCAAAATATTCAAAATTCATTCAGAACATAACTAGAAGCAAAGCCGGAATTCCGTATTCAACGGAATCGTTGAAACTTGTTTTCACAAAATCTAACCCGGGTTTCAGGCCTGGAACAATATTTTGCTTTCATTTAGTACTGTTCGCAGACATGGTGGGATTAGCAAAATAAATACAGAATACATTAATTCTGCTAGGCGTGCCGGACTTATTCTATATATAGTTTATTTTCCTGTTTGTTTAGCGATATGAGTTTAATGAAACATCGATTAGAAATAAGAAGTGATTTTAACTTTTTGGAACGAAGTAACGCGGCTTGCGGTAGCAGTATCGTGGCCCCTCTATGTAACTTTCTCTTATTCTGTGTCTCTTTTTATTATACATTATAGAAAAAAACAGGGAAAGAGAGAGAGATTGTTTTCGTGATTTTTGAGAGTGCTAAAGCCGTTATCTATGTAAAAATGAAACTCCAATATGGCGACCACTTTATGAGAGCTTCTAAAAACTTATACTAGATGGCTCTGTATTAAAAACGCGTAATATAATTACACTTTCTCTCTCTCTCTCTCTCAATTAAGTCACTCAGCATATCGCAGTCCACTGCTGGACATAGGTCTCTCCCATGCTGCGCCAAAACACCCTGTCGTGTCCTCCGCCTCCGATCCCTCTCCGTCTCTTTCTATAATATACGAGTGTGTGTGCGTGCGAGTATCATGTAGAGAACTTCATTCCTGACGGGGCTCCCCAACCGCACAGGTTTTCTTAAGCCTACCACCCGTGAGGCTTATTTGAACGACCAATACCTGGTTAGTTCGGCCTGATCAGACCAGATCCTTCACACGAAATGGTGCGTTTGGCTTTAACGATTTTCATTAAGTACCTAGTGCACACTCCGGCCACCCCGTGTTCATGTTCGCCTTCAGGGTTAGATTCATGGTACAACATAGTAACAATACAAAACATGACTATGAATTAGAATTCTGTGACATAGATTGGACTCTGCATCCAACAAAGTTGATAAAAAGCTAAACGATAATAAGAAGTATATTATATTTAATTTATATATTAAATTCACTGATAGTCAAAGTCAAATCATTTATTTCAAATAGGCACATTAAAGACACTTTTGAACATCAAACAGACATAGACAACGCACAAACTAAACCGCTGAGTCTCGAAGCTTGAAATTTTACACAAAAGGTTTTCATATAATTCCTTGTAACAATAAAATGAGGGTGAGCACTTAGAAAGGATTTTTGAAATTTTGGAATTCGTCCTCTAAAGGGGTCTAATAGGGGCTGTTATTTTGTATGGAAGTTCGTTATTTTTGAAGTTAGAAACGTGGAAATTACTTATATATTTATTTAATAAAACTTTATGTAATTTATGTTTAAAAAAAAGAAAAATATATGCCTTAGGAATTTTCTACCAGTCAACCTTAGGGTGATGCAGAAGCAAAACATCGCAAGTGCAACATACGGCAGAAATTGCTAAGAATTGACTATAAAAAAATACAATAATAAATACCAATACATACATAATAAATAAAATGAACTGTCAAATGAAAAAAATATCGGTATAGAGAAAACGACTTTTTATCCCGATATTCCCACGGGATCGAAACTTATGCGGGTGAAACCGCGGAGCACAGCTAGTAAATATTAAGTTTGGGAAGTCACAGACAGACAGACAGACAGTCGATAGACAGAGCCCTCAACTCTCTGCGCTGGCGAATGGGTAACCATTTTAAAAGCAGCCGGTGCTCGGTTACATAGTTATACTTACGAAGATTGAAAACAAATCGAATGCAGTTAATGAGAAGACGGTCTAGTAACTAGACCGTCTTCTCATTAACTGCATTCGAAAAATCGATCATACAATAAAATGTTACTTATGAACATAAGTCTAAAACTAACTAGACTCTAGTTAGTTTTAGACTTATGTTCATAAGTAACATTTTATTGTATGATCGATTTTTGGAAACTGTCTCCTAGGGCTCCTAAGAAGTTGCCGATGGAAGATCCCAGCGGCATACGGCTTGTTAATACTAATACTGCAAAACAATGGCCACCTAATTCATAATAACTTAACACAGTTGAAACAAAAAAAAAACAACAGACTTCAAAAAAAAAAAAAAAACACTACAAGGTGAAAAATAACTTTAATTCCGGAAGTCGGTGTCGTTTGTTCTGAATTTTCGATTTTTTCACCGATTTCCGAAATTAAAGTTAATTTTCACTTTATAGTGTATTTTTTGGAAGTCGGTTGTTTTTTTTTTTAAGTTTTTATTTTTCACATTTTAGTTCTCTTTCGGGAAAAAAAAATCAAATCCGTATAAATATGACGGGACGGAGTTATGTCCGAACATACATAAAAATTAACAAAATATAAACATCCGAATTGAGAACCTCCTCCTTTTATGAAGTCGGTTAAAAAGAGATAGGAAACAAGAGTTGCAAAAAAGAGCAAGAAAACACGGATAAACAATGCCCAACAGTGATTACGAGAGAATCGCCGTTTCTGGACCGTAACGGTATAGTGGAGCCAATCACGGTACGTTCTCAGTCATCGAGCCTTGCAAATAAAGCTCGAAACGGTCTGTAACTAACGATTCTAAAACGGTATTTTGTGATAGTTTTGTTTAGAACACTAAGTTAAAGTCAATTCGTTTATTTCAATAAGACCATTATATGGTACTTTTTAAATGTCAAAAAGACAACGTACGTACTTATTTTTTTTTTACAGCTTCGTGAATGTGGCCAAGTTTTGGGCCAATAAGATTTACAATACAGTCATGCCAACAAAACGAAGAGAAAAAAAGGATGTCAAAATTTACAAGAAAAAATAATAATTTAATCTCAAAAGGTGGTTTGATAGTTTGTTGCGCTTAGCTATATTTTGATGAAGTTTTTGCTTTTGTCTTACAAAATGAAATATTTTACAATATTGTAAAAAAAAAAAACAGTAAAAAATTCTAAGCAAAAATAATAAGTATTTTAACAGTTCATAAAATACATTGATTACAATAGTTTGCGTTACAACTACAATGGTATGGTGACGTTTTAAAGGAAATGTAAGTCATAGATATGCAATTATTTTCTCGTCCGTCTAACTATTAAATTTTGAATCTTTGTTCCAATCTCGTTCTCAGGATATGCGCCGTTGTTTGAAACAGATGAGAGGAGGAAAGAAGGAAATATTGATATTAGACCCAATGCCATTCACAATAGGGGCAGTTATTTATTGAAACCCTGAAATGGAGTAGAAACGATACGGTTTTATGAGATGTGGTCAGAAAAATGGTTCATATGAACTTTTATTTAGCTAGAAATTTCTCTGAGGCTTTTCAGTAAAATAATGTTGTTCGAGTGGAATGGAAGAAGTTTAATGGACGTTTATGTCTAAATAGGGGAACACGGAAGGAAAGTATAAAAGAGGGGAGGTTTAAACTTAGTAGGGGTTGAAACAAGGCTGTTGGTGATGATAATGAAGATAATGATAAAGCGGTAAACGAGAGGAGTGGATAAGAGGACATTGGTGATATTATTAATAATACTGTAAGTTGAGTCTATTTTGCACACAGTATGCTAGCACAAACACATAGATCGATATACTTAATCACTTTTAATTCACTACTAATTATTAATTACAATAGAAAATTAACAATAAAGTACAGTATAAACGTTATTGATCCGACGAAGCGCGAGCGAGAAGTCAATCCAGCCCACTCAGCTCGAGCTTTTTAAAGACCGCCTTCCCCCCACCAAAGTGATGTCTAATGCGGGTAGCGAGGGACTCGACAGCGACGTTCCAACGTCCGGTTCGGTGCAAGTGGCAGCACTGAGCCCACGGTGCGTCATTTGACTCATGCTCCAGGCGCTATGTTTGGTTGCCGGAAGTAGTGGCGCCAACAATACATACACAAGTATGAAGGAATACCTACGCCACAAACCTACGCCACATACCTACGCCAACCAATATTAAAGGCTCCTTCAAACAGGCGCGACACGCCATAAAATCGCGACACAAAGGCACTACTGCAAGTCGCGCAATGAGCGGTGCCTTTATGTCACGCGCGATTATAACGCGTGTTGCGCCTGTTTGTAGGAGCCTTAATAATTGATCTACCCTCATTAGTAACTTTTTTAAGCGAAAGCAATTTTCTGATCTCCAAATTAAAGATAGGTAGGTACTAATTTTTTTTGTAAAAAAACCCCGATACAATTTCATACGAAAATAGCGATCATTTTGAGCCATCAACGCATTCTCGTTTAGGTGTTCACAACCCCTGAATCACACTGAAAACGCTTTCAGGCTGTCGTTTGAAAGCCAATATGTCACAGACCGTCCGGCCGGAAATTAAAATATTCTGAAAATTGAAGGTACGTGACGATTTTTCAAAGATAAATTCTTTGATGAATCTTTTAGGATACCTTTGTGATGATAAATTTGATTCGTGTGAGGTCACAATGACCTCTGATGTACGAGATCCGGAAATTTCCCTTTTCAAATTTAGTAAGGCTGGCGAAATCTTTGCCCATTTGGTCCAGGTCGTCGATTCTATAGTAATGTTGAAGCGACGAGCTCTGTATTCATAGTTTACAAAAGCCAATTGCCCGAATGCTTAATATCGAATCACCGTCACGCTTTATGTTGTCCCTGTTACTTTATGACGTGATAGAAATATTTCAAACTTTAAGAGGAAATGCAGTCGGAGAGACTTTTGAAAAAGCCTAAGTAAAAAGTCATAATTGGAGGTTTGGCTCTCGCCTATTTCCTCCTCCAATATTGGACCAATTCAAAAGATATTTCATAAACTGAATAAGAAGGATTTATACTGTGGTCCTATGTTTTTCTTTTTTCATTAATAGTTATCAGATTTGTACACACAGAGGCCTACTCTATTGACAGCGGTTTAAATCGGCATTTATGGGGTTCTAGTGCTTATTTTATTTTATTTTATTTTATTTAAAAGGTACACCAACGACTTATAAAAATAATGTATCATAAAAAAGGAAAACATAGGGCATACAGGTAGTTATTATTTAATATTTTGTAAAAAATAATTCCTTGGTCATTACACCAGAAAGAAAACAGGCGAGAGCCTTAAGGCTCCTTCAAACAGGCGAGCCTACCGAAACCAGAGTCTATAAAATTTTCCCACCCAACTTTGAACCTTATACCTTAGCGATAAAGTTGAAAATCTATTAAAGAAATTTGACAGATTGTAGTATCTTGATGTGCTGGCGTGTGTACATCTAACAGGATAAATAATATGAACATATTGTAGCTGTTTGTGTCAACAATAACATTTTCCAGCCAATTACAGCGGCGCTGCGGTATTTTTTTAAATATCGTTGCATTATGCTTTTTTGGCCTTCTGCACAGGTCTTTTTTTTTGGTTATTTTTAATGTAACTTTATTAATTTTAAATTCTCATTTTATATTGTTTGTGTTTTCTGTGTGTCCCAAATAAAATATTTTTCTTTCTTACTATTTTGGTACGAGTAGGTAGTAACACGCATAAAACCGTCGGCCCTTTAGTCAACTTCAGCAAGTTAGCCATTCTTAGCCTTCTAATAGTTGTAACACTAATCAACAATACAAGAATCGGCTATACCGGGTAATCGCACAAATCCGAGCATATTCCTAGAAAACAGAAAAAGGCTAAACTTTAGAGCTCTGAACAGCCGTGCGTCACGCAATACTATAATAACGTCACGTCAGTTAAGGTTCGCGCATTTCACCTTAATAATTTATTTTTGCAAACCTATTCCGTGTTAACGTGTTTTGTCATAGAATAGATTGGTGTGAATATTGGAGCCTAAATTGATTTTATCGATTTGATATTACCTTTGATTTATCAAACAGCCTTTCTGTAAAACATTTTTCAGTAGTTATCCGACTGTAAAAAAAAATATATTTGTAATAAATTCATTTTAATGGCAGACCTCTGCCATTTAAATGAATTTATTACAAATAGAATTTTTTCTTTGACTGTAAATAGCTATTTACAGTGTACAAAGTGCATGTCAGCAAAAATCCTCATCTGCAATTGCACATTTGTTGCAACCTTGAGCCGCAACCGCACTTGTATATTCATTGTTTTGATTTAAAGTAGGTAGGTATGTCATACTGCCACATAATGTCTGTGTACATACGCTTTCATTTTATATTTTTTGTATGTTGGCACATTTATTTTATATATTTTTTATCATTTACCTAATCATGCTTTTGTGTGTCGTGGTATGTATTTTGTGTGCACTGAATAAATGGTTTATTTATCTAAGGGCTGATTTTTCCATGGCCAGATAACTTTTGTTCGAGGAATAAAATTGACAGTTTTTATTTATTTACCATTTATGTACTCACATAGGTATACGAGTATAAACAGACAAGAAAAAAAATTGAACAGAGACATCTCTCTATTTATTGTCCTATCGGACAAAAAATAGAGAGATGTAGACAGCGTGTGGAAGAGTAAAGGAGACAAAAAAGAATACATACAATCTAAAAACAATTAATTTAATACAACTAAACAAGTATTATAAGTATATACAGTGTAAACTCTTTATAACGTCATCCTTTATAACAATAAACTCCCTGTAACGTTGAAGTGAGCCCAACTTGGTTGGTTTGCGTTAAAACCCACATATTAAAACACTCTTTATAGCGATACGCCATTCTCTATTACGAAGAAATGTGTTCATATTTTTAGACAGTAAATATTTATTATCGGTATTATTGTTTATGTTATGTTATCAGGTAACAAAAGACTTTGAAGCTCCGAAACATCCGAGGTCGGTCTAGCTTTTGTTATCCTTAATTGCCTTGAACACATGCAGTATGAGCATTGTTTTCTCGGAAGTGATGGTCTTCGACCAAGCATACTGGGTACCTATCGCATTATCAGTCGTAAACCTACTTTGAAACTGTTAACATGGCCAGTAAACGGAAAGCAATTAGTCTTGACGAAAAAGTTTGTGTGATACTTGTTAATTTGGTTGTTTTTTCGTTCACTCCATATAACGATAACTCTCTATAACGACAAAAAATGCTCAGTCCCTTGAGTTTCGTTATAAAGAGTTTACACTGTACTTACAAATAAACATACATACTTCAAACGATTTTGTATGAAATAACTGTCAAAATCTCAAAGTTATTCCTTGAATAAAGTTATCAGATGATTGAAAAATCTGAAAGAATAAGCCGGTGGAGCCGAAAGGTTCTGGAGTGACGACTGCGTACCGCAAGGCATAGCGTTGGAAGGCCTCCCACAAGGTGGACCGACGACCTTGTGAAAGCCGTAGGAACCCATTGGATGCGAGAACCACAGAAACGGTCGAAGTGGAGGTGCTTGCTATGTCCAGCAGTGGACGTCTTTCGGCTGAAATGATGTTCTAAAAGCTCAACAAACGCTTCGTGAACATTAAGTTATCTGGAACTTATCTTACAAATTTTGAAATAGAGTAAAATAATAACATTCTCGTTCTGATTTTCACTCATTCTTTACGAAATTTGAACCTCAAAACACATCGTTTGCAACATATTATATTCAAAGACCTCATTACATACAACCGACAAAACCAGAGGAGACAACCAGAGAAGGAACTCAAAGCAGTTTCCACAAAGAGGGAGAAAATAAAAGTCATTTGCCAAAAATTATTCTCGTAATTTAAATACGCGAAACCGGATACAGAACAAAATGTAAAATGAAATGTTACTTGTAAAAAAATCGCTTTTCTGGGGAAAGCGTGTCGTTTAGATGTATGAATAACTATGCAGTTTGCTACCAACTTTATGTGCCTTTTTAAATTATTCTGCTGTAGGGTTATGTTGGTAGGTACAATGCGCGCCACGAAAGATGAGACTTGACCCCGCCTCCCCCGCTCTTTCCGCCGCCCCTATGACGTCCGGTCCCGTCCCGCACTCAGACCTCATACCGCTAAAGATACCTAAAATCGTGTACTGCGCAAGTCAAACCACGTGGTGTGTCAAGTCTCATCTTTCGTGGCACGCATTGTATGTTTGTTTTTCATAACTTAGTAATTTTTTTTTTATATTTGATCTTGAAAGTATGTATGTACTTTTGCTTTTTGTTCATCATCTGCCTAGCCTTTTCCCAACTATGTTGGGGTCGACTTCCAGTCTAATCAGATGCAGCTGAATACCAGTATTTTATATGGAGCGACTGGTTGAAGTGAGATTGGTTGTTAGACTTTTGGGCTTCTGACTACCCGTTACGACTGTCAAAGATCTGCGAGTGACAGTCGGGACCAACAACGCGCAACGGCTTAACGTGCTTTCCGAGGCAAGGAGTGGTCTCACAAAGTAATGAATGGTCAACGATCCACGAAACGACCGCAGCAAGTGTAACTTAACCTTCGATTGACCCGTACGCCTGGAATTATTTAGCCACGATGACCTTTTTGCTTGAAAACAACAATAATTTAATAATTAAATAATTCGAGTGTTCTTTTTGCAATTTATATTATACGTGAAAATTGTCATGGTTTTTATTTGTGTTTAGCTAGGTATGTAATTTTGCTATACATTTGCTTGGAAACGGATAATTGAATGATTGCGTAAATACAATTACCAACTACCTAATGTAACGAACGGTTCTCTACGTTTTTTTTTTTTTTTTGAGGATGGGAAATCATCAAATGACTCCTCCCGCTCTGGGTGGAGCGGAAGGGAGTGTCAGACTCTTACTGACTAAAACCCACCCGTGTTCCTTCCTTAGCCCTTTATGTTCCGGGCCAGCGGTAACCCTTTCGGACAATCCCGCTGACCCGGCAGGCTTCGGCCCTTACGGGCCCCTTCTTTAATGCTGACATCTCTTTGAGGCGCGCGTGGAACACGTACGCGCCGTCCGGCACGGGCCTGGTCCTGATCGGACGGTGAGCTACCCATTACTCTCCGCCCGCAGGCCCGCGCCTACGGTGGCCGGGAGTCGTCGCGCGGCTCCCGACGCCCGGAGCGTCTCCCGCGGCGGCTGGGACGGGTGGCTCTCTCCCTCAGCCGTCCCGCCGCCTCCTTTGCTAGCATGACTGCTTCGCAGAAGGAGGCGACTGCCCCCCACTCCCTCTCGCCCCGGACCATGGCTTGAACCAGGCCCGGACGCGAGAGGTCGCTGCCGCTGCCGATCGCCTCAACGAGGACACGGCGTTGCTCCGCCCAAGCGGGGCAGACCTCCACCGTGTGCTCCACCGTGTCCTCTGGGCGATCCTGGCAATGGTGACACCCGGGCGTTTCCTCCCGCCTGATTATGTGCAGGAACCTCCCGAAACTTCCGTGTCCGGTGAGGACCTGCGTCAGGCGGTAGGTGAGGGCGCCGTGGGCGGTAGGTGAGGGCGCCGTGAAACGGTTCTCTACGTTAGTTGTTAATTGTATTTACTAACTTGACAATAACTAAATTCATTATTCTAATGTATTTTGAATTCACTGAACTGCAATTTCATAAAATAGCCTAAACGTAGTTTGATTCTCAATAATTTGGGATACATAACATCAAAATACTGATCAATTTATGCATTGCGTTCCATGGTTGATTGGACAGAAATTTGAATTTGACATAATTTTGTTTACCAATATTCTAGAATTTAGTTTGAACACGGAATAATAATTTTGCGACGCGATATTAATCAATCTAGGCACGTTCTAGGTTTAAATTCAAATGGGCTATTTCTGCGCAGTAAATTGATAAAGGATACGTACAAGACATTTGTTTGTTTATCATTAATTATTTGTTTGCTTTACCTTCTGTTCACGCATCATGTACATGGCACTAGGCAGATTAATAGAACTTTCATAATGAGTTTAATAGGCAAATATGGTTGCTTGCCGCACCTACAATGCCTGAAAGAAAAAACCAATGAAAGACTCAAAGATACAAGTAATGGTATTCTGATAACCACAAAGACATAAATAAGTAGAAGTAGTATTCACGGATAAAATATAGACCTTATAAGCAATAATAATTCTTAATGACCAAAACTGAATCATCGATCGAGTCAAATGAGCGCAACGCTCACAGCGCGTCACACGTCTCCGTGAATGTGCGGGTTCAGACGCACGCGATCGCCGCATAACTTACAAGTTATGGGACGTCCGTGACAAGTGTCACTTGATTTATTTCGGCCCGGTGCCACTGACGATAGTTAATTAGTGGTTACGCTGTACTGCACGGTTTTGGGTTAACACTTTTTGTGTAAATTAGTAGAGGGGCCCGAGGCTTAATAATAACAGGTCGATTGATCAGGTTAAGCTACGCTTGCCGCGGTTGGTCTGTGGATGGGCGATCATCTTTACATACCGAGACCCCTCCATGCCACGGAAAGCACTTAAGCCGATGGTCAAGTGGCTGTCATTCATAGATTTTTGTATTAGTGGGTAGTCAGAAGCCCGAAAGTCTCACAACCAGTCTTACCAAAGGGTATCGTATTATCCAGTAACTGGGTTGTGGAGATCATAGTTATAGGCAGTCCCTCCGTGTAAAATACTGATATTCAGCTGCATCCTGTTAGACTGGAAGCCGACCCCAACATACCTAATAGGAAAAAGGCTAGGCAGTTGATGAATTTTTGGGTAAATTATTTAACTTTATTACAGATTTTTGAGCATAATATTATAGAAAAGTATGGAAGACTCTCATACATAATAATAATTATAATAATGCATTTAAAAAAGATTTCCTTTTCAGCTAATTTAATGTTAAAAATCGGATGTCATCACAAAATCGAGACACGTGTTTCCTTCTTTGAAAAGCAACAAAGTGATGCCTCAAAATCAATACCGAACCATAAGGAAACCAACACAACCAACCAGTGAGGTATAACATTTTGTCTGAAAACTGAGTATTAAAAATAGTAACTCGCTGTTTGTGCAACCAGACGGTAGTTTTGAAATCGCTTTTTGAGCTTTTTTTTTCATTCGTATGACGCAGTTATAGTTTAGTGCATTCAGCATTATTTTCAATAGGCACGCGATTTTCCATACAATTCCGTTGCATGCAATATCGTCTTGATATTCCATTGATGATAGAGTTCTTGCTTTTATTTTTCGAGTTACCATTTCAGCATTGGTTTCTGGCATTGTTAACCATTGTTTCTCTATGCAATTGTCAGACAGTGCACACACGACTAGATGTAAAAAACTTTGGTCCACCATAGAACAATAATTTGTGCTGCGTCAAAACAGGTTTTTTAATAGCTTTTCCTTTGTGAGTCTTCAAAGTTTTCATAAAGCAAAATTACAGCCTATATTATGGATAGTATGGACTCAGTCTACGTACAACCTAAGTAACAACAGATCTAAACAAACTATATGGCCCAAAAACTTCACAGGGGCTCTACGACAGACTTTTGAAAAAATACGCCAAAGCCTTTGTTTGACGAAGGCTCAGGCGTCGTATTTATTTATGAAAATTGAGCCTAATCCGTATTTGCACAGGCCAGGCATAGCAAACATCTATTGTTGCAAAAATGAATATTTCATTCACGGAAGTGTTAGTGCAATGCTATTGGGAATTTAGAATTTTTATACGCATGTTTTTGTGTCCAGAGCGGGAGCCGGCCCAACAGTGGGACCAGTTCCCACTATCATCATCATCATCAGTCTATATGATAAATGATTTTATTTTTGTAAGTAGGTTTGCACAAACACTTTTACAAGTCAATCATATATTTTTTAAACTAGATGAGGTCGGCGTTTCCTATCTGACTACTCTGAGAAGAAAGGCCGAAACAAACTCAGAGGTCATAGTCTCTTTTAAAGTCCAGACATAATCTTGGTCAAGTTATATGAAGACCATGTAGGTTGATGTCTGAGATGGTCTTTTGAGGAAAGAACCACACAGATTGAGAGGACCTGTCCAGTCAGTGCACGCATTTGTTAGAAATCATGCAGCTCAACTCAAGACTTAAGGAGCTCAACGATTCGACGAACAATACAAAAGAAAGGACATTTGGGTAGGCCACATAAATTAGTCAAACTGCCAGACTATGGAGAGAATAATAAAAAAATATAAAATGAATAAAATATATGACCCACATCGTCTTCACATTCACAATAATTAAAATGATGTAATACTTTACAAATTCTAGCAAATGTCATTGTTTTAAAAAAAAAACATTAATGTCAAAAAATATAGCAGTCCACTGGCGGACATAAGCCTCTCCTATTGCACTCAATTCAACTCGATTTTCGGCAACTCTCATCCAACTGCTACCAGCCATCCTGCGAAGATCGTCGCTCCACCTACCTACCCTGAATCGTCCTACCTTACGTTTATCGATTCGTTTCCAGTATATTGAACATGATATGCTGATTACGTATATTTTTATGTTTGCAGTAAAACATATTTTGTCCAGTCTCCTTTCTATAATAAGCATCCATGTCAATAAAATTTACTTAATTGTAAATTGGATATACTGAACGATAAAAATTGTTTTGTACTTATTTAATACAAGTAAATATCGATTATCAAAATAGAAAAAAAATCAAATTGGTTGATGTAACTAATTGATTTGTCTTATTTCCTTTGTATAAATATAATTATTTACAGAGGCTGTTAAAAATTCAGTAAGTTTTTGGAATTCGAAGGCGAACGCAAGATGTTTAAGCTGCTCGTCCTTTTCGTCTGCATAGTAAGCCTGGCTGAAATCAATTGTCAGGACGAAAACTTCCCACCTCTCAGACGAAGCGACCAAGGAAAGCATGAAGTAGTCCTTAATAAACCTCATGGAGGTCCTCGTGATCCTACGTCAATAATCAAAGAAATCAGTTCCAGAAGAGCTGCTGATGTCTATGGTTGGCCAAAAGGGAAATAGGAAAAGGCAGAGACGTTACAACCTATAAAGTTTCTGTGAGTTTACTAAACCGCATCTTTAAATAAATGAAAATTTAAATAATATACGTATATCCATAGTTTTTATTTTCTCAGATCCACGCGTTTAGTGTTAAAATTGTGAGTCGAAAACATCTCATTTTCGAGTTATACCTTCATAGTTTAACGTCATGAATATGATTCAAAACCATAAACGTACCAACTATCCATCCATAAAAGTATAATAAGAATCTTATTTTCTAATAACCATTTTTTTTATTTAGTTAATGAAACTGCATTGCTGTACTGTTAACTTAATTATTCAGAGAACTAATTCCATAGTAAAGTAATTAATTTCATCCAAAACGCTTAGACCTACTACTATATGCCATAAGTCAAAATAAGTTTTTTGATCTAGCTTAATAGACTAACATAAGCAATTTATTTCTAACTTCATAGTCAAAATCAGATTCTAGCAAAACATTTTGACCGAATATTGCTTCAACTTCAATCCGCATTTGTATCGTGAATCCGTCGACGTTCATTTGTATTTTGATCTCTCCGATTTCAGCTCGGCTAATAGTACTACGCTACATTGCATCGTTACAGATTTGGTTCGATGGTATAACGTCGACTGGCTGTGAATTGTTTCATTTTGTTTCACAACTTCTTTTCAGTTTCGTTTTGGTTTCACCATTGATGTTGCGTTATCATTTTGATAATAGAACCAGGCTTTGACTGTGTTAATAAGACGCTAGAGCATTGTTATTTGCTGCGATAATTTAATCATTTAGAGACCATCAAATAGGTTGCCTACTCATTATGAAATGGACTCTTAAACAAATTACGGTGCTTTGTCTAATCTACATAACCATTAAAACCACAATGGCGTACAAAAATAATGGTCTGCCAATAAAGAAAAAACTTCTTTTAATTATCTTCAAACCGTCCAAAAACTTTTGTTTGAAATCCTCCGAATAGGTTTTAAAACAGTGACACAATTATCACACGACGATAGCACCAAGTTTGCTCACAATACCAGACCGGGTTAAAACGGGAACGTTATACAATATAATAGCAAGCTCGCTTCATATCTGGCAGAGCTCCAGAACCATTATAAAACTTTCTGCACGGCTAAGTAGTATACTAATAAAATATTCAGCTACGTTGAAATTGTACGGCGAAAAGGACGTTCTGTGATTGATTGACTTTTCTCTAGCTCTGGTGGAGGCTCGGGTCGTGTTAGTACCTATTAGGTATGTAGATATTTACAAATTTGGTATTTTTTATCAAGATTGTCGCCCAAACAATAAGGTTATTTTTGTTTAGCAGATTAAACTTTTTTTTTTATTTTATTATTTGCTAATATTTTACCATTTATTTCCGTAACTGCCCGTGACATCACAGCGGGCCCTATCAGAATACCAGCGCTGCGACATTTATTTTTTAAATGTAGCAGCATCATGCTGAGATAGGAGCCTTTTGGCCTCGTATAGGACTGTCTGTTTCTTTTTCCTTTTGTTACTTTTTTATACTACTTGGATTTTTATTTTAGTGTGTTTAGTTTGTGATCTTTCTTTCTTTCTTTTAGCTGAACATTCATTCTTCAGCGGATGTTCTTTTTTAATTCTCTTAGTTTTTTTATGTATATGAATGTTTTTCAATTAATTTATTTTAAAATATAAATAGCTTGATGTAGCTACATCAAGATATTGACGTGTCATTGGGAAATGTCCTCTTCGATGACATATTCTTCTACATCTGTTGCCAACCCAATGCCTGGCAAAACACTTCTGACTGCCAATTTTGTACCAAGTTTTTACGACACGCTTATACCTCTGATCTGGCTTACCACTTCCCTACGCTCCATATTCCAGGAACCTTAAAAAAAGTTGGCCGTCACGGGATGCCCGATGTGAAATAATTTGATGGCAAGACCAAAATCAAGTGACGGCAAAGAGCATCATGCGGCATAAGAGTCGGTTTTACTCCCTAGGCGCGCCTATAGATGTTTCACATTAAAAAAAAACAAAAGAGAACGAAACAAAACAGTACCCTATTAATCAGACATGAAATTCTCGAAGCAAGATCTCCAACACTACCCACTGTTTACCCAACGCAATTGTTTGGGGGACCAAATTCAGTAAACATCGGAAATCAATTAGGACCTCCTAAAACTAGTTGGAAGTGAGGTCATGCTAAAATTTACTTAGTATTGTTTGTTCTACGGGTTTACTAAGGGCTAAAGTTGTATAATGGCACTATCTACCAACATTTTTACTAACCGACTTCAAAATAGGAGGTTCTGTGTTCGACCCGTATGTATATCCGCGATTTTCTCAAAAAATTATGACTCAATTTTGGTAATTCTTTCATTAATACATCTACATACTTTCAGGAAGGTTTCAGTATATAATTCATGAGGTAATTATTCTTATGTACGAAGTTATATGCATAAATGTAGGTGCATCTTCGGCATTTCTATGCGAATTTTGATGATTCTTCTAGTCGGTGTCTTCAATTCTTCAATGCATTAGTGTTGATTGAATTTGTGTGGGATGGGTACAACTAAAAAGTGAAAATTAAAACTTAAAAAATAAAACAACCGACTTAAAAAAAACACTACAAAGTGATAAATAACTTTAATTTTGGAAGTCGGTGTCAAAAACGAAATTGCGGAACCAACGTTTACCGAATTCCGAAATTAAAGTTATTTATCACTTTGTAGTGTTTTTTTTAAGTCGGTTGTTTTTTTTTGTAAAAAAAGATTTTTTCTCGTTTACATTATTCATTTGTTTATTGATAGCTCCTACGAGTACTAACATGATACTAAGATAACATAAATACAATAGTAACCTAATTTGATTATCACACTAATATTGGAAAGGGGAAAGTTAGTGAGTGTGCGTATGTTTATATGTTTGTTACTTCTTCACGCTTAAACAGCTGGACCAATTTTGATCAAATTTGGAATGGAAACGCAGCTACTAATATAGAATGGTGATATAGTACGAAATACGCAGCAGTTCCATATGCAAATAATCCATTATTTGGTTGACTTTAAAGAGTTGCTCTGAACCATACCTATAGAAACACAACTAGAGATTTTTCAATAAGCTTCTAATAAAATTTCCACTTCTACAAACGCATAGTGAAACCATCTCTCCAAATAAACTAATCAACAATCAATGCCTGATAAACGTAATACAGAAATCACGCACCCTCCGCAGTCAGGTCGAAGATATCTCGACGATTCGTTTGCTCAAGAAATTGAGTCAATGAACGATGCAATAATAGCTACACAGTCTCAAACTCCTTGTGGATATGACAATAAAGTTGCAGATCGTTTGTCTGAGGCGTATGAGTTGTTGGTGATGTTCTATGGCGCCGAATAGGCTGGGCTACAGCGTACACACGATACGGGAACATCGCCGTCACGTTTTTGCGTGCAAACAGCTAAATTACAAAAAAGTTTGCTACCTCTGTATGTGCCGGCAAAACAAAAAGGATTGTTTGTTGCATCGAAATATCGAGGAGAACATTTTTTAATACCATTCATTTCGACAATTTTGTTTTGTCACTTTTCCGAAACAAGGTTTTTTCTCTTACGGTGAAGGAAAACTTTGTTAAGAAGAGATCATACCTATCGTTCCCAAAGGAGTATGCAGAGGTGCATTAATAGTAAACCCACATTTCGCCAGAACATTATAAATTATTTTATTTCTGTAAGGAGGTTTGTACAAATACTTTCTTACGTTAATCTTATTTTAAAAACTAGATGAGGGTGGCGTTTCTTATCTCACTACTCTGAGAAGAAAGGCCGGTATGAACTCAAAGGTCACATACTCTTTTAAAGTCCAGACATATTCTTGATCACATAATGTTAACACCATACCAAGGATTTCAAATTGTAGTGTTAATAGGTATGGAATATAAGTATTATCAAGCAAGGTCATTTAATTTTGGTTCCTTCTGTGTGACAGAAAATACACGTACATTACTGTAGAACAATTGGTAATAGTGGCGACTCTTGAGGGAGACCTAAGTCCAGCAGTGGGAAGAAGTGTTTATTTATTTATTAAGGTACAGACGCCTGCACATCAACTTACCCGAAACTGTCAAATTTTCCCAATCAACTTTAAACCTTATGCTTTAGCGATAAAGTTGAAAATCTATCAAAGAAATTTGACAGATTGTAGTAGCTTGATGTGCTGGCGTCTGTACACCAACAGCTTATATCCTACTAATATTATAAATGTGAACGTTTGTGAAGATATTTGGATGTTTGTTACTCAATCACGCGTAAACCGTTGAACAGATTTCGATGAAAATTGGCACATAGATAGACCATTTCCCCGATTAACACATAGGGCACTTTTTATCCCGGTATTCCCACGAGATCGAAACTTACATGGGTGAAACCACGGGGCGCTGCTAATGTATAATATATCTACAGTACGATACGACACAATAGTCTCAGTCTTACACAGTCGCCAGTTATAGATTTACCAGCAATCTCAAAAATAAGTGATCACTGATCACAAATCATAATAATAAAACCCAAGGCTAGAACTTAAAAATTATGCCAAAATACTTCTTAAACTTAAGATGTTTCTTAAATGATGATGATGACTTAGTAACAAAGGCCTTATCTACTCATACTCAAACGAAGCAATACCAGAATATGGTAATCGCCTAAGTATGATTATACTCTATGTGAAACTAAGCACATAGAGTGTGTACTATAGTTTAGCAGGCTACTGCATCGTCTCGGAATCCCTTGTGTATCCCAAACATTGTGTAGGATACGTCTTTGAATCATTGGATTACATATAGAACTACTATCGTACTTAAAATGATTGATGATGGTATTATGTCTTCAGATATTCATACTGGACGATAAACTATGTATTCTAAGTCTTGTAGATTCCATGGGTGAGGTGCATTAAAATAGAGAGCGAGCAGACGAGTATGCGAGTTACTTAAATGCACAATTGAGATAAGACTACTATTAACCTTTATGACTATAATGATAAGGTTGAAAGTGATCACTTTTAGGTAGCTTTTACCTTGACTTGCCATGCATAAACTGCCTTGCAAATGTTAAAGGGCACAGGTGTGACTGTATTCTCAAATGGTGTCCAGCTGACTGAAATGTCCGAAATGCTTTCAGCCTTCGGATGGAGCATGATGGTGCTAAGTAGTTCACTAGACAGCTGAGAAGCGATGTTAGCCACTAGTGTTAAAACCTTAATGAATACATGCACTTAGTACCTGGATCATGAAGTAGGTTTAGAACGGTGGATAAAGTGCAACAACGAAAAAAAAAAAAACTCCAAAGCCTTGTTGGTCCAGTGGTCGCAAGCGCGACTGCAGAGCATGATGTCCTGAGTTCGATTCACAGGGCAGGTAAAGTGTTATTGGGTATTTCCATCAGCAAATTCCTCAATAGCAGCCCTGTGTCTTGA
This sequence comes from Luperina testacea, assembly GCA_927399505.1. NCBI lineage: Eukaryota > Metazoa > Arthropoda > Insecta > Lepidoptera > Noctuidae > Luperina > Luperina testacea. Next base: position 1,558,740 of record OV656757.1, read on the forward strand.
TTTCTGTCCAGTGGTTGGCAATAGACTCGCCCCCTATCTTAAAGGAGTTAAACATTTATTTTTTTCATTTCTTTTTTTTACTTATACAAAACGTTGGGACGTTTCCACTAGGAATTGCAGTACCCGGCGATAAATATTGCACATCGACCTTTGGAAAGAGACAATCGGCTAATTTCGGCTTCGTAGAGCGTTATCTCTGTCGCACGAAATACAAACAGTCCGGTATCTATTAGGAGCTGTTAAAACAATAATTATGATTTGCCTCTTTGATAATTATTTTTATTCTTTGTATAAAATGGTTTTGTGTAAAAAGGTCGATGTGCAATATTTATCGCCGGGTACTGTACTCCTGTATCGTGGGTGTGTTTACAAACATATAAATTCACATACACAAACAGCCAGACCCGGAACAACTACCTGTAATACAAATATTTGTTCCGTGCGGGAATCGAACCCGCGACACTCAGCGCAGCAGTCGATCGCTCAGCCACTGCGCCAACCGTGTCGTCAAATAATACGTAACTGGCGACATGTAGGTATACTATAGCCTAACCCTTCTGGGATTACAGGCGGTGTTGTCATGTGTGTACATTCTATATTCATCATCCAAACAAAGAATTTCTCCGACACGTCTAGCAGCAATTCTTTGAGGACGAATCTTTGTGATTGGCAAAACTTCTTGTTGCCTCCTGTGTGATTGCTTGGGTTGGTTAGTGGCCTTGTGCCACACGATCTCATAACAATGCCTCGACACTGGGGCAATAGATAATACGGAACTTGCTTCAAATGTGATGACGCTCGCAGATCCAAAGATAGCTAAAGTAACAGTGGAGCAAATTTATCTTCGAAGTCATCTTTTTCTGTTGTCAAAGGGCTCATACCTCATAGGCAACCGGCGCGTGATACTAGTAGAGCGAGTATGAACTCGCCAACAAAACACACACTATGTCACACTTCGTCGACCCCTTCCCCCCTCTTAACGTGTGACGTATTTTATGGATGGTCCCTAACTAAGTACAGGTATAAAATGTAGACATTTATGTCTGTAAGTTTTATGGTGTATACAATACAGAGTATTCTATCTATCTAAACATACAAAAGACAAATCCTTTTAACACCAAGCTGCAAAACGGGATAAAACGGTCAGCAACAAAAAAACAACCCCAAAATGCCACAAAGAACAAAAATGTAGGACATTAACACAAAATAGTGGGCAGTGACCAATGCGATGCACAGTTTTTGTAATTACAACTCGTCGGAAAAGTTCGCGTGAGTTTTAATAGCCACATGTGAAAAGTTAAATGAAGCTATCACACGAATTTATTTAAAAAATTTTCGTCAGAAAATTTTTATTGTACAACTTTTTTTAGGGGTGAATTGTACCCCATTTGATGTAAGGAGAATGAGAGTTGGTATTATGAGGTTTTTGTGAAATTTTCTCGCTGTTATTGAGAGTAAAGTTTTCTTCGGAATGTAAAACGTGTATGCGTGTGTATCTTTATAGAATGAAACAGTCCTTTCTGGCAAAAACATTTCACTTTTTTAATATTTGGATTTTGTGTTTCATGAACTGATGACAAATAGGTTTTATTCTTTCTTTCTGTCCCTAAAAATCACTGCCGACTGAATTTGAACAAGTAAACGCGTTTACTTATAAAAGCTCGTCCACTATGTCAAGTAGGTAATTGAACATTTATTTGCAATTTCAATTATCTCGTTTGTGCATAGTCTTCAGAAAAAAAAACTGGATTGTTTTTGTCGCTTAAATCGCTGTGCACTGGAGCATAAGAGGTCCGTGTAACTAACGGACCTTACAGAATGCTGGAAAAACAACCCCTATCCACGATTCTTTGTAATGTGCCCAAATTTCTGCGAACGAAAGGATCATTATTATAACGTTGTATTTTTATGCTTACCTAGCTACAAACTTGATATTATTTTTACAAGGTTGTAGGGTACGCTGGCTTCATAGACTATGCATTTATTACGTAACGCAACAGCACGTCCCTACTACTGAAGGGCTGGGCAGAGATATACTATGTATAGGTATTATGAATGCAATAATGGAGTTTTTTGGTATCAACGCAAATTAATGATCATGTATTAATTTTCTGTGAACACCTTTGACAATGTTACTATCTATTCACAAGCAGAAAACTACACTACGTATCGATAAGATACGCGTAGTATCAGCTGCGTAAAATTAATCACAATAAACATTGAGGTATTGCAATCATTAATCCCCACAGCAACAAGAGCCATTAACAGACACATAATTACCAAAAACGATTAAATCATCCAGATAGAGCAAAATCGAATTCTGTAATTTGGGAGACAATTGGCTGTCACTAGCTAACTTTGCCAATGACGACTAGCAATCAATCTTTTTCAGAACGGATCCCTTAACAGCCCAATGAATGGCTTCAGGGTTTCAGAGAGACATTAGAACTATTCAGTAATTCCACATCGGATTTGTTAACATCTATCTATCTTGTAAAGGATAGATTTATAGATCGAGTGAGGACAATGAAATATTTGGCCCTTTTTGGAAATGGGTTGGATGTTCCTGAAGTTAAAATAGGTCTCCTTACATTCGTACATGTAGTTTAAATTTTGTTCAAGAAATAAGGTATAGGTCAAGGTCACCTACATCTTGTTAGACTAGGGTCCTAATTCACTATTATATTATTATTTTTTATTTATTCAGTAACAGAGATCCATTGGGTTAATAACAATAGTTTTAACCTATGTTAGTACTAAACTAATAATACTGACAATGTACAGGTGACGAGGTTCTGGAGTGGCGACCGCGTACCGAAAGACGTAGCGTTGGAAGGCCTCCCACGAGGTGGTCCGACGACCTTGTGAAGGCCGCAGGAACCCGTTGGATGCGAGAAGCACAGAACCGGTCGAAATGGAGGTTCTTGGGGAGGCCTATGTCTAGCAGTGAAATGATGATGACAGGGGACAAGTGACCTCACCAATGGGCTGTCATGTCTCCCGGCTATAGCGCGAATAGAATGCTGCTGGGGCTGCCACGGAGTCTGTTTAGCAGCGAGGCCGCTCTTTTACACCGTACAGCATTGAAGCAGTCGCTACTATGACGACTAAATGATTCCTTACTGGAAACCACGTCAATTTCTCAGCTAATCCCGCTATTCTCGCGTTCATTTCGCGCGATTTCGTTCATTGTGGCCTTTACAGAATAAGGCTCCAGAAGCCAATATTAACATAGCTAAGAAAAGGCTTTATATACCATATGAGTAGACAAACGGAATTATACCTTATGCTTAGGTACTTATACTTATGGGGGGTGTGCTAAGGTAGACCAGGAAATTCAAATTTACTTAAGTACTTTTTGCAATTTGCAGGACTGCGCCAGGTTGTATGTTGATCAAAATATGATTCGCGACCGTAAAAAATATGACTTTGCAGAATTATAAACATTAGAATAAGCAATGCAACTGCTTAAGTTAGGACTGGCCTCAAATGTCATTCAATAAGTTAATATATATATGAACTTAGAAAGATGTATTGATGATTTTCATGATAATAATTCTATAAATAAACTAGCAGCCCGCCACAACTTCGCACGGGTGCAATTTTTTTCGAATTTTCGAAATTTGCGTCGACCTTATACTGCGCGGCGATGTAATATTTTCAAGTAATTCTCATTGCGTACCAGTTTATTTAGAAAAAAGAAAGTATTTAACACATCGCGTGGTTGGATTACTGTTGCTAAAGTTGTCAACATTCCATTCACATGTCTTATAGGGCGGCGGCTTACTCAGTAAGGTTAGATGCAATAATGATGATAAGTACTGGCTTACATTGTTAACGAACACGCAATCTCGTGGATGTCACCCGAATCGCCTGAATTATTCAACATTTTACTTTTCGTCGGTTTTTGGGGTTCGGTAGACGGAGGGTTTAAAATGGAATATTTCACATTACATGCGTCAGCTTTTTTTTACACATTTGGGCAAGTATGGAATGCCGACAGTCTATTTTGTATACTTACCGACATAGCCGTGGTGAAGAAAGTGGAAATGAGTGGGTCACATAGGGCGTAGAACAGATGGCAGATGGGAAAAAACAATGCTGGACTGGGGCGGTCCCTGCGGCGGTCCTTCTACTACCACTACCAGGTACCGGTATACCTGGTAGTAGAAGTGTGGGTAGGTCATATGTACCTCACAATGTGTCAATGGTTTATGATTATAGTGATGAATGAGATTACTACTGAGCTTCGTATGTAACGGTCCGGTGAAGGCTGTCTTCCGTTTACCTTTACGATGGTAACTGCCCTTTGTGTCTTTATTACTCTCTAGGCTTTTAGTGTGATGCTATTAAACTATTGTATGTTCACGCTGCTATTTCTGTAGGGTTGGTTTGAAGAAATTAATATATTTCGTAGAGATTTATTATTATCCTTTTCCATATTGAAAAAATTCCTCTTTATTTAGGTACATTCTTGTGTCTTGGTTGTGTTTACTTTCTACGTAACTTATTCTAATTATTTCACTTATCCATACTTAATATTAAAGATTTGGCAAGCTCTGTGTGTTACCTTTTCACGCCTAAAACACTAAACGGATTTCGTTAACATTAAGCAAGGAGATAGATGGTATATAGACATAACGATAACGTGGACTGACGACCTGGTCAAGATTGCTTGACGACTCTGGCTTAGTAAGGCTAGAGACAGGGAAGAGTGGCGTGAATTGTAGGATGCCTACACTCAGCATTTGATGGCGAAAGCCTGAAGAAGAAAAGAAAAGAGAGAGAGATTCTGTGATAATTTTGATAAAGTGAGCTTGAAGTAAGCTGTTTTTTCACCTGATGAAAGGAAGAAGAAAGAAAACGATACTGAGGGATTGGCACTTTTGATAGTTTACTTCTCCTTAGTTTTCTCGTTGAGATTTTTACAGAATAAATTGGCTGATACACATTTTCTATACGTGCCTCTAACATAAAAGCTTTAATTAAAGGTCACATTTCAATGGTTTGAGTCGAATTGGTGTTAAATATTTAAAGTGTACAACAGTCATTGATGACCAATCAATCAAGCTACAATTACAGATAACAAAAAACATTTATTGGAAAAATTAAAGAAAAAAAAAATGCGGATATTGGCATTACAATTAAAAATACCCTAAAATTATTAAAAAGAAAACTGCTTATAATGCCAAAAGGGCGTCAGCTCAGTATAATGTCAGATGACAACACAAGGTATACCACTTGACGCTGATTTTCAGCTGCAGCCCACGACTGCCACACGCTCGAATATTAAACTTATACCGAAGTGCAATTGTCTGTTTTAATAAATTACTAATAATAAAGCCGAAGTGATTGTTTGAATGCGCTAACCTCTGGAATTACCAGTCGGATTTGAAAAATGATTTTTGCCTTAGATGGCCCAATTCTTGAGGAAGATTATAGTTTAGTTATTAGCCTATTATTTAACATCACGCTAGGACCTTTAGAAGCCGAGCAAAAAGAACATTAAGCGAAAGCAAAGTAATAGCGTGGGCAGGCGATGCGATGCGACCGGGTGGGTCAGGGAAACAAAAAAAATTACGCGGACTAGCTAGTTGATAATATAAAATAGCTCATACAAAATCAAATAAAATTGAGATTGAGAGCCACGATTAAGTTTTTATAGTAGCTACCAACATCCAGAACCCGCATAGTCAGCTTAATTTATTCAAAAATTGTTATACGTTCTTTTTGCTTTCCCATTACGTTGAACATTTTTCATAACAGACATCTTTCACGCCACGTAAAATTGTTTACAAACGCTCTTTTTTATTTATTTCAGCTCTTTTGTCGTTTTAGCTGCCAGTTTTTTCATGTAAAAGTGATTTGATCTGTGATATTTTTTGAAAGGATTTTAATTGGCGCTTAAACGTTCTACGAGTATGATGAAACTTGTAGTAGTGATGCGTTTTTTTGTGATCTTGCTTCTTCATGCTTTTATTCCTTGAAGGGATAAGCAGAAGTGTAGGGGTGCGCCCAAATTTCACCAGTTATGTTTAAGCCCCAGAAGGCGAGCCTATGGTGGTCACAAAAGACATCCGGCTGCTATGAGTACTAAGCAATTTGAAATGGAAAAACCCAATAACATACACACACGTACATTCCTCTAGATCGTATCTGCTCTGTGTCGCAGCATCATTCTGAGACGCCCTTTTGCCTTGGACATGGCTTTTTTTTATAATTTTGCTCGTCGTCGTAATTTTCACGTCGTTTTTATATCTTTTTTCTGTTTCAAAATCAATCTGCCTAGCCTTTTCCCAACTATGTCGGGGTCAGCTTCCAGTCTAACCAGATGCAGCCGGATACCAGTATTTTACTTGGAGCGCCTGCCTATCTGACCTTCACAAACCAGGTACTGGGTAACACGATACCGCTTGACAAGACTGGTTGTCAGACTTTCGGGCTTTTGATTACGCGTAACGACTGTTGAAGATCTACAAATGACAGCCAGGAACAACTACTTAACGTACTTTCCGAGGCATGGAGGGGTCTCGGTATGTTATGGATGGTCACCCATCCACGGACCAACTTCGGCAAGCGTTGCTTAACTTTGAAGATCGACCCATGCGACTGTTATTATTTAGCTACGAGCCCCTTCTTTTTTTCTGTTTTTTGTTTTAATATTGAGTTTTTGTTATTCCTGATCGAATTGTAATATTAATACTTTTTCTTTCCTTTTGTTCTTTACACAATTCCGAGTTGACACATCACACTAATATTAAGGCGAAAGTTTGAGTTTGGAGGTAGCTTACACCCTGGATTAACATATAGGCTACTTTTATCCCGATATTCCCACGGAATCGACACTTATGCGGGTGAAACCGTGGGGCACAGCTAGTTGTCCTATAAGCGAGACAAAAGAGCAGAAAAAGCGCTTCAAACAGCACAGACCGGCCACAGCTCGTTTGTAACCGGCCCGGACGGCAGACTAATTGAGCAGTTTAGATCCCACTAGAGCATGGAATAAGTTAATGTGTGTGAATTGTTCCTAACTGGCTACTCAAAGCTCCGGGAGTCACTTTTTTCGGACGCTTTTGATTTGGCGAGTACACTCAAACGACATAAAACGATTTGAACTACAAATCGGTATGTGGACGGGAAACCGCACCTTATTATTTTGTGGCTTACAATTGAAAAAAAGAATGAAAGAAAAATGCATTTATTGGCATTACAGCAAAATAAATACACTTAAAACTATAAAAACAGAAAACATAGATAAAAACCGGCCAAGAGCGTGTCGGGCCACGCTCAGTGTTAGGTTCCGTAGTTTCCCGTCCGTCACAATAAGTGTTCCCACTTATGATTTTAAAAGTGGATATCCATTATGTTCGCGCTCCAGCAGCGCTCCGCGCTCCTGCAACTGCTCCCGGTAGTGGGTACGTGCGCAAACACGGAGCGTGCAACATTGCACGCTCCGCGGCAGGCGCTCCGACTCGTGACTGTTTTTAGCGCGAACACTTAAGGGATACGTTCAGGATAATAAAATATGTAAACGAAGTTAAAAAAATGCTTGCATATACGATTATACTACAAACTTAGTCCAGAAATTATTTTGTACAACTTTTTGTCTTTTTTGTACAAAAACTGTTGTTTCCATCAAGTTCAAAATAATTTTCCTAGAAAGTCCTTATAAAGTTCTACTTTTCAGATTTTTTTCATATTTTCTAAACTTATGGTTCAAAAGTTAGAGGGGGGGGGACACATTGTTTTTTACTTTTGGAGCGATTATTTCCGAAATTATTGACATTATCAAAAAATGATTTTAGTAAACCCCTATTCATTTTTAAATACCTTTCCAACAATATATCACACGTTAGGGTTGAAATTAAAAAAAAAATCACTTCCCACTTTACATATAGGGGGGCTACCCTAATAAAACATTTTTTTCCAATTTTTATTTTACCACTTTGTCGGCGTGATTGATATACATATTGGTACCAAATTTCAGCTTTCTAGTGCTAACGGTCACAGAGATTAAGCGAGGACGGACAGACGGACAGACAGACTTGGCGAAACTATAAGGGTTCCTAGTTTACTACGGAACCCTAAAAAAGAATAAATGAAAAATACAATATTATAATAGAATTGCGGGAATTTTTGTAGCAATAGAAGATGGCGATACATGCGTAGTACCTAATGTGAAAATTACTATTTACACACAAGCGGGGTAGTTGTGTAACACACATAAATTGACCATTGATCTCAATTCCTTTCATTTTGACAATTCAGCAACGTTCATTGCGTTATTTGCGTTGTTGAGCAGACGAATTTTTCAAACCTAAGTATGAATCTATAGAGGTATAAGGACCAGGGTGTAAAATTCACCCATACTCTATAGAAAAGGGAGGATGCTCCGACCAGCCGGGTGTTGTGTCTGGCAGGCAACTGCCCGATGATTCATGTCGGGCCATTGTATCTATGCTAGTTGCGCGGTAAACTTTGCTTGCGAGATGCAGGCTTTTGCATGACGTCAGTATGACGCGTTATTCGTATGTGGCGTTATAGATACCGCTACAAAGCAATGGATTAGGAATTTTCTAAAAATCCTTAAATTGGTTTGTGATTGAAAGTACGTTACCCAATTAGAATGCTGCTATGCTGGTTTCTGAATTGAGAATTTGAAGTTAAGTACTTATAGGCCGACCGCTTAATTGAGACGTTGCCTGAGGTAGCTGCGCGGTGCGGGAGAAGTGATAGTTGTCACAAGTTGACCAATCACTGAGCTCTCGCATCATGTCACCACACCCCTCCCGAACCAGGCTGCTACCTCACCTCACCTTCAGTTCTCAACTTCTAATTCTTAATTCAGAAACCGGGTGTTAGTGCTACAGTACCTTCAGCGGGATTGTCCGAAAGGGTTACCGCTGGCCCGGAACATAAAGGGCGAAGGAAGGAACACGGGTGGGTTTTAGTCAGTAAGAGTCTGACACTCCCTTCCGCTCCACCCAGAGCGGGAGGAGTCGTTTGATGATTTCCCATCCTCAAAAAAAAAAAAAAGTGCTACAGTACCTTAATGACATTAATCAATATAGATGTACGCAAGAGATCCACCTATGACTTCTTTTACCACTGATTTCTTTATATAAAAATACTGAAAGATGATGGATAATATATCCTTTCTAAAAGAAATCCCAGATTTTATGTTTATTACCAGAATTCGCTTACCAAATAAAATCCGAGTTACTAAACTGGAATAATTCTCATAAAGTCAGTATTAACTGACGAGGCAACTCTGCCGCAGTTTTGACCCCTACCCTCATATGTATAAATCAAAGAGAGGCCGTATAGTTATTGGTATAAACCCTCGTTTTTCAACAATATAGCAGATATTTCCACATTTATGATGAGGAAATTACACTGTAGTGTTGGGTTAGTAGCTTTTATTAGTAAAGATAATTTCAGTATCCCTAGTGTGAGTTTTGTCAATTCGTAAATAGAAATACCACATAAATAATTTCTAATCAGCTTGCCAAATATCTAGGCTACATTAATCATCCAAGACTTGAAGCAGAGCAGAGGAAAGTAATGAAAATACTAAAGTAAGAAAGTTCTCATTATAGTTTCAAAATGTCTCATAAGAAAAATCAACATTCTTTTAAAATCGCGCATTTTTGTCTCGTAAGAAAAATCAACATTCTTTTAAAATCGCGCATTTTCAGGAAACCACGACAAAACGCACCTAATCTTCCACTTAACAGGAACACGGATAAAAACCCGGATCATACAGTTCCTACTACAAGCAGTTACTACCGGTTCACTTTGGGGTACCGGCGTACCCCAATAATTTTAGTTGAACGTCCGGGTTTCTATTGTCAACACATTAGTAAAATTTCTGCGGACTTTTATCGGTGTAACCAACAACCCGCAAAACGCGACGCAACCCTTAGCCGACAGTTAGTTTACAGTCAAACTTGATGGCACGGTTGGCGCAGTGGTTAAGCGATTGACTGCTGCGCTGCGTGTCGCGGGTTCGATTCCCGTACGGAACAAATATTTGTATGACCTACAAGTACTTAGTTGTTCCGGGTCTGGCTGTTTGTGTAATATGTGAGTTTAAATGTTTGTAAATGCACCCACAATACAGGAAAAGTTTCTAGTGTGGGGTAATGTTAAAAAAAAAAACTTAGTAACATTGCACAAAAATAATTTCTGGGAAACGACTATTATTCTTGATGTGAAAATGTTCTGTTTGTAATGTAACACATGCAAAACATTGTGCTTATGGGTGCATGCAACGGATCACGGATCGTGGGGTATTTAAATTAGTGTTATAACATCAAAATCTTGTTTTCGCAAAAAAAATTGTTAGTAAAAGTAAGAATTTTGACCTTTAGATGTTAAAGGTCAAAATTCTAACTTTTAATGACGATTTTTTTCCGTAACTAGAAGGTTCCCACGTGTAGTCCAGTATTAAAAATTATTGGAATGACGGCGTGTAAAAATAGCTCTGGGCTTCGTTAAGTGTCTTTTAACACACGTTATAAAGCATCAAGAAAGATCCATTCCAGACGGGTGTCTCACGACACCTCTAGACTTTTTATTTGTTTATTACCTTGCATTTACCATTACAGAATTGAAATAGGACTGGTGAAAAGATAGGTGGTTCAAACTGCGCAGACAAGGCTGGAATATTCTCATACATTATTAAAAACGATTAGAAGAGCTAGATATAAATACGTTAGGTCTTTTTTGCAAATACAATATCATAATTTTGCAAAAAAACGTTAACAAGTGATGATAGGCAATTTATCTCTCTTTATTCCAAGATCAGCATGACTTCAGATATGTTTTCATTTACAATTTCTCATAAATCAACGCATCACTGTTCTCCCGACACTATTATCTGTCTAGCATTTTATCTCAGTTGGCGAGACTCCAAAAAGTATTACAGACTTGTCACTTTTTTTACTAGGCCCTCTAAGTCCCGTATTACAGAACATCACTCAAGACTCAAGATTTTTTTTTAACCAATAAAAAGGCTCTAAGCTAGTTCTAAGTAATGCTTGAGTCTTGAGTAGGTTCAGGGGGCCTAAAAGGAAAAGCAAGTTGCGTATTATACAAAAGAAAGAAAATACGTTTATTTGCGGTAAACATGACGCAAAAAAGAACATAAACACAAAAAAATAAGGAAAGGTTGGGGGAAACATGCGTCACCTCCACGCAAAATGGCTATCGCTCAGCCATTATGCTACGACCCTATGCAAGACAGAGCCCCAGCGCTGGTTTTCAATGACAGCCGGCGCTGAAGTAATGACGTCGTCCGGTGCAGCAAAGAATTATTAGGACGCTGTACCACATGCGTGTGTATTACAGGCAGATGCCTGCCTGTATTGCAGCAGTTTATTAAAATCCAACATTGTCTTTAAGTTTTCCGTATGTCATTACTTCCCAGAATTCGATCCTTATTAGCGACACTATCGATTGGTGTAATAATACAATGTTTTTTTTTCCAAAATCAACAGGTTCGATTCCTGGCTAGAAATATTGATTTTTCAAAAATCTAATGATGCAGTTTTAGTTTTCATCAAAATCGAGCCCGCGACTCCTTTGACTACTTTTCGCTATTCCTCATAGTTTCAGATTTGGCCATCCACGCCCACTTAAAAAATTCATCCCTGTATATGGGACCAGCCTGCACCCCTGCAAAAAAAAATACAAATCGGTTAATAAATCATGGAGTTCTGTTATAACAAACTTCTTTCTTTAATGTTAACATATTTTGTCCTTCTGCTCCCCATACTTCTCCAATTTTCTTTATCTTGTGCCTTTTCGGCTAATTGGTCAGGAACGAGTCCAAACCAAAAAAAGTACAATTCAATTAAAAACCTCCTCCTTTTTCGAAGTCGGTTAAAAAGGGTAACAAGTACCGTGTGCATAAATTCTAACTATTTTCATCATCATCATCATCATCAGCCTATAGCAGTCCACTGCTGGACATAGGCCTCCCCTAATGAGCGCCATAGCGCCCTGTCTTCAGCTTGACGCATCCAGCATCTGCCTGCAGTCTTTCGCAGATCGTCATCCCACCTGGCCGAAGGGCGTCCTACACTACGTTTGCCGAGGCGCGGTCTCCACTCAAGAACTCACTAACTATTTTGTTATCTTTAAATTGGTTGAATGGAGGCAGCTAAATATGTATGTCATTAAAGTATAATTATTATTTGTGCTGAGTATGATTTCAGATGTGATTCTTTATGTATTTTTGTTAACATTTATGTGCTTGTATTAGATAAATATTATACTAAGGAATTAACAATATTGATTCGAAACGTTTGTAATTTTTGTGCATGAATGCTTTGTTTGTGAATGACATTATTGTAATGCCTGACTTTTTGCATGCATCGGGGTCTAAAGTTTGCTGCTTAGATATTTTCAGTGTGGTATGTTACTTGTATTGCGGTAAAGCTCCGCTCACACGGCTAATTTTATCAGCATTTTTTTCTGCAACAATGCTCGGGGTCTATTACTCGTACACTCCATATCGCTCAAAAAGTTGTATGCCTTGCAAAAAATATCTTCCTACATGTAGGAAGCTGGATAGGGAACTGATATTAAATAAAAAATAAAAATAAAATTCATTTAATTCAGGCAAGACCCATATTTACATAAAATTAAAATATCACACTGCCTACTGCCACAGAATAAAATTTCTGTAATTAAAATACAAATAAAATAAACTAACGAAAACAAATTAAAAAGGTAATGGATTTAAAATTAAAATACAATGTCAAAGCAATTCAAATAAACGCAAATTAAAAGATACACATTGTCAGGGTCACAAAATTAAAAATTAAATTAAATATTGCCCATTATTGTGCAATTAAGTGGTCCGTGTAAGCGCACCTCAAGGGTTTGAGTGTAAAACAAGATAACATGATAACGATCATATACTTAGTATGTTATAATGCATTTAGTTGATACCAATAAAATTATGATGAGTAATCGTCACATTGTCTACTAAATCATCAATCAAGGAACAGACTATCGCAGTCAATAATGTAGTAATTAATGATTTTGGTGAATCTAAGTAATGCGGTTAAGCATTTCAATGGACTTATGCTTTTACAATTCAGTGATGCTACTACCAGCTGTGGCAGTATAATCAATACAATTATGGGATAGCTATTGTGTAGAAAGTTTCAGTATAACTGAATAGAGAAAATATAACCTCCTCCTTTTTTGAAGTCGGTTAATAACTCTTGCTTGTTGCTCTTTCTCGTGTTTAAATAATAACAACCGCACGGATCAATAGAAAGTTAAGCTACACTCGGCTATATCTGCCCGTGGATGGGTGAGCATTCCTTACATATCGAGACTCTTCGTGCCTCAGAAAGTACGTAATATCGTTGGCTGTCATTTGTAGATCTTTGACAGTCGTTGCGGGTAGTCAGAAGCCCGAATGTCTGACAACCAATTTTACAAAAGGGTATCGTATTACTCAGTAACTGGGTTGTGGAGGTCAGACAGGTAGTCGTTCTATGTAGAATACTGGTATTCAGTTGCGTCCGGTTAGACTGGAAGCCGACCCCAGCATAGTTTGGAAAAAAGGCTAGGCAGATAATTAGGGAAATGTAACCCTTTATCTTGTTTTTAAAAAGCTTTTTTATTTTAAAGCATCCATTATTATTTCTTATAGTATTCCTGAGACCCCAACATACAGTACCCGGCGATAAATATTGCACATCGACCTATTCGATCCTATCCATTATATACAAAGAATAAAAATAATTATCAAAAGAAGCAAATCATAATTGTTTTAACAGCTCCTAATAGATACTGGACTGTTTGTATTTCGTGCGACAGACATAACGCTCTACGAAGCCGCAATTAGCCGATTGTCTCTTTCCAAAGGTCGATGTGCAATATTTATCTCCGGGTACTGTAGTTGCAGGCAACAAGACTAGGTAGATGATGATGATGAGTATTCCAGATTGCATGCAGAATGCAGAATGCATTGCTGCAGCGCATCGAAGCAAACAAAATCCCTACTGTAGTAGATAAGCTTAACATTTTATAAATAATTATTTTACAAAAAGTTGCTTTACATTCGACTTAATCATAATTAGCCAGCGGCCGTCCTCATCTACACGAAGATCCCTTCATCGCACGCTATTTTGGGTCGCTACACTAAGAGTAAACAAAATTCATCAAAATTCTTCCGAAAATATTTTAACAAGTCAGTTGTAATTTAAGCCTGTGCAAACTTTTAAACCCCAATCTTCGTTAAAATGTAAAACAATTTAATGAGGCAAGGGCCTAATCAAGTGACGGCTAAGCGATCCCTATTAGAAAGGCAGCGTGACGATAATCCTGGATTATCTCGTTAACTTGTTTTACAGGGCCATTGGACAAAGGGTGGACCCTTAGTTTGAAATACACGGAGCATGGTTTTAGGGAAAATAATGACGGAAAGCTGAAGAGTTGATCCTTTGCAGCATAATGAACAAAAATTAAGATCAATCATTTTAGCTGAAAATCCGCTTCGAATTAGTAAGTTTTTATTACAATTTCGTTCAACTACAATGCGTGCCACGAAAGATGAGACTTGTCACACCACGTGGTTTGACTCGTGTACACGATTATAGGTATCTTTAGCGGTATGAGGTCTGAGTGCGGGACGGGACCGGACGTCATAGGGGCGGCGGAAAGAGCGGGGGAGGCGGGGTCAAGTCTCATCTTTCGTGGCGCGCATTGTACCTCCTATAATATCTCACCAATCAGATCAATTTTAAATCTGAAGGCCAATTCTCGTAATTTAAAATATTCAAAATATAGTTGCAATCTTATCAGAGCGACAATCAATGTCAAAAACTCGTCAAAAATGGGGGGCATTAGTGGTATTGACAGACTGAGATCAGACTGTGAATGTTAAGAAGCACAGCTTTCTACACACTTGTTAAGAAGCACGGCTTCTTACATACTGTTTATTGATTAAAACTTACCTTTTAAATGTAAAATCAAGTCCTATGTCTATTTACATAAGCTCTATTGTTGAACGGTCGTTATGTTAAGACCAAAAGTAAATATGAACAGAGCATAACTTGATTGCCTAAGTTGGTTTGACAAAGTCCCAACTATTATCAAAACAAACCGTGTGATTGGTCGAGACTCGCCATTGTATTCTGTATTGGGCGAGTCCAACTGAATTGAGGTCACAGGGGTGAGGAACGGGGAGTCGAGGGGCAAGGAAATGTCTGCTTCCTCGCTACATATGGCTAAAGGAAAGGGGGAAAGTATAGGGTAATCCACTACTTGTGCCTATCCAAAATGATATAACTAAGGCACATTTTGGCGGATTTCGACACAGTTTTTAATCACAGTGAATAGTCGATCTCAGCCTTCAAAGTCAGCAAGAAGTCCTCAAGCCCTTACTCTGGTATAATTTGATTATTTGATTATTGTCTCTATTGTGTTTTCTATTGTGTTTCTATGTGTATTGTGTTTCTATGTGTATTGTGTTTCTATGTGCATTGTGTTTTTATGTGCATTGTATGTCTGACTGTAATAAACCAATATACGGTTTTAAACTCATCTTATCTGTGTTGTTCGTTATTCAACCCTTGCGGCCTGATCCTATCTAACAATTTGGTCCTTCGCTGCCGGATCAGAGAGCACGCAATAAGATGAGTGTTAGAAGCACCGTTACAACAAGGAGTAAGTTACGCAAATTAGAGACAGAGATGAATAAGCGGCGAGAGTTGGAAGCTGACTCTGGGGTGCCGTCTGAAAGGGCCCCAGGCTCTTCTTCAGTTGCACCAACTGCAACGCCGGTTCGAGTCCCTGTGATCCCACTGGCGGGAGGTCGTGTTATCGACCACAGAGATATGTTCACGCCTGTGAGATCGGATACAGTACAGAGGGCAAGTTCCGTGATAAGCCACGTCTCCTCGAAAAGCGGCCACAGAAGCGCCGATTTCCTTAGGAGGAGGGTCGAGTACGAGGCAGAGCGTGAGTTGGTACGTATGAAAGAAAAACTAGTGAAGAAGAAGCTTGAAGTCGATCTCGCTGAGATAGACGCTGCTGCTGAAGAGGACTCAGGCTCAGAGGAGGAGGGAACAACACGTCGTGTGGAGGAATGGGTCACAGAAACGGCTCCCGTTATCAGTGAAAGTCACACGCCCGCTGTGTGCCGCGACCCGTCGCCGCCGCGTAAAGTGTCCGCGCCCTCCCGCGAGGTGGCAGCACCCGTGCCGCCGCCCGAGTATATACCTGCGCTCCCTCAGTGTGCGCCCGCGTCGGTACAGTTCCGCGAACCCCCGTACCTAGGGAACGTTACGCCCTTAGTTACGGCCAGTGCCCCGCGAGTGAGAGAACAGGCTAGAGAAATGCCTGAATGGGGAAACACGTTCGCTGACGACGCGGACAGGAGCAGGTCACGTGACAGAAAAATAGACCAGTTGGCGGACGCTATAACGAACTTAGCACGTCCGCGACCGGTACCAAAACAAGCCTACGAGTTGCCGTTCTTCAGAGGCGACCCGGCAGAGTGGCTGTCGTATAAGAATATGTACCACGACACTACGGTAATGTACGAATTCAAGCCGCACGAAAACCTAGCTCGCTTGAAAACATCGCTACAAGGCGACGCGAAGCTAGCTGTGGAGGACTTATTGGGCACCTCTACTAACCCAGCGGAAATAATGAAGACACTTGACGAAGAATTTGGGCATCCTAATCTAGTGCTTGAGTGTGCCCTAAAGAAAGTGCGTGCATTACCTAAAGTAACTGAAAGTGGTCGTGAACTAAGAAAGTTCTCAACAACCGTGAGAAATTGTGTGTCGCTTCTGAAAAGCGTACGGGCCAATGGATATTTGAATAACCCACAGCTGGTAAGTGAACTCTTAAATAAGCTTACATCTGTACAGCGGGCTCAATACGGTGATTATGCATTGGGCATGGCGACGAGCCAGGGCATAGATGTGCGAGTTTCACCGAGTTTAGAAATACTCGCAGAGTTTTTGAGTCATCTAGCCCGAGCCACGTCCTACTATGTACAAATGGAAATGAACACGCCCACACCGTCAGCTAGCGCCACAAAGTCCCGAGCTAATAATGTACAGTTTGTAAAGCAGACCAGAAATGTTCAACGGCTGCACGTTCACTCCGATAATGACCAGCCAGCTAAGGAAACAGAGGAGCTATGTACGCTATGTGGGGAAAAACATAAGTTACCCAAGTGTGAAAAGTTCACTGGGTTAAGTGTTAACGAAAGATGGCAACACGTCAAACAAAATAAACTGTGTTTCAAGTGTATCATAAAGAAACACGGCAAGAATTTCTGTCGAGCAAGTAGGTGCGCGTCGTGCAATTACGCCCACCACATATTGCTACATGCCGACAAGAAAAATGATAGTGAGAGCGTCACGAATATTAGTGATTACACTGGGAAGGCGCTACTGAAAATTATGCCTGTATGTGTAACAGTGAACGGTGTAGATAAGCATTGTTACGCCCTACTGGACGACGGGGCAACCGTTTCACTGATAGACGACTCATTAGCTGAAAATGCCAGTGGCAAACAAGTGCCGCTAACCTTACACAGTGCGCGCGGTCAAGAAATAATAGACAAAACGTCAAAAATAATTAGTGTATCAGTGCGTGGACCGAACGGGCAAACACATAAAGTGAAGTGTCGTACAATAAAAAGCCTGGACTTACCCGCGCAAACAGTGCCCGCCGCAGTGATAACGGAGCATGCCCACATTCGCGACTTGGGCTGCGAGGAGATGAGAGGAGCCAGACCACTGCTATTGCTGGGTCAGGACAACTGGGAGCTACTGATCAGCCAGGAGACTCGCCGAGGAAAGTCCGGTAAGCCAGTTGCCTCTTTGACCAGTTTAGGGTGGGTTGTGCACGGACCTATAGGTAGCAATTCCGATAGTAGTGAACATTCTCTAAATTGTGTGGTAGAATCAACAATTGATTTACACGAGATAGTTAAAAAACAGTTTGAGCTAGAAGCTATAGGAATTTCAGAGGTGCCTAGAAAGCACAAAGATGTGGAAAGAGCTAAGGCTATTTTAGACTCCACTAGCCGCCAGACAGAGAGCGGCGCATGGGAGATAGGTCTGCTGTGGCGTCGGGACAACTTTCAGTTGCCTGACAACTACAAGTACGCACGTCAGCGATTAGCGGGAATAGAACGTCGGTTACATAAAGATGCTGTGTACGCTTCAGCTTATACAGCACAAATCGACAGACTAATAGCAGAAGGGTACGCGAGTAAAGTAGAGGGCGGTGTCAAGTCCGATTCGGTGTGGTATTTACCCCACTTCGGGGTAACGAATCCCAACAAACCGGGAAAATTAAGATTGGTTTTTGACGCCGCAGCTAGCTACAACGGGACGTCTTTGAATGACAATTTATTGTCTGGGCCCGACTTGCTCAACTCTCTGTTAGGTGTGCTGTTCAAATTCAGGTTAGGGCCTGTAGCGTTTACCGGTGACATAGCCGACATGTTCCTACGTGTTTTCATTAGAGAACAAGATAGAGGGGCACAGCTGTTTCTTTGGTCGGCTGACGGTAATAAGGAGCCTGACGTATACGTCATGAACTCCATGATTTTCGGGGCCGTGTCGTCACCTACATCGGCAATTTATATATTAAATAAGAATGCGAGTCAGCATAAAAATGTATACCCCGAAGCGGTAGCCGCCATACACGAAAAACACTATATGGACGACTACCTAGACAGTACTTGGTCTGCCGCGCAGGCGAATGATTTGATTGAGAAAGTGACTCACGTCCACGCCAGAGGCGGGTTTAATATACGGGGGTGGGTCACTAACTCTCCTGAGCTGCGCGACAAACTAAGTACAGAAATGCCTAACAGAGTCTCTTTAGATAAGGGCGAAGGTGCGACGGAACGCACGTTAGGTATGATTTGGTCACCGAACACAGACGAGTTAGCCTTCGATTTGAGCTTCAAACGGCTACCTAAAGCTATAGTAGAGGGACACGTAGTTCCAACAAAACGCGAATTTTTAAGATTTATCATGTCAATCTTTGATCCCCTAGGTTTCTTGTATCCGTGTGTCATACAGTCGCGTATCCTGATGAAACGGATATGGCACACGGGTATTCAATGGGATGAAAAGTTGAAAGATGCAGAAGCCAAAATATGGTTTGAATGGCTACATAATTTGAATCACCTTAAAGACGTGTCTATACCTAGGTGGTATGGTTTACAGTTAGAGCATCTAGAATTGCATGTGTTCGGCGACGCTAGTGAGTCCGCCTATGCGGCAGTAGCTTACATAGTAGGATTAAATTCGGAAGGGAATAGGGATGTCGCTATAGTGATAGGCAAGGCTAGAGTAGCGCCACAGAAAGTAACATCCGTCCCAAGGCTAGAGTTACAAGCAGCTGTGTTAGCCTGTAGACTGGCTGACACAGTTGTCAAAGAGCTAGGAACAGCAATCAGTAGTGTGCATCTATGGACAGACAGTAAAACTGTCCTCAAGTGGATAAATTCAGAAGCCTTAGAGTTTCAAAGGTACGTGTCACACCGCTTAGCTGAGATAGATAGGAGGTCAGAGAGGGCCAACTGGCGCTGGGTTCCGTCGGCGATGAACCCCGCTGACAAGGCTACCCGGATGGAATGGCCTGATGATAATAATGAATGGTTGTTGGGTCCCTCGTTTCTTCGCTGTCCACAGGAGCAGTGGCCAACTGACACCGACCGAGACATGGTGGCAGAGCAGGACCTGGAGAGAGTACAGCGCGTGCACACCGTTGCACCCCAGGCTGAACCGCTGCTGCGGTACGAGAGGCTGCCCACCTGGACGCGCGCCGTAAATGTCATGGTGCGTGTACACATATTTTTAGAACGATGCCGCAAACGGCGTCAGACATCCGCAGTGTCAATGGATGACCTGCATGAGGCCGAGTTGCGCCTCCTACGTCTGGCGCAAGCAGAGAGCTACGCAGCCGACATCGTGGCGTTGCGAGAGGCACGCCCCCTGCCCAATAACAGCAAACTACGGGCACTGGACCCGATGCTGTTTGACGACGGACTGGTGAGAGTGCGCGGCAGGCTAAGCGCCTGTAGCGAGCTCAACTTTGGCGAGCGTCATCCTATTATCCTGGATGGGAAGCATGCGCTCACGCGGCGTCTCTTACTACAGTACCATGTAGAGGCGCTGCACGCCAACCAAGAAGCTGTAGTGAACAGAGTCCGCGAGAAGTACTGGGTGACTAATCTGCGGTCAACAGTCAAGGCCGTCACAGCGGCCTGTCAACGGTGCCGTCTAGAGAGGGCCCAGCCGGTGACACCCAAGATGGGTGACCTTCCGGTGGCCAGACTGCAAATCAAAAGGAGAGCCTTCGTCCACTGTGGGGTCGATTACTTTGGCCCCATGGAGGTCGCTATCGGTCGGCGCAGGGAGAAGAGGTGGGGCGTGCTATTCACTTGCCTCACCACCCGCGCTGTCCATCTGGAGCTGGCGGCGTCACTGAGTGCCGACTCAGCCATCCTCGCCCTGCGGCGCTTGATTGCGCGCCGCGGGCGTCCCTCAGACATGTACTCTGACCGTGGCACTAACTTTGTCGGGGCACACGCTGAGCTGCGCGCAGCTTTGCGCGACATGGACCACGACAAGCTGAGCAGCGAGGTTGTCGGGCGAGGGATTGCCTGGCACTTCAACCCCCCGGCGTCCCCACACATGGGTGGATGCTGGGAGCGACTGGTGCGCTCAATCAAGAACGCACTAAAGGCAACGCTACGAGAGCGTGCCCCTCGCGAGGAGGTCCTTTACACCCTCCTTGCTGAGGCCGAGCTGACCGTCAACAGCCGACCTCTCACGTACGTGAGCAGCGACGTCGAGCACCCAGTGGTGCTAACTCCGAACCATCTCCTGCTGGGCACTGCCGCGGGAGATGCGCCGTGCACACGTCGACACGCCGTCGACCTGGACTCCCGCCGGCTATGGCGGCGGGCGAACGCGCTGGCCGACCTCTTCTGGAGGCGCTGGCTGCGCGAGTACCTGCCGACGCTTCAACGACGAAACAAGTGGTCTAGTGACGTTCCAAACGTGAAAGTGGGTGACGTGGTAGTGATTGTGGACGCTAGTAAACCACGAAACCAGTGGACCAAAGGGGTCATAAAAAGTGTTTATCCCGGTGCGGACTCTATAATAAGGGTAATAGATGTAAGAACTAACCATGGGGTCCTGCGTCGACCTGTTGTAAAGGTAGTTGTGCTTCCTACAGACGGGAATGTAGTCGGATGAACCCTTCTACAGGGGGTGGAAATGTTAAGAAGCACAGCTTTCTACACACTTGTTAAGAAGCACGGCTTCTTACATACTGTTTATTGATTAAAACTTACCTTTTAAATGTAAAATCAAGTCCTATGTCTATTTACATAAGCTCTATTGTTGAACGGTCGTTATGTTAAGACCAAAAGTAAATATGAACAGAGCATAACTTGATTGCCTAAGTTGGTTTGACAAAGTCCCAACTATTATCAAAACAAACCGTGTGATTGGTCGAGACTCGCCATTGTATTCTGTATTGGGCGAGTCCAACTGAATTGAGGTCACAGGGGTGAGGAACGGGGAGTCGAGGGGCAAGGAAATGTCTGCTTCCTCGCTACATATGGCTAAAGGAAAGGGGGAAAGTATAGGGTAATCCACTACTTGTGCCTATCCAAAATGATATAACTAAGGCACATTTTGGCGGATTTCGACACAGTTTTTAATCACAGTGAATAGTCGATCTCAGCCTTCAAAGTCAGCAAGAAGTCCTCAAGCCCTTACTCTGGTATAATTTGATTATTTGATTATTGTCTCTATTGTGTTTTCTATTGTGTTTCTATGTGTATTGTGTTTCTATGTGTATTGTGTTTCTATGTGCATTGTGTTTTTATGTGCATTGTATGTCTGACTGTAATAAACCAATATACGGTTTTAAACTCATCTTATCTGTGTTGTTCGTTATTCAACCCTTGCGGCCTGATCCTATCTAACAGTGAACATCCTAAAATTTACGAGAATTTCCACTGGTCTGCATCACTGAACCTACATGCTGTTTATTACTGATTTTTCTTTACAAAATTAGGTCGGAAGGACTCCTGCCGTCTGCATATTCAGTATTCAGTTAAAAGGAACTTGGCATTCGTCCTTCCCAGAGGATAGCGCTAGCACACATCAATGCTTGTCATTGTTTAACAGTCTCCGTCTTTTACGTTGACAACTAATATGTTATTAGTAAATATTTCTTACTGGCGATGCTCTTCAGAAAAGTCAGGTGCGTAGTACTCGCATCTGGCGTACGAACGTGAACCAGGTATATGAACGTAAACGAAGCAAAAGGATTAGGTACGTTAGGATCGCAGCAGTTGGAACTCTGTCGCTTCTGCCAACCCCAATATGTGTATGTGTAGAAATATCCATGTTCTTTGTTATCGCTCGGCACTGAGTGGTACGTTACGATTGTTTACGATGGAACTTCTAGATAAAAAAAAACATACAGTGCAATTGTTTTAGTTACGTCATCGTTAATAAGTACTCTGTTTGTTTGTTTTGGATGGGTTTTATTGTTTTTCTGTTTTGATGCTGATGACGAATTTTTATGCATTTTCTTGTTTTGATTATATTATTATGTCGGAAATAATAATTAGGAGTAAATCTTCTACATAATTACACATCTTCAATGCAGTGACGGATAACGCACAGCCTAAACCATTGTGTCTAGAAGCATGTTCTGCAGTTCCTTAGACGCTTCACTCGAGTGAAGGGTTATTTTTTTTATTTTATTCCACGTTTACCACGACACCCACCGACAAAAAGGCATAGGAATGAACATTGAACAATTAAATTTTTAATTTTTCTATTATTCTTTATGCCAGAGACGAAATCCAATGTTTTTAATATTTGGATCGGTTCACTAATGAATTCAGTTTTCAAATTTGATTCATTTTGAGGTTAGACGTTTCACTTCGACTGAAATAATATGCCGAATGAACAAAAAGTGAAGTGTCTCAAGAAGATGAGTACTAAGACAGAATTTTTCAAAACTAAATTCCTAGAAGAAGAAAGAAGAGAAGAGAAGAAGAAGAAAATAAGAAGAAAAGAAGAAGAAAAAGAGAAGAGATAAGAGAAGAGATTTCTTATGAAATATGTATCACCTTTGTACCTATTTTTTTCTGTTCTGATTTATTTCGTGTCTGTTTATATATGTGTTTACATAAATAGTAAAATAAATAATAAGTGTTAAAATAGGGTATGAAAGTTTGTATGCAATTCGTCATTTTACGGCTTGTAGTATTAACATGCATGTTCCTATTTCCACGTAGAACGATCGTCATCTTAGTCTAAAGGAAACCAGTGCACCGGTAGATGCATCGTTGCCTATCCACCTGGCCTAATCCGTTTGTCAAGTCTTGTGAGGCTCAAAGGTACCCTTTGCGTCTCCTGTTTGAGTCAATTGAGTATCCTGGAAGCATTCGTATATGAAACAGGTGCAAGGCTGCTACCCGGTGTGACACTTCAGTGCCTACTGATACCGAAGCCATTAGGAACATTATGCGAACTTCAACAAAAAGTTCGCTTAACAAAAGATAACATAACACAAATAGCTAGACACCTATGTGTCTATTTGTGTTATGTTACCTTTTCACGCCAAACCACTGAACAGATTTCGATAAAATTTGGCAGATGGATAGATTGCATCGCGGGGAAGGATCTAGGATAGTTTTTATCACGATATTCCCACGAGATCGACACTTATGCGGGTAAAACCGCGGGGTGCTGCTAGTATAGCGTATAAATCAGCGCCGTTTGGGTCATTGGTTATCATAATATTATGTCAATGTTATATAACAGTTTTAATACTGCAAGGAGAATGACTACCAATGACAAGTGACTCTTTACAAAGAAAACGTTGTTGACAAATAAACGACGTGATACTCTGACAAATATACCTACTTTTCTTGCTTTCTTTGCATGATAGGATTTTAATTATGAAACAGCTATAAAAATATTGGTAAATTAAACCTATCATCTTATTAATAAGTAAGTACTTAAGTCAATAGTAATGTCAGTGTAACTGTACTTTTTTTCTTCTGTGGTGTAACCATATTTTTTGTTTTATAACATAATACGTTAAGAAATATATATTATTATATATTTATACAGCGTTAATGGATAGTCGGTCAGCGTAAATGAGTAAAATTTTCTTAACTTTCTTTACAATAATTAATTTGTGTCATATTTTTCTAACCGCGTCTCCTCGCCGCCGCCGTGACGTAGAAGCGAGAGGGGGTGGTCCGTTGGCTTTTTGCTCTCCTACATTACTTAGAGACCGAGCACATTGTTTGCTGAGCGGGGCAAACACAAAAATAAATTTTGTCCCCAAACAAAGTGTTGATGATATTCTGAGAAAGTGTCATAAAACGATATGAAAACGTGGGTTTGCTCTGCATTTTGAGGTACCTATCTAATTTATATGCAGAACATAACAGACTTTCAAATTTAAAAATAAAAAGGAACCTTAAATTAGATTTTTTCATTTTCATTCGTGTAGGTATCTCAAAACGCAGGCCAAATATGCCATTTTGTTGTATCAATTCATTAATAACACATTTATCAGCATATTCCACGATTTATTCCGGTCTGATCCCCTGAATCCCCTCCACCCCCCCTCCTCGATCCCCTGTGTGGATGGTAGATTCACACACGCAAGTCTAGTCCAGGCAAAGTCAAAGTCAAAGCATTTATTTCAAATAGGCACATAAAAGGCACTTTTGAACGTCATAAATTACAACGAATATAATTGATTCTAGTCGTCGTCTATTCCAGTCTATCGGAGATGGACGCTGATGGCTGCAACAGTTTTAGCCGTTGAATTTGTTTTTGTTCTAATAAAATATTAGATTTTTTATTTGAACCTGAAGACACCGATTTATTAAGGAACAAATTTTATGTTGAACCACTGAACGTGTAGTTTTTTGCCCTATCGTTTTGTAACCGTTTCAATATCGTTTTTGTAACAAACAACAGAAAAAAGAGCAGCAATCTCGAGTACAGTGTAAATAGCCGCAGTAACAATACACTCTGCAAATGTAGCTTTAATAACTTCAGAACATACAATAAGCAGCCTTATGGTTACGAAAATAAGGACTATGAGCAAAGAAAACAAGTCTTTGGATGAAATAAGAAGGTGGGTTTAAACTGCAATTTTAAAGTTACAACTTATCTCTGCGCATTTTATGTTTTGCGGGATGAGCGGATTCACGAACTGCATGAATATTGTCATGTAGGGGTTTAAGTTAAGAAAATGTCTGCTGGAAATTTGCTTTTCCTAAGGATTTGCTTCCCCTAAGGATTACAACGACTGGTCCTACGTTGTTCGCATCCAGAGTACCCCATGACCTTCACCAGCTCGGTCCACCTTGGAACCTTATAACGCTGCGGCTTCTGGAACGCGGTCACCACTCGAAGACTCGGTCCAATCGGCTGTCCACCAATATCATATTTTAGGCCTGTCGGAAGTTTTTACACCCATAGGTACTTATAGTAAGGAAAGCTGAAATTAAAGAATAAAACGGGTCAAAAGTAAACTTTAATACCTAATATATGTTGAAGAATACCCAACCCTTTTCTTTCGCAAAAACACCCTCAACGTACTATAGTGATGTTTTTTTCAAGACGGGATGTCTCGCGGCAAGTGAAAGATTGTCCATCATGTCACATATTTTTCCAAGATGTGAAACAACAATACAGTATACGAAAAATTTATATTACCTATGGACAGAAAGCCCCTTTTCGCTAAACTGAACATACAAACGATATTATTATTATGCAACAAGACCTGGACCTGGCAAACGTAAAAGAGAAAACAAAATAATATTTTATTTCAACAGAACTGAACTGTACTGCAATTTATTATGTTTCCTTCGAAGATATATTCTCTAAGGGTTTGTACTCATTGTATTGAGGTAAACGTACGTGCCTGCGTCAAAACATTAAAGCAAATGCGACTTTCGGTACTACGCCATAGGCTTTAAACGCTGCCAGGCGCACGAGGCTCATGGTTATCAATGAGAGTGTGAGCGTGAGCGGCGGGCGTATCAAACCTGTGTATGGAGATTCCATTCTAACCAAAACCGTTTTGGTGCTATGGGCGTCTGTAACCTAAGAAAATTGTGACACGGTCTTATTCCTCAGAAATCGATGTCCACCATCACTAAAACATAAGGAAACTAGATTCGCTGTGTGCATTATATATGTTCGGAGTGTTACGAACCCAATCCGGGAGTTTTATTTCCCGATACGCGATGTATTGCTTCGATCCACTTTGGGAATGTTTTTGTTACTCCGAAATTCCTGAAGGGCTCAGTTGATTAGTTGATATGATTCTTAAGACAATAGACAGTATATGGATTGTTTGAATGATGAAATGGCTAGAAAAGGAGTGACTACTGAGATAGTGGCTACTTTAAAAATGAAGCAGAAGACATGTTTTTCCACGGCCAAATAAGAGAAAGGCAAGAGAACGATTATTGTTCGTCGAATCGTTGAGCTCCTTAAGTCTTGAGTTGAGCAGTACGATTTCTGACAAATGCGTGCACTGACTGGACAGGTCCTCTCAATGTGTGTGGTTCTTTCCTCAAAAGACCATCTCAGACATCGACCTTCATGGTCTGCATATAACCTGACCAAGATTATGTCTGGACTTTAAAAGAGACTATGACCTCTGAGTTTGTTTCGGCCTTTCTTCTCAGAGTTGTCAGATAGGAAACGCCGACCTCATCTAGTTTAAAAAATATGATTGACGTGTAAAAGTGTTTGTGCAAACCTACTTACAAAAATAAAATCATTTATCATTTATCACTGGTAAGCTCAAAACAGTTGGTAATATAAATCATCCCATGTAGCTTACCATTTATCGGTGGGCAGGAGTCCAGGTAGTACCCCCTTTGCCACTGCGGAACCTAACTATACCAACTGTTATTATCAAAATTCTAATGCCACATTGCCACATCAACGGATTATATGCGAAATGTAGGCTTGGCTTGCTTTATACAGGCGTATAAAGTACGCCAGGTCTTATGCATATCAGGCGATATGCTTTAAAAATTACCTATCCTACTTCCTACTAATATTATAAACGCGAAAGTTTATGAAGATAGATGGCCGGATGGATGTGTCTTGTTACTCTTTTATGCGAAAACTTCTGAACGGATTTGGATGAAATTATAACCAGGATTAATACAAGAGTTATTTTTTATCCCGGCATTCTCACAGGCTCTAAACTTATGCAGGTGAAACCGCGGGGCGCTGCTAGTAAGAAATATAAGAACACGGAATTTCCGTTGCGTTATTTCGAATTGTGCATCGCTCCACTCATGATCATCAGCTGCCGAGCTTTTTCCCATGTATGTACGTTGGGGTTGGCTTGCACACGGGTCGATCGATCAGGTTATGCTACGCTTACGGCGGTCGGTCCGTGGATGGGTGACCATCTTTACATACTGACATGCTTTCCAACGCACGGAGGCGTCCCTCCGTGCGTTGGAAAGCACGTTAAGGTGCTTGCTCTCCGCTGTCATTCTTGGATCTTTGTCGGTTACGGGTCGTCAGAAGCCTAAAAATCTGACAACTAGTCTTACCGAGGGGTATCGTGTTACCCAGTAACCGGGTTTTTGAGGTCAGCTTGGCCGTCGCTCCATGTATAATACTGGTATTCAGCTGCATCCGGTTAGACTGAAAACTGACCCCAATATAGTTGGGAAAAGGCAAGAGATTGAGATAGAGATATAGGATTGGTTAGGGTTTTACATGGAGCGACTGCCTATCTGACCTTCATAACCCCGTTACTGGGTAACATGCTGCTGGTTGATAGCACTCCGCGTCCACGAATTATTTAAAAAAGTAGAAACTTCCACAATATTGTTTTGGCTAACTAATTTCCTTGGTATAACGTTATGAGTAGGTAAAACCAGCTCCTGCTGTACAAATATGAGGCGAACACAAACAAAACGTTAAATTGGCAAAAATGTACAAAGGTATACAATAATACTCGGGTTCCGCAGCTCTGAAATTAGTATTATGACTGCACTGTGCATACATTCCTCCTAAAATGAGTACACATACGGAAATGACTTTGTGTTTGTTTATTTTCTATTAAATTTTGAAGTTGTTTAAATGTAGTTTAATATATTATATGCAAACGAAGAATATTCCTTCAGTTTGTAGTAGGTGTTGAAAAGGGCGAGGCGTAGTTTGCAATGGTTTGACTGAAAAAAACTTTCATTTATTTATGTTTACCTACTTTGATCTAAGAACCGTTAGTATATTATTCTATTTCGCCTTAGTCAAAATCGTAGGAAGGATGGAAAACGTCGACCTTTACTTGATTATTTAAAAAAAAAAAAAACGTGTAAACGTGATTCTGATATCCTATTTACAGAATAGACAATTTCATTTCATTTCGTATGATAATCGTAAATCGTATCATTTCAGCCGAAAGACGTCTACTGCTGGACATCCCCCAAGGACCTCCGCTTCAACCGGTTCTGTGCTTCCCGCATCCAGTAAATTCCTGCGACCTTCACAAGGTCATCAGTCCACCTTGCGGGAGGCCTTCCAAAGCTACGTCTTCCGTCTTCTCCATTTCGTAAATTAGGAATTAAATAACGTTAAATTTATATACCAATATTTCTTATAAGGCATACATCAGTTTTTAGTAAGGAAATAATTTTGTAGGACAAAAATTATTTCCATGACCGTTTTCTCTTTCGTCCCATGGAACTCCAAAAATGTACAAATTGAACGCGTGACGTAACGAAAACAGCGGCGGTATATGAAAATGAAATATTTCCCAATTTCATCGATCACTGTATGTGTGCCATTCGCAATTGATAGCGGGTTGAGGCATGTGTTTGACGCGTGGTTTTACTTGCTTTTCAATTTTATTTTTTTTGTTAAAGTTTTGGATCGCGCTCTTTGGTTTCGAATTAAACATTCTGACATATTTCTGACCAATGATATATCGATATCAGTTCATTTTTTATGTGTTCAGTCTGTTGCCTATCGTAGTGGAGGTCATTTTGGGTAATTAAAACAGTAATATACTATCAAAATACAACCCTTTTCTTGTTTATTATGTCTAAGGCAAACCCAAAAATTTGTTATTTTAGGACAAGAAAACCAAACAATTTTGACGTCGTAGAAATAAACAAAGATAATTTTGGACTCGGTTAGTCCTTCAAAGTAAATAAAATTAATTCAATAATGCACCGTTCCCTAAAGTTGGGGCCATTAAAATGGTGAAACAGAGAAAGGTGGCGATAACTATTCTCAATTGTTTTTTAACTGAAAATGTCAACCTACTTACATTGACGAACCATATTATATTGGCGATGTCATTAAAAGGTCAGGTTTGTTTTGACCGAAATCAGTGCTTAAGGAAGAATAGATTTATGATAATATACGAATGAACCTACAATCCTTGCTTGCTATTTTTAAAGATCTTAGCTCGTTGTTTCTGCCTACACCACACATGGAAGAAAGGCATATTTAAAAGGCAATGATAACATAAAGCCTTCTCATCATCATCACTTAAGCTGAAAGACTTCCACTTCTGTACGTCATCTACCGCAAGCTTCGCCACATCGACCGGTCCTGAGCTTCTAGCGATCAGCGGATTCCTTCGGCCTTCCCACATTGTTGGAGGACTTTCAACGCTACGCCTTCAGGTATGCCTGAATATGTGTATGTGATGTTATGTTATAATATATCATGTTGCTGCAATAGTAAAGAAAGAAAGAAAATACGTTTATTTGCGGCAAACATGACGTACCCGCAAATATCTCACACCCGCTTACTTCATGGCCACAAGATTTCTCCCCACAAACGCATACCCGTCCAGACGATGATAACATAAAGCGTGTAATGGATTAAAATCTCTTTGTGTTATACGTACAAAGCAGGATGTAAAAGGTTGTTAAAATATGCCCTGAGTTTTCTGTTCGTAATACTGCCCAATGAGGTCATGGAATGGTATCTTTGTGTGGACTGCACACTGGTATTGTATTTCCAATTTCGCTTATTAATGGGGATGCGCCAGGTAGGTAGCCTGTGAAATTCTCTTACGTTTTTTGCAGTTTGCTGGTCAGTATCAGGTTTTATGATGAACAAAATATGAAACCCCGAAACTAATGCCGCCATCTTGATTTCGTCAACGTCATTCTAGCGCTTAACAATCCTTGAGGCAGTTCACGTACGGATTAATAAAGGACAAACCATTATCTTTTTCTTCAAACAGGAATATACTGAATAGGCATAATAAAATGGATAAAAACAAAGAATGGGGAATATTGCTCAATTACGTACCTACATAAAAAGGTGAGTCTACACTCCTGAAAAATCTTCGTGTTTTTTATTAAATGTTATGTATTTTTACATCACATCAAGCCTTAAGTGCTTTTGGATTCACATCATTGTCTTTGGAAAAGATGAAAATTTTCTGTAACATGTCTAATGTCAAGACTGTTTTTGTCATATTTTTAGTTTAATTTTTATATATTGGTTTGAAAGGAAAAATCTGTCATTTAAATCTCGCATGTATTTAAATTATATCAATTACTAGCTTTTTCCCGCGGCTTCGCCCGCATGAAGGTCGGAAATTATCCCACGGAAATGTATTACCGGGATAAAAGTATCCTATGTTGTTAATACATGTTCTTATAAACTATCTGTTTGCCAAATTTCATTCAAATCCTATTAAAAGCATAATACTAATTATTGAAATACTATCGTGAATTCATGTAAGCCTAGTACTTTTGAAGTGAAAACTTCTTTAGCGGCGCTGTGTACTTTTTTTGGAATGGGTAAAAACTTCTAAATTCGCGTCAGGTCACGTGACCCTGATCGAAAATTCGTAAGACGTAAAACGTCAGACGTAAAACGTAAGACGCGCGTTGTTGAGGACAGCGCCATCTATGCACATCGGGAAGAACTACGAGGGCCTCGCGTACTAACGTCAGACGTAAAACTTAAGACGCGCGTTGTTGAGGACAGCGCCATCTATGCTGAGTGACGTATCGGATGCCAAGTTAGCCCGTGCTTCTTGCGGTCGTTCTATAGTATATAAATAAAAATAACGCAGTTAGCGGAAACTATATATTACAAAAAGTTTTAATATACAGTGATTCATAATCTACAACGTTATCCAGTGTCGAAGTACAGTGTATGAAACACAATTACATTTTAAACTTAAAACTATAATACAGTGACTAAAATCTACCCTAAACAAAAATAAATAAAAAACATTCAGTGAATCCGTTAAAGAAATCTTATTGTTGAAGTGTTGTCGAAGAGTGAACGCAAAGTCTGTTTACCCCTGTGTCGACTTATGGTGTCGTTATACCATAGCACTACATAAAACCATAGTACGCATTATTGGAAAAAGCGCCATCTGTTGAGACGGTTTAGAACCACGGAAAAGATCGATAACTCAACCAATATTGTACGAGGATCAACAAACATGCCCGTAGCTGTGTGGTGGTTGCGCAAAATTTATATCGCCGACAGATGCCGCTAAATGCTGTCGCTGCAATGCTTTGTATCACCGAGTTTGCGTAAACTTGCCTAATTTGGGTTACATTACACCCACCTGGGGCTGCCCTGAGTGCGTTAAAAACGTGATAAGGGACAACAAGGCGGAGACACCTGTTCGGGGTAGGGCAGATTCCGTGCAGGCGGAGGAAAAGAGCCCGGAGGAGCTCATGGATACCAGCCTACTGAGTACGAGTAACAACGCGCTGGATACCACTATCCACTTCTCCCCTGGCATGGCTGATGAGCTACGCTTGTTTAAGGAGGAGATGCGGGCGGAGTTCCGTCTAATCCACCAGGAGTTCGAGCAGCTGCGTACGGAGATGGTTGTTCTAAATGAATCCATAAAAGCGTCCAATGAAAGAATGGACAATCTGGAGTTAAGGGTGAACGCTCTCGAGCTTAAATTGGAGCAGAAACTCATACCAGAGGGGGGCGGAAATATTGAGAACACCATCGCTGAGCTGAGATGCCAATTGAATGAGCGGGATCAGGAACTCCTATTAAATGATGTCGAAGTATCCGGAATCCCTGAAAATAATGATGAGAGCACCCTGCACCTTGCAAAGGTTGTCGCCTTAAAACTCGGTGTCGACCTCGATGAGAGGGACATCGTGCATGCTGAACGGGTCGGCTCCACGCACCGTAACCGTGTCGAGAACACGGACGGCTCCATCTCTGCTGAGCCCGCTGCGCAGCGGCCGCGGAGTATATCTGTCCGCTTCGCACGGCGCACGACGCGCGATGCACTACTGCGCGCAGCGCGAGTTCGCCG
The DNA here is from genome assembly GCA_927399505.1 of Luperina testacea. Taxonomy (NCBI): domain Eukaryota; kingdom Metazoa; phylum Arthropoda; class Insecta; order Lepidoptera; family Noctuidae; genus Luperina; species Luperina testacea. Next base: position 1,591,116 of record OV656757.1, read on the forward strand.
TGGCTTAAGTACAGACGACCTTGAAGTGAGTGGGCCGTCAGCATCGCGCCGTGTTTACATCAATGAGCGTCTCACTCGCGTAAACCGCCAGCTATTTTATCACGCTCGTCAGGCAGGGAGTCAGCACAACTGGAAGTATGTGTGGACAAAAGACGGAAGAATTTTGGTTCGCAAGGAAGATCGCCAAAAAGCAGAAAGAATTAGATGCCTTGAAGATATATCTAGAATTTTTGGTTAATTAGCGGTTTGCACTGCTTTTATCTCAAGTTGAGCGACCAAACATGTATTTCATCGTTTCACTCCACACAGCTGGCTATTATGGGCGCTGTCAAATTGTTTTCTTTGTTACTCTGTTGTTTACATCCTAAATATTTATATTTTTTCCTTTTGCGTTCTGTGTGTGTATTTCTTACGGAGCGGTGTGTGTCTTCTGCGGCAACAGATTGGAACCTAATCGGATCACAACGTAAGTGTACTTATAGATCGAGTATTAATGATCTCTTACTTTACCTACTGTTCTTCTTCATAATTATTTACGGCAATTTAATTGTGTATTACATGGACTACTTGATTTATAAAACAGAAACAGACGATTTTTTTAAGAAACACATGAATAGTTTTTATAATCCAATTATACCTATTTATAAAATCAAATTATACCTATATACCAATCATATTATTATTATACCTATTTACAAAAACAAATTATATCTATTATACCTATATACTCATAAACACATTATTATTGTACCTATTTACAAAATGAAATTGATAATTATTGATATAATGACTAGTTTTAATAATCCTATTATACTTATTTACAGAATCGAATTATACATATTACATTTTACAATTATTACTGATACAGAATTATTATTTACAACATTTATTAATCACATTGTCTATTTTAAATTTGTACACGAGTTTTATTTATTCGCATTACATGCCTCCATACATACTGCATTCAGCCATTGTTTTTTAGTTGCCGGAAGTGTCCACAAAGTTGCTTATTTTTATGATATACTTGTGAAAATATTAATATATTGCTGCGCATTTAGGAAAAACAGAACATTTAAACATGCTTGGAAAATACTTAAAAGTCGGTTTTTTAAATGTGGGTTCCCTTGGCACTAACCATGATGACTTTGTAGCTGCAGTGGAAAGGCATTCCTTCGATGTAATGGCAGTCAATGAGACATGGCTACGACCTGGCGAGGAGGGGCGTGCGCCTAATGTGCCAGGCTACCGTCTGCGACATACGCCACGACCGGCGGCGGTGCACGGAGGCCGAGGGGGCGGGGTGGGGTTTTACCTTAAAAGAGGACTGACCGTTCGTAATCTGTCTACCCCAATTGGCCCCAAATTCGAAGCGATTGAGCAAATGTGGATCACCCTCACTATAAATGGAAATAAAATCGCCGTAGGCACAGCGTACCGCCCCCCACGGTTAGACTTGGACCTCTTCCTCGATGCTGTCACTGAGGCTATTACTTCCCTAGCCAAGTGTGATTACTATGTACTACTGGGCGATTTTAATGTCAACTTACTGGTCACTAATGGTCAAACAAAGAAAGTACATGATTTTTTAAATAGTTTGAGCCTTAGGCAATTGGTTGACTCCCCCACTCATTTCACAGAACACAGTGAAACACTAATCGACCTAGTGTGCACCAACCTCAATTACAGAGGAGTTTCTGTTGAGGCTTTTGGCTCACTAAATGGCCATTCACTTATTGCTTGCGAGTTCAGCATCAGGCGTAGCAAGTATAAGCCTCATACAGTTACGTACAGACCTATTAATCAAATTGATAAAGGAATGCTTAAAAGTGATATAACGCACATGGCTTGGGATAACATCTGTGAATTGCATAACGTAAATGAAATGGTTGAGAGATTTAACAAAAACGTCCTAACTATTTTTGATGCTCATGCTCCAGTTAGGAAAAGTATAATTAAAGAACCGTCTTATCCGTGGATAACTGACACAATAAAAGTTATGATGAGCTTGAGGAATGACGCCCTGGCCACGTATCGTAAAGCGAAATCGGAGTCTAAACATACCTACTATAAAGAACTAAAATCTCTTGTTACCAGCTCCTTATTTAAAGAAAAAGTTGCTTATTTCAATTATAATATAAATGACAAAATAAAAGATCCCAAGCACCTGTGGAAAAACTTAAAAAATACTATATTGCCAGCTAAGCGGATCTGCGATCTCCCTTGTTCCTTGAGAGATGCAAATCAATTAAATTGCCATTTTCTAAGTGTGCCTGGCAATCCAAATTGTAACTTATCACAGCGTGTTTTTTTTGAGTCTAACCGTTTTAGCGATGCAACTTTCACTTTACAGCCAGTTAGTGAGGAACAAGTTCTGCGATATTTTGGGCAACTGAAATCCAATGCTGAAGGCTGCGATAACATTACTTTGAATATGCTTATGTTAACCCTTCCGCAAACGCTAAAAGCCATCACGGACATGGTGAACTACTCAATTGTGTCTTCAACGTTTCCCGACATCTGGAAAGTGGCAATTGTCCGACCAATCCCGAAAATAACTAACCCTACTGAACTAAAAGACCTCAGACCAGTAAGTCTTCTACCTTGCCTGTCAAAGATATGTGAAAAAGTAGTATGTCAGCAGGTATCTCATTACCTAGAAAATAATAATATTCTACCGGAACTACAGTCAGGGTTCCGTAAGCAGCGTGGCACTTGTACGGCTCTGTTGGATGTGACAGACAACATTCTTGCTGCACAGGACAAAGGCCTATGCACGCTTCTAGTCCTGCTTGATTTTTCGCGGGCTTTTGACTGCATTAACGTTGATCTGTTCTTAGCTAAGCTGAAGTACTATGGATGTGACCAAAAAACAATAGACTGGTTTCACAGTTACCTCAATAACCGCGAACAACGTGTGGAAATACGTTTGAGCGATGGCACAACCCTTATCTCGTCACCAGTCTGTGTAAATAGGGGTGTCCCGCAAGGCTCCATACTGGGGCCCATAATATTTATTTTATATTGCGCGGACATAATAAAAACTGTACAGCGTTGTAGATACCATATTTACGCTGATGATATACAGGTATACATCTCGTTCAAGCCTGACGAACATGAAAGAGCTTTAAAAGATCTGAACGAGGACCTTGATAGGATAGCATGCTGGGCAGACAATAACGGTTTAGTACTTAATCCTACTAAAACCAAATACATGCTACTTGGAACCAAGCACCAAATAAATGCTGTACCTTCAAGGCTCAATGTTACTTTATTGGGTGAGTTGGTCAGTCGAGTCAGTGAGGCGCGAAATCTGGGTCTGTACATGGACGCTGAGCTGAGGTACGAGGGTCACGTGGCAGAGTCAGTACGCAGCTGCTTTTATAGGCTCAAAGTCCTGTACAAAATAAGGCCGTATCTGTCGGAGGAGCTGCGTATTCGATTGGTTGAATCCCTAGTACTGTCTAATTTAAACTACGCGGATACCGTTTTCGGACCTAGGCTGCTGGCAAGAACTGAGCGACTGATTCAGAGAGTACAAAACGCCTGCGCACGATTTTGCTTCTCAGTCCCGCCTAGAAGCCATATAACACCTTTTTTAAATAAACACTCCATTCTTAAAATGAAATTACGTCGCAAGTTACACTTAGCGTGTCTAATGTTTGGGGTTATTAAGCATAAAGAACCAGCTTATCTATACAAAAAACTAAGCTGGATCGCTAGTAGGAGAGAATGCGCGATCAGACAGTGCTCCCAGCAACTCTCTACAGAAGTGCACAAGACGGCCGCCTTCAGAGGCAGTTTCAGGTATGCCGCATCCAAATGCTGGAACAACATTCCCCCGCCGATAAGGAATATAAAATCACTTGGTACCTTTAGAAGTAGATTGCGGCAGTATCTGATTGACTCTCAGAAAGAACTGGGCTTGACCGTCATAAACACGTCCATAATATAGCACATGGCTGGGGCTCTGCTCCACACATGTTTGTCTACACGTATCCTGTAAACAAATATTGAGACAACTGTGCAAAACGAAACGCATGTAACATAGGTATTACAATAGAAAATATATAAGCAATTATGCTATACTCACTGTACATAATTATTATAAAACCATAACATAACAATATATGTATTATTATACACCAACATGTAAACTCGTACACATACACACTTAAAAACCTAAACTAGTCATTCATTACATAACATATTATTAACTACATTATGATAATCAAGTAATCCAGTAGACACTACACAAATAATGATTAAGTTTAACATTTCAAAATCTTTCTGTCGGTTTTTAAAAGCAAGTCAACTGTGGGTACTTACCACCTTTATAATATACGCGCCGCACTATGTAGGTATCATTTTGTTGAAACTCAGATGTGTCTTCTCGACATCCGTGTGTCACTAACGGGATGCAGCAGAATACCAGCGTCAGGTATTATACCTGGCATATGCTGAGCTGGACTCCCATTTGGTGCAACCATAAGACACACACCGCCCAGTAGTGATCGACCGTTATAGACGTTTATGAGTTAAGTGTCTATGGGTCAATTTATCTTTTAAATGTTTGTTATTTTTAATTTTTTTTTTTCTTAACTTTTTGGATGTTTTTAATACCTGTATTTGTGTCTTTTGTTGCACTGAATAAACGATTTATCTATCTATCTATCTATCTATGCACATCGGGAAGAACTACGAGGGCCTCGCGTACTAACTACGTAGTTCATCCAACAACGACGAGATGGCGCTGAACCACGGATATATAACTGTGTGCTTATTTGTAAATCTGAATAAATTCCTTTCACGAGAAGAATAAACCAGTCACTTTGGTCATCATACCTGATTTGCAAAAAACCCTATAAAATAAGGAACACACCTTAACACGCGTGTTTTGTTTATAAGACGATTCACAAAATACACTCGTAATTGTTCAAGTTTTCACTTCTGTCGGCACTACCGGAGTGCCAGTTTTTTTTTTAGAATGTCTACTGCTCAGAAAGTCGGTTCATGTTTCAATCATGACTCTAAAGACACGTAACGCCATCTAGCGTCCTAAAGCAATTGTAATCGTCGAAAGTTATTGTTCCTTTCCACGGGAACAGTATTTTATTTTTCTATATGAAAGGTACCATTATGTCCTTTTCTATGCTCCTGACAACGTTTATGCAAAATTTCACGATGCTCGGTTCAGCGGATTTGGCGTGACAAGGTAACAAACAAACTTACTTTCGCATTTATAATATTAAGTTAGGATTGAATGGGTATTTTATTGAGTACGTTATGATACGTTTATACTTTGTTTTTTGCACATTAAGAAATGACATTGACAAATAAAGACTCATTGATTTCCTGGCTAATATAAAAAAATCCTTCAAGTGTCCTAGAAAAGGAATGTTTAAAATCCTAGAACAGTCCCCTTCGTAAATCCCTTCAGTTCTCTATCATTCCCGGTCCCGTCGCCACACCATTCATTTGAAGTAAAAAATTAAGTTCTCGCAGTATCCTTGGCAGTTTTTCATTGAATACCGCAACGACAGTGTCACAAAGGGTCCCAGTAAAGCGAACCCGCATAAATCGCTATATGTCATCTCTATTCCTTTTGTTCGCAACAAAACTTCATTTTGTTCTCGAAACCAGCTTAGAATGGACCCTCTGCAATTTGTCTCCAGGCCTAACAGAGGTTTAAATATACTGGTTCCGAAAATAAATTAATCGGGTATACAGGTATTTCAGTTGGTAGCTATTTCGGGTTGTTGTTTGTACAAGAATTTGTATTCATTAGTATAACATTTATAGTCCTATAAGTGTTATACTAATGAATACAAATTTTCATGTAGGTAAATCAAAAATTGAACAAAAATAAAATAACAGTTTTTATAGGTACATTTACCTGAGGGCTTACAAGGCTAAGTAGCAGCCACACGGGTCGCTTGATCAGGTTAAGCTACGCTTGCCGCGGTTAGTCCGTGGATGGGTGACCATCTTTACATACCAAGACCCGTCATTCGTGGATCTTTGAGTCTTTACGGGTCGTCAGAAGCCCGAAAGTCTGACAACCGGTCTTACCAAGGGGTTTCGAATTACCCAGTAACTGGGTTGTGGAGTTCAGATAGGCAGTCGCTCCATGTAAAATACTGGTACTCAGCGGCATCTAGTTTAGACTGGCTGAAAAGACTAGTCGGGTGATGATGATAGGTACACTTACCTACAATATCAAGATTCATAAATTATGATTAAATGAAATAATTGTATGCCTTTTATTATTAGGTATTAATGCAGTGAAACCCCATGAGTTTACATTTCCCTGCTAGATTACTAAGACTAAAAGGCTGCGTCATCATACTCCACTAGTTATTAAAGTCTCGTTAGGCATTTTGACAAGACATTTAAAAATTAACATAATAACTGTTGCAGTTTTTAAAAGTAGAGTAATACTAGATTATTCACTAAGGGGATAAAGCAGTGTCTTAATGTCGCGGGCGCTATTTTGAATCCTGAACGTAACGAAGGATGTTAGGGCTCCCGAGCGTAGCAAGGGAACTCTGACTTAACTCCTGAGCGAAGCGAGGGAGGTAGGTAGGAAATAGGTAGGTATAAGATAATAAAGGTAGCTTTAAGGTTTTAGATAATACTCAATCAAGAAAAAAATCTGTTGAAGACTTAAGAAGTATTATTTATTTATTTAAACTTTTCGTACAAAGGCGGACTTAATGCCAAAAGGCTTCTTCAAACAGGCGCGACACGACACGCGACACAAAGGCACCGCATGTCGCGCAACGAGCGGTGCTTTAGTGTCGCGCGGAGCCTTTAGGCATTCTCTACCAGTCAACCAAGGGTGGTGAAGAGATTGTGTGGCAGGTGCTTTGGTATTAATTCTAGCTTAGCCGATGGTAGCGTATTGTCAATGGCAATTTAAATGCAGTCGGCTTAAAATTCGGCTGCGTGTTTAGCGTAGAGATATTTTTTATCGCTCATAATAAGTAACAATAACAAACGCAAAGTCAAAAACAAAACGTTTGATGTAATTAATCCCGGCTATGCAGAACCGGCTACAATGACATCTCACCCCACAATCGAGAGAGGAGGGGGGGTGAGCACAAAAACTCCAATTATTTCACGTCAATTCTGATTCGATAACGTTTGTTCTCGGTCCAACGCTAATTAAGAAGTTTCGATGGGTCCAGATAAAACTTTCTAAGTTAGTATTGATGTTCTCACTTACAGTATATTCGAATCCTTGTTTCCAAATGATGGTATTTCACATTAAACGAATATCAACTGAGTTATGTTGATTTCAGATTAACTAGTACAATTGAAAAAGTTATAAGAATGTTTGAAATTCTAACGCAAGCTGAACTTTGATGTAGGATTATTCTACCTATGGGTATTAAAGTTGTTTTCCCAAAAAGACATATTTGTTTATATGCTTGGAAACTAAATCGCGAACGCAGTATACATTCAAACGCTTTTTGGACTTATTTTTATGTCTGAAATGTGCCTTGGATTACGTTGAGATTTTTAGGGCGGATGTTTGTTTCTGACAGCTGTAGATCCTAAAAGGAATCAGGTACCTAGCCATCAGGCTACTTCAGCCTAAAAGCCATCAAAAAGAATCATTCTTTTGATGGCTTTTAGGCTGAAGTAGTCTTACAAGTAATTATTGTTTAGGATTATTTTGACGTGACAACGTCTAATAAATCGATGAAGCTGGCTGCACACACGAAAAAACATGACTCATGTAGCGTTACCTCGCGGCCTTGCTCTGTAGCGTTGCTGCCGCGCACGCTGCCGAATCGGCCTCCGCGTTCGGCAATTTCATTAATGTTTTGTTATGACGTTGTCACGTTAAACTATCGTCCGTAAACCGACATTACAGACAACCGATTTTTTATGTTTTGGGAGGCGTGCCAAGGGCCAAAGCCAACTCGCAGAGGCCCCTTAGAAATGTTAAATGATGAGGAGACGCAAACCGACAATTATCCCTATATGCACTATGCAAGTGCACCCAAGGATAATCCCTGGTTGGTGTAGGACTATAGCAAAACATGGAAACAAAATATATTGGGCTATGGGTTTGGGTGGCTGTAGTGGTTACTTTGAACTGTAGCGGTATCTACAACGCCACAAGCAAACAACGCGTTATACTGACGTCACGCAAATCCTGCATCTCACAAGCAGAGTTTACCGCGCAACTAGCATAGATACAACGGCCCGACATGAACCATCGGGCAGTTGCCCGCCAGACACAACACCCGTCTGGTTGGAGGATCCTCCCTTTTCTATAGAGTATGAGTGAACTTTACACCCTGTTTCTCATACCTCTATAGAACTATAGAAGGACTATACATATATAATGTTATCCTTTTATGATTCTGCCAAAGTGACCTTTTTAGGCCCCCAGAATCTGAATAATTTTGAAGGATATTGTTAATCCATTGCTTCATATGTTCGAAATTTGTCTGTTCAACAAACGTTAATAACGCAATGAATGTTGTTGAACTGCAAAATGAAAGCCATTCCTACTGTTAGTATGTTACGTAAATACCCCGGTGGTGAAGATCGCGGGAATCCGTGAATGCGCGAAGCGAAGTACAATGCGTGCCACGAAAGATGAGACTTGACACACCACGTGGTTTGACATGCGCAGTACACGATTTTAGGTATCTTTAGCGGTATGAGGTCTGAGTGCGGGACGGGACCGGACGTCATAGGGACGGCGGAAAGAGCGGGGGAGGCGGGGTCAAGTCTCATCTTTCGTGGCACGCATTGTACCGGTCGATGTGGCGGCGCTTGGGGGAGGCCTATATCTAACAGCGGACATCTTTTGGCTGAAATCAGGCAAGCTGAAACCAAATAATTGGTTGAAATATTGAAATGATAGTAGTTGTCTGAGTCTTTGGTCAACTGGACCCACTCGAAATGGACCCACGGGATCACTCAAACCAATCACATTTTAAATAGGTCGACTGGACCCACTGCCCAATTTCATCAATAGTACAGTCACGGAGTAAAGAAAGAAAGAAAGAAATTACATTTATTTAGCACAGACTAAAATACACACAATACACTAGATAGGTAGTTAGATAATAGTCGTACATCAGATAGAAATAAAAAGTGCAAAGCCCAATGCAAGAAATTAGCAGGAAAGCCGAACCTTTTAGTTTTATTTCTATGACGTAAAATACACTAATATTACCTATTCAATTAGGTATTTACTGGATTTCATGTACAACAGTATTTTACACGATCAAAATAATATTACCTACACTGGCCCTCGATGGTCAATATTACGGTAAATCGATTTACCAACACAAATATAAAATACCCTATTATGCAAATACACTAAAATTGAATATCGGTAACCGATAACGTGAAGGGTATACGAAAAGGTAGCTCTTAGCTTAAAATGAAGTATATATTTTATAGTAGTGTGACTAGTTTGTACTGACCCCTGCTGTGTAGAGAAACAGGTAGAAACAAGATACCATTTCAGAAGCAAATGCTATAGTTCACAGGATACAGAAATAGTACATTACGATACGTGTGACTTAAGAAGGGTGCTAACACCGTGCATGAATAGACTACTTAAGTCACGCGTATCTTATACTATTTTACAGCTCTTTTGACCCGCACTTAATTTACGCTTTTCTGTGTGGAAATGTACTACTTAAGTCACAGAAGAGTTACGTTATGTATTACCTTAGTAGGTACACCCATATTTTGGCCAGTTATGTTTAAGTCCCATGCAGTAGGGTGCGAGCGTATAGCCATTAACTGGGCAGGAAACCAGACTCCTTGCTGCTACAGAGAAGTTCCTCATAGAAAAACCCAATACACTTTGTCTTTGGGGAACGAAACCAGGAGCTCAAGGTAGGTCAAGTATATTGACACTAGTTGAGGTAAATATGTAGTACTAGCTGCGCGGTTTAAGCCGCGTAAATGTCGATCCCGTAGGAATATCGGGATAAAAAATAGCCTATATATTAATCCAGATTGTCAGCTACCTCCATACAAAATTTTATCAAAATTGCTTCAGTCGTTTGAGTGTGAAGAAGTAACAAACATATAAACACACACTCATAGACTTTCGCCTTTATAATATTAGTGTGATTTTTCTTGTCGAAAACTATAACATTTTAAATTTAACTCTTACGTAGAATCTAAATAAGAAGAAAAGAAGGTAAAATTTACAGGGTTCACTCGCTTAGCAAAAACAAAAATTATAAATCTGTATACATAAAACAAAGTCGGGTTAGTTACACCATTTATAACTCAAGAACGACTAGACCGATTTTTATGACTTTAGATTCATTGGATTTCTCCCCGCCCCGAATAGCAGAATGACTATTAAAACATGGATATAATACACAAAAAAAAATAACATGATTCATTTCTTATACTTGCATTTTTTGTTGGATGGAACGGCTTTTTTAATGATATCCCGAGAAAGAATTAACTGATTTCGATAATGATACTGAGGCGATACGAAGCTCGTAGAGTCAGCTAGTTGCAAATAAAAAATAGAGATAAATAACAAATCTTAGAAAGAAAGCCCGACAGGGTTCAATGCCCCTATTAACTCTAGTTGCCCGCGAAAGTATTTTTAATAGTTTGTGGATTGGTTCCAGATATTAAAGAATGGCCCAGGAACGAACCTGCGCCAAATAAGACCCTTTATCATGGTAAAAAGTTGCAAAGTGAAAATTATTGCTACTTTTAGTGTGTAAGGAAGTACTCTAGAGGACCGAAACACATGGGCGTAACCCAGGACCAGTATAATGTGTTTTAATGTTTCAAGGTTTTTTGGCATGCGAATAGAGAGAAAACTGTACAACACATACAAATAAAAAACGGGTCAAGTACGTGCCGAACCACACACATTGAAGGATTCCGTAGTTGGTATGAACATTTATGCAGGCATAGGGTTGATTATATTATGCAAACATAAGTTTCTAGTTAATAGTATTTCTTGATAATCTATGACAGTAAAGTTAGTTCTGCGATTGAAACCAAAAACATTCCATATCTCAAAAACTATTAATTTTATATAGAAACATCAATACCATACAATACCTGTATAATATAGGAAAAACTTGAAAACAGACCGAACAAGAAATAAAGTCAATAATTTTTTCCATAAACTTTTTCTTCATTATTATTTACAAGTGTTGGTACCTCTTTACAGGCAATTAAAGAATAACCCTTTGTTTTCCGAAGGAGAGCAGTTCAAGTAATTGAAAAACTTTTATGTTTATGAAAAGCCTCTTATTGTTGCTTTGAAGCTGTCTTCAGGAATGAAAGCATCCATTTTATTTAACTAGGGCTTCGTTTCTACAAACGAAAACATCGGGAGTCAATTTTCGATTAATATTTTCTTGTTGAAGTTGAGAGAACACTACTCTTAGAAATATAATAGGAAATATATGATAAGGATTGCAACGGGCAGCGAGTTATTTTAGGAACAGAAAATAATAGCCACCGTAATAGTTTGAATGAAACAGGTTACTTAAGCTCCATTGAATTTTGTACGAATTTCAATGATTAAAAAATACTAAGTGTTCTGAATACAATCAAAAATTCTACATCGTATCAACCATAATAACCGCAAAATAATATACATTTACCAAGTCAAACACAATACATACTATCATTCCAAGCATATTTTACTGTCAAATACATTATCCATGATTTATGACAGCCCTCGGGTATCTGATCGGGCTTTAAATAACGAGGTTGTCCCTTAATACATAACAACACAGTATAAATTAATCCTAAATATTTTCATTCAACACTGTCGTAAATTATAAAAATCGACGAGTATTTTTTTTAGGCTGTGGCACCTTCCCCGAGGCGCGGCGAGATGTCTTTAACCTACTTTTGAGAAGTGAAGATGGAAGTACCTACGTTGTGATTTTTTTTTCAGGCTCATCTTCTTGGATGTGGAAATATTCCGTTATTTGTTTGTTGAGTTAAAAGCTTGGTTGACTAAGTAAGACAAAGTAAACACGCATCGAAAATGAATACCTAAGGACAGAAACGTATTTTGTGAGCTACTGTAAAAATATGCAATCTTTAAAAAATATCTAATTACTTTTCCCACCAATTTCCTTTGTAACCCCGAGAGCAATGAGCCTAACTTCAGACCACAAAGAAGATTAATAATTAATCAACTACTTAAAATGTTTCGACATTCTCATAAAAGATAATTGACCTTCATTCACGACACTAGCTCAATAACCAAACAATCTACCCCAAACGGAACTATCGGACCGGTACACCGCGCCATATATCCTGTCCTTATTAATATTTAAGACCACAAAACGCATTTTGGACGGCGCGATTAGCCCAGTGGCAACCCGGGCTATATTTATAGCCGAAATTACCGTTTTAATGGATACGAACTGGCCAAGCTAAATTGAAAGCAACACCCTGTACCATGATACACGATAACACATTCATATCACGAGTGGTCACCGAATCGGTGAGATAGGGCTATCGAGTTTCATAACGCTATAAATAGCCTATTCGGAAGAACACGAGACCTAATGGGGTAGTTAGGTACCTTTTTTGGTTTTAATTTTCTGATTGGTTTTGAATAGAGATACACGGTTACGCATTCAGATCATGAGTGGCCTTAGAATCTGTGTGATGGGCTATTGAGTTTGATAACGCCATAAATAGCCTGTTTGGGGGAACACGAGACCTAATGGGGTAATTAGGTTCCTTTTTGGTTTTAATTTTCTGATTGGTTTTGAATGAAGTATGAGAGAGTGGCTTCATTAAGATTTGAAGACGACATAGCTAGGAAGAAAAAAAATTAAAACAGAACATAACTTTACACTTTTGAATGACATTTGTATGAAAAACAAAAATATACGTAGTAGATGTAATAAATGTATGTAGATAATTATATCATCACAGTAATAAAAGTGTGCATCAAGTTTTTTTTAGTAAATTGTATCACCGCAGTACTAATATTGCTGGGTTTTAACATTTTTGTTTTTACTTTGTCTTCGTAGACTTCTGATTTTCACAAAAACACCCATTTCATGGTTGTTCTTTTTTAGTTATGCCTGTGTACCCCCTTAAAGTTCATGGTATGAATACGCTTTCAAAGTCTCATTAACATTTATTCAACCGCTAAGCTATTCATCTATTTATGTTTCCACAAAACAATGCAATAATCGGCGATTAAATCTGTAATAACAGTAACATAACTTGCGAAAAGGGATGCACAGACGCCAGCACATCAAGCTATCCAAAACTGTCAAATTTTCCCAATCTGCTTTGAACCTTATGCTATGGCGATAAAGTTGAAAATCTATTACAGAAATTTGACAGATTCTAGTAGCTTGATGTGCTGGCATCTGTACTATAGGTATACCTTTGCCTTACCCTTCGGGGTTTATAGTCGTGATGTTATTTTCGTGACTATGTCATTTATGACATATTCTTAAAATATCATATTGTAATAAACGACACATACTCAAAATGGCAGATTTTGAACCATAAAACATTAAACATGGAACTTTTGGTGCCTTATTTTTCCCTGAAAGTAAATGAAACCGTAAACAAACTGCAAAAGATTAATACAATGTCCTGATTTCAATGTATCAATTTTTATACGCTTTCGTCTGATAGCAAAGTCGATACTAAAATATTATGACACATTTCCGAACTTTAGTATGTTATTGTTGAGTTATATGCTTTATACGGAGTTATATAACTAACACTCTTGTATCATGACCAACATTGAAACAATATTGTAGAACCTGGAATTCTTAGAACGATTTCTACCCGAACATCATCACATCATTTCAGCCGAAAGACGTCCACTGCTGGACATAGGCCTCCCCCAAGCACCTCCACTTCGACCGGTTCTGTGCTTCCCGCATTCAGCGGGTTCCTGCGGCCTTCACGAGGTCGTCTTACGTCTACGTCTTCTAGTAGGCGACCGCCACTCCAGAAGTTAAATTAAATCAAGGACTATCCTAATCAGAAAACGTAAAACCACATAACGCACAACACAAATCATATTAATAGCTAATTAACAGTTAGGTTTAATTAACAAGTATATCTCGTGGATTTTAACCGCAGCGTTTGTTACCGCAAATATACTAATATAAACTACTTTATTATTAGCCACGATTGTTTAATTTTAACTTTTCTAGTTCTGAACAACGTAATATTGTTTCTACTAGCTTTGACATTGAGTACTTTACTTAGAAATTAGTAATCTCCAGATACATAAGATATTACTAATAATCGTAATCAGTAATTAGAAGATACTGACATAGTCTGTAATGTTACTGTATGTCGTCAACCAAAAAATAACCTACTTATCTTTTAAATGTTGCCTTATTCAAATCATTGCTCTGCTACAACCATAGTTCTTTTCTAAAATCCTTAACTGCTTGAAAAGCGACTCCATAACTTAGCACAGTGTTGCTAGCCAAATATTTCCGCCACAATGCAGCAGATATTTGCAGCAAGCTAATTTCCCCTGACTTACTCGTACGTTATAGCCCGAATGCTGATAGCTGAAATCATTGTAGAATAGAATAGAATAGAATACTCTTTATTATGTACACCATATAAATTACAGACATAAATATAGAAACTGTATAAAGGGTGACACAATGGGCGGTAGAGTTGTATTCGGGGATTTATAAAACTGCATACTGTAATTGACCGCCATGTTTCATGCATTCTGCATTTGAAATATTTGATTGTGATGTATTTTGCTGTTCTCATTATATTTTTTTTTGCCAAAATGTGCTGCATTAAAGTTATGCTTCGTAAAAGTAAAAAATGTGTGTGGTTTTAGAACAACACCGTCACACTTGCATTATTCACTTTCGTACAAAATATGGTTTGTGACAGCTTCTGAGTGTTTAATTTTCACGTTAATAAATAAAAAAGCTATGCTGCCCAACTGACATTAACGTTTCAACCTAGAAACTATTCAACTGCAATAAAATTGTTGACAACAAAATAGCACTAAAGCAAAATAAAGCTATCTCAGCATAATGCTAGGACTCTACGACAATAGTGTCCAATCCAGGGGATTGATCGCAGAAAACGTGTAAAGTTATTTCCAGCGAGGATCGTAAAGGTGGCACCTATAAAACTTGTTCGTACCGCGAGTAATACGCGGAGTATTTGACACAGAGTGAATAATTCAGTTTACCAACGGGAGAAGAAAGAAAAAAGTTTATTAGTGCCTAATAGGACATATCAACTTAAACATTAAGTACAAATTAGAAAAAAAAACAAATGGGTAAAAAATATATCATAAACATAGCATCGTGAACATCGTGAGGGTTTCCTCATACAAAAGCATAAAACGCATACGCGTAAAGCAAAATCAGCCTATAATATTTTAAAGAAGAATGGGGTAATATCCTCCAGGTGGTACGAGGACTAAAACACGGTGACTCGATTATAGTGGACTGTATATTAAAGGCTCAACAATGAGAAAGCAAAACGGTAAAACAATGACTTGAATCGGCCAGAAAGAATCGCTCAGTAGCGTGGACGATGACGCAGTGCTGTGCAGTGTACTGTGCGTGGTTGCTGATGAGGCTGAGGGTGATGACCAGGTATGCGTGGTCGCTGCATGCACCAGCACCAACGGCTTCAACTGGTCAGGATACTCGTTGAAGCCGTGGGTGCTGGCTGGCTGGGTGACTCGCCGCTCTAAAGCTTGCGGGAGTAATGATCATGACGTCACGTTGCAGTATTTTCACAAAGGCTGCGCTGACGTGCATACTCGGGGTCACCAGTTTCCACTGTTGGGACACAGTTTTCCTCTCTGTAAGAGGGAGTGGGCTATATCCACCACGCGGACCTAGTATGTCTTTGAATCGAAAATTCGTCTAGAACACGTCGGTTTCTAGCTAGTTATATTATTTAGTACAACAGCGGGGGGTGTGCTGGTAAATCATACGGCGCCCTTCGCATCCAATACAATAATGCATTCAGGGTGTTGATGGGGTTGCCCCGGTACTGCAGTGCATCAGCGATGTTTGCTGAAGCTCACGTGGCCTGTTTTTATGCCGTGATGCGGAAGCGGTGCGCATCCTTGATCCGTAGGGTGAGGGGCAGCGCCAACAGCATCCTGTCTATGATAGCGAGCAGGCTTGATTGTGCGTTTGTGAACCACTGCTGCAGGGTTTCGGCTGGGCCTGTCACCGTGCATCAGTGATGTCACAATATGTTTTTCTGTTTTTGGTTTTGTTTTTAAGTGTATTACTAACATAGTTTGTAAGTATATTGTTACTAACACTATGAGTCTTGAGCTACTTGAAATAAAAATATTATTATTATTATTAAATGTACGTTCCAGAACATTGATAACCTTTGCTGACCAATCCTGGCCCTATAACTCGAATATTAAAAGAACAGTAAAAATCAAACGGATTTGGAAGATTAAACGAAGATTTTTTTACACTTTTTATGCCAGAAATATACAAGAATTTCTAAGTGCGTGAAACTGTGAGTTGTAGCTCGTGTGGTTGGTTGGTATCATTAAGAATGGAGGACCTTTACCATCTTTAATAATCTCTAACAAAAATTGCTTAAACCTTCATAAAGTTGTCATTGTCCCACTGCATTTTGGTATTCTGTGCTCTAAAAATATATCAATAGTGTACACAGTTTAATGCCTCCATTTGGTTTTATACCACGACCTCGAAGCCATACCAGTTTTCCCGGCTATTAACAGACATTGTTTTACAGTTTATTTAATTATATGCCAGTTTACCCATTCCTGGTAGGATTGAAAGTCTTTCGATTAATTTACCTACTTATTAAATTCCAGTTTTTTGGTTTTTACCTACTTGTTTGTTTGGATTCAGCAAGCTTCGTTTACAAGCGCGTCCGATGGGACTTCCTATCGGCAAAAATGACAAATTTCCAAAACTATAACGTTAAACTCCCTTTTTTTTCAGTATGGGAAATCATCAAATGAACCCTCCCGCTCTGGGTGGAGCGAAAGGGAGTGTCAGACTCGTACTGACTAAAACCCACCCGTGTTCCTTCCTTAGCCCTTTATGTTCCGGGCCAGCGGTAACCCTTTCGGACAATCCTGCTGACCCGGCAGGCTTCGGCCCTAACTGGCCCCTTCAACTGATGCTGACATCTCTTAGAGGCGCGCGTGGAACACGTACACGCCATCCGGCACGAGCCTAGTCCTGATCGGACGATGAGCTACCCATTACTCTCCGTCCGCAGGCCCGCGCCTACGGTGGCCGGGAGTCGTCACGCGGCTCCCGACTCCCGGAGACTCGCGGAGGCTGGGACGGGAAGCTCTCTCCCTCAGCCACCCCGCTACCTCCTTCGCTAGCATGACTGCTTCACAGAAGAAGCCGACTGCCTCCCACTCCGTCTCGCTCCGGACCAAGGCTTGAACCAGGGCCGGACGCGATTGGTCGCCGCCGTTGCCGATCGCCTCTATGAGGACACGGCGGCGCTCCGCCCAAGCGGGGCAGATCTCCACCGTATGCTTCACCGTGTCTTCTGGGCGATCCTGGTAGTGGTGACACCCGGGCGTTTCCTCTGAATACCAGTATTTTACATGGAGCGACGGCCTATCTGACCTCCACAACCCAGTTACTGGGTAATTCGATACCCCTTGGTAAGACTGGTTGTCAGACTTTCGGGCTTTTGACTACCCGTAACGACTGTCAAAGATCCACGAATGAAAGCCGGGACCAACGGCTTATCGAGGTTTCCGAGGCACAGCGGGGTCACAAAAAAAAACAATTCAAATATAAAATTAAATTAAAACTAGCTAAAAGCAGAGCTTTGTGAGGGCTCGCGTCGTTTTTCTGCGTGGTAATAATCTTTAAGGCAGTTTTTTTTAATATTTTTTTTCGTAATTTAAATTATTATTTTTTTTACTGATAACACATCTACATATAAATAGAAATTATTATGTTAAAGCACAAATCAATAGGCGTAATAGTTTTTCCGTAAAGTGTACCACAAAATGCTCAGGTTGTGGGATATAGCAGGGCTCACTTCGCTCGCCCTGATAAGCCCTGGTTGCTAAGAGATACCAATTCCTACTGGGCCCTGATTCATTATGGCCACTTAACGATTCCTTACTCAAAACCACGTCAATTCCTTGGGCCTTATTCTCTATGACACAATTAAGGGGCTTACTGACAGGAATAAAACGCAAAAAAACGCAAGTTTTAGAAACAATAAAAGTATATGATCGAATACAGTAAATAAAATCAGAAAAATATATGACATTCTTCAGGATATATGCTAGGTTGATAGTGTGTTGAATACATAATACAACTAATTTGATACTATAGACAAAAAAATCGAAGATACCTCTAAAAAGATTCACAATAAAAACCATAGTAATATACATACAATCTTTCTAATTTTTTGTCAGATTATTCTACAAGCAACATACTAAAAGACTAGTGTTTTAATTTTTTAAATCTATACAATAGATTTTTTGTAATTAAATAATTGCTTCATATTTTGCAATATAAAATTACCAGCGTTGTGTCATCGCGCTTCTCTTTCTTTTCTATGCATTCCGACAGTGACTGCGCTTTAGGTCATGTAAGCCCCTTAATGATTTGCTAAGAAATTGACGTAGTTTCGATCGAAGTAAGGAATCGTTAAATGGTCATCGGGCTCGCGAGGTGGATTATGGCTCGCTCCTTCTCATAGCAGTAGGAACATTCTAGGCTGATTGATTATTGTATACAGGGTGTCCGGTAATTAATGGATAACCTCCTTAGGGGTCATTGTACTTATTATAATGAACAACTTTTAGTACGGAACCAAACCTGAAATCGCGAAAAAAAACAGCTGTTCCCTACACATACTTCCTATAATTTTGCATGCTTTAATATTGAGCAAAACATGTTTGGTCTCATCTTGTATTGTAACATCTTTTAATACCGTGTTTTTTGTAAATAAATATTATTATTATTATTACATTTATGTTCGCATAACTCGTCAAAATGTAGGAAACTGCTGATTCTTTTTTCGCGATTTCAGGTTTGGTCCCGTAAAAATAGTTTTTTTATAATGATAAGTACAATGACCCCTGAAGAGCTTATCCATTACCCGACATCCTATATAAAAGCCACTTCAAAATACAAAACAAACAAAACTCATCCAAAACAACTAACTGGGAATTAAATGATATCTAACGGACGCAGAATAATTGCGAAAAGATTGAACAATGGGCTTCATCTACACGCCTGAAACTTTTGCGAAGGGAACCCACTCCTGGTTACAGATGAAAAGGGTTGAAGTCCTGTATTAAAGCACAATCCTCGTTGGAGTAGACAAACGAATTGTCACTGAAACAAGGAATTTCAGTGACAATTCGTTTTAAAATGACTAGATTTTAGAAAAGGATTTCTGAAAATATAAGTAGAACCCAGGTAATTATGAAGGATTTTGAGATAGTGGAAACTTAAGGAGCTGTCAAAGGTAGACACTGTAAAACGCAGTTTTCTGTTGCATAGTTATCACATTGATTGTATTGATAAGAATGCTTGGAAACATGCTGGTCTTGCTCCATAACACAATCTAGAGTCTAGACAAAATCAAACTGGTTCCTAATTAAATTTATATTTTTAGTTTTTTTATGACTTTGATTTTTACAATCTGTGACTACAGTAACTTACACACTTGTTAAAATTCTAGAAAAATCATCTACTTTTACAATATTTGTAAATATGTGAGCACCATGTATCTATCACATAATTGATTTACCTGTAATTGCTTCATTTTTAATTATTTTTACTTTTTGTGGTAGACTTATTTTATCCTAGGTGCATCGTCTTCACATATAATTATATTATGTATACAAAACCTTGTAAAACATTTTAAAAGAGTAACGGTGTAGTTTCTTGCCCATTCTTCTCCATACGAACACTACCTTTTGGAAGGGGCGACTAGAATCAATTCAATTTTACTGTAAGTTTTGACGTTCAAAAGTGCCTTTAATGTGCCCATTTAAAATAAATGATTTGACTTTGACGAGCCAGAAAAAAATGATCTAATCTATTGTAAATCTATTGTCAAATGTACAAAGAAAAGATTTATATAAAAATATTTGTCCTGGCATAATTCTTAAAATGTTGAGCGTAAACTATCATATTTTATTTAAAGGGAATTCTAACAACTAAATAAATACCTAAAAACTATTCCACTGAGCCGCGCATTTATTTTTTAATTAAATTAAAACTGCAAAATTACTTTTATTTTGGTGGTTATTCGATTCGAAATGAAATGATTTATTAAATGATTTATTTTGTAAGTGGGTTTGCACAAACACTTTTACACGTAATCCATCATTCAACTATCATCAGTCATCGTTTATCATTCAACTACCATCATACGCATCGCTGAGTTGTAAACCTTAAATACCTAAATTGTTGCTTCTTCCCGCGCCTTAAGTACGGATCGACAATGACCATCAGGTGCCATATAACAGTTGTAATTGCGAATAAGAAAGAAACCAATGATTACTATCTGTTGTAACGAGTCTTTTAAGCCTGTTACATGATAACGCATTCTTTGCTTTAATCTGTAGGCACCATGGTGGTGTTGCCTTATAAAAATTCAAGTTGTGAAAGATCTATTGTACTAATATACTTAGCACTTCTAGAATATTAGATAACCTTAGAGGTGCTAAGTATATTAGTACAATAGATCTTTCACACTGTACCATTTTGTCTTTATCGTGGGTGCAATAATTAATTTTGTGTGCGCAATAATAGCCACGCAATGGTGATGCTTGGCCTATGTCCAGCAATTTATAGACGTTGTACGTTTTTCGGCTGAAATGAGGATCATGAAGCCACCAGCCACTGGCCCCGTTCACATCATATTTCACAGTAAAAAGTTGGAATCACACGTCAACATCCTACTGTTGATTTGGTTCAAAACAAATACATTATGACACTTCCATGTGAACCCATAATTATTCAGTAAAATATCGTACCAATCATCGCTGTGTGAGCGTGGTCATAAAGTTTTTGTTCCGTGAGGAAATATTTTTACCACTCCGTCGCATGCGAGTCGCGCGTCTTCTTCGTGAACGGGTGCCGTCAGGAGCCTTATTCTCTATGACACAATACACAAACGCGAGATTGGCGGTATAAGTTTTTTTCGATAACTAGCTCATATTAATGGCCAAAGATAATTTACCATAATTTTCTACTCCTCCCTGCTTAACGTTTTACAGTATACATATTATATAGTTTACGCGAATATTCCCAAAAAGATGCGGTTAGGCAAACTGCCAACCTTTTAGTTAGACCGCAGACAGTTCTAGTTATGTTAGTAAGTTTTAAACTAGTAGGTAAAATATTTGCATAAAAATTACGTTCTTGAGGTAGTAAAATAGTGCAAATCTGCGGGTCGCAACATGGTATGAATTTCTCCAAAAAAAAAAATCATTGTACCTAGTTCTGTTTGACCAATGTTAAAATAACATGACAATGTATATCAATATAAAACAACATCGCTCAATTATTTCCTACTTAACACAAGACGGCAAGTTATTAAAAATTCACCAACCAACAAGAGAGAGTAATCACACCAAAAAAAACAATCAAACAAAAATACCACGTGCATAAAAACAATTTTGATGTTGCGGTATCGCAGAACTGTTATGTAATACATAGGTACAGAAAGTCAGTTTCATACAAAGAGCGGAAACGCACGCACACATAAACGCATGTCTATAATAGTCTGTCCCAAATATATCTGATGACAGTGTAAAGGACAGTTACCAATTAGTTCCTCCCTTTTTCTTTATTTTTTTATTATGTCCTTGTTTATAATAAAATATATTTAAGTGTTAGCTTGTGTTAGTGGTGTTGTCTTTGTAAATTAATTAAAGATATAAATATTAATTTGTAAATTACACTACAAATTGGCATCAGGTCTGTTTTATGATGCATTTGTTTAAATTTTCGTGGGACATTACGTTCAGCGAGTGCGTCTAGTCTTGGCGTTCGTTTGACAAATATGTAGATTGAGATCGTCACACGTGTGTTGCTTATATGTGCGTGTGCCTTGTTTTCGCTCATTGTGTGGAGCCGAACTTCTGTAATCGTGTGTTGTATTGTGACCGCACTCTATCCACGGTATATTAAATTGGCTCATTATCCAAAACGTTTCCGTTATGAAATTACCGCTAAAGCAAATTAACATCGATTATTGTTTACCATGGTACCACTAAAATCGCTATCCCGATGTTTGTACCGGGTTATGCATAATGTATTCTATTAGTTTTGTTATTTTCGGTAGAGTACAGATTCGGTAGAGGCAGGTACAAAAGAAACTTTTATAGCTATTTTTAAACAGTAGGTATTGCCTTACGTTATACGAAATTATTGTGAAGAGGTGAAATCAATCAGAAATGCAAAAAAGATAACCAGAAACAGACAATTATATTTTTGAACAATTCCCAAGAAATCACAACAAAACATTCATGATGCTGTCACACGTGGCACCACAGAGTTATAAATAAAATAGAAAGCACCAAACCCGGCTGACAAGAAGGGTTATGTTTAAGCTTATAGACCTCGGTACGTAAGAATATCACTCAAAGTTTGTTGATGATTATGTCTAACTTTGAGAAAGAGGTCAATCGTCGAAACCTCTCTCGAACTTGGATAGGCAGCGTTCGGGAAGCTACGCAATATCTTCTTATTTTACATACCACAGTGTCTCAAAACGAAATTCTTTGATCAGTGTATGTTTCCAGTGTTGACCTATGGCAATGAAACGTGGTCGCTCACAAATAGACCTCATTAAAAGGCTGAACGTCACCGAAAGGGCAATGGAGAGGGCTTTGCTTAGAAGACTCTAAACAAAGCTGGCTTTGTTTAGAGTCTTCTAAGCAAATTCCACCACCGAATGGCTCTGGAGCCATTCGGTGGTGGAATTCACTTGGGGAGACCCCCACGTGATCGAATTTAGAAATAAAGAGATCCGCAGGAGAACTATAGTAAACGATATATCCCGAAGAATTGCCAAACTAAAACGGCTGTGGGCAAGGCACATTGCCCGCAGAACAGATGGCTGATGGAGCTGAAGGCATAGCGGTGGGAGGCGTCCCACATGCTGAGCATCGCTCCAGTTTTTGGGAGATCTCCTAACGCTAATCCTACGCAACGCTAACCTTGTGAAGGGCGCAGGAATCCGCTTGATAGAAGAACTACAGGACCGGTCGAAAAAAAAAAACAATTAAAATAACAATTAAAAATTAAAGTAAACGCGACCTTATTAAAAATGTAACATTGCAAAAATCATAATATACAACGAAATAGGTTGCAAAAATATCTTACGATGATGCAAAAAAGTAGCATTTTGTTCAAATTGAATATAATCATAATTAGAGTAGATAAATTATTTACAATTTGTTGGAATTTTATATAATACTTATGTATATGCACTTGAGTGAGATACCTGAGATACACGTTTATTCCTAGTTTAGATAGATACCAAATATTTCTTACCTATCTCTAGTTTAAGGTCCTATTTTGTTTGTAAATATTTATCTAAATCAATTACTTCAATAAACAATTTCAATATGTCCTATGCTATCATCCACATGAGATAAATAAAAGGTCTAAAAATGTCACAATGTGGTACCCTCGAAATGGAAAAAGAAGGAAATGTATTTAAAGTATCATGTAAAGTAGGTTGCCAAGAGCCCCAGACGGATCCCAAGAATAAACTTGAAATTGTAGTTGAAAAACATGTTCAACCATACATTCTAACTGCAATTGTAAGTTTTTACCCACATAATTTAAAGATTTGCCATGTTATTTTGGAACCATAGACTCCTTATAGGTTTTCCTGTAATTTTTAAGCAAAAAACTAATTTATGATTTTTTTTTAAATTTTAGGCTCAGTAGTTTCGGAGATAAGGGGAATGGTCATTTTTCCTATACTTACTAATAACTTTAAAACTGTTTATTTAAAAACTATACAAACGGAAGGGGACCCTAAAAACGGTAGGATCAGCATGAAGAAGAAAAGCCACTTATGTAAAATTATAGCAAACTCTAGGGAGGCCCTTGCTAAAGGGCAAGCTGATACTAATGTTACCGATGTCGATGGTTAATAATAAATGAAATAAGTAAATACAGTAAAAAATAAATTGGATGTAACTTGTAGTAATTAAGTAAATCACAATTTGTATTTCATAAATTACTAGTTGCGCCCCGCGGTGTCACCCGCATAAGTCTCGATCCCGTAGGAATATCGAGATAAAAAGTATTATATATGTTAATTCTTGTTATAAACTATCGTTGTGCCAAATTTCACTCAAATCCGTTCAGTAGTTTTGCGTGAAAGAGTAACAAATATACAAACTTTCGCGTTTATAATTTACTATGTATGGGTGGTAATGAACGGGCACGAACGCACTACGCACGGCTACACATCAAGCTATACATAACCAGTATATGCTGACTTCTGATTTTATGAAACATCTATACAATGCGAGGTCAGCTAGAACTGGAAATATATACCTTGATGTGTAGCCGTGTGTACAGTATCTTCTAATAAAGGCTATTTGAATTTATTTGAAATTCTTAATCTTATTTAATCATTTAAAAGTTGCCATAACATATTTTGTTACAGGGAAACATTGCTCGCAGAACAGATGGCCGATGGGACCGACAAAAGGTTCTGGAGTGGCGAGGTGGTCCGACGACCTTGTGAAGGCCGCAGGAACCCGTTGGATGCGAGAAGCACAGAACCGGTCGAAGTGGAGGTGCTTGGGGGAGACGTATGTCCAGCAGCGGACGTCTTGCGGCAAAAATGATGATGATATTTTTGGATTGTTGTTTTGTTACTATTTGATGTACGACGCATACGTGTTTTTTTTACATTGGTCTCACATAATTATTATAATTATAAATTCAAAATAAATGATTGAACTAATATTTTTGTGAAAATATAATTTAAAAGAGTATCCATGGAGTTTCGTGTCCGTTCTTCTCCATAGGTACCTACTACGCTTTGGAATGGGCAACTTGCTTCATATTTTCTGACTGACCGACTTCTTGACAATTCAAAAGTGCCTACAAATGGTTTAATTGAAATAAATGATTTAAGTTTAAATTTTCGACTGCGATCTTGAATGCAATAATCACTTATCATTGAATGACGTAGAGTTTTTGTTATCATCACAATAGTAGTATTTATAATTTTATATCCTGTTATGAGCCAGTAAGCTATATTTATTTTATAGGTACTGTAATAGGTAAGCCATAATATTAGTCCGTTTGAAAACGTCTATATATAATCGAATAAAACACAAAATCGTGAGATAATGTTTTTACATTTATTTTCCTGTTTTTCACAATGCCTGAATGCTCATTTCGGGATTACAATTTATTACATTTTTTTCTATTAAACTATTAATTGTTTATGTGCTCTTGGTTAAAATTTACTTAAAACGAACTGCAGTTTCTCTGTCATTAGTTTATTTGTGACGGGCTGAGGGCGCAACGAACAGTTCAATTCAGCTCTGCAATTATATTTGCAGCGGTCTCATAACAACTTCCTTTGCTTCAACATCAGCAAATTTAAGTTGTATTTGATCTGTCCAGGCTAAAAAAAATTCGCCTAATTTATGAGATATTCTAAACTTCATGTAGACGTCGTTTGCAGCTGGGTGATGCTTTATACGAGGATATTTCACTTCTCGGTCGTAAATGGCCCCCAATTCATATGAGAGTTTTGGTTTATCGTCACCTTCAAAATATATTCTTCTTACTGCTTTACCCTTATAGATGTGACCAAAAATTAACTTACGTTTAGCATTTCCTGGATTTAGATGAATCGAATCAAGTTTTCGTCTTTTATTTGCAATATGCTCATTAGTAGCATCAACATGTCGCTTTCCAGGTGTCTTTTCATTTTGCTGTTGCATATTCTTATCATCCATAACTTCAATGAGTTCACAGCCTTGAATGTCTGTAACGAGCTTATTACTGGCTATTTGGTCGCCAGCACAGTTGACATTTGACGTATTAGAAAAAAATATTTCTTTTTCAATTATGTCATTATTAGGAACTTGTTCTTCAGATATGTCAGTAATAGCATCATATTTTTTATTTTGTTCATATGTTTGAGTATTTATAGGTTTCAGTGTTTCTTGCTCAGTCATAACTTGCTTGGTATCGTCTATTTGGTCACTTGCTACAATATTATCGCTTAACATTTTGTTAGCCACATTATTTGAATTACTGAAGTGATTATCCTTTGTTGTGGTAGAAGCAATACCTTTCACTCCAGGTACAATACGACAAGGTTTGCCTTCTTTAAGGATATCATAAAAAGTATACTGACAATCAGCACATAGGACATCATCAGACAAACTGACATTCAACTTTTGAAGCTCTCGCTTGAGTATGAGAAAATCAAACCTGTGTCCGTTGTGGGAGACGAGGCACACGGGTTTTTGTTGGTCATTTATGAAATTTTTAATGTCATTGAAAGTATTCAAATTAAACCCATCTGACCTTAATTCCAGTGTCTTCTTAGTTTTCGGTTTTTTAATGTTTTTCGGATCAAAATATTGACTGCGGGGTACAGCTAACAGGCTTACTTCAGTAAGTTTCTTTGGATCACCGAATTCACATCCGAAATCTATATACACGAACGCTTGTATCGGCGCCATTTTAAAACTGATTGCTCGTCTAGCTGCATTTATATTAATAGCATTTTGTTCCGTTCTGACACGCACACTGCAATAAAGATATGATGTGATAAGAATACTTCGAAATGATGTCATCAACCAGGATATTTTTTGCATAAGCCTATTATGGTGTACTATGCACCTAGACGAGTATTACATAGAGTACAGTCCACAGACCATAGATATCCGAATAAAAGGGAACATGATTTAAATGTAAATTTTTATTATTCACTAGATAACATGCTCAAGGAAAGGATTATAGCATAAAGCAACAGCGAATGGTCGTGTCCGGTACTTTCGGTACCAAAAAATCAGATGCATACGGAGTGAGGAAATGGCGGTTAGTCATTGATTACCATAATATAAACACAGACACCTGTAATACATAATAATGTACCTACATACTACACCACAGTTCCCGCTCAAGCATAATCTACCTATACTAAAATAGTTAAAACAACAGCAGCTTACTTGTTTACTATACTAATTAATTATAACATGTAACATTAGAAAAATAGCGTTATTACAATATGAATCGTATAATAAACTCTGTTATTTCACAATAAATACAAAGCAATCGAAATCTATTTACCATTATCATTTTAAAATAATTATAAAATGCAGTTTATTTCTAAAATATTACACAATAACTGTCGTTATTTAGCCGTTATTTTTCTAATCTATACTAATAGTTCGGGACGCTACGCAATATCTTCTCGTCCCACATACCGCAGTGTCTCAAGACGAAAGTCTTTGACCAGTGCGTGTTGCCAGTGATGACTTATGGCACTGAAACGTGATCGCTCACAATGGGCCTTATAAGAAGGCTAAAAGTCACCCAAAGGGCAATGGAGAGGGCTATGCTTGGAGTTTCCCTGCGTGATCCAATCAGGAATGAGGAGATCCGCAGGAGAACCAAGGTAATCGACATAGCCCGAAGAATTGCCAAACTTAAGTGGCAGTGGGCAGGGCATATTGCTCGCAGAACAGATGGCCGATGGTGCTGAAAGGTTCTGGAGTGACGACCGCGTACCGGAAGACGTAGGATTGGAAGGCCCCCCACAAGGTGGTCGAATACCTTATGAAGGCCGCAGGAACCCGTTGGATGCGACAAGCCGGTCAGAACCGGTCGAAGTGGAGGTGCTTGGGGAGGCCTATGTCCAGCAGTGGACGTCTTTCGGCTGAAATGATGATGATGATAATGATGATACTAATAATAAAGATATAGCTTGTTTGTTTTAGTGCGCTAATGCGGTACTACCTGTAGGATTTGAAATATTCTCTTTGCATTTGATTGGCCAATTTTTGAGGAAGGCTGTAAGCTGTTTAACATCACGCTAAGACCGTTAGGAACGCCCTTAGCCTGAATCCCTTAAGAGCAAAAAGAAAAAAGTCAGAAAGAACGCTTAGCGAAAACGCTGCTCGCGCTATTACTTAACAGCGCGAGCAGGCAATGCGATGCGACGAGGTGGGTCGGGAACAAGAATATTCACGCGGATGAAGTCGCGGACAGAACCTAGTATTATAATAAATGGAGTACAGGTAAGTCAAAAACCTGCCTTGTAAACCTACTCGTAACTGCTTTTTCATTCACGTTGATACCCTTTGATATTGATGTTATGGATTAACGTGAACTGTTTAATATTTTTACATATTTAAATATTTTTCCTTCCTGACTGATATATTAAATTACTAAGACCCAGTTCATTCGGAATGGAATTTTAGATGGGAAGACTGTATTTCTAAATTTTGTCGTAGTTTTTTGGGATGAATGAAGAAGCCTCCTCGTGTAGCGCAATTTGTTCCGCCAGTTACTCAACTGAACCGAGTGCTCGGTGCATCCTGGACAGTCACACTCAACATCTTATTTGACTAACCAATTCTTCTCTTGCGGTGGTAGGGCTAACGCACGCCTGGTTTGCGACCACTCTCCCACCGGAGTCAAGCAGCCAGCTGTGTTTCGTCAATGCGTGGGAGTTCCAGTGCCTTAGGCATCTTCTGGGCACGCTCGTTCCATCATAGACCTCATCCATCGCTTTCCATCAGGCGTGGATGCGGATGGATGGATGGATGGGGGTGGATGGGGCGTCCATGGAGTTTCTTGCCCGTTCTTCTCCATAGGTACCTACGCTTTGGAATGGGCAACTAGCTTCATATTTTCTGACTGACCGACTTTTTGACAATTCAAAAGTGCCTGTAAATGGTTTAATTGAAATAAATGTTTTGAGTTTGAGTTTTGAGTTTGAGTGATCGAGGTCAAGAGCGGATCCATTCAGGAATAAAAAATAAAATAAAAAAAAGTCAGTAAATAAATAAATTAGTAACAGATTATTGATCACAAATCCATAACATATAGACCTATCTAATAAATATTTATAGACCGAGAAGGTAAGTGTTTTTTTTTATTTTTAAATCTTATTGCTCTAATATATATTTTGTTTGCGTAGTTATCGGTCATAAACGTCGATTATGGCGATAGGGTGATAAAAACATAAGTATTTAGATAGTTAAATGATTTGTCATACGTACCAAACTTTTATTTAATCTAAAAATATGCGTAGTTTGTAAGATAAGATAATGTTTATTTGCCAAAAATAATATTTACGTATCCTTAAAGTCTACTTTAATTGCTAGGCTTACAAAAAAAACCAAAATAAGATGCAAAGGAAGCATTCTGCTTATAAACTTCACACTAGGTCGAGCCTGTCTCGTGGGGTCCATGGGTGGTATTACCATAACATAGTGAAAATGCGCATTACAATAATACAGGATTGTTACAGTCGAGAGACATGTGAAAAAGCAACAAATTATTCATTCAGCATCATGTTCTTCCCTGTTAGTTTATGATGCATATTTAAATTGGATTGAGTGCATATCCAAAGGAGATTCTCTAAACGAAACAAAAAAAAAAATTCCTAATCTATCTCTGTGATTACTGATATTTACGAGCCTATCCATACTGACTGCTTCTGAAGAAGGAGTAGCAAGGATACTCTTTCATACCCCAGTCTCACACACACTTTTAAATTCAATCAAAAAATCTCGTCTTTCCGGCTCGTTCCGGACACACTTCAAGATGATATAGAATACATACTAATGTTAATGTTAATTAGGTTTAATTCGGGGTGAGAGCCTGGTGGACGCCAGTCTCTCACAAAGGACCATATTTTATGCATTTTTGTCAAAACGCTATATTTCTTCTCTTTTTATAACTTATGTGAACCTTTCTGAAGAAAAAAAATAAAAATAAAGATACATCTTCAATTAAGTTGCTACACAATTTGGTGACTCAACTTTACCGTTACCGAAGTCGAAGAGCTGTTAGGACTGTCTGCTATCCCATATTGGCACTGTCTATCCAAGTAGGTACTTTTAAAGACGTGTGTTTTTGATCTGTCAGCTACCGAATAAAACCACCGTTGCTATTGGATGCTAGTTTATTACTGGTCGACACAACAATAATAGTAATGGTGCAGGCACGCACACATACATACACATCACTCCTCCGACACTATTTTCAAAAGTAAAGAACTAAATATTAAGTAGGTAGGAATAACAATTTTACTTATATAACTACAAACAACAAGCGGCCGCCACACTCGGCCGGTCGCACACCACATCATTCGTTATCATCAATCTATGGACACAATTAACGCGTAGCAATTTAAAGTGCGCTTCTTAACATACTGTATACTCAAATGCGTGGTGTGCGATACAATTACAATTTAAACCTTATAATTAATCTTACGTCTACAACTACGAGTCGGTCTTGTAGGCTGTGGTTCAAAAGAACGATCGCCACGATCCTCGGCTACTTCTTGATTAGTCTCCGCATTATTATGATCGTTAGCATCGATATCACTTTGAGCCTCAGCCAACTCATCCTCTTCCCCTATATTATTATCAGTTATGTCGCCTACTATGGCTTGAGTTTCAATAGCAGAAGGTAATGTTTGTGGCGGCTGCGCCTCCGCCGGCGCCGGCGGGGAGCGCGGGCGCGGCGGCGCTGTCTGCGTGGGGCTCACGACATCAGCACGTGCGCCGTTCGTCGCCCTAACGGTTGCACCTGTATATTTCCTTATCTGGTCAATATGCCTTCTACAGTTTACATTATAATCCTTAACTAATATTTCGAACATGCGATTACCTATTTTTTTTATTATTTTACCTAAAATCCATATCTCTTTCCTAGCTATGTACCACTTTAACCATACCCTATCGCCTATGATTAATGTTCTTTTTGTTTCTAATTTATCATTATTAGTTTCATTGTTATGACTATCTTCCAGTAACAGATCTAGCCTAGATGTTATCTTTCGGCCAAACATAAGTTTTGCTGGGCATTCGCCCGTTGCACAATGTGGTGTGTTGCGGTAATCAAACAAAAATCCTAGTAGTTTTTCGTTAATCACATTTTGCTGACTGTTTTCGCTAATAATACATTTTATCATTTTCTTGCATGTTTTCACAGAATTTTCGGCCTGTCCGTTACTGGAAGGGTGATAAATTGGGGACGTTATATATCGGATACCGTTCATTTCGCAAAAATGTTTAAATTCATTCGACTTAATTTTGACATCATTATCGGAAACTATGACACTCGGTATACCGAACCTAGAAAATAATTCCTTTAGTTTTGTTATAAGCGCCCGACTTGAAGTACCGCAATTCATATGTAAACACTCCAACCACTTGCTATATGAATCTACAACGATCAAGTATACATATTGATTTATAGTCATGTAGTCAATGTGCAAACGTTGCCACGGAAACGAGTCGCGCGGCCAGGGCGCAGGTGGCGCGCGCGGCGGCGCGGCGCGAGTGCCGGCGCACGTGTGGCATGCGCCCACCCATTCCTCTATGTCCTTATCGATTGATGGCCACCAAAATCTACTACGAGCTGCACTCTTTGTTTTTACTACCCCAAAATGACCCGTATGTAGTTCTTTTAATAACCTATTTCGGTACACTACTGGTATTACAACTCTGTGACCTCGAAAAATACAACCATTTTCTACCTCTAAATCCGTTTTACAGTTAAAATAGGGCTGAACTTGATTACAACTAATTTTATGCGGCCAGCCGTTCTGCACGTATTTAATCACGGTTTTTAAAATATCATCCTTACTTGTTTCTGCTTTTATATCATTGAAAGTTAGCGGGGCGACGTTAGCATCTAAGAAATTTAGGAAAGACAGATCATTTTGTCCTTTTCTACAGTCAGGTTCTGGTAATGGCGAGCGAGACAAATAATCCGCCGCGACATTATTTTCACTTTTAATATACTGGACGGTGTAATTGTATGCAGATAATATTATCGCATAACGCTGTAACCTCGATGCTGCCATGACTGAAATACCTGTTTTCTTCCCAAATATCGAAAGTAATGGACGATGATCAGTCTTAAGGACAAACGGTTCTTGACGTCCATACAAATATTGGTTAAAATATTTGACAGCAAAAATAATGGCTGTCGCCTCCTTCTGAATCTGACTGTAGTTTCTTTCACTTGTGGACAATGACCTTGACGCGAACGCCAGCGGTCGCTCGAGTTGCGCCTGGTCATTGTCGCGCTGCGCCAGCACAGCGCCCAGGCCGGCTGGCCCCGCGTCCACCGTCAACACTAACTGTGCTGCGGGATCAAAATGGGCTAGCACCCTTTCTGATGATAGCTCGACCTTAACACTATTGAATGCACGATCGTGACGTTCGCCCCACTCCCACTGCGCTCCTTTACGCAATAAATCATGTAGTGGATGCAACCTGGCTGATGCATTTGGTATGAAGTTACGGTAATAGTTAATTAACCCTATAAATCGTTTAACTTCTGTGACATTTGTTGGACGCGGCGCATTTGTAATTGCTTCGGTTTTTTTAGGACATGTTCGTAATCCATGTCTATCTATAATGTAGCCTAGGTAGGTGACACTATCCTGAAGAAAACAACATTTTTCTTTATGTAATTTTAATCCGGCTTCTTTCAATCTATTTAGTACTTCGTGTAGCCTGCTGAAATGTAATTGTCTAGTCGGCGCAGTTACACACACGTCATCCAACCATATGCTAACACCTTCTATGCCAAATGCTTCCATTGCTCTTTGGAAAATGGCTGGCGCGTTTGCTAAACCATATACAAGTCGCGTATATTTGAAACAACCTTTAGATGTACTTATCGCGGTCAGCTCTTGCGACGATTCCTCGAGAACAAATTGGTTATACGCATTACTTAGGTCTATTTTGCTGTAACACTCCCCTCCACCTATCTTGGCAAAAACCTCTTCTATCCTAGGCATTGGATATTTATCTATTTCTAAATCTTTATTTAACGTTATTGAATAATCACCGGCAATCTTAACCTTCCCATTTTCTTTTAGTACTGGAACAATAGGGGTTCCGTATTTTGGAAATTTAACCGGTTGTAATATCCCTAAACCTATCAGTCTATCTATCTCCTCCTCCACCCTTTCCTTTAAAGCGAAAGGTACCGAACGTGGCTTAAAAAATTTTGGTTGCGTACCCTCTCTTAAAACAAGTTTCACCTCAAATTTATTAAACCTTCCTAGTTCGCCATTAAACAAGTCGGAGTATTTAGATAAAAGTTGCTGCACTTCTTTCATGTCGGACTCTGTTATAGATTGGATTTGGATTTTATTGATATCCGAAGTGAAATATATCCTAAACTTTGACATAAAATCTCGTCCTAGTAACGGTGGGCCTCCGTTCGGCAATACAAATATTTTAATGTCATGTGTATTATTTAAGTACGTAATTTGACCTTGAAAATATCCCAGGGGCGACATTTTGTGACCATTGTAAAGGCACATTTTTTTATTAGATTTTATCAGAATACGATCAGTAAAATATTTATTGTAAAGCGTTTCGGAAATTACACTAGCCCCCGACCCCGAATCCAACTCCATATCTAATCTTACAGCATCAATCAACACCTTTATTAAAATAGGGGAGTTACTAACATACCTTACGTTAAATAGCTCACATTCCTCGCAGTCACTTTGCTGCGAATTTATTTCTTCCGTGTTCAAACAATGTAAACGTGATTCACTCTTTTTAGCACTACATATTTTCTTTAGATGGCCTTTCACACCACACACTTGGCACCGATAGTTTTTAAAACGACACTTTTCAGCTTCGTGGTTTCTGAGACCGCACACTGTACACCGACGATTTTCCTCGGAACTATTGTTCGAGCTGCGGGTGGCCGCGGCAGGCTCGCCGCGCGCGCGCTGCCCGCGCTGCCCGCTCAGCCGGTACACAGGTTCCTCCTTGATCTGCGTGGCCTGGGCGGTTGTCGCCGCGGTGTCAACTACTGCTGCGGCCTTGGATCGAGCCAATCGCGCATACGCAGCCTGTTGAGCTACCTCCAATGCCTTAGCAAAAGTGAGTTTGCTGGCATCCTCTTCAAACAACCGGTCACGTTCCCGACACGGAGCAAGCCCGAGTATGAAACGGTCTCGCAGCAGTATATCCAATGCCTCGCCAAACTCACAGTTAACGGCCAAACCTCTCACACGAGCCGCCCATTCTTCGACGCTCTCGCCATCAGATCTCCTCGCCTCGTAAAACTTCTCTCTATCAGCAAAAACACAACGCTTCGGCGTGAAATGCTTGTCTAATTTTCCAACTAGATCCTCGAACTTAACTTCCTCGAGTACATCCGGGTGTAGTAAGTTCCGTGCAAGCCGGTAGCTGTTGTCCGAAAGATGCGTCAGTAACAAGGCACTTTTATTTTCGGTTTTAACACTGTTCAATTTGATGTACTGTTGTAGCCGACCTTTAAATATAGGCCACTCTTGGGCGTCGTGATCGAAAATTGATAGATTTCCGATGATATTTGTCATTTTGCACGAACTTTGTTTATTTTATTTTTTTTTGTAAACGTGGGTAACTCGTCGCCAGTGATCTGTCAGCTACCGAATAAAACCACCGTTGCTATTGGATGCTAGTTTATTACTGGTCGACACAACAATAATAGTAATGGTGCAGGCACGCACACATACATACACATCAGTTTTATAGTAGCATACAATAAATCTTAACTGCGACTCCTTTATTGAAATATTTGTGCCAGTAGCCAAGGAATATTAATCTAAAGTAAAATTTTGTATAATACGGGACAACAACTTACAACAACAACATCCGGACAAACCTATTGAGGTTTTTGTGATGTTTAATGTTTGTATTTTGTTTAGTTCCTTAATTAATAAACAATAAAAAAAAAACATACTTTTTACCGTCGCGCCTCGGTTAAAGCATAATTAATTATAGTGTATTTAACGCATGATCAGTTAAAGAGATTCACGTGCATAATTTTTTACATGCGTAACGACACGCACGTTGTTAATAATGGAACTCGAGATTAATAATAATACCAGCATAATCAAGTGAAAACTTCTTTAGGCATTTGGTTATTTTTAGAGATGGGAAAAAACCATTGAATTCGCGCCACTGTTACCGTAAGCGACACCGCGCGTGTGTTTTTTTAAGACGATCCAAAAAATAATTGCTTCGGATGTGTTCGGCTGTCCTCGGGACGTATGTTACATATCCGATATATCAGTGAGTGATGGCAAAGTATTCTGTTTGTGTTTTGTTTTCACTTCTGTCGGCACTCCCTGAGTGCCGCTGTTTTTTTATTGTCCACTGCATGGCAAAGGCCTCTTTTTAAACAGAAAAAAAAATTTATGAATTCATGAGACATTCAGTACCGTGTTCTTCCCCGTTAGTTTATGACGCACGAGTAAAATATAGTGCATAATCAGATAAAGAGATTCACGTGAATTATGCATACGTGTGGACTGACACGCGCGTTATCAGGATACCTAATATCCAGTGGCTACTTAAATCTGATTTTGGTTTTTGCATCGTAATTATTTTATAGAACACTAGCAGCGCCCCGTAGTTTGGTCCCGTGGGAATATCGGAATAAAAACTATCCTATGGCCTTTCCCGGGACTCAAACTATCTCTATACCAAATTTCATCTAAATCGGTTCAGTGGTTTAAGCGGGAAGAGGTAACATACAGACAGACACACTTTCGCATTTATAATATTAGTATGAACTAGCGACCCGCCCCTGTTTCGCTACTAATGAGGCGACATAACAAATCATCGAATGGATGCCACAAAAATTTGCCTCAACGAAGTACCAAGGAACACTGAAGGGGTTACACTGAATAATATTCCATTTAGGTATACATATAATATATTTTTCGTAGGTTACCCAAAGGCGAGAATAAAATTTGGCACTCTATCATCGGCACAAGCCTGACTACTTAGATAGATAGATAGATAGATAAAACGTTTATTTAGTGCAACAAAAGACACAATACAGGTATTAAAAACATTAAAAAAGGTGAGAAAAAAAAATTAAAAATAACAAAGATTAAAAAGATAAAATGAACCATAGACACCTAGCTCATAAACATCAATAACGTCGATCACTACTGGGCGGTGTGTGTCTTATGATTGCACCAAATGGGAGTCCAGCTCAGCATACTCAAACTTACAGCATACTTCAATTATTAATAAAAGTCCAAGTTAACAGCTGTCTGCTGTCGGCTGCATCCATTGCTGTTTCAGGTTTGTTTCGTTTTGAATATTCATAAATATTCATAATAATTCAATCTGAATTAAAAAAATAATAAAATTTTTTTTTTTCGAATTCCTCTCCTTCTTTACGATTTGGTACACGTGGACCTCGTGGAACATGTTAGGGCGAGGTTGTATACGCTTTTGTTGACCTCTTTTGGAAAGAAATTCTTTAACAGAGCTTGCGTTATGCCCCTATTGCGACTTTTTATTACATATACTAGCTTCTGCCCGCGACTTCGTCCGCGTGAAATTTCTTGTTACTCCGACCCACCCTGTCGCATCGCATCACCTGCCCGCGCTATTACTTCGTTTTTGCTTAGCGTTCTTTCTGACTTTTTTTATTTTTGCTCGGCTTCTAAAAGACATAGCGTGATGTTAAATAGCCTATAGCCTACCTCAAGAATTCGACTGGTAGTTTCAGAGATTAGCGCGTTCAACCAAACAAACAAACTCTTCAGCTTTATAATATTAGTATAGATTATAGAGAGTCGGTGATGGTTTTCGAGGGTGCTGAAGCCGATAGTGAGGTCAAAAGTGAGGTTTCGCAGCCACCATCTTGGAGTTTCATTTTGGACTTCGCTTCTGCCGGGGTCCCCCGACCCCAAACTTTTTTTTTTTCTTTATTTGACCAATGTCAAACAACAAAAATTAAATATTAATGCGCCGATCTATTGCGCCATGGAATCGCTGTCTACAATGAGTGAAGATTTGAAAAAATGAGTCACCAGTGGATTACACGTGCGTTGGTCTATTGCGCCGTGGCATCGCTGTCTACAATGAGTGAAAATTTGAAAAAAACGAGTCACCAGCGGATTCCATGTGCATCGATCTATTGCGCCGTGGCATCGCTGTCTACAATGAGTGAAAATTTGAAAAAAACGAGTCATCAGCGGATTACATGTGCATCGATCTATTGCGCCGTGGCATCGATGTCTACAATGAGTGAAAATTTGAAAAAAACGAGTCACCAGTGAATTACATGTGCGCCGATCTATTGCGCCGTGGCATCGCTGTTTACGACGAGTGAAGATTCGAAAAAACCTATCACCAGTGGATTACACCTGCTTCTATCTATTGTGCATGTGGCACCGCTGTTTTCGAGAAGGAAATATTTCAGAGAACTGGGAGTCTCCAACGGATTATTTGGATAAAGACGAGGGCGTGTTGTGAGTTCGTTCCAATTTTTGCTTCATTCCACACTTCTGTGCATTTATTGCATTAGTCTTTTAAATCCAATTCAACTACATTCCCTTTATTTGAGTTGGCTCAAGCTAATCACTTCGCATGTACCTAATCTTACTTCGCTTTGCTAAGCGAGCGGCGATCGTATTGACGCCATTTTGATCCATACAATTTTTTCACGAAATTGTTTATGATCTGTGCTTATTTTTTAACGAATATCGCATGCGGGACAGATAACGGCTTACAATGCATATCTGTTAGACCGCATTAGCTGAGTGTGTGTGCGTGTGCGCCTATTTATTGCCAACTTAAATTCTTAAAATTATAAGTACCTACTTAAACTTTCATTGTTCGTCTTTCCCTATTGCAAGATGGCAGACAAACTAATTAAAAAACGCCATGCGATGAAGGCTATGCTTACTAATTTCACTAATTATCTCAACACTTTGGAAAATAGTGATCGATTGTCTGACTTGCTAGTACTCGATCTAGAAACTCGGTTTAACAAATTTGAACAGTTGTATGACGAGTATAATGCATTACAGACCCAGATCCCGTAGGGGGGCACAAAATACCTTTTCTCGAAGCGTCTCGTCATTGTTTCTAACCCTCATAGCTCCGGTCTGCATAATGCTAGAGAGCTCAGGACAGAGCCTATGGGCTTACGGTAAGAAATTAAGTCACTGGTTTTTAATATTGTGATGCAATAGCTCAAGGAAACGGCCAGGTCATACATTTTGACCAAGATGTTAGTTTTGTAAACTCAAACTCAAAGCACTTATTTCAAATAAAAAATTACAGATAAGGGGTTTCCCGCAGGGCTTCGAGAAGAACTACACCATCTGCTTCGCCACCATCTCTGTGCTGATGGGCGCCGCGCTCATCACTGCCATGAGTAATAACTACATAGTTATTTGAACGAAATCTAAGAAGATTATTTTGTTAAAAAATATATACAAAAAGATCAAGGGCAAATTGTATACGTGATAAGTATTTATTTTCTACATCGTAGCACTTTTCCGACCAACTATACTCTTGCAGCTAATAGGCATATTGAGACTTTGGGATCAGTATGGACGAAGCAAGCAAGTGGTTTACCGAAATTTTACAAGATAAAATAT
Organism: Luperina testacea; assembly: GCA_927399505.1. Taxonomy (NCBI): domain Eukaryota; kingdom Metazoa; phylum Arthropoda; class Insecta; order Lepidoptera; family Noctuidae; genus Luperina; species Luperina testacea. The sequence continues at coordinate 1,629,747 of OV656757.1, forward strand.
ATAATTTATCATAGTAATAATTCCAAGTTTATCAATCACGTGGACACTGCAACGTGAATCGCAGAATTTGTGGATAAAGCCAAAGTATAAATAGTGTGCATTTTGCTGCAGTTTTCAGTGATCAAAATGGCACCGATACAAACGTTCATATTTATGGATATTGAAACGGCATTCAATAATCCAAATGTTGCTACTAAAGTGAACCTGTTGGCTGCACCCCGCATTCTGTATCTTGATCCGGACACAAATGAACCGGATGACAATCTGACACTGGATTTCAACAACAATAGGTTAATTTGAATGTTTACAACGCTCTCCTTAAAGTGACTGGTGACATTAGAGAAGCGATGGAGGATACCAAAGTTACCGTTTTGGTTTTAATTGATTTCTCCAATGCCTTTAATGCAGTCAGCCACGATATTCTCCTATCTATCCTTTCTCATCTTATGGTTTCGTCCGAGGCTCTGGAATGGTTCTCTTCTTATCTTCGTGGACGTCAGCAGTCGGTTCGCGTTGATCAGAGTTCTTCTGGTTGGCGTGACCTGGATGCTGGTGTTCCACAAGGCGGTATTCTTTCTCCATTGTTATTCTCCATCTTCATCAATTTTATAACTCACTGTCTTCGATGTTCGTATCATCTATATGCTGATGATCTTCAACTGTATACATCTGGGCGGGTAGAAGGTTTGTCGGACGCTATAGCAGATGTAAACCGAGACTTAAATGCTGTCAAAAAGTGGTCTGATAGTTTCGGGGTGTCTGTAAACCCCTCTAAGTGTCAAGCCATCGTAATTGGAAGCTCACGCATGATGGGTAGGGTGACGCTTAGCTCTCTTCCTCCTCTTATGTTCAATGGTACAGTCATACCCATTACCCCTACTGTGAAAGATCTCGGTTTGCATCTTGACTCTACGCTTAGCTGGCAACGCCAGGTCTCTAGTGTTAGCCAAAGGGTCAACGGTACTCTGCGATCCCTGTATCGTCTGAGAAACTTTTTGCCCGCTAAGACGAAAACCATGCTTGTGCAGACTTTAATTTTTCCTATAATCGACTATGGTGACGTGTGCTACTTTGACTTGAACGCGGTTTTGCTGGATAAGCTCGACAGATTGCTCAACAATGGTATCCGCTTCATATTCAACCTCAAGAAATATGACCATGTGTCGAGCTATAGGTCTGAGCTCAAATGGATGTCCATACGCCAAAGAAGAAGTTTGCGCGCTTTGACCACGCTTTTCTCCCTTCTCAACTCTCCCACTCCTCCTTCTTATCTCGTGTCTCACTTCCAATATCTTTGTTCTTCTCACGCTAAGAATCTGCGTTCTTCTAACAATCTTCTCCTACTCTGTCCTTCTCATACTTCTGACTTTGTTCATTCTTCCTTTCATATTCAGTCCATTCTTCTTTGGAATGCACTTCCTCTTGATATCAGGACGGCCACCAGTCGGTATGCATTTAAGCGGAAATTGCAGAGTTATTTTCAAAACAAATAGCGTAGAGTCATCTCATCACCTCTCTCCTTTGAATTTGTGTATTATATATATATTATAAGTATATATTATAGTAAATAGTATGTAAATGTATATAACTTATTTATGTATTTGTGTACCTAGTTTTAATAGATTTTTTTTATCATTGTTCCTCTCACACAAAGCACCTGCCATCCAATCTCTTCACCACCCTTGGTTGACTGGTAGAGAATGCCTAAGGCATTAAGTCCGCCTTTGTACCTTTTTTGTGCGAAAAGTTTAAATAAATAAATAAATAAATAAATACAATAAGATCAGTGAGTTTATAAACAAACAAGAAAAACCCGTGTGTCTCGTCTCTCACAACGGCACAAGATTTGATTTCCCCATACTCAAGCGAGAGCTCCAGAATTTGAATGTCAGTTTATCTGATGATGTTTTATGTGCTGACAGCTTTTACATTTATTATGATATACTAGAAAATTCTGATGGGGATGTTAGGCCGCTTTTATTTAACGGGAGTGCTGTAAGAACAATATTTTATGAAGGTGCTGCTGCACCAGATGCCTCATATAGACTATGGGATATATATAACCGAGTGGTGCAATACCCTGTACAGCCGCATCTTCCTGATAATGATAACATCATGAATTTCAGGATATCACGTAAACTGGCCGAAAGTTTCTTGGCCTGGACAGACCAAATACAACGTAAGTTTGCCGATGTTAAGCCTGAGGACTTGATGAATTTTTGAGGCCGCTACTAAAATGTACTAAAGTGTGTTTAATGTAATATAAATGATGTTTTTATTTTTTTTATGTTAATGTTAAGTATTTTATTATATGTTCTAATATTTTACTGAATATCTTGTGTTTTTATGTTCCACTGCCAAAATGTTTCATTTATTATGTACTAGCAGCGCCCCGCGGTTTCACCTGCATAAGTGTCGATCCCGTGGGAATATCGAGATAAAATCTATCCTATGTTCTTTCCCGGGATGCATTCTATCCCTCTAGTTGAAGGAGTACACCTACCAAACACTTGGTCGTCATATGTATTATGTAATGTGTAGTGTATGTCTTTTGTTGGAGATCCAAAATAAATAAATAAACCATTTATTTTAAAAAAATATGTCGAATTTTTATTACATACATAAATAAACATGTTTTCATAAATCAATTAGCAAGGTACAGTCATAATATTCTTTTTAACCCACTTCTAAAAAGGAGGAGGTTCTCAATTCGGATGTTTCAATTTTTTATATGTATGTTCGTACATAACTCCATCGTAAATAGACGGATTTGCCAATGCATATCATGGTGCTACTTTAGTTTATTACTCGGGACAGTTTTTAAGGAGTTACCTCGAAAATCTAAAATCCTCAAAAACCTACTAAGCGAGCGAAAGTGATGCAATTACTTTTGAAACGCAAAAGAAGAGTGATGGCTATTTTAGTGTGCGTGCGCTCGGAATAAAATGACGTGTGTCCCAAAAATTTAAATCATTTATTTTGTTAAAAAAGGAGTAAATTCCTTTTTTAACAAAATAAATGATTTAAATTTAAAACTACTTTGATATGATAATTCTCTATGTTTTAAAGGAAAGTTCTATTGAATAACTCTTAAGTGTTACGCCGTGATGTCGAAAAAAAGTAAAAAAAAAAAAATATAACTTTGCAATTTTTTGTATCGAGATAAATTCATTGAATTGAATGTATTCCTTTTACATGATACTTACTGGACCAAAGAGTCAAAAAATATATACAAAAATATGAAATCCCTATTCCACATACTAAACAAGTTACACGAAATAAAAAAAAAAACACTTTTTTGTCAATAACCTAACCTTAAGGTTCCGTACCCGAAATGTGCCAACGGAACCCTATGGCGCAATCTGTCTGAAACATTATGTTACTTAACGTTTTTTGACGCTTTGATGAATAAGGTGTATTAGAAGTTTCTATAAAGCCACTTACACCTATCACCTATTAAATAACGTAATAATATCATCACGCCTGTATTCCCCGGAGGGTTAGGCAGAGATGTAGGTACTATAGAACATCCACTTTTTTTTTTAAATAATGTTTAAGTCCCATGTAATAGGTGAGCCTATTGCCGGGCACAATCCTAGACTTCGGGCTGCTACTGAAACCCAAATCTATGAAATAAATTATTTTCTTTTCTTTTCGTTATGAGGTGATCTAGGTCGCTAAATAATGTCTTACCTGCGGAACAATTCAAACATTCAATCTTCTAATCCCGAATCATCATTAAGATGAACCCATTAAAGGGAATGTTTCCTGTAATTTAGTAGAAACTGCTACATCTAAGAAAATCACATGATGCAGAGTCTGAGCTGCATTCATTCTGTTCAACCGAGCGCGAATTTCCTATATGAGCTTAGCTTTCTTTGCTGTAAGACTTGCTAATACCTCTGATCTTGGAGTAATCAGGATTTGTGTTGAAATTTCATGATTAGATGTATTTTATGTTTAGTTTATAAGTACAATTTTGTGCAAGTTTTATACGAGCTGGAAACCAAGTATTTTGCCGGTGTAATTGAAAATGAGAAATACAGATGTTCATTGGCCGCAGTCACTGGCAATAACCATGTGGTGGGCCGTCGGCTAGTTTGCTATCAAACAACAAGAAAAAAACATCACGAATCGATATCCTAGGATATTCAAGAATTGAGGAGTGGCTAGAGAGTCGTCATGGCGTCCTAACCTTCCGCCTGGAGCAGGTCCTCACCGGACACGATTGCTTTGGAAGGTTCATGTTTCGTATAAGGCGGGAGGAAATGTCCGGGTGTCACCATTATATGGATTGCCCGGAGGACACGGTGGAGCATACGGTGGAGGTCTGCCAGGCTTGGGCGGAGTATAACCGCCGCGTCCTCACGGCGGCGATTGGCGGCGGCGATCTCTCGCGTCCGGCCCTAGTCTAGGCCATGGTATGGAGCAAGAGTGCATGGGAAGCCATCACCTCCTTCTGTGAAGCGGTAATGCTTGCAAAGGAGGGGGCGGAACGCGTGAGGGAGAGGCAAACTTTGCGACCCCACGCCCCTAGTCGCCGCAGGAGACGCTCTGGGCGTCGGGAGTTGACAGCTCATTCCCGGCCAACGTAGGCGCGGGCTTGCGGACGTCGAGCAATTTGTACCTCGCCGTCCGGTAAGGACCAGGCCCGGGTCGACAGCGCGTTGTGCTCCACGTACGCCTCAAAGAGATGTCAGCACTAACTGACGGGGTCCGCTAGGGCCGATGCCTGCCAGGGTCGCGGGTTGTTCGAAAGAGATACCGTGTCCCCTGGCACAGGCAACTGAAGGAACACGGATAGGTTTTAGCCAGTAAAAGTCTAACACGCCCTCCCGCTCCGTCCAGAGCGGGAGACGTTATTTGATAATCTTCCACCCAAAAAAATAGGATCTTCAAGAACCTAGCACTAACACAAACTAAGAACATCCGTCAATTCAGTTCAAGCCACACAAAAGTGCGCTACATTCATTATTCAGTACGGAACGTGTCTTTGTTTCAGTGTAATTAGCCCAAATTGTCCCCGAGACGTCGGGGCGCGGCGACAAATTTGCAACGAAACGGAGCACTTAGGAGATGCAGTATACGTTAGGCTTGTTGCATACACTGCAAAATGGAAATTACCTTCATCAAAACAGGTCTCAGGTGGAACCTTACTCTCAGTTTCTGAGAAGCAATCTTTGATTTATTTATTTGGCTCCATAACTTTTAAGGTAGGTCATCATCTTTCTGCCCTTGTGCTATGTTACTTGGCGTCAGTGCAACACAATTTCTTCTCTCCCCTGTCAACCGTCACGCTATCATTAACTCCCTTTTCTTTCGTATCATTCCTCACATAATCCGTCCATGTTAACTTTGACCTTTTTCTCCTCTTCTTCTTCATCACACTTTTAGTCACATTGTATGCGTTTCCTTTCCCTCTTCATCGCATGCTGATACCAAGTTAAACTATTTCTTTTCAACTTTTCTGTTGTGAGACTTTGCTTCACTCAAACATTGACCTGTTTTATGGCCAACATTGAGAGTCTCTCCATTTGTAAAATCTACTTCCAAAAGCACGATATACTTTTAAAGTCTCTGAAAGCCAACTCCCGTATTAAAAAAGTGGAGCAGTGCTGGCCAAGTGGAAATGGCTTTGACTTACGAGTAGTAGGTCGTAGGTTCGAACCCAGACAGGCGCTTTACTTTGTGTAAATTATTTCATCACAACTGCTCTCTAACCGTTTAGAGAGCAGTGGTGATGAAATAATTGAAGGTGAAGGAAAACATCGTGAGAAAACCGGCATGTCCTAGAACCAAAAATTCGAAGACATGTGACATCTGCCAACTCGCACTGGGCCCGCATGGTAGATTAAGGCCCACTTCCTCTCACCGAGAGGAGGTCCGTGTTCCAGCAGTGGGAACATTATAGCCTGGATTATGGTATTAAAAAAAACTTGACAAAAATCAACAATTAAATAATTCTTAAATGAGAGACATTTTTGTCAGTTAAAGCCAGAATAAAATGTAAACGTTCTTAAAAAATACGGAAATTAGCCCTCTGATTGCTAGAGACGATCAAGTCTAGGGATTTGAAGTTGCCATTAAAACGATTAATACGTTGGTGCCACTTTATCTGACTCAGATAATTTAATTTTAATTGGAACTAACGAAATTGCTATGAAAAATGATCAAGTCTGTCTGACTTTTTGTTCACCGTACTGAAATATCTACTTGTCTAATTGATCAGGTCAATTCAAGGCCATTGGAATAGTTTACCATGTAGCACCAACGAAGATTTCCGTAACAAGCGGTAGGAAAGCAGCCTTACACAGATACATATACATAATTGTGTGCTGCACCGTGTTTCTCTTAAGTGGCTGGGTCGTGAGCGGAATATATGCCTATATATTGTATCAAAGTGTTACGTTCGATCTCCGACACCATTTTCTTGGCTAGAGTTTGTGGCTTCTTCGTTTCAGATTTAATGCGTTGTCTGAAAATGTTTTTGATATTTGATAAGTGAATGCTTTGTCGCAAGCTCTACTGCTAAGTTTTTGAGGTTGATTTTGATTCCTGGCTTGTGTAAAATATTAATCAAAATCAAACAAATTTAACGCACGTCACGGCGTGTTCAATGCATCGCAGCTGAGTTACAAGTCAGCAAAAGTCGACTCGTCGCCGGCTACTAGCACAGTAGCACTGCGAGTGATGCTTAACCGCTCCCCGGCCTCCCAGCGTCCCTCATCGTTGGGACAGTTCCCAATTTATTATGATCTACTTGGCTGCCGTTATTAAAACTAATCAAATCATGAGCGGCTACCTAACAATACGAGAGATGCCCAAAGGCCCGAAGGTTCGAGGCTCGTTAGCGACAGTAACAAGCCAAAAACAGGCCGATGAAGAAGGCTTCATTCGCGTGGAGAACAAGACTTCGCCGACGGGTGTCGTGTATCGACGTTCTCGTTCTACATGACTCCACGACTCAACGCCGAACCAACATAGTAAATAGATTTTGTAGTGATGTTTTTACTATATATGTTAGTTTATTATTTTGTGTATTTTGTCTATGGCCCTGAAGGTACACGTGACTGGCCCCCATCATCATCTTCCTGCTCTTGTTATTTCGTTTTCTTCTTCTATACTCCCCTGTTAACCGTTAACCTGTCATTCACTCCTTTTTCTTTCATATTATTCCTCACACAATCTATGCATTTTTTTTGCGCTTCTTTTTCGTCACCATCCTTATAATATGACGGGTGTAAAAATACCCTTAACGAAGCCGAGAGGCACTCGTTCTTCCCGTTGTTATGATATTTTTTTTTGTACTGCACCATACCTGGGAACCTCCTAGTTGCGGAGATATTGAAGGTCCAAGTTCCAACTTTTTTGACGTTTTTTTAAGAAAACAATTAAAAAAAAATAGTATTGTGGACGAGTAAAAAGTGTTATTATCGTTAGAAGATAAATAAGTTCTAGAAAGAAAGAAAAATTGTTTATTCTTTACAAACAAAACACACATTACAACAAAAAAGACATAAAATGCACACATACAAAGTAGCAAAAAGCCTCGTATTCAAGCAATAAACCGCATACCATGCTTATGTTTCGTCGACACTGAGAATGCAATCATAATACTGGAGCAATGCCACTAATAGGGATTTAGTGTTTAAAGCGCAAAAAAGGTGTATAGGTACGTGCGATTGTCGGTATCCGTCTTACTGATTCATGTGAACCATATTTCAAAGAATATAAAATTTTGACCTTTCCTGCAATTTACATTTATGAAGTAGCCGTATTTTTAAAGACAAATGAAAATGTATTTGATAAACTTAAATCGAGAAGACATATGTTAAAAAATTCAAATTACCACATAAAACGGCTCTATTCAACAAAAGCTTCTTTGGCATGGCATCAAAAATATACGACAAAATACCTATGACATTCTGAGTACTAAGGAACTTCCAGTATTTAATGTAAACTACGTAAATTTTAATTGAGAAAGCTTACTATACGATCCAAGATTTCTTGAATGATTGAATTGTTGACCATGTATTAATTTGACTGTATATTGATATTATGGCATTTATAATAACTAAATTTGACATGTAAAATAATTTTAAATGTAATGCCACTACATAATTATTGTATGCCTATTAGGCAGGACATATTGGAATTTTAATTTATTGTTTAGACCTGTAACTAACATATGCCCACAATAAAACATTTTGAATTTGAATAAAAGGTTGACTTCAAAAGATCAATATTTAATATAATATCACCCACTCGTACAAATCAGTTCCAAGTGCAGACACGACTCAACTAGACGTTCGTCATCCAATTCAATCCTTCCAAAAAGACAGATCGCTACACAGAAACGTATCAGTCTGTCCCTACATTAGTGGACAGACAAAAAGGATCGTGAATTCGATCTCCATTGAGACCCGTCTAGCAAAAACGTCTTTGGTACAAAAGAGCTCATTCCACATGCGAACGTCAAGGAAGCTCTTACAGTTTTTCAAAGGAATAAAGTGCTAGCTCTTTGTGGGGTAGCCCTCGGTAAACTTGATTTATGGTGCAACCGTCTTCTTAGATTTGTCAGTGCAGGAGACGGGTATGTGAGGACGCAAGTGTTGCTGCTGTTTTTTCTGATTCTATGATATTTTTTAAAGAGTTTTTGGGATTTTATTTCGAATTGGTTATAGCAAAATATATTACAAGGTTTTGTAACGAGAAGATTTGTGTTCGAATTGTTTTTAAGCCGCTCTGGTTTAATTTTGAAATTAGTAGTTTTTACCCGACTACAAAGTAGGATTGTTTTTCGTTCGTAATATGTAGGTTTGTGAGTATGTAGGTAAATAGGATCCTGTATTCTCTCGTTCCGTCTCAACAGAACACATTTTAAGTATACAGGTATCATTCATCAAAAACTTTTCTCAACCATGTGAAAACTTTCATGGTTTCCATTCTTCTTCTTAGCGTGTCGATGGCACACATGACACGAACAAAAAAGTGTATTTTCTTAAATTTGTTTTCCCGAAAATTCAGCGACGCGAATACCGTTTGCTGACGCAGCCATTAGGCAGCCATCACCTGCACACGGTGAGGACACCGTGTGCAGGTGACAGGGCATGTGGTGCAAGATGGGAGATTCATTTTCACTACAAAATATATTATTCTCATAAACGATTTTCCAAGAATGTCCATGATATAATTCTGCTCAAAAAACATAATTCAAAATCCAAGTTTTTTTCCTGAATGTTAAGTGAAGTTACGAACGGTAAACGTAGCTCGTTTCGACTGTATATGTGGAAATGAGCCTTGTTCTTTTATTTATACGGGATATAATTGAGAATTTTTATTAAGAGCTCTGCAGGTGAGTCATTTCAAGGAAATGCTTTAGAAAGGTGAAGTTTTATAATTTTACTATACGAAGTTTAAATAATTGAGTTTTAGTGAGAAACTTGCTGCTTTGTTTATAATTCTATTTTCTGTCATTTTAAACTTATAGTTCGAGGGAGTTATGAGGTCAATATCACTCAGCTGAAATACTCGTAACATATAAATTTGACAATTCAAAAGTGCCTGTAAAAGGTTTAATTGAAACAAATGCTTTGAGTTTAAGTTTGATCCACGTAACGTTTTTGTTAGGCGGCCACTACTCCTGTAATAAGTTTGCGCAAAAGGATTAAATAAGCCCTTTCACCCAAAATAACAATCAACAATTATTTTCACAATAACATGACGAACCATCAGCATCAGTTATCACGTTAGCAAAACCAATATTTCGCAATATACTGATCCTTCATGGTGCAATCAACTCCGCCTATTGCAGTTCACGGCTAGACATAGTCCTCTCCCAGGCTGCACCACAACACCCTGTCCTCCCCCTTCTGCATCCAGTCCCAGCCACCTTCTTTAGGTCGTCCATCCATCTAACTGGGGGACATCCCGCACTACGCTTGCCGATACGCGGTCTCCACTCCAGGACTCGTCTGCTCCACCGGCCATCGGTCCTTCGACAAACATGGTCCGCACACTGCCCGTGGTGCAATAGAAAATATTATTTGTATCTATTTAGCCTGTACTGTCTCACTGTTAAGCAAAAACCTCCCTTTTCCTCACTCGTATGTTCACTGCTTTCCCGGAGCAGCCTTTCGGTAGGAGTCAAGTTCATCCCCTCATGAAAGAAAACCTCAAACATCAAGAAAAATATTGTGCAATTAGTTGAACGTCGCTCAAACTTTTCACTCTAATGGGTTAAAAACTTTGCGTAATAGGTAATACTGTAGGTGGCCAGCCAAAGTATTATTCCTGCGCCCTCACAAGCATTCCTGGAGTCTTCTAATTAACTTGAAAATTATAGTTTCGTATTGCTTGCTTGCTCGCAGGGGCTTGTGGCTAAATAATAACAGCCGTACAGATCGACCTACCTAATAATACGCCTGTTTTACCAAGGGGATAAGCAGATGTGATTAATTTGGCACAAACTCAGACTTCGGACAACAGTCCGCAGTCAGAGTTTAATAGGTAACAACCTACTGACAAATCCTAAGCGAAAATCCAATGACCCTGTCACAGCTGGAAATTGAAAGTATTCAGCAGTCCCGCTTTACCAATGCGGCAGCATTTACCCTTAACTATCTCAAAAATATTCAAATAGTTTCCAACCCACAGCACTTTACATCACAACACTAGCTTACTCAACAAAATTGATTTGAAATCAAATTCAATTTCCGATCAATCAAGAAAGCACCACACTATCTCGCTGTGAACTCAACTGTTCAGCAAATCAGTTAAAAAAATTCCAATTTCATTTTCATTTTTTTTTCGTATAATAGTTCCCTGTTCGACCCCTAAGCGAATTTCGGAGGGTTATAAATTCGCCGTTGCTCGGAAACGGGTCGGTGATGAGATAGCTCGGTGAAATTAAAATGTAACAAAATAAATCATGGAGCAGTGAGCACCCTTGCCCTCGGGCTTGTGTGAGATACAACATAAATTCGTAGCGAGACAGTTTGCAACTAACTTAAATTGCTCGGAGATATTTTAGGAAAGATGCTGTATGGTTTTTGTATGCCAGAAAAAGTGTTAAGTTTTCTTTACTTTTTAAAGATTGGCCCTTCTAATATTCATTCATAATTTAAATAAGGTGGAGACAACAATACGACAGTAAATTAGACTTCAATCAAATCAGCTAATGACGTCATCAGTCAGCATACAAAAATTCATCCTAAGGAGATCATTCAACTGTCGAACGTTTTATACTTACCCAAAAAATTAAAGCCAGAAAAAAGTACCATTTTCTTAGGGAAATAACATCTTGAGCATTTTTTATTATTACAACGATCGTCTACAATCAACCCCCCGGTTGCTACTTAAGATTGAAAATGCCAAAAATCATATTTTTATAACAAATGTTTTATCATAACATTTAAAAAGTATCAAATTTTCATAGAATATGTCCTTTACAAGGTCAAATTAAATTAGCTAACGAAACTTCACAGACGTGTGCCTATCTAAACATGAATAAAACAAAAAAACGATTACGTTGAATCACAAAAATATAATATCACCCATTTTTTTTTTTGTTTTATCTGTCTTAGATATTGATATTCATCGGTACACGTTGGTAGAGTTTCTTTAGCTTATTTAATGTATCGTGTATAGTTTTAGTCACTATAGCTACTCAAAGATTGGCAACACTCATAACCGGCCCATGAGTAGGTACTATTTAGTTTGTTAGAAAAAAATCTGTTTTTTTAATTTCGATGTTAGATTCTTGTCTTGTTAGATTTATGTTAGATTCTTTGTGCTTTATCTTACCTAAATTGATCTGGGAGGTGGTAAAAAGACCTTTATTCTGCTTAACCTCTAAGGTTCAATCGATCTAACTGACACTTGTCTCTGGGAGGTGGTTAAAAGACCTTTATTCTGCTTAACCTCTAAGGTTCAATCAATCTAACTGACACTTGTCTCTGGGAGGTGGTTAAAATACCTTTATTCTGCTTAACCTCTAAGGTTCAATCGATCTAACTGACACTTGTCTCTGGAAGGTGGTAAAAAGACCTTTATTCTGCTTAACCTCTAAGGTTCAATCAATCAACTCAGCCAATTCAGTCCACTGCTGGACATAGGCCTCTCCCAGACTGCACCACAACACCCTGTCCTCCGCGTTCCGCATCCAGTCTGTCCCAGCCACCATCTTTAGGTTAATCCTCTAAGGTTAATAGTATATATGCTTTAAATTGTAAAACAAATAAGTACCCTAATAATTTCTGTGAAAGCAGCACCTGTTCATTTTAACAACTTTAATTAAACTTAACGTTAATTTTAAACCTTCATTACTTAAGTACCCACCTATACATGTTATATTAAACTCGGGTAATGTGTTACATGTTTTATTAATACCTATATAACGTGAAGAAAGGGCTGTGTTATATCGTAAAGCCAGGGAAATTAATATTGTTAATCTAATTGACTGCCAACTTTAATTGTCCTTATATTTAAATCAAACGCAATCCTCCATGTAAAATAATGTTTTATTTTTTTAATTAAATAAAGTTTTGCGGCAGCAGGTGTTACTACCAACATCATATTATTTATTGAATTTTCAATTGTTAATGGGATGAATAGTTTCTTAGTTACATTACAAGGATCATGTGCAACAGCTGTACTTGCAGCAGTGGCAAAAACTTTTTCGTGTTAAAAAAAATAATGCATATTTTATGTGAACATGTTTGATAACCAGTCTAACCAAGGGGTAATATTACCCAGTTACTGGGTTGTGGAGGTCAGAAAGGCAGTCGCTCCTTTACATGGAGTGACTGCTTATCTGACCTGGTACTCAGCTGCACTCGTTTAGAGTGGAAGCGGACTCCGATATGGTTGGGAAAAGGCTAGGCAGATGAAGATGAAGACATAAATAAAAAAAATAAAAAATTGTCAGCTCTACGAAATGCCAATAACACAGAAAATGGACGTAAGGTATCAATTTGCATAACAATTAATGCGCATGACGGAGGGCTGTTAAAGAGAGAAAATGATTCAGAAAATTTGATAAAATCTCTCATCACTAAAGCTACTATTTTATGAACAAGATTAATTGAACTCACTTAAAACCTGAAAATACCCGATCATTGTTTCCTACAATTTTGTAGAGTTACGCGGTTATAAACGGACCAGATGATTTTATTTTTGCGATTTTAGGGTTGGTCGTTTATTTCACATAGGATATATTTATTTTTTCTTTTCAAGTTAAAAAAAATATTCTCCTTTGTCCTCTGCTGTATACATAAATAATGTTGATAAACATTTTTTTTATATCTGTTTTTTTCGCTCCCTATTACGTGGAACTTAATCATACTGGCGAAATGTGCGTGTACCTCTACCTAAGCCTTCGGGAGTACAGGCAAAGATGTTGTGTTATGTTAATAGTTTATTTTTACCCGACTACGGCGAAGGAAAAAGGAGGGAAAGGAAACTACTTGTCACAATTAGACAAATGAGGTATCGTTAGAAGCGTCTTGATCGTCCGCCGTTTATAGGCTGTGACGTCACATTAAATGAATATGGCGCCCTCTAGCGGACATAAAGTCTTGATGTAATTTTTTTTTTAATCTTGCCCTTGGTGTATCAAATGAAAGCACTTAATTAGCACATTTCAAAAATATAAATATTACTGAAATAAGCCCCAAAATAATCAAATAAAAAATAAGTTTTAAAACTAAAACCCGACTACCTACTGAAAAAGATGAAACGAGAAAGTTCCTTCCCGAGGTTGCACCAGCGCATGCTACCATAGGTTATAATATGTTAGTACAGCGGCATGCGACCACGGGAAGGTACTTTCTTGTTTCATCCTTTTTATTAACATTGAAAGGCTTGTCTGACTGAGTTCCACCACTATATCACCGGAGCCCTAATATAATAATAGTAAGAATTCTTTAGCGAGCAATGGTGGCGCAGTGGTCACGGCCACGACTTACGAGTTGTAGGTCGTAGGTTCGAACCCAGTCAAGCGCTTTACTTTGTGTAAATTATAATTGTCATCACCACTGCTCTCATAAACGGTTAAGGAAAACATCGTGAGGAAACCGGCATGTCCTAGAACCAAAAATTCGAAGACATGTGACATCTACCAACCCGCACTGGGCCCGCGTGGTGGATTACGGCCCACTCCCTCTCACAGAGAGGAGGCCTGTGTCCCAGCAGTGGGAACATTATAGGCTGGTTATGTAAAGAACATTAGAGTCCTTACTTCGAAACCACGTCAATTCTTTAGCTTATTACGACATATTCTGCTAATAACGTATTCTCTGTTACACAATGAACGAAACCGCGCGAAAAACGCGAACTTGGCAAGGATTGAACTGTCAAAATAGCCTACGAGGTTTGCACGTGGTAAGATTACGCGGGAAATAAGAATTACCGTACAGAATTGGGGCCTTGATGGTAAATGTTGATGTCGACGATGGTAGACGCTTACTCTCGACGTGAAGACACCCAGCACTTACCACAGAAGCACAGAGTTACAGAGAAAAATGGGTACAATGTACGTCAACCGTCGGCTTAATCAGAAATTGGGCCTGAAAAGCTTTAGTAAAGGCTTTAGTTTTAGCGTCAGTATTTTTCTTGTAATAATTCGATAAACAACTTACCTGTTGCTATTGTTGACTTTTTCCACGAATGCAGCGATTCACGTTGCAGTGTCCACGTGATTTATAGTCTTTTAATTTTTAGTATTATAAAGGATATATTTATCATGTAATAAAACCGCTAAGTTGTTTATCGAATGATAATAAGATAAAATATGTCCTTTATCATACAAAAATTAGTTTATCAATCACGTGGACACTGCAACGTGAATCGCTGCATTCGTAGATAAAGCCAAAGTATAAATAGTGTGCATTTTGCTGCAGTTTTCAGTGATCAAAATGGCGCCGATACAAACGTTCATATTTATGGATTTTGGGACGGTATACCATAATGCAGAAGTTGTTACTGAAGTGAGCCTGTTGGCTGCACCCCGCATTCTGTATCTTGATCCGGACAGAAATGAACCGACTGACAAACTGCCACTGGATTTCAAGAAAAATAAGTTTGATAAGAATGCTTACATTAAGATCAGTGAGTTTATAAATAAACAAAAGAAACCCGTGTGTCTCGTCTCTCAGAACGGCAAAAGTTTTGATTTCCCCATACTCAAGCGAGAGCTCCAGAATTTGGATGCCAGTTTATCTGATGATGTTTTATGTGCTGACAGCCTTTACATTTATTATGATATACTAGAAAATTCTGATGGGGATGTTAGGCCGCTTTTATTTAACGGGAGAGCTGTAAGAACAATATTTTATGAAGGTGCTGCTAGACCAGACGCCTCATATAAACTATGGGATATATACGACCGAGTGGTGCAATACCCTCCTGTAGATCCGCATCCTCCTGATAATGATAACATCATGAAATTCAGGATATCACGTAAACTGGCCGAAAGTTTCTTGGCCTGGACAGACCAAATACAACGTAAGTTTGCCGATGTTAGACCTGAGGAACTTGACAAGAATTTTGGGAAGCAATAATAAAATGTGATAGGACCTATTATGACCTACCTATGTGTTTATTGTAATGTAAATGTTTATTTTTATTTATTTATGTTTATATTATATTATATTTCATATTATACCTATATTATTTACTGAATTTCCGTGTTTTTATGTTCCACTCTCAAAATTTTTCTTTTATATTTGTGTAATAAGTATTTAATTGTTTGTTAGCTTAGTTGTTCATTTCAGAATAGAAAAAAAATAAATAAAAAAAACAATGTTTTTAAAGAGTTGATTGCAATACGTGGTTAGCTAGCGACTTCGACGGTTGATCATAGATGATCTCCCTTAGATGTCACTGCTTGAGGTAGCGATGAAGGTCGGGTGCGTCCTTCCCTCAAATATGGCGAGGGGGTAATGGCTGATCTTTGCGTTATGCTCGTGAACGGGTGCTGCTTGTGGTGACTGGTCGTTTTGCTGACCATGGTTTTATTGTTATTATTAGTAATAACTTATGCCTTTCTATTTTTTTTCGATTGAGTACGTATAGTTTTTATTGTATTTGTTGGTATATTGGCGTGGCTAGCTGACATAGCAAATAATTTAATTCAATGTTCTGTGTCTTGTAATGTTAATTACTTTATTACCTATTATTGTATACAATCAAGTATTTCCTAACTGAACAGACAGCTGTGCTGCTGGGGAGTTTGTTGCTCCACTTCTTCTCTCCAGCGAAAGCACTAGGAAGTGGTGAAGGGCGGGCGTGTCGGGGGACTGCCTTTTGTAATTTTGACATTCGAAAAGTGCTGATTATCAGTCTAATTTGAATGAATAACGTTTTATTTTGCTTTCGATTTTAAACTATATGTAATTTTTAGTGTGTATCTTTTGTTGGAGATCCTAAATAAATACCCCAATTATTTAAAAAAATTATATATAATTTTTCTTGCTTACATTATATTTTTTTAAATGAATTAGCAAGGTACAGTCATAATATTAATCTTCTTTAATAGTTCCCTGAGAGATTTAAGGCGACGTAGATTGTAAATGGCTCTGACAGCTCTCTTTTACAAAATAAAGATGGATTCAATATCAGCAGCTTGACACCATAATAAAATGCTGTACGACATAATGCTGTGGAAGTAACTAAAATAGACAGAAACGCGCGATTTCTACATCTGTTGACTGCCTTATCTTTCTAACAGTATAAGCGGCCGAGCTTAGCCGCGCCGCAAGAGATGTTATATGAGGTGCCCTTTGTAATTTCTCGTCTAGCGTGGTTCCTAAGAAAATCGATTGATCAATATATAAAAGGGTAACATTATGAATTATAATATGGCAAACACAGTCGGTGCTTTTCTTTTTTCGATGCACTAAGTAGGTAAAATCAAAGAGATTGGGATTAGATTTGGATTGGATTGATTGGTATATTAGCACACACACAAAAAAAAAATTACTGAAAAATCCTGCACCAATGGGATTTGATACGATTAACTGTTACGATTAACAGATAAATGTCCATTATGATTTATAATGTTATCCTTTTATGATTCTGACAAAGTGGCCTTTTTAGAACCCCAGATGTGTGAACGTAAATGTGTGGCAAAAGGAGTATGTAAGGATCAAAGTAGGTGGCGTTCTGTAATTTCTCCCTTGGGAAGAAAACGTCAGTTTATTTATGTACTAGCAGCGCCCCGCTATTTCACCTGCATAAGTGTCGATCCCGTGGGAATATCGGGATAAAAACTATATCTATGTCCTTTCCCGGGACTCAAATGATCTCTATACCAAATTTCATCTAAATCGGTCCAGCGGTTTAAGCGCGAAGAGGTAACAGACAGACAGACACACTTTCGTATTTATAATATTAGTATAAATGTAAGTAAGTATGTTTTTGTGCATGTGCTTAATTTCACCGACATTTCTGGAGCGAGTTACGTGATAGTTTAGTTTGTTGTTTGATGTAAAAAGAGCGCAAGTATAGCAAAAATAGCGAAGAGGGAAAACCTAAAATGAAATAGGATATGGTCGGCTGTAAAGGGAAATACTAAGTGGTCTGTTTCGGGGCTACAAATTAGTAAAAGTTGTCAGTAAAATTGACCAATATTTTGCCATAGAACCTTTTGTAAACTGTAATATAAAACTTTCTGCTTTTAATACAAAAAAGAAATCTAGACACCTAGTGACCAAATATACCTTTTGGTATCTAGCTTCACTATTTTTACGTTATATCTATTTATATAAATAATTCTAAAAACAGAATAAAATAAATATTTAAGGGGGGCTCCCATACAACAAACGTGATTTTTTCGGCGTTATTATAATAATTGGGAGATTTGCTCGGTTAAAGCGATGCAAACGGAATGTCCTGGCTTACGAACTATTGGTCCATATTATACACAAGTTTTGACCTAAACAATGACGACATATTTCTGGAAGTTCCCACGAGGCTAGTTCAGTACGTAATAATTATGATGTCCGTCTTATTTCAAAATATGGGACATAGAACCATAATTGCTTGTTGTGCCTACAGATAAGGGGTTTCCCGCAGGGCTTTGCGAAGAACTACACCATCTGCTTCGCCACCATTTCCGTGCTGATTGGCGCTGCGCTCATCACCGCCACTCAGCTCTGTTCTGGTGTGATGGTTCATTGTAATTAATAACTACCTAGTTATTTGCACGGAATCTAAGTAGGTTATTTTGTTAAAAAATATATACAAAAAGATCAAGAGCAAAATGTATACGTGATAAGAATTTATTTTCTACATCGTAGCACTTTTCCGACAAACTGTACTCTTGCAGCTAATAGGCATATAAAAAAGCGGATTGGGACTTTGGGATCAGTATGGACGAAGCATAGATAACCGTTAAGTGGTTTACCGAATTTGTTACAATATAAAATATATCATTTTATCATAGTAATAATTCCAAGTTTATCAATCACGTGGACACTGCAACGTGAATCGCTGAATTCGCGGATAAAGCGAAAGTATAAATAGTGTGCATTTTGCTGCAGTTTTCAGTGATCAAAATGGCACCGCCACCGATACAAACGTTCATTTTTATGGATATTGCGACGAAATACAACAATCCACAAGTTGTTACTGAAGTGAGCCTGCTGGCTGCACCCCGCATTCTGTATCTTGATCCGGACTTAGAAGAACCAACTGATAAGCTGTCACTGGATTTCAAGCAAAATAAGTTTGATTGGAATGCTTACATTAAGATCAATAACTTCATACTCAAACAAAAAAAACCCGTGTGTCTCGTCTCTCACAACGGCACAAGATTTGATTTCCCCATACTCAAGCGAGAGCTCCAGAATTTGAATGACAGTTTATCTGATGATGTTTTATGTGCTGACAGCCTTTACATTTATTATGATATACTAGAAAATTCTGATGGGGATGTTAGGCCGCTTTTATTTAACGGGAGTGCTGTAAGAAACATATTTTATGAAGGTGCTGCTGCACCACATGCCTCATATAAACTATGGGATATATATAAACGAGTGGTGCAATACCCTTCTGTAGATCCGCATACTCCTGATAATGATAACATCATGAATTTCAGGATATCACGTAAACTGGCCGAAAGTTTCTTAGCCTGGACAGACCAAATACAACGTAAGTTTGACGATGTTAGACCTGAGGACTTGATGAATTTTTGAGGCCGCTACTAAAATGTACTAAAGTGTGTTTAATGTAATGTAAATGTTTTTTTTTACGTTAATGTTAAGTATTTTATTATATGTTCTAATATTTTACTGAATTTGTTGTGTTTTTATGTTTCACTGCCAAAATGTTTCATTCATTATGTACTAGCAGTGCCCCGCGGTTTCACCTGCATTAGTGTCGAACCCGTGGGTATATCGGGATAAAAACTATCCTATGTCCCTCCCCGGGATGCAATCTATCCCTCTAGTTGAAGGAGTACACCTACCAAACACTTGGTCGTCCATAACTATTATGTAATGTGTAGTGTATATCTTTTGTTGGAGATCCAAAATAAATAAATAAACCATTTATTTAAAAAAAATATGTCGAATTTTTATTACATACATAAATAAACATACCTATTTTCATAAATCAATTAGCAAGGTACAGTATATATCGGTATATTCTTTTTAACCGACTTCCAAAAGGAGGAGGTTCTCAATTCGGATGTTTCTATTATTATTTTTATGTATGTTCGGGTAAATAGACGAATTTGCAAAATTATTTTTGTTAGAAAGTGTTTTATTCCGAAATGGTCCCATTTAAATTTCGTAAAGATCTGATGATGAGTTTCGGAGACAGACGACGGAACTCTTCAATAAATGACAGCAAATCAACCGCGATTGCTGCTATAGCATGCATTGTTTACGCAATCACACAACATAACATCACGCCTGTGTCCTTTGAAAGGTTAAGCAGATGTGTTCAATAGCTTTCTGTCACTGATATTTACATAGCAAGTAGTGATACCTATATGAATTTGTTTGGGGTAGGTAGGTACAACTAAAAAGTGAAAAATAAACACTTTTTTACAAAAAAAAAAACAATCGACTTCCAAAAAAAACACTACAAAGTGAAAAATAACTTTAATTTCGAAAGTCGGTATCAAAAAACGAAAATACAGAACCAACGACACTGACTTCCGAAATTTAAGTTATCTTTCACTTTGTAGTGTTTTTTTTTTTTTGGAAGTCGATTGTTTTTTAATAGTTCCCTGAGAGATTCACGGCGGCGTAGATTTTAAATGGCTCTGACAGCTCTCTTTTACAAAATAAAGATGCATTTAATATCAGAGCTCGAACCCATAGTAAAATGCTGTACGACATAAAGCTGTCGAAGTTGCCAAAACAGACAGAAAAACGCGATTTCTACATCTGTTGACTGCCTTATCTTTCTAACAGTATAAGCGGCCGAGCTTAACCGCGCCGCAAGAGATGTTATATGAGATGCCCTTTGTAATTTCTTGTCCAGCGTGGTTTCTAGGGAAATCGATTGATCAATAAATTTCAGTTTTTCTTCATTCATTATGATGTCACATTATCCAGATATAACCAACGAGTTCAGGTAAACACAATGGAACTATCTGATTTAGTTGAGGAGTTCCTATGGCTACCTTCGACCTCCATCATCAGGCCAGCTCCATGGTACCAGATTATTGCGTTATCACAAAAGTTACATAGGTATACCAAGTTTCAATGCAATCAGATGCCAGGAAGTGCTTGAAAAATTAATGACAAACTGGAAACACATACGAACGAAGCAGGAGAACAAAAAGCAATGTACAAAATTGCACTGAGCTGATTTATTGGGATGTTGGTAGATTAGATAGCAATAGTGTAAAACCAAGATTGCAGCATCAAACGATTTGTGCCAACTGCGGTGCTCGAAAAACCTCAAAATTTTCGGATTTCTTCCAGCTTCTGAGTTTTGAGTGACGTCATGGACGGATACCGGTACAAATCAGCTGTTCGTGTCGGCACTCTTGTAAAATAAAACACCATTGATTTCAGAGTCAAACTCGTGATTACATTTGCACTTTAGTGTTACGCCCCTACTTCCTATTTTTCAACTCTTAGGAAGGATTTGATAATTCAATTTTAAATAGGACCGATTTCGAATTATGCGGGGTATGTACCTTGATGTAAGTCCTTTTGAAAATTCACTCAAAAATAAATAAACGAGGTCATATTATATTCAAGAAAATACACGAAAATTATATTGTATGTACGCGTCGACTAAACTTGAGAACCTCCTTTTTTCGTTGGTTATAAAGATTCAGTATGACATCATAATAATCACCTTCTAAATGTTTTATTTGGATAATCAAATTATGATCGATTACCACGCCATCCGTAATGCTCATTATCATAATATCAACCCTGAACAGCGACTGTAAGTCGTTTCGCCAACTTCGAAAAAGGATATGTCTTTTATTTAACGTGTTTCTTTTAATTAGGTGCATAGTACTTGCAACCAGCGTGCGTGTACAGGGGGCCTAAAAAGGCCACGTTGGCAGAATCATAAAAGGATAACATTATGAATTATAAATATGGCGAACACAGTCAGTGTTTTCTTTTTTCGATGCACAACGTAGGTAAAATCAAAGAGATTGGGATTAGATTTGGATTAGATTTTTTTTTTGAGGATGGGAAATCATCAAATGACCCCTCCCGCTCTGGGTGGAGCGGACGGGAGTGTCAGTCTCTTACTGACTAAAACCCACCCGTGTTCCTTTCTTAGCCCTTTATGTCCTTAGCCCTTTAGGTATGATTTGGATTGGATTGATTGGTATTTTAGCACAGAAAAAAAAATAACTGAAAAATCCTTCACCAATGAGATTTGATACGATTAACTTAATAGTTAATAGTATCAAATCCCATTGGTGAAGGTGAAGGATAGTTGTCCTTTATGATTTATAACGTTACCCTTTTATGATTCTGCCAAAGTGGTCATTTTAGAACCCCAGATGTGTGAACGTAAATGAGCCAAAAGGAGTATGTAAGGATCAAAGTAGATGGCGTTCTGTAGTTTCTCCCTTGTATAGAAGACGTGAGTTTATTTATGTACTAGTAGCGCCCCGCTATTTCACCCGCATAAGTTTCGATCCCGTGGGAATATCGGGATAAAAACTATCTCTATGTCCTTTCCCGGGACTCAAATTATCTCTATACCAAATTTCATCTAAATCGGTTCAGCGGTTTAAGCGTGAAGAGGTAACAGACAGACAGACAGACACACTTTCACATTTATAATATTAGTGTGAATGTGTGTAAGTATGTTTTTTGTGCATGTGCTTAATTTCACCGACATTTCTAGAGCGATTTACGTGATAGTTTAGTTTGTTGTTTGATATAAAAAGTGCGCAAGTAGGTATGGCAAAAATAGCGAAGAGGGTAAACCTGAAATGAAATAGAATATGGTCGGCTGTAAAGGGAAATACTAAGTGGTCTGTTTCGGGGCTACAAATTAGTAAAAGTTGTCAGTAAAATTTACCAATATTTTGCCATAGAACGTTTTGTAAACTGTAATATAAAACTTTCTGTTTTTAATACAAAAAAGAAATCTAGACACCTAGTGACCAAATATACCTTTTGGTATCTAGATCTAGCTTCACTATTTTTACGTTATATCTATTTATATAAATAAAACAAAGTCGGGTTAGTTACACCGTTTTAACCCAAGTACGGCTAGACCGATTTTTATGATCTTTGATTTGTTAGATTTGTCTCCGCCCCGAATAGCATAATAACATTAAGACATGAGAAAAATTGGCCATAAAAAAATGTGATAATTAATTTTCTCTTACATTCATTCATATTGAGGCGGCTCAAACTTCGCCGGGTCAGCTAGTTTATTTTAAAGGCAAATGAAACAGTATGACCGTATTAATTAATGAGCGCATAAGTTAAAACTGAAAACAACTAAAAGAGTATAGTAAAAAAATGGATTACTATTAAAGGGTTAAAGGAAATTTTTCAACCTTAACTACGAGTAGGTACATTACCGCTAAGCTGTTTATCGGATTATCTCGAGATAAAAAATCCTTTATCATAATAAAAATTACAAGTTTATCAGTCACGTTTAAATTGCAACGTGAATCGCTGCATTCGTGGATAAAGGCTCCTTCAAACAGGCGCAACACGTGATAAAATCGCGCGCCAGATAAAGGCACCGCAAGTCACGCAACGAGCGGTGCCATTGAATCGCGCGCGATTATATCGCGTGTCGCGCCTGTTGTAGGAGCCTTAAAGCGAAACTATGAACACTGTGTGTTTTGCTGTAGTTTTCAGTAATCAAAATGGCACCGCCGCCGACAGAATTTTTCGAAAAGAGTGATTTAAGTAGTTTACAGGTCAAACACAGATTCAGAGTCCAACTTCCCCAGTAAAGTTCGCATATCGACACCTTAGAGTGAAAACCTCGTAAGTGTAAAAGAAGTAACTTTTCAGGAGGAAGAAAGAACTGCGTGCTGTAATATTATAGTGTTTATTTCTTATAAAATCATATATCATAATATAAATAAACTATTATGCCTTATTTTATGAGCTATAAATACATAATCATATCTTTTTTCGTTTGAAAGATATGACATGAGCAGCTGGGGTGATGTCACTCCAGCTTACACACGTTTTTGGCTTTTTTTGGCTCCTATCTCAGCATCATGCTGAGATAGGAGCCTTTTGGCCTCGTATAGGACTTTCTGTTTCATTTTTGTTTTGTTACTTTTTTTATATATAACTTGGTTCTTTATTTTGCTGTATTTAGTTTAGTTTGTGATCTTTCTGTACGAGTCGCAATAAATACTTTTTCTTTCTTTCTTTTTTGATCGTAGTTTCAACAATTTTTGAATATTATCGTTCAGTTCTTTCCTTCCTTGTGCGGCTAACATGCCTTATTTTTCTGACTACATTCCAAAACCCTAACCTCACTGGTTTGCCTGTATTGAATGAGGAAGCTGGGGTGACGTCACTCCAGTTAACACACACTAAACGACTCATATTAACGAAAAGAAGTTTTTGTGGCAGCTAAATTTAGACAGGGAACTTTGATTGTAGCTATTATGCCTTAAATATGTATTGGTATAGGTAGAATTATTCTATCACATATGAGGAAGGTGGAGTTATGCATATCCTGAGTTGATCTGGCACGTTACGTCTCGGTCCATTCCCTTGGACCAGCGACCCGAGGTACTGAAGGTCAGAGCAGATCGATAAGGGCGTTATTTGTTGGGCTTGGTACAGACGCCAGCACATCAAGCTACCCGAAACTCAAATTTTCCCAATCAACTTTAAACCTTATGTTTGAGCAATAAAGTTGAAAATCTATTAAAGAAATTTGACAGATTATAGTAGCTTGATGTGCTGGCGACTGTACAACCTTTTATAACAAGCTACCCTCTTCTTTGCTAAACTTGCCTTTTAACGCGGTAAAGATTTTCTATCAACAACTGCTTAAACTATATGAATAAATAATTGGTCGCAGTGATTATCTCAAGACAATGTTAATGTTCTTAGATTTAGCTTACTTACTGACAGATTGCGTTTGACGGCTAAAGGTTTTACGTTGATTTTAAAATGATTTTGACAACTGTCAACTTAACGCCTGGGTACTGACGCGGCGGCCCACCTAAATGAAAATAAAAAAAGGAAGATCGCGAAGATCGATCGAAACCGGCGTTGATTTATGGCTCATAGTCGCCTCAAATCAATGCCGATCCATTCGATCGATCTCCGTTTTCATTGTGACTACCCTTGGAGTTTAGTGAGTTGATTGATTTGCGCTCGCACCTCACATACTCAGTGGAACCTTGTTTCTATATGGGGATACGGGAGTGCCCCGCCAAGATGAGCCAAGCGAAGCGCAAGGGCACTACCTACCTTTTCTCGAAGCGCTTCGTCATTTTTTTGAACCCTCATAACTAAGGTTTGGATTATACCTAACGTGACCATTTATTTTTTGACTCAAAACGGGACATTGGTTTATTTACTTAGGTTAATTAACAGGTAGTAAATGAAAAAACATTTTTTTAAAGTTATTTATTCAGAAAAAGTCAGTTAACTTAAATAAAAGTTACAAATAAAAAATATATATAAGTACCCGAAACGTTTAGTTATATTTATATTTATCAGAGGAACAAATTGCTTTAATAAGACGACAGTGACGATTTTAGGTAAGAATTGGCATGTTTTTTGAAGTGAAAACTTCTTTAGCGGCGCTGTGTACTTTTTTTGGAATGGGTAAAAACTTCTAACCTCGCGTCAGGTCACGTGACCCTGATCGAAAATTCGTAAGACGTAAAACGTAAGACAGCGCCATCTATGCACATCGGGAAGAACTACGAGGGCCTCGCGTACTAACTACGTAGTTCATCCAACAACGACGAGATGGCGCTGAACCACGGATATATAACTGACGACGAGCTCAAATACATTTTATGTACAAGGCCAATAGTATGTAAAAATGTAACTAATATCAATCGTACCATCTACGTCCTCTTCTAATACGCCTCTGCAAACATTATGGTAATCGAACAAAGGTAACATTGTGTAAAATTTCATACAGGCTCCTTATTAGTTTATCTAGTTACCACTTTAGAAATGATTAACGAAGCACTGCCGCGACCAACACCACGAACTGAAGTCTATCCTGTGTGCTTATTTGTAAATCTGAATAAATTCCTTTCACGAGAAGAATAAACCAGTCACTTTGGTCATCATACCTGATTTGCAAAAAACCCTATAAAATAAGGAACACACCTTAACACGCGTGTTTTGTTTATAAGACGATTCACAAAATACACTCGTAATTGTTCAAGTTTTCACTTCTGTCGGCACTACCGGAGTGCCAGTGTTTTTTTTTATATTCACCTTAATTTATCAACATCGCCTTTAGAACTGAAACTTATAACTGGGCTTTCTCAGGTGGCCACAATTTGTGCATCATAGAAAATACTCTTTCTACTGGAGCATTTGTAGCAGGCAAACGAAAAATCTGTCAAACGATTAGTAAACAAAGCGCGAGCGATGACGTCTTCGCCACTCTCGGCTATCGTCGCGTCGACCGACGACGCGGTCTCGCTCTTCTCGCACACCGCTCGCTTCCAGCCGGCTCGACTACTCAAATTTTCGCGCGGTTTCAGAAAACGGGACAATTTGGCGTCCCAGGGTTCATTTCGGGGACACCGGGACACGTAACTATAAAAAGGGACAGTCCCGTTCAAAACGGGACGTCTGGTCACGTTAATTATACCAGATAAACAAAATTCTCGGGATATGATGTCAATAGTAAACTTATTGAACATATAAAATTTCAATTGCATAGCTCTTACCTATACGTTTGATTTTATTGATATCTAAAAAACCCCGATTTCGTCACTGATTGATGATCATCAAACTCTTAGGGTCCTTCCTGAAGTTCCAGAAAGCTGAAATTTGGTATGTAAGCTAGTATTAGTAACGTAGTATTATAAACATGGAACTTTTACCGGGGGTAAAAGTTCCATGTTTTAGAATTTTTTGTTGTGAGTAGAGTTAGAAGCTTGGCTCTACATGATATCTGTTAACTTTTTGACAGTGCGAGCCATATGTTGTCTCGTCTTGGCAACATTTAACATGAAAATGTTTTTGGTAGGATTATTGTTTACCTATTCTTTAATGTGATCAGAGACATGTGTTATTATTCAGAATATTATTGACTTTCGTTTGCTTTAATCTGCTCGCGCGCATACCCACGCCTAAGAGACAATAAGACTTCTTCTGATAAAGACCACGTACTGCCTTTAAGTTCATCACAGTTTTAAATTAATCTCTCCGTCCCGGCGCGGGCCCATAGCCGCCCAATACAATAGAAAATCAATTGTGTCTCATTAGCGGTGATTAACCGATTAAACTTATTTTGGTAACGTATTCTATTATGTTTTTTTATAATAATGACTTTACCATTAATCGCCGCGCAAACGTGAATCAGCATCCCGTAACTAGTACCTGCATCTTAAGTTCATTCGTTTTTATAAGAAACTCGCAGATAGGCTGCTGGCCCCCTCGGTCGGTGCGCTCCGTAAGCTTCTCGATATTTGCGAGTCGTACGCTGAGTCTCATGGCCTTGTATACAACGAAGGCAAGTCAAAATACATGGTATTCAAGTCCGATACCAAGTGTCCCTCGACCGTACGTCCTGTGTTACTAAACGGTGTGGAGTTGCACAGGGTGTACTCTTTGAAATACTTGGGCCACTTGGTGACGGATGATTTGAAGGATGAGGAGGGAGCGCAGAGCATTGTCGGTTCGGGCTAATATGCTGACCCGCCGGTTCTTCCGATGTACGGCGGCGGTCAAAATAACGCTGTTTAAAGCATATTGCATGTCACTGTACTCGGGGAGCCTGTGGTTCAGCTACACCCAAAAAGCCTACAATGCTCTGCGGATCCAATATAACAACGCATTTAGAGTGCTGTTGCGTCTGCCTCGATTCTGTAGCGCGTCATCTATGTTCGCTGAGGCACGTACCGACTGCTTCAATGCTGTACGGCGTAAGAGAGCGGCCTCGCTGCTAAACAGACTCCGTGGCAGCCCCAGCTGCATTCTACGCGCTATAGCCGGGAGACACGACAGCCCGTTTGTGAGGTCACTTGTCACCCGTACATTGTCGGTGTTATTAGTTAAGTACTAACATAGGTTAAGACTATTGTTACTAACACAATGGATCGCTGTTATCTGAATAAATAAATAAATATAAACAAAAATAAAAAAATATATATAAATAAAATACATACCTACATTTATAGGGAGGTAGGTACCAAGATAGAGAAGACATACTGATTAACTACAGAACCTCATATTTGGGACATCCGTTAAAAACAAATGCATGACTCAGAAACTGAATGTGGCCATTTTCAGTGGTAGTAGTAATCAAGGCCAGTTCAAAAAGCCTCCGGAAACAATGAAATTAATGATAACATCAGCACACAATCAACACACAAGAAGTAATACCGAATAAACTTCTAACACAACTTACTGAAGGCATTAATATGAAAAGTTTTTATTAGTTCCTTGTAATAGCCATGTCCACATTTTATCTTCAATTTATAGCTAATTTTATTATGTTGGTATAATAATTCTGTGTCGTACATAAAGTTTCTATTGAGAATGTATGTTTATATGAATCTTTGGCCCCTGCTATGGTGGAGACAATTTTTTTTAAATGTACAGACTATACATGAACAGGCTTATCAGAACAGCTACAGTGTGGCCTTACCAGCTGAGCCAATCATCGTAATCTAAAACGTTCAAAATCTAGTCACAGGCTCAACTCTGACGGTAGGTACGGTTGGCGCAGTGGTTAAGCGATTGACTGTTGCGCTGCGTGTCGCGAGTTCGATCCCGCGCGGAACAAATATTTGCATGACCTACAAGTAGTTGTTCCGGGTCTGGCTGTTTGTGTATGTGAGACTAAATGTTTGTAAACGCGCCCACAATACAGGAAAAATTCCTGGTGTGGGGCAAACAAAAAAAAAAAAAAATTCGGCGACAAACAAATGGCAAAACCTTGCTAAAAATATAGAGATATTAGTAGGTATTTTTGACAGATAGAAACTAAGATCAGACTGTGAATGTTCTTATAATTAAGAGAATAGCCCCTTAAATGACATGAAACGGTTGGACAGTATATTTTCAATCGCAAACCAAACTGCGGGCAAGAACTAGTTCAAAGATAGAAAAAATTACATGCAAATGAAAATCATTCGTTGAATTTTTCTTTCATTTTATCTTTGTATCTATCACTGAATATTCCTTTGTTCTACGAAATACAGTCGATCGGAAACCTCAACGAATCAGCTAGAGGAGCTAACGATAATTATGAAAATAAACTTCAGGAAACAATGATAAGGAAACACCTTAGATATTAGCTTTAGATATCACGTTGCGTGTTGAAAATTAGCGAGTGTAAGTCATAAACTTACAGTGACTAAAATAAAAAATATTCTCTTGCGTGCAAAAAAATCGACCCTACCTCCCATGCTTTTCAATTTGAAATAATATAATTCAACAAGTTTTACTAATAACCTAATATATTTTATATAAAAACCTTCCTGAAAGTATGTAAATTACATTAGTGAAAGAATTATCAAAATTGTTTTTGAGAAAATTGTGAACTTACAATTATGGGTGTTGAATAAAGAACCTCCTTTTGTTTGAAGTCCATTAACAAAATCAAGTTTAATTTTAAATAAACAAACAGAAATAAACAAAATTAACGTTTGTCAATTTCATTGATAAAAAATGTCACGCACTTTTTCCTGCAAAAGTGAGTGATGGGGACATCTGAAGAATCGAGTCGATCTTGTCAAGAATATTACTTTTATTAAAATATAGTGTATGTTCAAATAAACTATAGGTACCTTACCTACCTTCACACAACATAAAATAATAAATTATATTTATTACGATTTTTGAGATATCGTGTCTCAAATGGAGAGCATGGGGTGGGCCAATATTTCGTTTATTAGAGGGAAATATGACGCAGAAAAAGAACACAAACACAAAAAAAAAATAAGCAGGGGGAAAAACATGCGTCACATCCACGTACAGTACCCGGCGATAAATATTGCACATTGACCTTTGGCAAGAGACAATCGGCTAATTTCGGCCTCGTAGCGCGCGATCTCTGTCGCACGAAATACAAACAGTCCGATATCTATTAGGCGCTGTTAAAACAATTATGATTTGCTTCTTTTGATAATTATTTTTATTCTTTGTATAAAATCGATAGGATCGAATAGGTCGATGTGCAATATTTATCGCCGGGTAGGTACTGTAAAACGGACATCGCTCGAACATACATCATCGTTTGAATACTCACAACATGTACTACTCACTAACTGTCTCAGGTCTTTTTTGGCACCAATACTTATATACAAAATACCACGTGGACACCCAGCGAGCTACAAATTGCAGATACCGCCGAAGCAGAATCAATCTACATAGCCTTTTCCCAACTATGTTGGGGTCGACTTCCAGTCTAACTGCATGCAGCTGAATACCAGTATTTTACATGGAGCGACTGCCTATCTGACCTACACAACCCAATTACTGGGTAATATTATATCCTTTGGTAAGACCGGTTGTCAGACTTTCGGGCTTCTGACTATCCGTAACGACTGTCAAAGGTCCGTGAATGACTGCCGGGACCAACGGCTTAACGTGTTTTCCGAGGCGCATAAGGGTTCGGTATAGACCCATCCACGAAACGACCGCGGCAAGCGAAGCTTAACCTAATCGATCGAACAGTCAGGTTATTATTAATTAGCCATGAGCCCCTGCAACATTCCTGAGATTAAAAAACCGCACACAAGCAAGCAGAGTTCACAAGAAAACTGCAAACGTCCCCCCCACCTTTGATTTTGAATGTTTGTCCCAGATGACTACTTTATATAAAAACTGAGTTAACACATTGCTGTGTGACTAATATTTAGTCACCATGAGGTTTTCTCATTATTTTTGCATTAATAAATAAATTTCCTATCCGCTCTCTGCAGTAACTTGACGCTACTGTCCGTTCCAGCCCATCACATTACCGTGTATTTGACATAGCGGTCCCTCGGGAAATTTATAGCTACACCCCAAACCCGAAAACTGAATTCAAAAGTAACCTGCTATCATTTCTTCGTTAATTCTTGATGAGCTCAAAATAAGGTGTCATCTAGTTGTCTAGCTCTGAAAGTATTGTGAAATGGCTTTTTGAATAAATGCTTTCTTTTTGCCCGTGTTCATGTTCCAGTAGAAGATAGCTGTAGGGTTGGCTCGTTTAATAAAAAATATAGATTAAGCTTTTTCTGTCTGATGTTGTTTACTGGATTTTTCATTATTATTTAAATGGATGTCAATATAATTTGAATGCTGATCATCAAATTCTCGGATGACGATGAACGCGATGATTTATTTTGCCATATAGATGTCTGAGTTAATTAGGACAGATGACGCAGGCTAGTTGATAAATAGGGGAAGTGGTGGGGTCGGCTTCCAGTCTAACAGGGTGCAGCTGAGTACCAGTATTTTAGATGGAGCCTATCTGAGCTCCACAACCAAGTAACTGGGTAATACTACCAAGGGGTAGGTGGTGGGGGGACTATGGTGTTGCGAGTCTGACAACCAGTCTAACCAAGGGGTTAGACTGGTTGTCAGACTCGCAACACCACAGTATCATGTCAAACATGTTCACATAAATGATTATACATTTTTTTTACAGCTGTTACAATGTTACTCAATTTAAGTCATGAGCAATAAATATGATAAATAATACGATACCGATATATATGTGATGAATAATTTAACTAAGAAACTATTAATTCCAAAAGCAATTGAAAATTCAATAAATAATATATATGGTATCAACACTACCATCAAACCTGTAATCCCCGAAGGGTTGGGCAGAAGTGTACCCTCATTTCCCCAGTTTAATCAACCGGGCACAAAACCAAACTCCGAGCACAAACACAAATAACAAATTATAATTCCCATCTAAATTTGAAATACTCTGTACAACTGCAAATATTAGCTAGAAACAAAACTGATACAATCGTTAAAATTTATGTACACCGTATACAATATTGATAACATGCATTACAAATACCGGGGGATTATTTTGACATATAACCAACGTTGGCCCCGTGAGCCTTCCTAACAAGTAACAAGTATTTGTGCCAGTGTGTTTGCGACGAAAACCGGCGATCTTTTACGGAAACAGATCAGTGTTGGTTAAGCTTTGTGCTTCACAAATATGGCGGTCTTGTTTGGAGATTGTACTCCCTCTTTTGTTCTGTAGAACGCAGCGCTTAGTTTGTTAAAAGTAAACAAGCTTTACGGTACAGTTCCTGCACGCGTTGCATGACTGACTTCTATCTCTTCTTTACGAAAAATAGATACATCTGTTTCTTCAAAGTGAGCGTTCTGTTGTTCATTTTGATATCCGCAGCAATCTTTCTACAATCTGTCATTATGACTTTCGTTTCTACCGTTTCATGCTCCGCTTGCAGAGTTGAAGGTCACTGAAATACTTATTGTCATAAAGACACTAGCTGGTTCCTTGCATACAATTAAAAATATTAAATTTGTTGTATACTTGGTAATATGAAAACCTTTACGTTTGGCAAATTGTGAGAGGACTCCCAATCACTTCCTTAAAATGCTTAGCGTCACTTATGTTATGACATAATGCGGAATATTAACACACCAGTCGTAAAATCTACATTATGAAAATAAAATATATTTGAATTTAAAATTTCTTTCCAAACAAAGGAAAAAGAATTTCTTTAAAAGTCATGCTTAGAATAGAATAGAATAGAATACTCTTTATTATGTACACCAAATAAATTACAGACATAAATATAGAAACTGTACAAAGGGTGACACAATGGGCGGTCTTATCGCTAAGAGCGATCTTTTAAAGACAACCTTAGGATGGATTTAAAAAGGGGAAGGACAGACAAATACTGTAGGTAGTCCGCGGTGTAGCATTTACATAATACAATAAATACATACATATAGCATATTATACTAAACTAAATAAATATATACACATACATATAAATATATCCATATAATAGTAAACATGAAACAGTAGCAGAGAAAATATAATGATGATGTTTAAGGAGAGAGAAAGTGCTCTTTTACCATAATTTTAAACGTGGACAAAGATTGAGCACGCCTTACCGACACGGGCAAGTCATTCCATAACCGTACTGCTTGAACAGTAAAAGATTTGTCATAAAAACTGGTGGAATGCATCGGCATCTCTAGTCTCAGGTTTTCCGATGACCTCAGATATCTATTATGTGTGTCATGAAGGAACTTGAAACGTTCTTTAAGATAAGTGGGGGTTTTAGGATTAAACAAAATACTGTAGAGTTGAAACAAGATATGAGAATTCCGGCGAAGACGTATAGGAAGCCACTTGAGCTTTGTACGAAATTCTGATATGTGATCATATTTGCGCAGGCCAAATATAAATCTTATGCAAAAGTTTTGAAGTCGCTCAAGTTTATCTAGTTGTGCCTCAGTAAGATCAGGATAACTGACATCAGCGTAGTCAAGGATGGGAAGTAAAAGGGATTGTGCAAGCGCAGTTTTAGTGGCAGTTGGAAGAAAGTTCCGCAATCGTCTCAGTGACTTACCAGATGCAAAAATTTTGCGACTTACGTCCTGTAGCTGAGGACCCCAAGAAAGATGTTTGTCGATCCAAACACCAAGGTATTTAACCTTTTCGCTAAATGGAATTGCAGTTCCGTTTAATTGAACCTGGGGAAGCTGCGACCAGTTTATCTTGGGGATCATCCTTGAGCTGCCAACAACAATGACTTGAGTCTTCGATGGGTTAACCTGCAACCCATGCGCCTCACTCCACTCACAGATTGTAACCAAATCCTTGTTGATATTATGAACGGCATGAGCCAAATTCGAGTAGTCGGCTTGCTTATAAATTTGCAAATCGTCTGCATAAAGGTGGTAGGAAGAGAGAAGTTTTTTGGTAATAGAGTTTATAAATATTGCGAAAAGTAAAGGAGATAAAACGCCACCCTGAGGTACACCGGCAGAAGTATAACACCACGAAGAGCAAGACTCTTCTATGCATATACGTTGCCGGCGGCCATACAGGTAACTAAGAAACCAGTCAATGCTTACTTCTATAGTTGAAGAAAACTGAAATAGTCCACAATAAAACGTAGGTGGTTTGCCTCAGGCGTTTATCTCATATTGCCCCAATATCTTTAGTTTACTGTAGTCTAAAACTTTTATATTGCTAGTATAAAGTTTCGAATCGTGGCCCCGCAAACATATCGTTTGAAAGATTTCTAGATTCTAGGTCATATTTTTACCCGACTGCGCCAGAAGGAGGGTTATGTTTTTTTAAGTGTATATATTTTATTTTCATGCTGATTTCGGACGGATGATGAATATGAAATGTCTTCCTTGTTACCCAACTGCGTCAGAAGAAGGGTTATGTTTTTCGAGTGTATGTATGTATATTTCTTTGGCACGCTCTGTAGCCTAAACGGCATGATCGATTTCAGCTTGAGGGATTTGCCGTTAGATTTGTCATAATTGTGAGAGTGACACTGGGTATATAAAAATTAAAAAAAAATAAAATGGTCGTTTTTTGGCGCATGTTTTCAAAAAATTTTTTTCCTCAAAACCCATCGAATGGGGCATTTTAAATTAAATGAAAGTTGGAAGCAGGCGGGACCCATATCATAATTTATTATATTTTCAAATTCAAAAGGGTGCCGCTTGCTTCCAGCTTTTATTTAATTTATAATGGGCTTGTTTTAATGTTGGAGTTTTATGTTGGAACGTACATTGAGCCATGTTGAATAAATGTTGCACATTTACATCTCACGTAAACACAGTCATTATCTCTATGTCAGCAGCAACATTTGCAATGTGCTTTGCACATTCAAGTAGGATATTAGTTTTAGTGGGATTTTTTTTATTAATGAATTATATTGTACTGTCAAATCCTTTTTTTTTCTCTCTCTTAATTCTTATTTGTGATAATAAGGAACAATCCCTTAATCTTATCCAAATATTAATATAAATATATATATTTAATAAGCATAATAAATTATATTGTTTTAATAACCAATTAGTTTATATATCTGAGTAATGCTAATCTGTGGCACCTTATTTCACCTTATCTTGATTTAGTTAACATGTGGATAATGTAGTGGGCTGCAATATTGTTAATACTACTTATGTGTCTAATTTTTATTTGTAAACGTTTTGTATTGTAGCTGTTTATTGTCCCATAATAAAAAATATTAATTTTACGTCCCACCTCGTACGTCAAACCTGCGGAAACCTCAATTCCGCGTCCAATCTAATCGAACCGATCTAATCTACCTATCAAATTGGAATCTTCATAGGCAGATTATTACACATCACATTTTTACAAGGTTACGT
Source organism: Luperina testacea (assembly GCA_927399505.1). Lineage (NCBI taxonomy): Eukaryota > Metazoa > Arthropoda > Insecta > Lepidoptera > Noctuidae > Luperina > Luperina testacea. Next base: position 1,664,723 of record OV656757.1, read on the forward strand.
GACATCAATCGAATAATCCCAATTTAGTTGTTGTTGATATAGCACATAATGGATATATGTACGAAAATAGAAAGAGAATGACTAGGTATTTACTCCCACACAAGACAGATTGGTCACAGCTCTTTGAATTATTTTTATGAGTTTCTACAGATAATAATATAATTACAGAAAAATATAACGTTATAAAGAAAGATACAGGCTACTTTCCAAATTAATTGCACGTGCACAGTAGGTAAGTACTTATACATATATATTATGTTATGGTAACGTTGCCAAACACTCCGAAACACAGGCATAGAAATGAAGCAAATTATGCTACGAACCAAGATTAGAATCCAAAAAATCTACCCTCACATAATATAGCCCAGTAATGTAAATGAAGTGAATTACGGTAGTGGCTCTGACCGCTCTAATTAATGCAGTTCCTCTTAGTCTAGCCACGCAGTGAGAATAATTTAGGCTCTGAAGTGAACCTCCGTTACATGCAAATTAAATTTTAATATTTTATACCCACGCCCAAGGGCAAAGGTGGGATGATGAGATTTGTTATTCCTGAAACAGAGACAGTACAAAATGTAAAAACAGAGGAATTTTAATTCGCACGGATTTTTGTAGAGGTTTATAAAATATAAAAAAAAATACTACCTCAAAAATAATTTACAACAAAAGAACTAATTTTTATTTAATTGACAGACTACCGATGATATGATTGGCTAATGTGTGTACTTATGTCATTGCGAAAAAAAAAAACAAAAGAAATATTTTTTTACTTTTTTGTTAACGTATTAACACTGTTTGCAAGTTCTTTTCAAGAAATAATAAATTACTTCGCTGGCTCAGTGACCCAAAATATGCATATTTAGCTTCCAAACGAGAGATCAGTAGTAAATTGCTAAAACTTTTAAAATTTTATTAAATTAATAACTTCAGTAGTTTTTGCAGTTTCACTTACTTGTAGTTTTTTAATGGTATACAAAGCTCGAATGGGCAAACCATAAGTTGTTTGTTTTTTTTTTACGGATTTTTAAATAATTTCGTATGTTATGAGGCACTGTAACTCGCTGGCAGTGTTTAAGGATACAAGCAGGCAATTGTGAGCAAATTCTTCTTCTTTTCTAGTGCTCAATCAAATTCTTAAATAAGTTGAGCTCATTAGGTGGCCACTCCAATCGGCGTTCTTAGGTCTTCAGAAGTGCAGGTGTACGGACACTTTGGTCACGCCAAAATATAGAGCATGGTTAGGTTTAGCGATGTTCCTGGCACCGCAATCGCATTGGTCGCAAATGATACCATTAAAATAAGTCTTAAACTAGCAAAAGAGAATATTGGAAAATATTTGCTTTAAATTTTTACTAAACAAACTAAGACATCCTTCAAAAACAAAAAAAAATCAAACGTATACTTAAAAAAATCTCGAACCACCCTAAGTTTTACAAGGGGCCTAAGCCCCCGAAAAATTTGCAAATCCGCCCGTGACCCAGATTCATTGCACAAGTAAATTATGGACTCTAAACCAAACAAATAGGTGCTTTAGAGCCACTCTGTCACAGTACGTACTCGTAAATTCGCTATAACTTTGTCGACCCAATAAAGAAAAGGAGTATAAAATTTTGCATGTGTCTAAGGCAGGAAGGCATTGATACGGACGAGATTTTGGTTTTATTTTTATCCGATTACAGTAAAAAGAGTTTCGGGTTTTCTAAAGGAGTATCATCATCATTATCCACAGCTTAGATAGCTGTTTTGTTAACTATGTTATTGAGTAATTTCTTAGTAACAGCTCGGTGATTGGAAGTAGGCAGTCTGTGTGTTTTCCCTGTTTCGAAAAGCACATTAAGCTGTTGGCCCTACACCTGAACTCTCTCCGGTCGTGTCGGATTGCCGTCGCATCGGGCTATGAGAGTAAGGGAAAAGAAAGTCTGCGCCAGTCTGCGCACATATTTTTTTTTTTTTTTTTTTTTTTTTTTTTTTTTTTTTTTTTTTTTTTTGTGTACTATATTATCTCCCGCGCCGAAGACTTGTCTCCGCCGGCCCTGAGGTTAGGCGAAAATCGGTACGGAGGATTACTATTGAGGAGCAATCAAGCCGACCGCTGATGGTAAGTTGTCAGTTGCCTATGCTCATCAGCAATACCAGAGATATCACAGGTGCAAAGCCACTTGAGAAACAAAGCTGAATCGTCTCATGTGCCGAAATAGAAATCTCTTTTTATGGTTGGAATGTCTAAAACATATTATTTAATGGTTAGTACACTTCACTTGTATAGGAAGCAGGAATGAAGTTATCTGGAATAAAACCGGAATAGCCTACATAGCTTGCAGAGTAAGCAAACTGAAGTGGCAGTGGCCTGGCCATGTTTGTCGAAGGACCGATGGCCGGTGGAGCAGACGAGTCCTAAAGTGGAGACCGCGATAGCGGCAAGCGTAGTGCCCACACTATGCTTGTCTCTACGCGGTCCCCACTTTGCGGTCTAATCTTTTTAATCGCTTCTTCATCAATCATTATCTAGGGGTTTGTTTAGTACCTATGTCCTTGTAATGTGTGACAAGTTACACATGATTTATATTCCAAGTACGCCCAATCGGTTTGTAGTACAAAGCATAATTATAATTATATTTAGAAACAAAATAGCCTTATTATGAAAAAGCCCTTACAATATTTATTCGATGTAATTTTTTTGTTCGTCTGAACGATTCTGGTTTAAGACTTAATAAATGAAGAAAAAATATAGCTTCAGGAATCACGTACATCGCATAAAACTGAGACCCTGATCTTGTAGCATTTTCGATGCCAGACATTCTATACAGGTACTGTGTACTTTTTCTTCTGCCTCTCTTTTTCTTTTCTCTTTTTGTGTGATATGATTTAGTATTTATGCTATAATTTTGCAAATTTGTTTCGGCTCAGAATATTTGGATTTCGGTAATATAAATGTATCTTATAATCTGCCTTGCTAATCTAGAGATAAGCGCAATTGTATAATGTGGAATTTTCGATATGTGCAAGGTACAATCTAACAAGAAAAATAGATTGATTTGTCACAGAAACATGTGCGTACAAAAATGAATCATTACAATCACAGAACAGAAATAGTTGGCCGCACGTAGTGACTGTAACAAGATGGGTTCCACTCACCATGATGCTGTGTTATGAATAATATGAAGCACACTACTGATTTTCAATGGTCTCCCGAAAACGACGCACGGAAATCAAGTCAAGTGTAAAGATTTGTACAGATTAAATAGATAAAGAAAATCTTAGCATGCGCCTAATGCATTGCTTACTTGCTGAGCATTAATCCAGACGATGGGGGTATGTTGCAATGAGCTCGCCCTCAATTACATCGGACTTTTAACTTATTTACCGAAACAGGAGCAGGTACCATATAGGTGAGTGCACCTTTGTTTTTTTTTTTTCAGGATGGGAAATCATCAAATAACCCCTCCCGCTCTGGGTGGAGCGGAAGGGAGTGTCAGACTCTTACTGACTAAAACCCACCCGTGTTCCTTCCTTAGCTCTTTATGTTCCGGGCCAGCGGTAACCCTTTCGGATAATCCCGCTGACCCGGCAGGCTTCGATCCTAACGGGCCCCTTCATTTCGATGCTGACATCAAACAGAAAACATCGTGAGGAAACCGATATGTACTAGAACCAAAATTTCGAAGACATGTGACATCTACCAACCCGCACTGGGTCTGCGTGGTGGATTATAGCCCACTCCCTCTCACAGTGAGGAGGCTCGTGTCCCAGCAGTGGGAGCATTATAGACTGTTTATGTTATGTTATGCTAAGTAAAAAAACGTGTGCAGTTGGGGCAAGGAACGAAGTTCCTTACACGATACTTGCACTCATAGATACACTCATATATAATAGAAAGAGACAGAGTGAGAGAGGAAAGTCGCATGGAGGGGCATCACACTTTTTCGTAACGTGACTACTACCAGTCACAGTGAACTCCTGCAGCAAGCCGTGTTCAAGACCCTCGATCCAAAAAGCAAACCTCAGACTTGATTTAACTTCAAGCAGTACTAGTAATACCGCTAATAACTCGCTGCTTATCGATATCTCGAGTATTCATTACCGCCTTCGACATAGTAATCCCGGCCATGGAGGGCTGTATAAGTGGTGGAGCAACCACTGAGGTGCGGTCACACCCTTCGCCGCTGAGGGCTGTCAATGATGCCTGGTTCTCGATATTCCTAGAGCATTTATTATGAACGGGATTAAAGGGGTTACAGATTTGTCTTTGCATATTGTGCATATCTTAGAATCAGTCTTTGTTTAGTTTAATGCTATAACATAAAATAACCTCACGCCTTTATTCCTGAAGGGTTACGCAGAAGTGTACACTGTACAGGGTACAGACGCCAGCACATCAACTTACTACAATCTGTCAAATTTCTTTAATCGATTTTCAACTTTATTGCTAAAGCACAAGGTTCAAAGTTGATTGGGAAAATTTGACGGTTTCGGATAGCTTGATGTGCTGGCGTCTGTACTGTGGGGGTCCAGATGGGAGCTTCACAATATAATTGAAAAAAGCTTCGACTTGAATAAAATATATTTACGACTTTACATTATCATGTCATTTCTAGCACACTTTCTCTACTAAACCAAAAAATCCATATTAGAATATTTGACAATTGCTTGAACGTTCGAATGGAACACACCGGCAATTATAACCAGCCTGTACTGCTAAAGGTAGGACTACACAGATAACCTCTGCAGTACATCCTTGACTTGTTCAATGTTTCATAATTTTTCTTCGAACGCATAATTATTGATTAAGTCAAAGCATAAACGCCTAGGCTCCCTTCAAGCAAGTGAAATTGTTGTTTCTGTTCCTAAAAGTATACTTTATGTATTGTTTTCTTATCCATTGCCCAAAATAGCATAATGATGTAAAAGAAAATGGTAACTTGTCTATCCATGATTAGTACTTTCTTAGTTTATCTTCGTCATTACTGACATAATGGTTAATAAAAAAAAATAAAAGTAAAAAACTTCTTTGAAAACAAGCTTTTATTTAAATGCGCTAAAAATAATAAAATAAAATTTTCCTTTAAAACTTTTACTATCAACATATTATAACGTCATTACACAATTTTTATATGATATAAAAGCTTGTCGCGAGATTTAAGTAGGTATTAACTTAGTTTGAAAATGTAAAAAGTAAAGTTATATCATTTACGTGTTTTTCTACACAGGTGAATCTCGCGATAAGCTTTCATAATATATCATATAAGTTGTGTAATGAGGTTTTAAGTTAATAGTAAAAGTTTTAAAGGAAAAGTTAATTTTATTCTTTTTAGCGCAATTAATTAAAAGCTTGTTTTAAAAAAAGTTTTTTACTTTAAATTTATTTTTTACTTTTTATTTATCGCTGGACAGGTTTCTCAGTCTATTCATTAACTCGCATTCGTATTCCAGCAAGTCCTTCCATTTGATACTCATATTGTAAGAAAGCAAAAAAGAGAAACTTAGACCGCCATCTTTAGAAGTCCGCCATATTGGATTTAGAGTGAAGTCACTTTATTTTTCGAGGTATTCTCAGCAAGCCCTTTCATTTGATATCCATATTGTAGGAGTGCATTAAAAATAACTAGTTCGCCATTTTGGGTGTTCCGCCATGTTGGATTTAGAATGACGTCACACAACTATCAAGAAGTCGGTCAGTCAGAAAATATGAAGCTAGTTACCCATTTCAAAGCGTAGTAGGTACCTATGGAGAAGAACGAGCAAGAAACTCCATAGACACCCTTTTAAATTATATTTTTACAAAAATATTAGTTACATAATTAATTAATGTTAAATATTATGTATAATATTATATGTGAGAACTAGGGATGTTACGGAGCTTCGGTTCCGATTCCGAAAAGTCGGAACTTCCGATTAATTTTACACCTCCGATTCCGATTTCGGTTCCGATAATTTTGAATCGGAGTTAGACCGAAGTTCGAAACGCAGCGATACACGTGACTAGAGCGCCTACAAAAAAGTTTTAACTTGTCACCAGGGTAATGTTTGTTTATTTTATACACGCTCGCGCTCACAAAGTCTCAGTTTATTGTTTTGTTTGTGGATGTTAGAAGAAATAGAAGAAAGATGTTTTAAGGGGAGGCCCCTTAACACATCTTTCTTCTACTCCGCCCCGGTTCCGGTTCCGATTCCGGTTCCGATTCCAGTTCCGATTCCGGTTCCGATTCCGATTCCGATCAATCAAATTTAAAACCTCCGATTCCGGTTCCGGTTCCGGTAAAACGACATCCGTAACATCTCTAGTGAGAACGATGATAAAAAGGACGTACACATTAAAAGCGTCCAGAGTACAGCAAATAGTAACAAAACAAACGATCCAAAAATAAAATAATAAAAAATAAGCCGAGGCAGCTAAGTGATGACCAACCCCATTTGACGGCGCCAATTCACGAACATGACGTATGGATCAGCACATGCAGCGTATGGAGCAACATTTTGAAGGGAGCTAAATGATTATTGTTACTTACCTACTGTTATTTGATACTATTATGATCCTGGTACTTATCGATTAGACAATTCTAGGGAGGTATAAGTTTTGTATTAAATTGTCCACAGTTTCAATCGTCAGACCAAAATTAATGATTAAATTACTTTATCTCACCGCCTTTTAACCACAGTAATCTAACTTACACGATTGCGAATCTATATTTAACCTCTCGGCTTATTAACCGGTAGCCATAAGATATTTAACGGATAAAACCAACATGACTGGACCCCTGCTGCATACTTTATGACGCAGATATGCCCTGAATAAAACATCTGCGCGAGATATCCTTGTAGTTCGGCGAGCGAGGATCCGTTGTACGGGAAATTTGATGAAATATTTGGTTGAAATTCCATATGTGTATAAATGGGATTTATTTCATTACTTTGGTGTCGGCAATAACATTAATTTTATTTCGTAAAATGATAATTTTATTATAGTTATAATCATCTGCCTAGTTTTTTTCAACTATGTTGGTGTCTGTTTCCAGTAGTATCGGATGTAATTGAATAACAGTATTTTACATGAACGATCTGGCCTCTCTGATTTCTACAATCCAGTTACTGGCTAACACTTTATAAGACTGAGAAATCGTATTCATTGATAATATACAAAGGCTGTATTATGGTTTCATCCCAACCTCCTAACTAATACCTATATTATAAATGCGAAAATAAGTATGTTACGCTTCCACGTCTTAACTCCTTAATCGATTATTATGAAATTTTGCATACACATTGTTAGAGGTGCAGTAAAAACATAGTATACCGTTCATCCAGAAAATACGACATTAACGCTAGCAAAGCCGCGGACAAAAGCAAAAAATATAACAATTATGACTTTTCCAACTCATTGACAGTAAAAACAGTAACACAGAATTTAACAAACATACAAACAGCCAGACAGATACACAGTTAGGCTTTATAATCAAGTTTAAGCTTTAAATTTAAAGGCTTACACACCCTGCAGCAAAAACCGTCTCAACCAAAGCTAACAGCTTATTATTACTAAAGCTAAAGTCAGCAGCAAAGAGTATCCAGCTAACCGCAGGGTCGGTAATCATGAGCCAAGCGTTTCATATTTCAGGAAACACATTTACTGCTTGATATTGTGCTTTCCTCTCGCTACGTTAGGTCATGTTATTGTTTCACAGAGTTTTAAAGCGAGATTTTTGCTCAACAGTTTTCATGTGAAATAATGTGTGTGGGATGTGGTAGGTTTCATGGATCGTTTTTTGACAATGTTTTTTTTGTACTCTACGTAAGTTTCGTTCGTTGGTTTTTAAAGCCTTTAATTGTTATATTGTTTGTAATTTATCATAGGACTCTTTTAAGATTATTCTCCTGAAGTAGAACAATTATTATAGGTATGTAAATTCTTCTTTTGATGGAGTTTCATTTTTGTCCATACGAAACTTCGTATGGACAAAAATGGGCAAGAAACTCCATCAGGTAGGTAGTTACCTAAATACCTACCTACCTACCTATGCCTGTATTGTGTCTTTTGTTGCACTGAATAAACGTTTTATCTATCTACTTACCTTTTGGAAGGGGCGACTAGAATCAATTATATTTTTTTGTAAATTTTGACGTTCAAAAGTGCTTTTATGTGCTTCTTTGAAATAAATTTATTTGACTTTGACTTCTGAATTTATGTCATGCAGGAAGATAACATGAAAGCTTGTAAGCTTATTGAATATGAAACGGCGTATCGTTAATACTGCTGAAACATCTATACATACATAAAATAAATAAAATTAAAGTGTCTGTTTTTAATGTCCAAATAACAGCATATTACTAAATGCATAATAATATGAACGTACTAGCTTCTGTCGATAAAAACTATCCTATGTCCTTCCACGGGTTGCAATCTATCTCTCTGCCAAATTTGATCGAAATCCGTTCAGTGGTTTAGACGTGAAAAGGTAATATACAGACAGACAGAGTTACTTTCGAATTTATAATATTAGTATGGATATACGGTAGGTACCTATAATATATATTTTCTTGTTTGTTTGTCTGTCTGTTTGTTCCGGCCAATCTCCGAAACGGCTTGACCGATATTGACAGAACGATTTTTGCAGATAGCTGATGTTATAAGAAGTAGATTAGGCTATTATTTTAGAAAAATAAAAAATCTAAAAGTCACGTCACGCGAACGAAGTCGCGAGCAGCAGCTAGTTTATAATACTTCCGAAAAAGCAAAATAAGAAGAAAAGTTTAGTAGACAAACAGTTATCATTTTCTTCTTAAAATACAAATTAAAGTTCGGCATTCTTGTTTGAACTCAAAAAGTAAGTAAGAAGTACATTTTCACCTGAACATTATTTTGAAGTAATAAAACAATTTCAGACTTTATTCCAGAAAATGTGGTTCAGACGCGAGTAAAACTCGTTAATATATTATAACGTTGTGAAATGTTTTTCTTTTTTATTTTGTTCTGATCTTGTGTGATTTATTATTATGATAACATAACCAGGACCTCGCTGGAGTATTTGCTACTACCACCAAGATCTGCACCGACGGAGGCTCCAAGCGGGCTCACGCCCAGACCCTTCTGCGCTCTCCGTTGGTCTGGATGTTGGTCTGTGGTTTTCCGAGTTCAATTTGTTGTTAAAGATGTTTTGATAATAATAATAATAATATTCTAGAGTAATAACTAAAGGCGTACACTATCACCACCACTATGCCACCACACCACCACACCACCACACCACAACCACCACTACCACCACCACCAGCACCACCACCACCACCACTACCACTACCACCACCACTATGCCAGCAAATTGACTGATGCCTGTATTGTTAGACTCACATAAAACCTAGTGATTTTTGGACTTTAAAACAGACCATGACCTCTGAGTTTGTTTCGGCATTTCTTCTCAAGGATCAGTTAGCTAGGACATGCCAGCGCCATCTAGTTTCAAAATATTGACATGTAAAAGTGTATTAAAAGATCTACTTACAGAAATAAACATTCTATTTCATAGCACAATGATGACTAAGTTCTAGTTTTGTCATACTTCTCCGTCAGTCAGTCCACAGGAAATAGGGCTCCCAAGTTGCACCACGACCATTAAGCCTGGTCGAAGAAGGACAAAGGTAACCGACATAGCCCGAAAAACTGTCTAGCTTTAGTGGCTCGCAGAATAAAATAACCGATGGGGCCAGCAGGTCCTGGAGCGGCAACCGCCGCGTACTGAAAGGCACAGCATCAGTAGATACCCCTTAAGATGGAGAGATTGACCCGGTGAAATTTGAGAATCCCGTAAAGGGAATCCTCTGAATGCAAAAAACACAGGACCAGTCGATGTGGCGACTCTTGATGAGGGCCTATGTCCAGCAGTGAACGCCTTTCGTCTGAATGATGACGATTGTGAAAATGTTTTCATAAATAGTTTTATTTTCTTAAACAAACCGAAACCTTAATTGCAAATCACATTATCCCCATATCGGCTTACCGTTAGTGCAAGTTTCAGCTAAATTGAGGCAAGCCCGTTAGTTTACGGGCTTGTAAGTGCATTCTCGTTAATATTTGAGCAAGAAACTTTGCTGGTGTAATTTGCTTGACTGAATTGGTAAATCATTTTAAGGCTATCACACTTTGGGTGGTAAATAAAAAGGTTTATATTGTTGGTAAGTTTTTCATGGGTGTTATTAAACTGTTTATTAGACAACTCGTGGACGACAGTGGTTGTTCGAGTCAATAAAAAAACACAATCATATCTTGGAATTACTGATAGGCACTGATACTTATTAGTATTTCAAACTAAATTATACACTAGATAACAATGTAGGTAAACGTAATGCTACAAAAAAGGGGGACGAATACCCATGAGAGCATCTAACAATTCATCTACATTACAAAAAGCGGGCAGCATTCATTATAGAATTGAATCCCAAGACATTGTACAGAGCAAATTACAAACTAAAAAGTGACATAAAAACATACTTAACCCGTCAAGCTTCGCGCTTATCATATGTAATACGATACAACAAAAAATCAATTGTGTCTAATGAGACACAATTGATTTGGCTTTGGCTTTTTTTTTTTGGCTCTGCTAATGAGCAGAGCCTGAGAAGTCACGTAGGCTAGGTAAAATACAATAAAAAAATGGAAACACTAGAAAAGCAAAACTAACACAACACAATAACACTTGTGAAATAAACAAAAAGTATTCCAGTGACAAAAAAAATTAAAACAGTATTTTATACCTATTGAATTACTATCTTTCATCCAACTTCTCACACACACACGACATAAGTCTATACATCTTCCGGCAAACAACTCACACTCCGGTGTTGAAGTCAGAAGAGCATTGAGCAATTGAGCATAGTAAACGGGCCCGAAAGAGGGGGGAGGAGAGTGAGCTCGTAATACTGTGCGTGCTGACGGTACGGCGGTATAGTCACACGAGAGTATTCTATACATATTGCCACGTGTGCCTCACCCTAGAAACAATATAATAATATTCTAAAAGTTTTTATGGTAAAACAAGTTAAGTGTCCTTTGTTCGTGGCGAAAACATAAATAAAATTACCTATGTTGTGTAAATATAAAGAAAATCACTTTATTCGATATGGAATCTAATTATTTAAAATGCACTTGTATTTAAGTTAGTCCACGACATTCGACCATTTTTAGTAAGGGCAAAAATCTCCACAATGATGTTGCTAGTAGAAAAATTTAACTTAAAAATGTCGCCAGCTTATTAAACAAGAATAAACTTAAAACCTATGTTCGGGTACGAACATCCTTGGCCTTATAGAAATCTTTCTTGCATGTAGAAACCTCCTCGTATAGCGCAGTTTGTTCCGCCACTTATATTCTCTGAACCGAGCGCTCGGTGCATCCTGGACAGTCACACCCAACACCTTATTTGACTGGCCAATTCTTCCCTTGCGGTGGTAGGTCTACCGCCCGCCTGGTTTGCGACCACCCTCCCGCCGGAGTCTGGCGTCAAGCAGCCTGCTGTTTCGTCGATGCGGGGGAGTTCCAGTGCCTTTAGGCATCTTCTGGGCATGCTCGTTCCATCATAGACCTCATCCATCGCTTTCCATCAGGCGTGATCGAGGTCAAGAGCATTCAGCATAAAAAAATGATTAAATGATCGTATTCCCCGAAATAGACTGCCTCGTTTGTCTAGTGGTCGCGAGCGCTGCTGCTGAGCAATCCTACGTTAGATTACTAGGTTGGGCAAAATGTTATTGGATTTTCCCATCAGGAATTCCTCAGTAGCAGCCCAGCGGCTGGATAGCTGGCAAAGCCCGGTTGATGGCAAAAAGGTCTCCATACTACATGGAACTTAGTGCTTGTTCACGTAGGAACGCGCGGGCGCGGTGACGGGTGCGCGCGCGGTGCGCTTCGTTCGCCGAACCTGCGCTATGTACGTGAACACTTGCATACTATGCTGTGTGTTTGATATTTCGTGACCGCGCCCGCCACCGCGCCCGCGAGTCAACGTGTTTAAGCACTTAGACATCACTGGCGAAATGAGAGTGTACTATCCGTAGGTACACCTCTACTTAACTCTTCTTAAAACATGCTTGTATTCCCCAAAGGATTGAGCGGAGGTGGATAGTACAGACGCCAGAGCACATCAAGCTACCCGAAACTGTCAAATTTTCCCAATCAACTTTGAACCTTATACTTTAGCGATAAAGTTGTAAATCTATTAAAGGAATTCGACAGATTGAGTAGCTTGATGTGCTGGTGTCTGTACATCCTTATTTTGACAGTTATCGGGGGCGACCTAAGAAAAAAGTAACTACATATTTCACCATGCTATTGTACCTACACGTTAGGGTAAACAGTCTACCCCAAAACATCCTTAAAATATTCCCGAACAAACATTCTTAAGCCCACTTAACTACACTCGTCTACATATATGGTACAACACAAATCGCGAGGTGGCAAACAGAAAGGTTGGAGGCAATGTGAAAGCTTTCCCCTTCAAAGTCTTCTGTAAACATTGGCGGGCCGATTTTACATGTGACATACGTGTAGCTTATATGACGAACATTTTGGTAGCGAATTAAGCTAGATTACATTGGAAAAAGCTAAGTTATCGACATAGCTCAAAGAATTAGCAAGCTGAAGTGGCAGTGGGTCGGCCATATCTCGCGAAGAACCGACAACCGCTGGGGTAAACGAGTTCTTGAGTGGAGACCGCGACTCGGCAGACGTAGTGTAGGACGCCCTCCGGCCAGGTGGGATGACGATTTGCGAAAGACTGCAGGCAGATGCTGGATGCGTCAAGCTGAAGACAGGGTGCTATGGCGCTCATTAGGGGAGGCCTATGTCCAGCAGTGGACTGCTATAGGCTGATGATGATGACATTGGAAAATATAGTGGTCTAAACACAACATCAGAACTATGGTTTCCTAGTGGTAACTGACTTGGCAGTTGTAGGTCGGTTCACAACCAGCCAGGCGTGCCTGATATGCGCAATGCGCATACGCATGCTCTTTGTGCATTCTTGTCGCAGCCACAATGTGCAGTTGCCGACTATTTCTGTTCTGTGCTCGTGCTTGATCTATTTTTTTTTTTTTTTTTTCTAGCTGCGCATTGCGGTTTCAGCCGCATAAGTATCAATCCCTGGGAACATCGAGATAAAAAGTTAATCCAGGGTGTCAGCTACCTCCATAGCAATTTTTATCAAAATTGGTCCCGCCGTTTGCGCGTGATGAAGTAACAGACATACAAACACACTCACAAATCCTTTATAATATTAGTGTGATTTTCCTTTATTATTCGTGTTATCTCATATTATTTAGTAATTTTTGTACCTATGAACGTGTTTCTGTGACAAATAAACTTGTTTTTGTTTCATCACCACAGTGTCTTAAAATGCTAAATAACGTCGTGAGGAAATGGAATATCCTAGAACAAACATTCTAATACATCTGACATTCACCAACCTGCACCGGACCAGCGCATTGGTTTACGACCCACTCGCTAAGAGGTTTGAGTACCAAAACCAAGACCTAACCTAAATGCTGATTTTGTGTATGGGTCTATACCTAAAACAGTATAGTCGAAATAAAAAAGCAATAACAAAAAAAAGTAAAAAAGAAACAACAAATCCTAAGAGAAACAAGCAAAAACAGGTAATCCGTATAAAGATCTTTTAAAAAGTACATTTAGATAACTAAAAAAAGGATTACGTTTGCTACTTTTAACACCTTTGTATCACATAAGGCGCTGCTCCAACATCGTTTTCTTGAAAAATTTTTAGTTACTCAGAGATTGCATTTTCACTGCTAAAGCCAGGGATTTTTATGTCTCCTTCCCTGTGAATATGGGATAGTCTTGCACGCACAATGTAACTTATTCATACTTAACACTACTTTTAATGTCGTGTGGGTTAAAATATTTCTATAGCGCATTTAATGTTTGTAGGAATAAGACAGAATTTATTTTTTAGTCTTACATCTTCATTTAGTTTGCGGTTATATTTTATAGTAGCTTCAGCCTGCGACTTCACCCGCGTGAATTTTCATCATGACATCGCCTGCCCCGCACTATCACTTCAATTTCGTTAAGAGTTCTTTCTGACTTTTATTTTTGCTCAGCTCCTAAAGACCATAGCGTGATGTTAAATAGCTTTAACCCTTAGGAAAAATAAAAATATATGTTAATAATATGTATGTTCAGGTTAAGTTATTTATATATGGGCCTGCGTCGCCTGAAATAAATAAATAAATATTAGGGTATCAAATGTAAAAAACACGCCTTCCAATCCGACTGGTAGTTTCAACAAACTCTTCAGCTGTATTATTAGTATAGACTAGCTGCGCCACGCGGTTTCACCTGCGTAAATGTCGAACCCGTGGGAATATCGGGATAAAAAGCCTATAATTATGTTAATCCAGGATGTCAGCCGGGTGCCATACAAACCAGGGTGTCATACAAAATTTTATCTAAATTAGTCCAGCCGTTTGAGCGTGAAGAAGTAACAAACATATAAACACACACTTACACTCACAAACTTTCGCCTTTATAATATTAGTGTGATTTTGATTTAGATCTTTTACTGCCGAAAATTAGAAAATAAAATGTGAAGCCCGTATCGTATCGTAAGCCAGTATCGCTGTAGATTTAATACAGTATTTATGTGTCCATCGTTAAAAAAAATCTGATTACAAAAAAATATAATAGACTTCCAGAAAAAAAACCCTACAAAATGCAAAATAAGCTTAGTTTGAGAAGTCGTTGGCAAGAAATTACGGACTCCTATTTTGTTTTTAAAGTCGGTTGTATTTTATTTCACAAAAATTCGCGTAAGTAATACATACTTTATATTGATACTTAGCAACTTTCTTTGATCTCTGTACAATACGTATACTGTTTGTTATTGAGGAGTTCTATTGTCAGATCTTCACTCTATTAAATGGGACCATCTCGGTCGAAATGCTTTCAAACAAAAAATAGGTTGACATACGGACGGACTGCATAAATGATAAAAGTTCGTTTTCTTGGGTCATTATATGTGCTACAGAACCCTAAAACAGGCGAATTGAGGACTTCCTTTTTGAAGTCGGTTATAAAGATGCCTCAAAGAATCCTTCAGTTTTTCTTCTAATTTAAATTCGGTTAAAGAGAACTGAGGAAAAACTTGAGTGAAATGAGACCTCTAGAGAGAAATCTAGAATCAAAATACATTCTAAGAGCAGAAACATAACAGCATCTACTTCTCTACAAAACTACTTTCTTTCCAACAATTTTATGACAACACTTTCGCTTATAATTAAAAATTGTCTATAACTTTTCGCAGAATAGTGATTAGTATATAGTAGATGTAGATATAATTAGTATAGATAGATTGTAGCTCACTAATTATAGTGGTAATATTGTACATACAAAAGTTGAGAATCATAATACTTTGTACGGTCATTATGTTGAAGACGATACGAATAGACTCTGAATCATTATTTGTTTCGGTAAACATTAAAGTAATTTGTTTTATAAACTGCAATTTCAAAACAATGTTCCTAACAAACAGTTCCTAACCTAGTTACACCGTATTTCGACTGACGAGAAACGAACTTAAAACTTTGAATAGTTGGAAAAGTCGGGACCTGAACTTAGAGTTTAACTTTTTGACTAAAATGTAAGCATAACTGTTTAAAAGTTGAAGAAACTCGCATATGTGAGAAGTATTGGTAGTTGTCAGCATAACGTGTAAAAACTAAATGTTACAGGCTCAGTTTGGACAGGTTAAATATATTACCCAGTAACCGGGTTGTGGAGGTCAGATTGGCAGTCGCTTCATGTAAAATACTGGTATATTCAAGTTGGGAAAAGGCTACGCAGAATTAATGTGTAAAGCTCTAGTCAAACTGAAACAAAATTACCGCACGGTATTATAATTTGTTTGAAGGTGTCCAAACTTACACAAATAAACGCATGACTTCATCAATAAAAAAACCGGCCAAGTGCGAGTCGGACTCGCGCACCGAGGGTTCCGTACAAACCTGCAAGGTTTACAAAGTTCGTTCATTACGACAATCGAGTCATAACTATGGTATTTTTATTGCAAAATGAAATTCATAACATTACAATATTTTGTAATGTAACTAAAAATTTAAGGTTTTCGGAATTTTTCCTTTATGTGTGCTATAAAACGTTGCTTCATGCCAAATTTCAAGATTCTAGGTCGACTGGAAGTACCCTTTAGGTTTTGATTCCCTTGCGAGTACTTGCGAGTTTCAAAATATGCAGCTTAAATTGCTGTTTCTTTTGATTGCGTTGACATAGAAGTTTGATTTTGTTACAGCTTAAAGGTATTATAGACCTGAGTATTTGGTATGAATTTCAATTTAATACCTCTACGCGTTTATGAGGAAATGGGTAGTAAGTTTAAAATTATAAAAAAAAAATATATTATGTGATGTAACTAAAAATTTATGGTTTTCGTAATTTTTCCTTTATCTATGCTATAAGACGTTGCTTCGTACCAAATTTCAAGATTCTGAGTTCACGGGAAGCACCCTGTAGGTTTTGATTCCCTTGCAAGTGTCGAAAATTTGCGGCATAAACGGCTGTATCTTTTGATTGCGTTGGCTTAGAAGTTTGATTTTTTCACAGATTCAAGGGACAGTAGACCTGAGTAATTGATATAAATTTCAGCTTCATACCTCCACGCGTTCCTGAGAAAAAGGGTCTTGACAGACGGACGGACAGACGGACAACAAAGTGATCCTATAAGGGTTCCGTTTTTTCCTTTTGAGGTACGGAACCCTAAAAACCGGGCAAAAGCAAGTCGTTCACACAATTCAAAATGGAACAGAATAACTAATGTTTAAGATCTCTGTTTTCTCAAATCAAATTTTTTTACCAAAAACCAATCAATCAATCCTGCGGCTTCAGATAATTTCATCAAGCAAACTGAAATAATTGTGTTTTCGGTTTACCAACCTAAACTAAAACAAAAATCTAACTAAATTATTCTGGTCCAAAATAAATTATTCATTTATCTAAATAAAATATCTATTAATTAAACCTAGTCCCTATATTTTATTCAGTTTTCGTTAAGCCTAAATCTAATTTTCAGCGCCGTAAATATTCATCGAAGTAGTAGGTATATAAAGAGGACTATAGTCTCAAGTTCAAAGCTCAATTTGCATACTGATAGGGTCACGTAAAAAGGTAGCCTTACTTTTATTTTCTTATATTATTTTATTTCACTTAGGTATATCGATTGATCAGGCCTTTAAAATGTTATATGCCAAAGAAAATGAAAAGCTAATGCTTTTGCCAGTCACCTTTGCTGGCAGTTGCACACGGGCTTAAAAATTTACCACAAATTACGATCTTCACTTAATCAAAATCTTAAATTCAACAATTAATTCTAAATGTTAAAATAAAGCATGACTTAGCACCACAAAACATTAATACTCAAGAAGGCTTAGCACACGAGGTAGTCGTCATGTGGGACGTAGTCTTTGTAATAATTGCACCGATAATCGTTACAGTCATCATTTCAGCCGAAGGACGTCCACTGCTGGACATAGGCCTCCCCAAGCATCTCCACATCGACCGTTTCTGTGCTTCTTGCATCTAACAGGTTCCTGCGGCCTTCACAAGGTCGTCGGACCACCTTGTGGGAGGCCTTCCAACGCTACGTCTTCCGGTACGCGGTCGCCACTCCGGAACCTTTCGGCCCCATCGGCCATCTGTTCTGTGAGCAATGTGCCTTGCCCACTGCCACTTAAGTTATAGTAAATGGCCTAATAGCGAGCCTCGACCTCAGGAGGCTCTCATTGCGCGGCTGGGTCAAGGGCTTGATTCAGAAAGCAGTACTCCTGGGCACGACACGGATACCCTGTTTCTGATACCGATGGGCCACTATATTTTATAATTATTTATTGTTTTTAATTATAAAAATATTTAAAAATGTAATTAATATAGATGTAATATATAGCATGAAATTTAGCAAAAGGTTTTCTTTTGTAACGAAGATGAGCAAGAAAGAAGGATTTTTGAAAATTCAATTCTTAAAGGGGGTAAATAGGGAATGAAAGTTTTATGGAAGGTCAACATTTCGCCGATGGGCATTCAAAATGGGTATACAAAACCTTGTAAAACATTTGAAAAGAGTAAAGGTGGTTTCTTGCTCATTCTTATCCATACGAAATCTACATTTTGGAAAGGGCGACTAGAATCAATTCTATTTTATTGTAATTTTTTGACGTCGAAAAAATTGGTTTAGTGCCTATTTGAAATAAATGATTTGACTTTGACTTTGGGCAATCCCATCGGCTTGTACTTACATAAAATATTTGCCTGCCATACCCTGATCAGTCAGTCCCGATAACAAAAAACAAGTTTAGTTAAATAATAATTAATTATCATTGAGCTAAAATTGGAAAAGAGTTTTGGGGTTTTGACGACCCGTAAGGACGTGTCAAAGATCCACGAATGACAGCCGGGAACAATGGCTTTACGTGCTTTCTGAAGCATCGAAGGGTCTGGTTATGTACGATGGTCACCCATCCACGGACCAACGGTAGCGACCGTAGCTTAACTTAATTGATCGATCCGTGTGGCTGTTATTACCTAACCACAAGCCCCTCCATCCTCCATCTTTCAATATATTTTACAAATTTCTTAGTTACAAATTTATTTTCTTAGTTACAAATTTCTTAGTTACAAATTTCTAGTTCTTCAATAATATATTTTACAAATTTTTACCAACAGTGTCTCTCTGTTAACGTCATTCAAGCGCTGAAAAGATTCTTGTAGCAGTATGACTTTGACTTAGACGTCCTGTTACATGCTCGTACAGGTAATAAATTCTTCGAATAATATCCATGTAGCAGGATTAAGGGGATCCTTTTTCGCCATGATTTATGGCATCTTTATCACCACGAGCGTCAATTCAAATTTGGCGTGGCGTCAGACGGAGCGTGTTTACCTGATCGCGGAATATACGGGAGGGTATTTTGTACGAGGAAGCTTTTCAAATATGAGAAGAATGATTTTTAGAGATATTTGGATAACAATTTATTACAATATTGTCTTTAAAGAGCGCTTTTAGCGTTAAGACCTCCCATAGTGTAACCCCTTTCTACATTTATAATATACTGGCTTGTGCCCGTGACTTCGTCCGCGTGGAATATCTTGTTCCCACGTCCTAACCCGTTGCAGTCCATTGCCAGCCCGCGCATTTACTTCGTTTTCACTTAGCGTTCTCTCTAACTTTCTTTTCTTTTTGATTGGCTCCTAAGGGTTGTAGCATCATATTAAATATCACCAAGAATTAAGCTATCAAATGCAAAAACACAAAAAAAGAAACTCTTCTCCTTTATTATTAGTATAGATAGATCTGTAATTTTAATTGGTGTACATAAATGTATTCTATCAATAATAGTGCTTTTTTTGCTACTGATATCAAACCCGACTGCCGCACTTGTGACTTCCTGGATTTGGTTAGGGTCCCATTTAATAATAAAATTATTAGTGGGTGTTTCACATCTAGATTTACTCCCGGTTATAACAATTGATTCTCCATCCCATCCCAAACCATCCATTCATCCATTGGACTTCCATCCCCTTTACATACGGCTTATAACTTAACCATAGCAGTCTACATAAGTATACCTACTATACATAATAATGACACACAGTCGTGTTATGTAAATATTTATTTATCACAAGCGTTTATAAATTTCCGTCGCCGCGCAGAGTACAAGTCCGTATATTTAAAATAGTCTTCTCACGTGCTTCGTTCCCTACTCAATATATCGGAGCAGTGATTGCGCCACACGCCCATACTAATGTATGGAGTTCAGTATCTAGTGATGCTTCATAGTTTATATTGAAATATAGAGGTGTGTGAAGGGTGATATAGACACATGTGCGGGTCGGCACATTCGATTCGGCTGTGTTTGTTTAACAAGACAGCTTACCCGAAGCTACTGCTACACATATTCCGCTTTCATTCGGCTCGTGCTGATCGGAAAACCTCATGTGGCTTCTAACCGCGCCTGGTCATGTTTGGGTTGGCTTCAGCTCGGCAACCCAACGGTTTTTCCCAAATATACCTATCGCTAAATTTTGCCATCTGATTGTGCTGAGTAATGCCGTCCCAAACATGTGTGTCCAGCTCTTAATGTATAGGTTCTCTTGTACTTTGTTAAGTTATTAATTACTACCAGCTCCCCGCGGTTTTATCCACATAAGTGTCCATCCCGTGGGAATATCGGGATAAAAAGTAGCCTATATGTTAATCCAGGGTGTCAGCTACCTCCATACAAAATTTTATCAAAATAATCATCATCATAATAATCTTTGTTATTTAAAAAAAATGAAGAATTTTTTAATCTTTGTTATTTAAAAAATATTAAGAATCTCTAAATCTTAGTTATTTAAAAAAAATATATTTTATCAAGTACCTTTAGCTCACTTATAGTCATGTGGCCGACAGTAAGAGACAACCACAAGGTAAAAAAACAATGTCACTTTGATTTTTTTATATTGGAGTGAAATCTGACAAAAAAAGACTGAATCGCTGAAAAAAACTCTTTGTTGAAACGGGGTACTGAAATACCTGTTACGTTATAACCTCGTTATCCGATACTTATAAAAAGACACCTTAACCCGGGGCACGTTTGAAAAAAAGACCAACCCTGCATTATGTATCATGTATTTATACCTTAAAAGAACCATTAAAATAACCTTTTTCTCAATAAAATCCTTCAATTAGCGTGGGAAAATGAACGAATGTTACACTATTCCACTCCCCTTCCCTATCAACCGAACTCGGAAGTAACTAACAATACATCTTTTCCTTCATAGGGACATATTTTGGGATATACTTTATTGGGACACATCGAACAACAAGGTAAAAGCACCAACCACCACCACTAAGTATACATAAAAAAAAAACAAAAGAATTCAATCGAGATAAAATTCAAATGGAGAACATAAAATGTCACGAGAAATTTTGTGAAACAGCGGTGTCTACAATTTCTAATTTTATTCTACAGTTTTTAAAAACGTATAAAAATGCTTTGTCGGGCTCGGCTGATACGTGACTTTTTACAAGTTTTACTCCAACGCCGCAACGTAAGTTCATACGGTGAATTTGCGGGAATTGCAAATGTGTCGTGAAATATAACATGCTGGATTTTTATTGGAACTTGTTTGTGTATACGTGATTTTACTTTCGATGACTTTTCTGGTCTATTGGCGAGATTATGGAAGATTGAATGCGATTAGCTAGAGGTTATAGTGAAAATTTCGTTTTAGCAGAGCACTCTGTGCATTCTTGCTGACCATAGTTTTGTTATTGTTATGAGTAATTAACTGTTTATTTATTTTACTTCGATGGTCCTAGTTTATCATTTGTGACTTCGAGTGACAGCTATGTGAACTTAACCCAGCATTTATGCCTGAAGGCTTTTATTTAGATATTAAGTTTTGTTTACATTTTAAATGTTTAGTAATGTTTTTTTGCTTGAGTATAGTTTCCATTGTATTTGCTAATATATAGGCATGGCTAGCTGACATGGAAAATTATATGTATAATATAATTTAGTGTTGTGTCTTGTAATGTTAATTACTGTGCATACCAACTTTTGTATAGAATCAAGCTTTTCTTACTGAACAGACAGCTGTGCTGCTGGAGAGTTTGTTTCTCCACTTCTTCCCAGTGAAATCACTAGGAAGTGGTAAAGTTCGCAAGTTTTGGGGGACTATCTGAAACTTTGACGTTCTGAAAGTGCTGATTGTAAGCCTAATTTGAGGAATTAACTTTTGATTTTCATTATTGTTTCTCTTATAGTAAGTACTAAGTTAATTCAAAACGATTGACAGTAAGATATCCTTTTTTTAAAGTCGGTAGGTGCTTTAGTCTGCATGGCGTGTCCATGCAACCTCCGCGAGTATGTTATAAGTTGATGGCTTAATATTATGAAATCAACACTATTTTCAGATTTAGAAGGCAGAAAAGAAAACGTCAAATCAAGTAAAATACTGTAGGAATAACTATGAGTTATTGGAAAAAAAGTTCCTTAACGCGGTTAGGTTAGGTCCCATAAGGAGTGGAAGCCAGCAGGCGACGGGTGCGGGGGCACCCTCGCCTGTATTGCACAGGCTTCTACCAGTGCCGGACGGGAATGGCCAGGTGTTTCCGGCCATTCCCGTAGCCCCCCAGCCGGGTGGACATGCGGGGCCCGCCAGTTAGGCGGGCATGCGCCAGGGGGTTGTGGACGCAAAGGCTGAGCCGGATTCCCATGACCCCTCCATCAAGGCGACGAGGGAACACCGCTGAGTTTTAGTGGGTATACTGCCACCTTGGCAGGGAGTCCCACATACTCCGTGTCGTCCCCCGACGAGCGGAGATGCGTAACGTCATTTCTCAGCGACAAAAAAAAAAGGTCCCATAAGGAAAAAGTGTCTTGCTCCATGCGACTTTCACTCTCTCTATCTCTTTCTATTATACATATACCAGTGTGTGTTCTCGTGCGGAACTTCGTTCCTGACGGCGTCTCCCGAACGCACATGTTTTTTTTTTTTATAAAATACGCCTATAAGCCTAAATAATTTAATATACATGCATTACAATATGACTGCCGCATGACCATTAATATTACTCACACAAAAATTCTCAACTTAGAGGGTGAAATTTAAATAAACATGGCTATATTTTTTCCTAGATTTGAAATGTAAATATTTCTTACTTGAATCATAGATAAGTAAAGCCAAATGCCTACTGTAATGGGGAAAAAATCTAAGTAGAAATAAACTCATTTGGATGAATAAACGGATAGTAGGTACCAACTCTACCGTAACCTTAGATATAACCTTTCAATAAAATATATTAATAGCTGCCATAGAGCCTCCTGTGAATGCCATATGAACTATCTCCATGCATACATAGCATATTATTGCCGTACGTGGCTCAAGCGATATCAAAGCAATTTGTTCTAGAACCCTTTGGAATTCTGCTCACGTAAGGAAATTATACACGCGTACACAGATTCAGTCGTAATAAATCCTTACGTTGCTTTGAAAACGCTATGTCTTCATTCTTGAATAAAAATAGCTAATAAATTTTGCTGTAAAAAATTAAATTATAATTAAATAACACGGCGGTCACGCAAACACTTGAAGTATCTGACATAGAAAAACACGAATGAAAGAAATAATAAATAAATCCATACAAAACTGTCGCAATCTATCATGGCTGGAGTTGCACGACGGTATGCTTGCGGTTGTGATCGAGAAAACTTCTACACACTGCCTATAACACGAGCGTTTACCCTACACGCATCGTTACCACAGCCTAAAAGTATTCGGCAACTTTTTTCGTTTTATTTTCAGTTGATCAATGTAATGTTCGGAAAGTTTTTAGGCTGTGTCGAGCATGTAGGGTATGTGTACCAATATTGAATAGTCACGCCAACTTCGCCCCAGCTGGCATTTGTTCGCGAACTAACATGATTAATGGGTGGAACTGGAGCCGTGCTCTTTGCTCTTTGTAAAGGCGTTATAATATTTATCACAGACCACGGCTCGTTTATTAAAAGTGTGGGTAAACATTTAAGTAGAAGGTGGTAGTGCTAATGGCTTTGATTTTGGTTTTATTTAGACGTTAAAAGGCTTTTATCGTTATGATATCCGTCTTGTGGCAAAATGTACAAATGAGGTTTTTTTGAAAATAAATATTTTAGACGTTCTATTAATGCGGGAAGCCCTGAACCTGTCGCTGGGGGGAGACCTATGTCCAGCAGTCGACGTTTTTCGGCTCAAATGATGATGGTGATGATGTTGATTATATCATTTAACCAAAATATACATATAAATATATTGGAACAGTAACCTTACACTTACAATAGATATCATATCATGTCTCTCGTCATACTATCAAAATATCCTTCAGAAATATAGTCATAAGTCTCCGAGACATTTAAAGCATCATATTTTGCAACTGTCTGTCTCAAGAG
This sequence comes from Luperina testacea, assembly GCA_927399505.1. Classification (NCBI taxonomy): domain Eukaryota; kingdom Metazoa; phylum Arthropoda; class Insecta; order Lepidoptera; family Noctuidae; genus Luperina; species Luperina testacea. The sequence continues at coordinate 1,688,702 of OV656757.1, forward strand.
AAATCAAAACTTTTCCGCGGTAACAAAGCATATTGTTTTTTTTTTTATTCCCCAGCCGTTTTGTGGCTCTTTAGTTCCCGTAGTTCTGTTCTGAAATGTTATCCTGGTAATTGTATTTGTGTTTTTGTTATTGTTTTCCTTTAGTTTTTATATGTAAGAAAAGGTATAGTGTATCTCGTTATTATCAGGCATATTTTAGTTACTGTGGGTAGTGTTGGTTATTGCGCAATAGAAAAACGGTTTGTAGTTCAAATCAGATTATAATTTCACGAACAATTTAATCACACTAGCAAAACATACACTGTAGGTGCACGATACAACCAGATACGGAACGCGAGACAGTTTCTGAGCACATTTTGTCCGCACGATGTCCAATGGTCAAATCCTCTGCCGCTTCGCTGCTCGCTCTTTTATACTAGTAGCAAAACAAGTCGAGTAGTGAGGCGCTGGGAGAAGTCGAGTGACGTACTTGTCGATGGCGTGAACGGTGCACGTGTTGTTAACAGCTTAGAGAAATGACGCATGCAACGCCGCCGTCATATATATTGTTATGAGTTAAATAACGGACTGGTGTTTAAATATCAAGAAAGTTGTCACATTCACACGACACGTAGGTACATTGATATACAGCTAGTCTCAGAAATGTGTCTTCAATACCTACTCGACCCACATGTATTGGAGAGCTGATATTTTGTTCGCGATTACGTTTTCGGCCCCATGGAGAAAGTTGTTCTGTTTCAAAATATAAGCACATTTCTGATACACGCACGGTGTAGAGGCAGAAACTGCAGAACGCCACGTTCATACATCAGAGAGCCTAGGCAAAATGACATTCTATCAGCGATAGCACACTGAAATAAATAATTTCTTACTCATCATCATCATTGTTTCAGCCGAAAGACGTCCACTGCTGGACACAGGCCTCCCCCAAGCACCTCCACTTCGACCGGTTCTGTGCTACTCGCATCCAACGAGTTCTTGTGGCCTTCACAAAGTCGTCGGACCACCCTGTGGGAGGCCTTCACACGCTTCACGCGTCTTCCGGTACGCGGTCGCCACTCCAGAACTTTTTGGCCCCATCGGCCATCTGTTCTGCGAGCAATGTGCCCTGCCCACTGCCACTTAAGTTTGGCAATTTTTCGCGCTATGTCGGTTACCTTGATTACCTACTTTTACCTTAATTTCTTTCAACAGCACATTAAAGCGACTTTATACAGTAAGAAGAAATGTTTGTAAAACAATAAAATACAAAACAGTAACTTTTAATGATGGAACACACTATTTTACTGAAAAAAAACAACAAAAAAAGGAAAACCACCATTACTGTAATGTAAGTAAATTTCAATGGTTTGAACGATATCACCCCTTTTAGCTACATAAAACGTTAAAGTTTACTGTCATGACGGTAACATTTTGCCTCAAGCTTTAAACTGTTTTCGGATCAATAAAAAATACTGTTTCGAACGTTAGGCTCATACTGTTTAGAGGAGTTCAGATTAATGTTTTTTCATTTTTATTTACTGCTTATTTCTTTCAGTTCATAATCATAACCATAATCAGCCTTTAATGGTCCCACTGCTGGGACACAGGCCTCCTCTCTGTGAGAGGGAGTGGGCCGTAATCCATCACACGAGCCCAGTGTGGGTTGGTAAATGACAGACATGTCTAAAAATTTGGGTTTTAGGACATGCCAGTTTCCGTCTCGATGTTTTCCTCCACCGTTTCGAGAGCAGTGGTGATGAAATAATTAACACAAAGTAAAGCGCCTGTCTGAGTTTGGACCTACGTCCATAAGTCGCGGATGTTAGCACTTGACCACCACTGTTCGCAATTATCAAATGTATCAGTATTATCAGCGATAACGATGGTGGAAAAGGATGGACATTGTAGAAATTTGAAACGCTTTAGAACCGATTGCCACTTGTCTAGACCCAGTCACGTCCACCGAGTAACCCCAGGGAAGACGGTGGCACAGTGGTCACGTGCTGCCGTGCATAGCGAGGCTCAGGGGAGGCCTCTTTACAGTCTCCCCAGGGATGTACCTTACAGGCGTTGCACGGGGGGTTCCGGAATTGGTATTTTATGACGAACCGGGATGAAACGGGAATCCTATGTGCTGATGGTGATCACCGGGGTGATTTTCTTTTTCTTTTTAATCCCACACTCCCCGACCTCCTTCCCCGGAGGTTGGGTGCCTTTTGAAGGTTTCCCCCCAAAAACAAAAAAAAGCCCTGTCACGCGCGCTGGTTGTGAGTAGATATAACTACCAACTGACCTTTTTGAAGGACATCATTAACGATCAGTGAATTTTCTTCTACCGGGTGTTTCTTGTAACCCATTAAATTGAATATTCTTGTTAAACATCTACTTAAATACGATTTAGCTTAGAAAATACCCCAGATACATATTGTAAGTAATAAATAAAACAGTGCATGTAAAATCCCTAAAACAATACTGTAGAACGGTAACAAATTCGTTCGGGAAATAAACTGCACCACGCCCGGTCGATGTTTCCACAAATAGGTACTTGCAGTTCTAAACGCTGAGAATTTAATTTATTACGAGTAAGCTAAGAATTTAGATTTGTATTTAAGTAGGTACTACTCAGTAGTAATTGGACTGAATTAAAAGCGTTTGCACTAGGTAATACGGGCTGGTGTTCGCAACTCCACGTCTATGCGCGTATTTTGCGATAAGCGATAGCCAATAGGCACACGTGTGTTACCCATATTCAACCAAAAAAAAATCGAATTCATGATGACTGCAGCTGTCATTAGCTGAAAGAAAGGAAAAGTATTTATTGCTACTCGTAAAGGAAGAAATAACAAACACAGAAGGTGGGTAATTGCATAACATGTTAAATCGTTCGGAGGCGTGGAGCAGTACACCCACATTTCGTCAATTTTGTTTCAGTGCCACGTAACAGGGGCAACACTTGGCAAGCCTGTTAACACTGACCGGGAAAAGTCTATTCATGGCTACTATAAGGAAACAATCATCAATCTTCAGCCTATTATGTTTCCACTGCTAGGATACAAGCCTCCTCCTCTAGGCCCATCTCTTTGAGAGGAAGTGGGCCATAATCTACTACGTGGGCCCAGTGAAGTGAAGAGCAGTGGTGGCCAGTGGTATCGGTCTCGACGTATGAGTCGGAGGTCGTGGATTCGTGATGGTGGTGGGTTGGGTATACATTGGGATCGAAACCAGGACTTCACGCTCGCACTTCCAATCCCTAGATATACGAAGCTGTCTATGTCTACATACATACTGAAGATCAATAAGTATAATAATAACACACCAAAACAGTTCACAAACAAGTAACCCCGAACATAAATACAAACAAATATTGGGGAAAATTAATTACCCGTGTGGCTTCTCAAAAAGTCGAGTTGTGGGAGAATTCCCTTCACGTGCTCGTCCGAACTTCTTATCTACAACTTAAGCCATGAGACTCCTTTCACAAACTTACATTGAAACTTGCAATGGGGGACGTACTGTGGTTTGCAAAGGTGAGTTTTGATCGAGACGAAGGTAGGATTTTTGGTTATTTAGTCTAGAGTCTAAATGGATTTAAAAAATCTGTAAGCTTTCTAGTAGGTAAAACAGTTATTCATTCGCCCACTGAGTGACCTCAGGGAAGACGGCGCTCAGTGGTCACCTGCCGCCTTGGACAGTTAAGTTTCGGGGAAACCCCTTTACATACATCCCAGAAATGTGCCCAAACAGGCATTGCACAGAGAGGGTTTCGGATCGCTCTTTTGAGAGGTAGTGGTGGTACGATATGTAGATGGTGACCAGCGGGGTGGTTTTAGTGAGGTAAAAATCACACCCCCCGGTCTTATCCCCAAAGCCTGGGCGCCTTTTGAAAGCGGAATACAGACAAGACATCGTGAGGAAACCGGCATGTCCTAAAACCAAAAATTCGAAGACATGTGACATCTACCAACCCGTACTGGGTCCGCGTGGTGGATTACGGCCCACGCCCTCTCAAAAAGAGAGGAGGCCTGTGTCCCAGCAGTGAGAACATTATAGGCTTATTATAATATGATTATGCGTACACGATTTAGGTATTAGAATTTATCTTTATCCAGACCCAAAACCGAGGGGTTTCGTCCTTCGAGAATCAATGGTACTTTATATCTAAACAGTCTGAGGCCGCGGTAGTCCCACGTCCGTTAACTGCACATGTATCAACTCTCTTAGTTCATAACACACGTACTAACTTTACTTGTTGTACGTTGAATGGCATAATGTTAAAGCTCCTGGAATGCTTGTCTAGGGAGAGCTAAAAGTAAGTTTTCAAACGTGTATAATTTGCCGAGAAGACCACTTTATCGCTTCCCGAGTGGGACGTTAAGGTAAGTCGTATATCACGAACGCTCTTGGTTTCATTTCCTTCATATGCAAATTAAAAGTGCAACTGAAACTGACTACCGCGCTGGTCTAGTAGTAAGTGCTACATCTGAGCATGAAATGCTGGGCTCGACTCCCAGTTCGGGAAAAATGTTATTGGAATTCTCCTTCGACCCTTTTTAAATCGTATTTCAACATCGATCACAGGTCTTTTCAGCAATTAAACGTTTTCATATTTCTTTCCATGCATTAGAACTACATGTTTTCATTATATCCTCGACAGAGTCGTAAAGCTCGCTTGTTTAAACTTAATTTGGGCGCAATCAAGCTTGAGCTGCATATTATTTTTATGCTGCTATGAATGGTAAGCAGATTTTTAACAAGTTTTTTTGGAGTAAATGAGGTTTTTTGTCGCAATTGCTTCCATAATTTCTTCGTTTTCGTAACTAACGTAGCTTCTTTGAAATATGTAGTTCGACTCGGTTTTAGTGCTTTTCTGATGTGGATGTATTTCTGAATCTAGTGTTTGCATTTCTGAAGTAACAAAATACATACTCGCTAACCGAATAGAGAAGCGGCTTTGAGCTTCAGTTAATCTTATCAATTGAATACCTACTGAGATTTAGGTTCTACAGGCTCACGAGGAAAAGACGATTGGAATTAGGTAGGATATAAAACTATTGACAACATTCTGGTCCTTCAGACCTACTTCAATTACAATAAAAACCGGGCAAGAGCGAGTCGGACTCGCGCACCGAGGGTTCCGTACCATCATATGTTTTTAAATTTCCATCGGTGAGACCTTTATTCGTCACAGAACTTTTTCAGCGCCATCTCTTGACCGATAATGGAATTAATGTAAATTTTGTTGATGATTTCTGAAAAAGTGTGCTATTTAAAGATTTCGTTTTATTTTTCCTGTAATCTTTACATATACTTCTATCACATAGAATAATTTCAGATTTTTCTCTTTGTAAACTTCGGAGATAAGGTGGGACGGTATTTCTTTTTTTACATTTTTCATCAAAAAATGAAATGTTTGAGAATGTGCAAACTGCGCTCTTTCATATGATATCCCACATGCTATAGTAGCCCCACTTCGAATTTTTCAGATCCCCTTTCAGTCCCTTTTGCAAAAAAAATATTTTTTAATTTCTTTCTTATTTGCTAAATAGTTGGGCGAACGTCATCTAAAACTATTCCAAATTTCAAGTTGATAACATTAGTAGTTCTTGAGATATCTAGCTGTGACAGACAGACTGAGTCTCACCATAAGTGTTCCATTTTACCATTTTGGTACAGAGCCCTAAAAACACGTGAAAAGTAGGTATCGACTGGTCAAAATCTTACAATGATTGCACAAACTGATCTTGCATGATTTTCGTGCAAGCTGAGCGTCCAACATTTCAACTGCAGGAGCTCGTATAACTTAGCACCTATCGTCAGCTCAAGCCTACTTGACAAACGCGCAGATAAGTACGACACTCCCGTATTCTCCATAATTAGATTTTCTAGAACTTTGGTACAAGTATGTTCGTTCTCAATGAATGTTCGAAAGTTCCAACGTCACTATCTGAAATTAAATTTTTGAACAAGAAATCAATGTGGAATTTATGACTTGTAGAAAATATTCCACATGTAACACGGTGCAGCGATCGATTCCCAAAGGAAATACATGTAAGTGACGTTGGATTATCTTTGGCAGTGAAATATGGAGGAAACAAGTTCTTTGTTTAAGACTTTTGTTAATAACGTATTGGCTTTGGCTATGCCGACCCACACTGGGCCCATGTGGTGGATTATGGCCCACTCTGGAGGCCTATATCCCGGCAGTGAGAACATTATAGACTGATTGTACTGTTTGGCTGTGATAGTTTAAGTAGATTGAGGTTTTGAAATTAAATTAGTTTAGAATTGTGGTGAAATAATAGTTTTAATAATTGATATTTCATAATATAGTCATTCAATAGGATTATTATGAACTTAGAGGGTTTTATTGATGATTTTAATTATTATAATTCTGTAAATAAATACTTGTTACGCTCACGAATCATATTTAGTTCAATATACAATCTGACACTGACCTGCAGTCCAGCTGCTTGCAAAAAAGTAAGAAGATTCGAATTTTGCAGGTTACCCTGGCGCTTACCCCTTATAAGGTGAAAACCCATAAAAACAACATTATTTTCGAAAAACGAAAAAAAAAATATTTCGCGGGGTATAAAGTAGAGATAGACATGGTTCTCAACTCCAAATTCTCAATTCGCAATCGTGTATTTATATGCAATACAATAATAACTAATATTAACAGAAAAGATTAGAGTTATTCTATGTTTGTTGGTAACGCGATAAAAGTACAAGGCATGACAGCGAATTTCTACGATTCGGGCAATAACCAATACAGAACAAACATGGTCGAAGTAATACAATGTGGTATACACTGCTCTACGTTTTATTTCTCAAGGGATACAGATGGGCAGCCATGTCAACGGGTAAATTCTCTTTGTAACTGCAACCTGCATCATACCTATAAGTTATGAAGGAAATTCGATAGATGGCATGCTGTATAACAGGGGTGGCCAACCGGTCGATCGCGATCGACTGGTCGCGGTCGATCGCGACTATTAGTTCAGTCGATCGTGGCAAGGCAAAAAATACGAATGCGTAGAATAGACTGCACAACGTAACTAATCACTAACTGCTGCACACATCATCATGTATCATTTTTCAATCGCCGTTCCGTCACGTTATTTATCCTCTCTTCTATGCAGTTTAGCTCTCTTTTGTTTTCGGTGCGCGATAACAATAAGCGGGAAGCGTATGGGACGCTGGAGTGGGGCGCGGGCGGTTGTCAATCCGTCAGTCAGTTGAAGACAAACTAGTGGAGTTACGAGTGGTTACGAGTTATATTTTACCTCTTAATAAAATGAAAGATACTACATAATTGTGTACTGAACGATGCTGTTTCATTTAAGATTTCAAGAAGTATTTAATTGGTAGATCGCCCAGGGTATCGTCAGTGAACAGTAGATCTTGGGTCTAACCAAGTTGGCCACCCCTGCTGTATATTGTGAGCCATACGCAGTTTATTTGTGACGATTTGGATCAAAGTTTGGTCACGGTTGAAAGCGCGACTGCTGAACGTGAGATCTAGGATTCGATATTAAAGTAGGACAAAAGAGTTTTTGGTTTACTGATTGAATTTCTGAGTTAATGCCCGGAGTTTTGATTTATGGCAATAGACTATGTCCTCTATGTTACATTAGACTTCAACATAATAGCTGGCGACAGGAGAACCGTGGTTTTTCCATGCATCTCTGGCTACCGATTTTAGGTAGGTGTACAAGCTTGATGTAACGTATGAATGATGATTTATGCGACAAATACTAAATAAGGTCAGAAGTCTATCTTTATACTTTTGATTTCAATAAAGGTGATGTAAAGATTTTCATATGGAACCTGTCAGCCATTATTTTTTTTTTTTTTCTAAAAGCGGCCACGCATGAAACCTATATTAATTGATAGCTGGCATCAATGCAAACGGAAAACATATTAGAACCAACCGTAGGTTACATGCGTGGCCGCCATTTTGAAACAAAAAAAAAACACTGGCACTCCGGTAGTGCCGACAGAAGTGAAAACTTGAACAATTACGAGTGTATTTTGTGAATCGTCTTATAAACAAAACACGCGTGTTAAGGTGTGTTCCTTATTTTATAGGGTTTTTTGCAAATCAGGTATGATGACCAAAGTGACTGGTTTATTCTTCTCGTGAAAGGAATTTATTCAGATTTACAAATAAGCACACAGGATAGACTTCAGTTCGTGGTGTTGGTCGCGGCAGTGGTAAGAGAAGCAAGCCGCTCGCATGGAGCTCGTCGTCAGTTATATATCCGTGGTTCAGCGCCATCTCGTCGTTGTTGGATGAACTACGTAGTTAGTACGCGAGGCCCTCGTAGTTCATCCCGATGTGCATAGATGGCGCTGTCCTCAACAACGCGCGTCTTACGTTTTACGTCTTACGAATTTTCGATCAGGGTCACGTGACCTGACGCGAGTTTAGAAGTTTTTACCCATTCCAAAAAAAGTACACAGCGCCGCTAAAGAAGTTTTCACTTCAAAAATGGCGGGCAGGTAGGAATGACACGGACTCAAAGCCCTTAGAAATAAATTAAAAAAAAAACAGGATGCCTTACGAGCAATTTCAGAGAATTCTAAAGCCTGAAAATTACTGTTCTCTGTAAGCACAACAGCAATAAATATAAATAAATTAAAAGCTAAGTTAATAAACCACATAATAACATATTTAAGGTGCACTGAATTAAAAAATAAAACACTGCGAGCAAACAGGAGCTGGCGGATATTCGCTTCCGCGTAGTGATGTGGTGCAGTAAGTATAATGTATCCGCATGGCATTCATATCCGTACGGGAATACTGAAATTTTATTTAAACTTGCTAATATAGGTAGGTAGGAAAATGTTCATAATATGTGATAAAATTATCTGCATAACATAGGTACTTATTTACTTTCAAATACAGCTATATAGCGATGAGTCCAGTACGAGTTTGATGCATCTTCTGGGGTTACAATTTATGAGATCTCTACAGAACTAACAAAACTGATCACCCGGTAGTGTAGCACACAAAAAGATTCAGTTACACAATATATAATTAGAGCTGGTATTATTACAACAAGTAATAAAAGCCGCACTGATCGACCGATCAAGTTAAGCTACGCTTGACGCGGCGGATCAGTGGATGGGAGACCATCTTTACATACCGAGACACTTCCGTGCCTCGGAAAGCATGTTAAACCGGTTGTCATTTTTAGATATTTGATAGTCGTTACGGGTCGTCAGAAGCCCGAAAATCTAACACCCAGTCTTACCAAGGGTATTGTGTTACACAATAACTGGGTTGTGGAGGTCAGAATGGCAGTTGAAAATACTGGTATTCAGCTGCATCCGGTTAGACTGGATGCCGACCCCAAGATAATTTTTATTGTATTTGTTGGTATATCGGCGTGACTAGCTAACATATGGCAAATAATTTCATTTAATGTTCTGTGTCCTGTAATGTTAATTACTTTGCATTCCTAGTATTGTATACAATCAAGTATTTTCTAGCTGAACAGAAAGCCGTGTTGCTGGGGAGTTTTTTGCGCCATTTCTTCTCCCCAGCGAAAGCACTATGAAGTGATGAAAGGGCGTTTTGGAGGACTGTCTTTTGTAATTTTGACGTTCGAAAAGTGCTGATTCTCAGCCTAGTTTGAATAAATGACTTTTGATTTATGATTTTGATTTGAGTTGGGAAAAGGCTGGGCAGATGATAAGTATCTAGGTATTATTACAACTTTATCGAAATATCGACTAAGCTCCCAACCTATGACCACATCCCTACTTCCGCAATTATGCGGGGCATGCGGCCTCTTTAATTGCGTTTGCACTAAACACAAACGCTTAGTAATTAATTCTAGATTAAGCCTGTACAGTCACTTCTGAACTTTATATCCAGCAAAAAACGTTCTAAAAGCTGCTGGAATTATAATTTTGCTGGATTTCATTTGTCTACAGGACTTAGTACCTATTTCGTTGGTAGTTTCAGTGAATTATTTATACCTACTAAATACCTTTGTTTTCCAAACTATTTTTTTATTAATAACTAGCTGACTTTATGTAAATAATTTCATCACCACTAAAATCAAGACGGTGAAGGAAAACATCGTGAGTAAACCAGCATGTCCTAGAACCAAAAATTTGAAGTCATGTGTCATCTACCTACCCGCGCTTGGCCCTCGTGGTAGATTACGGCCCACTCCCACTCGCAGAGGCCTGTGTGCCAGCAGTGGAAACATTATAGGCTGTTTATTCTAACTAGCTGATCCTACAGACATTGTCCTGTCCTTTCAATAACTCGTACAAAAATTCCATAAAAAATAGACGCACAGGTTTCACGAATTTGAATTTTTCGGGATACTTTTCATAACTTTTTTTTCATAGAAACCTAAGTTGGACTTATACATATTATTACGACTTACATGTATAATATACTTACATCCCCGTGGCTAAATAATAATAGCCACACAGGTCAATCGATCAGGTTAAGCTACGCTTGCCGCGGTTGGTCTGTGGATGGGTGACCAGTTTTATATACCGAGACCCCTCCGTGCCTCGGAAAGCACGTTAAGCCGTTGGTCCCGGCTGTCATTCGTGGATCTTAGACAGTCGTTACGGGTCGTCAGTAGCCGGAAAGTCTGACAACCAGTCTTACCAAGGGGTATCGTATTACCCTGTAACTGGGTTGTGGAGGCCAGATAGGCAGTCGCTCCATGTTAACCATGTTAAATTAACAAACAGTTCTAATTCAATTTACGTTTATCGCTATTATTACTAATTAATGACATTTAAATTACAAATTAACATTTCAAGAGCATCACTACCCATTAATGCTACTATAGTCTGCTAAACACCAACCACATACCAAAATTACTTAATTAAACTTTACAACGACATGATAATGAACTAAATAAATACTACTGTGGAATTAGCATCTGATTTCTGACGTGCATTATCGTTGAAACCAAAAACAGCTACAATAATTTTGAAACGAAATGTTCTAATAAATTTTCGTGTGTAATTTGCACATACGCGACCGAGACCGCACCGTTGTGTTTATTTCATGGTACAAGTTACAAGATTAGAGCTCAACTGATAAGATCGGGTTTTAATAGCTTTCAGACTATGTTAATGACAATTGAAACTGTTATCGGTGTCGGTAACTTCGCCATATGCCTGTTGAAACTGTGGTAGCACAAAACTAATTGTATTAGGTAATTCTAATACAATGGTACCAAATTCAAGTGTAGATAAGAATAAGCCTGGTCTAATATTAAAATTGAATAGTAGGCTTAAGGCTCATTAAATGAACAGAAGCAGTGAAAAAATTAAACATGAAATCATGAATGTCAGTTTTAACATTTTATAAGAAAATGTTGTATAGGTATAGTGAAAATCAAGATCAATCAATACATAATATAACACAAAATCGCTTTTCGTATCTGTCTATGTGATCGCTCAGTCCTTCTAAAATACGCAACGAATTTTGATGCGGTTTTCACCAATATTTAGGTTTATAGATTAATAACATTATACATTAATAACTTAGAAATAGCACTGAAATTTCATTGCTTAGATAAATCCTTACATCATTTAACTGCCTCTGTGCGAAGCAGCATTATTTATAATTTAGCGGGTCGCTAAATTATAAATTCAAAGTCAAAAATAATATTTTCCAATGAGACTAATTTATTATATTTACCTCCACTAATTCAAGAATAAGAAACGGCGCACATTACCTTCCATTTTAGCAGTATTAAGTAACACGGACAAACTAAAAGAAAGCAGACTTAGGTGGTACTTGGCTTGAATGGTCTCAGTAAAAATAAACCTAAATATCCCTACGAAACGCCTTGAAAGAGGAAGACCCCCACTACATGGTGGTCCAGTATCGCGAAGGAGATAAAAGCGCAGAGCATAACTCCTATGACAACCCAGGAAGATCGTCCTGGCGCTGTACAAGAAGACCCGACCCCAGAAAGAACTGGGATTAAGGGATGGAAGAAGAAAAAGAAGTAACAAGACAGATTCTCTAATCGCTATAGCTTCTAACTCGTACCATCCCAAAACTGATGCCGTGGCACCACTGACAAATGAACTGAACCAAGCTTGTTTATTAGCGAATAGAAACATTTTATGTGCAAGTTCTCCACCTACATCACCCAAGACGCGGATATTGGCATAGTTTTACACATTTCAAATAATTTTGGACATAACTTTTGTGATTTATAGCAATTTTAATTGTATGTGGAACGTCCTTAAGCAATGGTTCGGCAACCTACTCCCTAATTGCTTAACGAACGAAGAAAAACACGGAACCCTTATAGGATCGCTTAGTTGACCGTCCGTCCGTCCGTCTGTCAAGACCCTTTATCTCGGGACGCGTGGAGATATCGAGTTGAAATTAAAACCATATACTCAAGTCTACAGTTCCTTGAAGCTGTGAAAAAATCAAATACTAAGTTAACTTAAAAAAAAGATACGGCCGTTTATGCCGCAAAAAACGTATATTTCGACACTCTCAAGGGAATCTAAATTTATAGGGTAAGTACCCGTTGACCTAGAACCATGAAATTTCGCAAGTAGCGAGATCATGTAGCACAAGTAGGTACAGGAAAAATCCGAAAACCGTAAATTTGACGGTACATTAAAAAAAACCCGTGATAAACTATTTACATACCTACAAAGTATTGAACCCTCGGTGTGCGAGTCGAGACAGGTGATATGGCTAAAGCTTTGGTTTCTTAGGAAAGTCGTTCCGTTATATTATAACGGCCTCCATGAAAATCTATCATTCTCACCAGTATTTGACATTAAGTCAAACCCCGCTGCCCAAAGATTTAAATCGCTAGATTGGCACTCACCGTTCTTAGTGACACGAAAAAGTGACCATACTGAAAAGAGTGAGCTCACAAATTATTAAATAGCGTTTCCGTGACATTCGAGTCCGTCACTATGTCATTGTGTGTCAAAACTAATCAGAAACGCGACTATCTCTTGATGCAGTAGCGGGATTGTCCGAAAGGGTTACCGCTAGCCTGGAACATAAAGGGCTAAGGAAGGAACACGGGTGGGTTTTAGTCAGTAAGAGTCTGACACTCCCTTCCGCTCCACCCAGAGCGGGAGGGGTCATTTGATGATTTCCCATCCTCAAAAAAAAAAGAGGTGCAAGTGCACTCTCATGCACCCCGCTCCCGGCGCAGATAGCGTCATCATTATCGCAGCAGTGTGTAACTTCGTGGCCGTCCTAATACAAAATAAAATGTGCTGAAAACAGATATCCCAATAACGCATCCGATATTATAGACCGATAAAACGCGCCTGTGGGAGAGCCTTTTTTTTTTGGTGGGAAATTATCAAATAACTTCTCACGCTCTGGGCGGAGCGGTAGGGCGTGTCAGACTTTTATTGACTAAAACCCACTCGTGTTCCTTCAGTTGCCTATGCCAGGGGCCACGGTATCTCTTTTGAACAACCCGCGACCCTGGCAGGCATCGGCCCTAGCGGACCCCGTCAGTTAGTGCTGACATCTCTTTGAGGCGGGCGTGGAACACGTACGCGCCGTCGACCCGGACTTGGTCCTTACCAGACGGCGAGCTGCCCATTGCTCGCCGTCCGTAAGCCCGCGCCTAAGGTGGGGGAGAGGGAGAGCTGTAACTCTGCTTAAAGCGACCTTGTAGAATAATACGAGTACAGTACAGCGAATTTTTTGAAACCAACTAGTAGTATCATCAAAGCATACCCACAAAGTATAACAAACCAAATTACAAAATGTTTAACGTTGAGCTACTGCTGTGTGCCTTACACAGTAATGACGTCCCTTAAGTCCTAAATAAACTTCAAGCCATGAAATTATGCAAGCGTACAGGTAATAATTAATTTATTCCGTGTTGTTATGCAAAGAGCTATAAAACTTTAACGGTGGGTAATTCAGGCGATGTTTATTTAAAGGAGCCCTAAGTAAGTATCTGGTGGCGTTCTCTGATCTAATTAAAAAGTGCTGAAAAATTCTGATTTCATTACATAAGGCACGTAATTCTCCCCAGGGTAAGTCAGGGGTCACCTATAGTACAGACGCCAGCACATCAAGCTACCCGAAACTGTAAAATTTTCCTAATCAAATTTGAACCTTATACTTTAGCGATAAAGTTGACAATCTATTAAAGAAATTTGATAGATTGTAGTAGCTTGGTGTGCTGGCGTCTGTACATACTTAGGTCATGGGTCTATCCGTTTGCCAAATTCACCCAAACCGTTCAGCCGTTAAGACTCGAAAAGGTTTCGGAAAGACAGAGTTACTTAGGCATTTATAATATTATTATACGTATATATTATTATACTAGCAGCGCCTCGCGGCTTAACCCGCATAAGTGTCGATCCCGTGGGAATATCGGGATAAAAACTATCCTATGTCCTTTTCCGGGACCCAAACTATCACTATACAAGAGGTAATAGACAGACACACTTTCGCATTTATAATATTAGTATGGATAGTACGGATGTGGATAAAACCTTCACTCTTCAGGTAACCAGAAAACTAAACAAAATGAATGTTATTACAGGCACATGAAACATTTCCAAAGCTACGGGTATTGCAAATGTTCATGAGCGGCGACCACTACTTTCCATCAGGTTAGACATCAACTGGTTTGCCATTTGAAAAACATAAATATACCCAAGTACCTACTGCAAGATTTTTTTCCCAAAGGTATCTGTATGAACAAATAACATAGGTACAAACGCGACCTAAAACCAAAAAGCCAAAATTATAATAATAATAGCATCCCGACCTATTTCGGTCACGGTGGCCAATTTCAACGGAGATTAGCCAGGTACGCAGGAGATATTATAGTGTACAAGTGTGAGCGTAAACACAGGTGTACTCTCTGTTCCTTTACTCTCATAGTCCGATGGGACGGCAGCCCGACACGACCCGGGGAGAGGTCAGGCGCAGGACCAACGGCTTGACGTGCTTTCCGAGGTACGGGGGTATTGTATGGTACCACCAATTTTCTTCAGACTGTTACTAAGGAATTCCTAATAGGAAACCCAATACACAAACACTTTGTACGACCCGGGTATCGAACCCCCACGCTCAAGACCAGCGGGACAGTCAAAATTATACCTTATTCTTTTTTGGGTGCGAATTTATCAAATACTTTCTCCCGCTCTAGGCGGAGCGGCAGAGCGTGTCAGACTTTTACCGACTAAAACCTACCCGTGTTCCTTCAGTTGCCAGTATCTCTTTCAAACAACCCGCAACCCTGGCAGGCATCGGCCCTAGCGGACCCCGTCAGTTAGTGCTGACATCTCTTTGAGGCGCGCGTGGAACACAACGCGCCGTTGACCTGGACCTGGTTCTTACCAGACAGCGAGCTGCCCATGACTCGCCGTCCGCAAGGCCGCGCCTACGGTGGCCGGAATCGGCTGTCGATTTCCGAGGCCCAGGGCGTCTCCTGCGGCGACTAGGGGCGTGAGGACGCAAAGATTGCCTCTCCCTCACGCGCTCCGCCTCCTCCTTCGCGAGCATTACTGCTTGTTGTATGTAAATTATACCTGAACTGTAAATCAAGCATATCCAGTACAAATCTTAAGTTCTCAAAGCAAGTTCGCTAACATTTATCTCGGCCTATTCACTGTATTAAATGGGGCAAGCAGAACTATCGCTATCTGCTTAAGTTAGAAGTTGACGCTTTAACGTTGATTTCAAAGCTAAGACCCGCGCCAGTTTGTATGCTCTATTTAAAGTTTTTACTGAAAATGTGGAAATTACCGTTAGTCAGGTGAAAAAAAAAAATGTGAAGAATTTCCAATGGATAAACGTAAAACAGCAGTGGGCCCAGTGGTAAGGCCGTGATTTACCAGTCACAGGTCGTAGGTTCGTACCCAGACAGGCGCTTTGCTTTGTGTAAATTATTTCATCACCCCTGCTCTCAAAACGGTGAAGGAAAATATCGTGAGGAAACCGGCAATTCCTAGAACCAAAATTTCGAAGACATGTGACATCTACAACCCGCATGCTGGGCCTGCGTGGTGGATGACGGCCCACTCTCTCTCACCACATTATGCTTAGGCCGATTATACTTATAATTTTCATAATCCTCAAAAAATAATCTATTTAAGTTTTAATTTAATAATTCTTAACGATAAAAACACGCTAGTACTTACCGTACCTATATTTATAACCAGTTAATCATTCGCTACATAATTCTGTTTACAACTTTCAATTTACTTTATAAATATTTACCGCCACAACTCGAAGGATTTATTAATAATTTCCTATGAAACGAACAGAAAATTGTCTCTTCGCAACTTAGTTTCAGTGTTTTTGATTGATAACGTTTCGCGATGGGAAACTTTGACAAATTCGATTTCGCCAGCCAAGTGTTTATAGGGAATTGCTTACTGGATGAACGTTCAAGAATTTTGTTTTTTTCTTCATTTATTTTTGTTTTTTTTTATCGTTACAGGTAGGTATGATAGAAATGTTAAAATGATACAGTAAAATATTTCAACTTAAATTACAAACTTAAATGATTACAATAAGTGTGTGTTGGATTCGGTAGAAAATAAAAATATATCTCCTTATTTCAATAAATAATCGTTCAGTTGACTTTCGAATTTTGTTTTTGAACTTTAAAACTACGTAATACAGTGTATCAGTAAAGCAATTAAAAGGGTAACTACACTGTTAATGCCAATTTCAAAAACGATTAATTTGAGAAATGTAATTTACCGTAATCGGGTGTACCTAAATAAATGAAACATCCAGCATATGAAAGAGATTGTCCCAAAAGTATGAATGACAGAACCGACATAAATGACAAACGGCGTAAATAAATGATATATCGGGGATTCGAATGAGGCTGTCACAGAAGTAGATATGTATGAAAGAGACGACGCTCAATGCTCACAAAGCCGATTTGTTTCTAAAACTCCATACATATATAAACTCACGCCTTCTTCTCATAAGGGTAGGCAGACTGAAACTACAGAACGCCACCTGCTACGATAGTTACATACTCTTAAACGTCATAACTGTGAGAACAGTGGTGGCCCAGTGGTATTGGCCCCGACTTACGAGTTGTAGGATCGTGGGTTCGAACCCAGGAGGCGCTTTACTTTGTGTACATAATTTAATTACTACTGCTCTCAAAACGGTGAAGAAAAACATCGTGAGGAATCCGGCATGTCCTTGAACCAAAACGTTCGAAGACATATGACATCTACCAACCCGCACTTGGCCCGCGTGGTAGATCACAGCCCACTCGCTCTCCAAGAGAGGAGGCCTGTGTCCCAGCGATGGGAACATTATAGACTGGTTATATTACGTACTGTGTATGGTTATACCTTACAAGCACCATGGGACTGACAGAGATAAAGGTACCCAGTCAAAAACAAAGCAATATTTAAAGGTCACTCAATGTCAAACACAAGTTTAGCATCTCAGTCCCCACTTTCACTGAAACCCTTGCCTTGTATTATCAATACGTGTTAAGGTCATCTCCATGACCCTTGTCTCGTCACCTACCACTTAGAAGGGACGTATTCATTACGTCACTTTGCGTCCGACTTCGACCCGACCCTTTCGCTTCGTCTGCATTTATTTCTTGTTTCAGTTATTTCCAATCCGCTGAGTTGAGTAGTTATTTTTCAAGTAAGAAGGTACCTACTTACAGTGTGTGTTGACTACTTAGATAAATTCAATTTTACACTGAATGGACTCACCTCAGTCTGTAGTTCGATTGACTAGAAAGACCTTTTCTGCTTATAAGCCAAATCAAAGGAATTTGTATTTGATGCTTTATGAAATATTTATAATTGAATACAACTATCATTACTTCATTATGGATTATAAAAAATAACGCTCATAAAATAACACTGCACTAAAAGTTAGTGTTAAACACTCGTTAAAGCTGTTTCAATTTAAGTACACCTTCCTTATAATTTTCACTTGTTTACGCTATTATTTTCAACTTCAACCTTTACATTGACCACTAATACGACCCCCCCCCCCAAAGTGTTTTGGAACGTTCTAGAGGATGTCATGGTGGGGGACCATGACGTCCTCTAGAACGTTCCAAAACACTTTTTTCGCCACGGGGCGCCTCGCTACATACACACGCCTCGTACACAATAAGTCTACAATAAGTCATTGTATTCTGCCTGCAAGCAAGCGTGCAAATTATTTATGTGTAAATGTCATAATAATTATCATGCAGATTATATTATTAGTATATTATTATTACAGTATTATCACACATTATTATTACATAAAAATGTCATTATTTAATAACTAAACAAAAATTTTTATGTTCTAAAAATTATCTGTAGTAAAATTTTTTTGTAACTCTGATATTTTTGTTTTAAAAACATTACCCTGCAACAATTTCAATTTGTTTGGTAGGGTAGTATAAATTAATATACACTTATTGAACACAATTTTTCTTATAAATATCTTTATATCCAGCTGGAATCATCCAGCGAAACTTAGCCCTTTTCTGTCTTGGTATAACTTTGGTATGTTGCTTAAAATAATCTTTTATGTTCATTTAAATCATTTATGTTGCATAAAAATCAGTTTTACAATTCCAAAAAATATTATCCACTTAAATTTTAACGGTAGATGATAAAAAATACATGTTTCCGTTAATCTCAGCAGCGGTAGCGCAACTTTGCCATCAAGTATTTTAATTATCTTAATCCGCCGAAACTCTGGGGTTCTCTGGCGACTTAGAAATTTTAATGGTCCAAGTTATGAAAGATATACAAACAATAGCGCTAAATCCGCAAGAGAAATAGACTCAAAAGATTAAGTAGACGATTATGAATAAAACAATTAACATTGAATAGCTTGCAACATGATTTCGAAACAAAAGACAATGTTGCTTTTTTTTCTTTTAAAAAACTTATTTAATAGCCAGTGTTTCGCACGAGTCAAAGACAGAGAAACATTCTAATGATACCTTATTTGTTAAAAACAATCAAGCCGATAATTTTTATTCAGCTATATCTTTTCACTGACAGATTTATTTTTTGGTGTCTTAGTAAAAGTAAACTCTTCAGTGACATAGGTCTTATTAGTGGTGGACATTCAAATTTGAACCAAGCCTAAGCAAAGGTTTAAAAGCATGCCCAATGTCCTTTAAATCTTTAAAATATCGGTGTAACCGAGCTAAATCAGTGTACTATCGTAGACGAATTCTTATAATTAGTTGAGGTTGAGCTAGTGTTCAAAAGCCTAGCCTAAACATCACAAAAATATAAATAAATAGACGTCGTCAGACTATCGGTTCGAAGGATCAAGGAAAAATCCAACTATGACAAAAATGCCAACTAATTATCGATGTATAAATATATAGATAACCAATATATTTGCAGAAAGTATTCTTTAAGGGGGAAGCGCTAAGGTAGCCCGCGAAATTAAAATTTTCTTACGTTTTTTGTAATTTGCTGGTCAGTATTAAGTTGTATCTTGATTAATATATGAATCGCGGCCGTAAGAAATATGTGTTTACAGAATTATAATCATTAAAGTCATCAACACAACTCTCTAAGACCACGTAAGTCCAAAGAATGATGATTTCATGAAACAGTTATTCTTTGGACTTACGTGGTCTTAGAGAGTTGTGTTGATGACTTTAATGATTATAATTCTCTAAACACATATTTCTTATGGCCGCGATTCATATATTAATCAACGTACAACTTAATACTGACCAGCAAATACCAAAAAACCTAAAAAAAATTGAATTTCGCGGGCTACCCTGGCGCTTTCGCCTTAAGATCTTTCATTAGATACCAATCACGATGTAGCAATAATTTTCTTTTCAACTACTTTTTACATCCGATATATGCTGCCATGTTGAATTTTATGTGACTTCATAATTATAGCCTATGGCCTGCCTGGTCTAAACCTGGTTCAAGGTGGCTCGGAAAAGGACTTCCTGGAAGGACTTGAGGGGGCAGGTCAGGCCAGAAAGCGGTTTCGAGCTGGACGTGTACCGCCAAGGCTGGTTCGAGGTGGCGCGGGAAAAGAGTACCTGGAAGGACTTGGGGGAGCAGCGGGACAGGTAGCCCAAACAAAAAAAAAACTTTTAGTTAGGTATCTAAATCGCTATTAACTCACGCCTCGCTCCATACGAATATTTCTTTTATAGGTCACATTAATTTAGGAGGCAAGTACAATCGTCAATTCTCAACGAAAATGTCGCAAAGTGGGCAAAGTTTTGAACCTCTATTAATTATAAAGGACTTACGAACGAAATCACCTTTATCTTAATAAAAAGAAGGTTCAAAATATAATGTTAAAAAGATTATAATAGGACAATGAAATATTGGACATTTTATGATTCTTAATTTTGATTACTTACTTTGAATTATGAAGATAGATTTCCTAATTATTATTGTAAAACTGCTGTTAACTAATTAATTAAGACATCATGGATTATAAAAAAGAAAACCTATTCAAATGAAATAACAGACTGAAAGATTATTAAACATTTATTTATATTTAACAACACCGGGGCAAATAAAACACGATCAGGTTTCATCCGGTGTCGCCATTAATTACGCAAAATTACGCCGGGTCAGATAATAAATAAAAACAATTAAATTCATGTGGAGTTGAAAGCGTAATAAACGTCAGTAAAACCGAAAATTTTCGGTTATTTGATAAAGTACAAAAACCGATAAGCGACGATTTCCGTGAAAGTCAATCAATGGTGCTGACAATACATACTCATTTCTGTTTTACGCTATAATACTTCATGTGAACTTTGCAACAGTGTTGTGCAGTTATTTACCATCAGTTTGGGATTAATGATTTATAAAATTTTTGATAACATACCATCACGTCAGTACATCCTGAAAGGTTGGGCAAAGGTGCAAATATTTCATGTCATCATCATCATCATCAGCCTATAGCAGTCCACTGCTGGACATAGGCCTCCCCTAATGAGCGCCATAGCGCCCTGTCTTCAGCTTGACGCATCCAGCATCTGCTTGCAGTCTTTCGCAGATCGTCATCCCACCTGGCCAGAGGGCGTCCTACACTACGTTTGCCGAGTCGCGGTCTCCACTCAAGAACTCGTTTACCCCAGTGCAGCGGTTGTCGGTTCTTCGCGAGATATGGCCGGCCCACTGCCACTTCAGCTTGCTAATTCTTTGAGCTATGTCGATAACTTTCGTTCTCTGTCGGATGCATTCGTTACGGATCCTATCCTTCAGAGACTCCGAGCATAGCTCTTTCCATAGCTCGCTGAGCGACTTTGAACTGGTGGACCAGCCCAACATTTCATGTAAGTGGGAACCCCATTGCCATCAAACGGGCACAAATCCAGAATCCGGGCAGCTACTGACAAAATGCAGATGGAAAGACCCAATAACACTTGGCCCGACCAAAGAATTGAACCTAGAACCTCATGCTCAGCAGTAGCACTTGCGACCACTAGGCCAGCGAGACAGTTATACAGAATACATTTTTAACGAGTGCGCAAACTCTAACCAAGAATTTAGTACATGATTCTGAACCTGCACTCCTGCGTTGAAATTTTTCGTCAGTTATTACTGACAAATGCGTACGCTGACTGGACAGGTCCACTCAATCTGTGTGGTTCTTTCCTCAGAAGACCAGTTCAGACACCAATCTCCATGGTCTTCACCTGATCTGTAAACAGTACCTACAAAAAAAGCGGGAAGTGTCTCAATTAATCAATCGAATTCTATTCTATATTTTCATAAAATATTTCACTATATTCATTGATAGTTATAGTATTCCCTAATTGTATAAAATAGTAACTTTTAATACGAACGTTTTGTGAGACGATAAGATTTATTTGGAGTGCTTCTACATTTACTTCGCTATAATTTCAAGAAAGTTATTTTCTACTTACTTGTCAGTGAAAAGTGTAACATTTTGATGTCAGTATCGTTTACAGCATTTTTGTGTCGACTCTTTCCCATCTTTTCGCACACAAAAAGGTACAAAGGCGGACTTAATAACAACTCTTTAAATTACACCAGAACTACTCAACGTCAGGTATTAAAACAACAGAACCGTCTAAATCAGGGATGGCGAACCAGTGGCACGCGTGCCATTGATGGCACGCGACAAATTATTTTTCGCACGCCTTCGATCGAAAAAGTACCTACGTAATACACTGAAATTTAACAAACGAACGCCAAACGCGTTCGTTTGTTAAATTTCAGTGTACTTTACGGACGTAGCCTACTTTACGGAGTGAGTAGGCGCGGTGTAAGGAGCAGCAGGCGGGAAGCGCGGAATCGATAGTATTGTTTTATAATTTTCCCTGTAATCACAAAAAAAATGGCACATCTATGACCTCATCAAACATTTCTTTACAAAAAATGGCACGTTGATCCATAAAGGTTCGCCACCCCTGGTCTAAATCAATAAAAAACCCAGCAGCGCTCACAGAGAACCCTCATCAACATCTCTTTATGTTGCTGACTGACGAACACACAAAGCTCTTTTTCCCCGACTGTCAACGAAACACGAGCGTTTGTACGTGTCGTGCGTTTTTCAATTTAGTGTTAGAAAATTTGTTTTTTCGGTTTTTTTCTAGAAAGTTTGGGTCCGTCGAGGGGTACGAATGGAATTGTTTCATTTTGAAGTCAGTGGGTTAAATGTTATAGAGAAGGTTTTTTTTTCGTCACGTTTAGTCAAAATATAACAAGACATCACGCTAGTATTGGCCGAAGGGGAAGGCAGATGTGTTTCCACTGCCATATTTCGTCAGACATGTTGTTGAGACGGCACCACTCAGCATCGCCGCGCGCTAGCGGCAGTGAACGAGCGGTGCGGGGACAGCGTGGAGTCAGCCGAAAGCGCGCGACGGCCGACCGCGGGCCCCCACGCCACACCGCCACCGCTACGAAAAGTTAGCTGTTGTTCGCCTTCCTGCACGGCTGCGCTTGCCACTAAATAAAAAAAAAATAAAAAACGCCACAACACAACAATTACAGCTATAAATAAAAATAAAATTTATTGAAATTAAAATTATTATTTGTTTCATTCATTACATATTGTATATTCTCAGATGCGACAGTTCAAAAGTGCCTGTAAATGGTTTAATTGAAATAAATTCTTTGAGTTTGAGTTTGAATTTGAGTGACCAGAAAACTGTGTGTCAATTTTATATATCCATTGAATCAATTTACGTTTTTATTTTGAATTTAGTGGACACTTGTGCCATCTCGACTGAGGATTTAAAGGTCCGGAGTATCTCGATTCAATCGGTTTTGGTAGGAAATCGAGTCACTTTTTTTGGTGGGTAACGATGTTTGGTGCGTTGTTTTCTAGGAGGGTATAAGTGAGTTGAGTAGTTTTACTAAAACAAAACAGTTAAAACAAAATAACTTGCATATCAAAAATACTTTGGAATGTTTTAGAACTTGAGGAAAATTGAAACTAAACTAAGTCAGTCCCTATGTGTCCTCCATACCGTATCCGGGGTCTTCTCTATTCTTAGCTCTGTGGTGACTAGCAAAGCCAAATTATATCTTGAATACCCGTCACACCGTGTACATAAGAGCTAAGTAAGTAATATAGGAAATACTTCTAATTAACGAATGGATCCCTGCTTGAAATAGTGGAGCATAAAAAGCATCATCATCTGCCTAGCCTTTTCCCAACTATGTTGGGGTCGGCTTCCAGTCTAACCAGATGCATATGACTGCCAGTTATTTACATGGAGCGACTGCCTGTCTGACCTCCACAACCCAGTTAGGCTTAGGGTTAGGGGTAGCCCTTGGTAAGACTGGTTGGCAGACTTTCGGGCGTCTAAAAACTGTCAAAGCTCCACGAATGACAGCCGGGATCAATGGCTTGACGTGCTTTCCTAAGCACTTGAGGTCTTGGTATGTGAAGATGGTCACCCATCACCAGCCGTGGCAAGCACAGTTTAACCTGATTGATCGACCCTTGCGGCTGGTGTTAGCCATAAGCCATAAGTGAAAAAGCCTGGTCACCAAATAAGTTAGATCCGTAATTTGCATCAGTTATATTATACTTCTCTTTAGCACTTTAGCATTCTCATTGCTATTCCGTAAAAATCTAACCGTGAAAACTTAGATGAAATTAGCTTGAATTGTTGTGCCAGTAATGTCGATATCTAGCTTAAAGTGGAATAACAGCTCACTAGCTCAGCTTTCTAGACTTGTTTTTTTTTTTGAGTGACTCATGTTTTTTTTCCAACACTAATGAAACCTTTTAATATGTCAACAAAATGTCACTTACATACAAAATAAAACCCACGACAACACCAACAATTCTAGGCTTTATTTACTTCAAAAATCAAGAAAAAGTAGCCAAGTATATTATCTGATAAACCAGCGCCGATCTTACCCTCGGGCAGACATAGAATAATATTAAATCAGACGCAGATAAGACGGTCCTTATCGTGTCGTTTGGAGGTTCTATCTGCGACAAATCCCACTTTGAGCGTTAACAAGAAACAAAGTTTCGCCGGACTTCTCAAGGAAAATGGTCTTCAATCACGTCACAGGGGCTGTGTGAGCCGAATTATGTGTGTTGCCAGTTTGTTTTTATGGATAAGCTGTGATATAGAAGATTCTTTTGTTGTAGGTATTTAATCTGGAAAGGAGACGTAATAAGAAATTGAACGGAGGTTTTGGTAGGGAATAAATTGCATTACAGTCAAATTAAACGCTTGACAAATCGCCTAGACATGTGGCTTCAACTCGCTTTCCGTGGTAAAGGGAACAGATTTGTAAATCAGGACTTTTATTTCCAGGGTCGTTACAGAATGATAATTTGCTTTTGATCCTCAAATACAAAATAACAGCCATTATTTTTATTCGGAAAAGCCCAAAATTCTTACTCTTCAACATAGTAGGTAGGTACTCTTGATGGCAATAATTAGAGGTATTTCTTTCTTTATCGTTTAGATGGTAGCTACTACTGCAATACTAAATTACTAATGTGAATATTCAAACAGTAAGCATACTGTGCTTAAAATTTCAAATTCGAGAAACTATCTATTAGTATCTATATACACCGTGTTCCGGACGATATTATACATAAGCTTCGACCAGATGTTCAGACCATGGAAATATGCATTTTTCATTATGGACACATTAATGAATTCTTATTTTATATTCTTTGTTAACTTTTATACAAACTAAATACCTTGACGTAAATTACCCGATATGTATGCCAATTGACAACGACGTATTTTTATTCATAAGATTTGGCGGGCTGAAACTTGTCAGAAATAAGTTAAGACCCTTTCTTACTGCATAGCTCAATTAAATTTCATTAACTGATATTACAATTAATATCTTTATAACGAAGCCTTTTTAAGAACTACTTCCTGTGTTAGATTTAATTTGTAAAAGCTATAGAAGCGTTTGGCAAAGTTTATGGATAACGTGAAGAATACGGTGTATAATCGTTTCAATTGAATTTGGAACGCCAATAGCCATTCTGTGATGCTGACAGCAACACTCCATTCTCGTATAACTAAACACTACTAAACAGATCACTCAATATTAGCAACTGTTTATCTCGCATGCAAAACATCCGACATAATTACTCAGCCATCCGGTCGATTTGCAGCTCCGCCGTCCAAACGCGTCCAGTTCGGGAGACAGCCATGCTGTAAGTTACCGCATCTCGAAGATTGTATTTCTGATAGTTTGACGTTGATGAAGTTTCGACAGCTAAGTGCCGTAATATTAACAATTTAGTCGCTTTATTTGTCTTATGTTTTTATTATTGCTGAATGGGACCGCTCTTGATCACGATCATGCCTGATGGAAAGCAATGGATGAGGTCTATGATGAAACGAGCGTGCCCAGACCCTGGCAGGCATCGGCCCTAGGGGATCCCGTCAGTTAGTGCTGACATCACTTTGAGGCGCGTGTGGAACACAACGCGCCGTCGACCCGGGCCTGGTCCTTACAGAACGGCAAGCCGCCCATTGCTCACCGTCCGCAAGCCCGCGCCTAGCACCATAAGCCAGTACCCCCCCCCCCCCTCCCCTCCGTACCGTAGCTGAGCGTCTCTTGCGGCAATTAGGGACGTGAGGGCGCAAAGATTACCTCTCCCTCGGGCTCTCCGCCTCCTCCTACGCGCGCGAGAGTTCGCCGCCGCCGATCACCGCCTAGGCTCGAACCCTGACAGAAGCTTTACTTTGTGAAAATTATTTCATCACCACTGCTCTCAAAACGATGAAGAAAAACGCCTTGAAGAAATTGGCATCTCCAAGCACC
The DNA here is from genome assembly GCA_927399505.1 of Luperina testacea. NCBI lineage: Eukaryota > Metazoa > Arthropoda > Insecta > Lepidoptera > Noctuidae > Luperina > Luperina testacea. The sequence goes on from OV656757.1 coordinate 1,714,928, forward strand.
AAAAATTGAAGGTCATGTGTCATCTACCAACCTGCAATTGGACCGTGTGGTGGATTACGGCCCACTCCCTCTTCCAGAGAGGACTGTGTCCCAGCAGTGGGAATATTATAAACTGATTGTTACTAATACTGAGGGGCTTATGGCTAAGTAATGACAGCCGCACGGGTCGATCGATCAGGTTAAGCTACGCTTGCCGCGGTTGGTCCGTGGATGGGTGACCATCTTTACATACCAAGACCAGGCATGGAGCCTCGGAAAGAACGTAAAGCCGTTGGTTCCAGCTGTCATTTGTTGATCTTTGAAAGTCGTTACGGGTCGTCAGAAGCCCGAAAGTCTGACAACCGGTCTTGCCAAGGGATTTCGTATCACCCAGTAACTGGGTTGTGGAGGTCAGATAGGTAGCCGCTACATGTAAATTACTGGTACTCAGCTGCATCCGGTTAGACTGGAAGCGGACCCCAACATAGTTGAGAAAAGGCTGGGCAGATGATGATGTTACTAATACCATAGTACTGTATCTTACACCAAAACTCGAATACTCATTTCAGCATTTTCCTACACTGTCTCCCGAACTAAAAGTAACAGTATAACATAGATTTATGTGTTTGCTATCTAGTTTCTGTAATATCGCGAATGAGTATAAGAAATAGGTCAGTTTGTTTGTGTATTTGTACGTTATTACGCTTTTTCTTGTTAACTGCGGAGGGCTGTTGCGCTGATAGTTTGAAAGGGATGGGCAGAATTTGTAGTTATCGTTGGTGAATTTATGTTCATTAGGACAAAATGTTATTATATTTTAATCTTATATTTTGAATTGTTTCTTCATTTATGTTTTTTTACATTGTTCTCACATAAAGAAGCAACAAGAATAATGTACCCACGATTTTGTAATACATATCTTGATTTAAAAGAGTGTTCTTGAAGTTTCTTGTCCGTTCTTCCCATAGAGATCTACATACATCTCTATGGGAAGAACGGACAAGAAACTTCAAGAACACTTTTAAGCTTTTGAGTTCTTACGGCGGAAATGGATGAAAATTAACTTAATTTTTAGTAATTCCATTATTATTTCTATTAGTTTCATTAAAACTTTACATTTTCCGTTTCAAGAATTTATTTCTCTAAAAGATTTGATGATACAAATTTACTTACAAGAGAAACAATAAAAAATCATATCAGACTAATATTATAAAGGCGAAAGTTTGTGAGTGTGCGAGAGAGTGTGTGATTGTGTGTGTGTTTAATGTTTGTTACTTCTTCACGCTCAAACGGCTAGACCAATTTTGATAAAATTTTATATGGAGCCAGCTGACACCCTGGATTAACATAATAGGCTACTTTATATTCCGATATTCCCACGGGATCGACATTTACGCGGATGAAACCGCGGGGCGCAGCTAGTTAATTTATAAAAGTACAACATCGGGAAGAATGACTATTTAAATTAGTTAAGTACAATATCACTTACAATTTTAAGGTTACAGGTTCTACAAAACTGTTTCTGCTAAATATTTTTTTAGTTTAACTTTAAAGACGTTTATAGATTTTGACATTTTAATATCATTTGGTAATTTGACTCCCTCAAAACTTTTTTTATTTTATTAAATTAATATATTTAATTAATTTTTCATTGTATATGTCGCATCCGGTCATGCATTTGACTAGTCGGAACGCTAAGCGCCATCTGGTGGCGCTTGACAGAGTCTAGCCTGAGTCCGTGGGGGTTAGAAAACAGCTCGACAGAACGATGTGGAGCTGACTTTTGGAGTTGGACTTGGAGATTGGACATCGTACGGACAACATGTGCTCAGAAACTGTCCAGCGTTCCGTATCTGGTTGTGTCGTGTACCTACAGTGTGTAATTTGCTAGTGTGACTAAATTGTTCGTGAAATTATAATCTTATTTGAACTGCAAACGGTTTTTCTATTGCGCAATAACCAACACATACCCACTGTACGCCCACAATAGTTAAAATATGGCTGATAATAACGAGACACACTATACCTTCTCCGTTATCAGAAGTGGGATTCGTGTTGGTTGATGCGCAAAATGAGAACGCTAAAAAGTGAAAGTGACCATTGACATTTTAAAAACAAAGTGCAAACTGCGAACGCTTATTAAATAATCGTGTGGACCTGTTCGAGTTAAACCCAGACAATCCAGATACGGATGCGCGATCATAGTGCATGTTGTTTTGGGCATAGGCTGTATGCAGGAATACCTTTGCTCAGTGACGCGCCAGTTGCGCCCTACCGCCATGTTAGAAAAAAAAAAAGGTGTCTAAAAACCGGCGTTTGAAATTAGAAAACTCGATAGGACGCGTGTGCAAACGTAACAGCACACAATACGACAGCTGATTTGTGTTTTGCTGAAAATTCACTGCAAGGTGGTCAACTTGTGGCCGTCATTAAGGCGCACAAAGGAAGCAGTATCAACGTGGCTATCGTAAATAGTACGAAGGACGTAACGTGGAGCTACCAGTGACGTGGAGTGACTTCAAGAATCGAGCCAAGCAGCCCGCAGCCTTCGGTGAAGCCCTTCGTGTGCTGCAAGTGAGGGAATCCTGGACATGTCGCGACCCGGTGCACGAGAAGTGGCAGCCAAGCAGATGATGGAGGTGGAGCACGCGCTGCAAGCAGCAACGGCGAGTGGATGTTTGCGTCGTACAACTACCCGCAGGCACGTTGGAACATAAAGGTCAGCTGTATTGTTTTGTTACTATTCTGGTGCTGAATGCTCGTTAGTAAAAGAGAGTTGTGCAGCCAAATTAAGTGGCAAACGAGTTAATAATGTTGTTGCGTTAACTGGTATTGGTTAAACGCGTGTATTCAGCACAAAACAAATCATAAGAAGCGTTGCGAATAGCGAGTCACAACTTGAGATTCTATTACATTTCTACACGACATTTACTTGCAAAGTATTATTTTGGGTAGGTTATTTTGTGTTATTAGAAAACGAAGAGTGAAATCAGATTATCAGACTAATCTAGATAGGAAGTTCAGAGGTCCATTTAAGGTAGTGGAAGTTTTGACAAGTGATCGCTATACGTCATAACCTTTAGATTCTAACCGAACTTACTAGTATGCTCACGATCGCATACGAAAGATGCCTCTAAGTAGTGTTCCTAACGTGTTAAACGTAGAAGGCGGTGAGGATAGTTCCTTCACCGAGTAGTAGAGCACATACCATGGCTATTTGGTCGCACTGCACGCACTAGTCTGTAGTCGTAACTGCAACTCATTTAGGAGTTGTTCAGGGCGCGATGGGCAGTTAGTGGTGTGGCGGGGACCTGGGTCTCAAGGGAGACTATTGTTGTGTTGGTCATGTATTGACCTGGGAGTCGTAGACTCTATGAGAAGTGATGTGTGTTGGTCGTATCACTTGAGGTGATGACGATATGGGTGGCATGAGTGTCACTAGCTGCTGCGGCAGCCGGGCCATGAGCGTTGTATGTGATCTACTCGTGAGTTGATGCAGTTCCTGAACAATTATTGCCAGGGCTTAGAGGAATCTTTTGTTATCAATGATTGTTATTGTTTTTATTAAATGTGGTCAGAATTGGCCGAGGGGAACATGCACTGCTGTTGATTTTTTTGGTTACAGGTTAACACACAAAGACTTGTGCAAGCAGAATGACAGTGGTGGACAGCGCTGCACTCTTTGGATCTCCTGTACGAGTGGTCGCTGATCAGGGACGGTGCTTTTCGAGCGAGGAGTTTCAAAACTTCTGCCAAGGAAACGGTGGATTGCAACCACTACAGCCATTGAGCCAGCTACACATCTATTGTCTACCGAATTTGGTGAGTCGTTTTCATTTTGTTTTGACTTGAGTACTGAGTGCTTCCCTGGTAAACAACAGCAATAAGGTTACACAATAAGGGTGTTGGGTATAGCCGAATCTAGTTAACGATGCAATTTTTAAATACGCTCACGATAGGTTATGAATGATGCCAGTAGGTCATGTACCAGTCGAAATAGATGGTAATCACAGTGGTGATGAGCTATGAGCAAGCCTAAGTGGTGGGAACCACGCGAGTAGGGGTTCTCTATCGGCCGTAGTAAAAGGTGTGTAGTCACAGGGGTGATACACGTGGATCCATGCGCTGGATGTGTGAGAGCAATGCGATTGCTGGTCGGCCGGAGTGCCGTGGCGTTAGAGTGGTTTACTCGTGTGTGGGTTTCCAGGTGTCTAAGGCTCTTAGTGGAAAAGATTATTGTTGTAATGTGGATAACGATGGTACATGGCTCTGGTTGGTGTTTTTTTTGTTATGATTGATTAAAGTTTGATTACATGGCTCCGGTTGAGTCAAGTACGCTCATGAGGCTAAGGCATATGTCATGGCACAGGCCAAGGGATCAGAGTATTAATGACGAATTTGAGGAAAGCCAAGTATAAGTTTTGTTGATGAAAACTAGTAGAGATTAAAGTCGAGTGATAGTTGTGAATCTTAGTTCGGAGGTCGGGGTCTTGTAGAGACCATAGAGTCCGTGGGACTCGGAATTCAGGAGGAATTCAAAGTAACAAACATGGGGTTTGTTGTAGGGGCTTAGTGAAAAGCCACAGGCCACGAATAAGATTCCTGCTGTGTTTTGTTATGCTCTAAGGATGTTTTATTAGCTGCTCTATCATGTTTACTTGATTATTTAGTTTGTGATCTTGAGATTTGGGAATCAAATTATGATTGATACTCTGAACTCTGCAATTTTTTTAGTTTGTGCGAATTTTCATTGTGTTGTTTTGCCTGTACCATATTTGGTCAGGAGTGACCGAGCTATGAGATACTTTGCGGGGTATGTTTGTTTACAGATTAACACACGAGGACGTGTGCATCGCAGGATGGCCGTGTCGCATCCGGTCATGCATTTGACTAGTCGGAACGCTAAGCGCCATCTGGTGGCGCTTGACAGAGTCTAGCCTGAGTCCGTGGGGGTTAGAAAACAGCTCGACAGAACGATGTGGAGCTGACTTTTGGAGTTGGACTTGGAGATTGGACATCGTACGGACAACATGTGCTCAGAAACTGTCCAGCGTTCCGTATCTGGTTGTGTCTTGTACCTACAGTGTGTAATTTGCTAGTGTGACTAAATTGTTCGTGAAATTATAATCTTATTTGAACTGCAAACGGTTTTTCTATTGCGCAATAACCAACACATACCCACTGTACGCCCACAATAGTTAAAATATGGCTGATAATAACGAGACACACTATACCTTCTCCGTTATATAAATAAAATAATATTTTTTTTTTCATATAAATATAATATAATTATTTATTTATTTAAAAATAAAATCATCTCCTTAGTATCTTCAATTTGACACTCAAATTATTAAATTTTTCTTTATAAATACTTACCATCAAAATATTTTTACTTACTTTTTTTTATAATAACAACTAATTATCGGCTTACTAATACATTCTCTGGTCAGGTTATTTCAGCTTATCAGTAATTAACCATCGCCTTACCTCGGGTAATACTCGTCAAGTTCAAAAACACGAAAGTGTGAGGACAGTCAAATTGCACGCCCTGTTTACTCGACCCTCAGCAAACAACTTCACCTAATGAAGATTCGACAATGTAGGACTTTTCGTTTGGTACAAGTTGCAACAGTTAAGCGGATGATAACGTTAAGTTCTATTTATTTAAGACTAGCTACGCCCCGTGGATTCACCTTCATAAGTGTCGATCCCGTGGGAATATCAGGATAAAAAGTAGCTTATATGTTAATCCAGTGTGTCAGCTATATCCATACAAAATGTTATCAAAATTGGTCCACCCGTTTGAGCGTGGAGAAGTAATAAACATATAAACACACACTCACATACTTCGCCATTATTAAATTAGTGTGATTTGGATAGTGTCAGTTATTTCTGTAACATCATGCTGCCGTGTTGACTCTATTAATTAGTAAAACAATATGATTACGGTCCATTCTGAGAGTAAAAACAACACCAACAACGGAATTTTGCGGCTGTTATATCGCTAATATGTAGGCAGCGCCGCCCATTGGTACGCATGTCATTTTTTTGCCGCTCTTATGCCTTCTAGTTTGTGAATGAGTGAGAGAGATTGAGATGAGTGATAATTTTTTCCACCACTTTTCGTGTCTTCTGTGTGACCGCGCTGGTCTCTTAAACTACGTAACAGATATCAATGCGTTGTTCACCTTCATTTAGAGAATGTATTCCGGAACGTATAAACCTTACAGAATAAATCGTCTATTAGTGTTCAACTTGGGTAGAGTACAGCATTCTTGATGCATTGACAGGTCGCTACATCAGCCGGTCGATTCTGTTAAAAACTCACCGCGAAAACTTAGGTGAAGTGAGATGGTTTTGCTAGGAATTGACACTATTGACAGCTCACTCCACGCTCACTTCACCTAAGTTTTTACGGTGAGATTTTTACAGAATCGTACCGCAGTACATTGTATACCCGTGCGGAGCATGGGCGGTTATCCTTATAAAATCGCTCTTTCCTCAGATCCCAGGCCAGCACATCAAATTGTTACGTTAAGTTTTTATTTGCCATCTGTTTAGGCTTTACGGCAGAAAAAGATCATTCTACGTGCAAAATGCGTAAATTTTTAAATCGACGCAGAAATGGGATTATTCACTCATTTTATAGAAATTACTGATTTCCGATAAAGCGTTTTTCAAAGTCAATTTACTTTACATTGTTTCAATAACAAGGCATTTTCGTTAGATTTTTGGTTCGTGCTTAATAACACACATATATTTTGTTCTGGTATTTTTCTGGCAGGGTGTAAAGTTCACTCATTCCCCATAGAAAAAGGGAGGATCCTCCGACCATATAGGTGTTGTGTCTGGTGCCAATACGAAATATACATCCAGACAAACAGACAAACGAACCAAAAATCTGAAATCTATATTTTCGGGATCAGACTTCTTCCCACACCTCGAAGCAATTACTTTTTCAGAAATATTCAATGTAAAGTTTTGACTTCGTTACTATTTTAGTACCTACCTAATACTGCCGCCTTAAGTAAAAAGGGCGCATCTGAGGAAAGGGAATAGAGGAAAATGAGCCTTAATGGAACAAAAAGGCACCATCCATTAAGGTTCATTTTCCTCTATTATAGCTAACCGGCAAATAACACCTGGCATGCGTTGCAATGCTTTCATTTTTTATTTTGTTAGGAACCTTCTTCGCTTCGCGCTCACACAACAGCTTACCAAAGTTTCATCACAATCGCTACCGATTGTGATGAAACTTTGGCAAGCTGTTTTTTTCTCAAAAATGGCTCTACAGCCATTTTTGAGAAAAAAGACGATAATGTAAGAATAGATTTTGTAAAGTCTGTATATCTACCTAATAGGTCGTGATTAATATTTATCATCTTGTATAGACAGACTCTAATTAGAAAAAGTGTTAAGCAATTAGTAGCTATTGTAAATGAGAGGGTTGAAAGTAAATGAATTCAAATTATTAAGGCCAGAGACTACCGTTAATTTATGTAGTAATTAAAATAAACAGGACTTATTCGTGTAGATACAGTCGACAAAAAAGGGACGCCTCATTTAATAAGTCCTGGATTTTAATTAATTATTTACTTCTTATTTTATTCAACGAAATGGAATTTCACTTTAAATTGGTATCTGTTTTTCTTTTTTTGCTGAAAATTCTGGACTGGAAAATGTAGCAAGAATTATAGATTCACATTTTCACAGAGTTGTGGAATATCCATTGAGATACCATACATCAAATGTAGTTAACTCAACCTATCAGCACCTAATAATTATGTGGGCAAATTCGTCAGATTTCAGAAATGTTATAATTTCTTCTGCACACATATTGGTTACATTTTAATTTTTTTTTATTAAAAAAAAATAGTGCCCCATCGGTATCATGAACAGGGTCCAAGCTGTCAGTAGTCAGAAATCCATAGAGAGGAATTTCCTCACTATGCATGCCGTGTCCAGGGGTACTGCTTTCTGAATCAAGCCCTTGACCCAGCCGCGGAATGAGAGCTTCTTAACGTGTCGAGGTTCTCCGCTATCAGGCCATTTACTGTAACAATTTTATCGGTACAATGATTGCAGAGTCCATGTCCCACATGTCGACAACCTCATGTGCTAAGTGAAGATACTTGATTATTATTGTTAAGGCAAAGATCAAAACAAAAAGATCCCTCTCAATCTTTTTTACATCTGCAACAAATTTTCGCAAGCCAACAATAAAAAAAATTCATCCCGAAAAAATAAAACGTGGAGATTTTCAGCGGTCGCCATAAAAAAGCAATTAATTTGAATAAATATAGGGAGCACAAAAATACAGTTTCTATAATGGGACATTTGAAATTCTGTCCCTGTTTTATCTGAGGCCACCATCTTAGTGGCTGCTTAATATGTTAGGGCAGTTGACACCTACTGGTTTCTCCTCTTATCATTTTTGTTGAATACCATTTGAATATCAAACACTACTGCGTGGTTAAGTGCCATATATATTTCTTGTTACGGTCTCGTTGAATTTTCGTGGCTTATCTTTTTTGAAAGGCGAGTGTGTGAAACTGTCAAAACCATAATTTTAATACAGTGTGTGTGTGTAGTGTGTACCCTTTCAAATTCAGTTTTAAAGCCGGTGAAAGTGGGAAAGAATTCATGTAACCATCGCATTGGTTTAAAATAATAAAGTAACGTGGACAAACAAAAATCTACAAATCAACAATCTGTCAATATGTCAGAAATATTGACCGAAAAAAACAGTAGCTAGGTTCGCTTCAAAGTCGTCGGTCCGTCTCTTTAATTTGTCAATTAAAAAAACAAACAAAACAGCTATAGACACTTTCCTAATTTGAAACAGCTTTTTAATAATTCAAATGAAACAAAAAAAATCAAAGACAGAAAACTAACTGAAACAGAAAAAATAAAAAGAGACTCCTTTGTTGCCCACTCAGTCATAATTTGAATAAAAACTCCTAATTAACAATAACGTCGAGGAATTAATTCTAACTTTTCGTTTTTTGCTTTCATTCAAATGATTCTAGAATTTTCGCAAACATTTTCACTTATTGGTGGGCAAAAAAAATTATGTGAATCCATAGAGATTCGCGATGTGACGTTTAATATTCAGCGATCATAGAGTAAAGGAAGGTAGAAATAGCTTTTGCTTCTATTCTTATTTAGATATCTTTCTTTCTTTCGCTGTCTCGAGGAATTTCGCACACAAAAATCAACGACCCGTAGGAGCATATTTCATCAAAATCAGATTGTTTAGCCGCGAAAAAGTGATAAAGTGTACTACACACTTTGCCATTTCTAAATTCTAATATTGTGACATTGATTAACTATTCATCTTTTAACAGGAGAATTCTTTGTAGGAAGATAATGAAATGACATTTCTTTTTTTTCAAACTCAAAGCTAAGAAAGTTAACAACATTCATAGAAAATTATTTCCTCATAATTTTTTGAATAAAAGGGTATCTGAGAAAAGCTCAACTTCCTTCCTTATAGAGAGAATAAAATAAAAATATCTTAAATAAAATCTTATTTCATTTACAATCAAATGATTTCCTGAACTTTGTGATCATTGACTAAGAATGTAATTGTCTCGCTATTTCCATGGTTTAGTGAAAGTTATTTAGATGGAAAACTTTGCCTCGCACTCTTAGGTATCGTGAAAGACTGACACAGGCTTCCTCTATGTGAGAGGGAGTGGGCTATAATCTACCACGAGAGCCCAGTACGGGTTGGTAGATGTCACATGTCTTAGATTTTTGATTCTACGCCATGCCGTCTCTCACGATATTTTCTTTCACCGTTTTTAGAGTAGTGGTGATGAAATAATACAGGATGAAATTGAAAACATGCGACAAATCGAAATGGGAGATTGTACTCATCATTATGGACAACTTTTACTATGGGACCAAACCTGAAATCACGAAAACAAAATCAGCTGTTCCAAACATTTATGTTCACATAGCTCGTCAAAACGTAGGGAACAGCTGATTTTTTTTCGCGATTGCAAATCTGGTCCCTTAGTAAAAGTTGTTCATAATGATGAGTACAATCTCCCATTTCAGTTTGTCGCATGTTTTCAATTTCAACCTGTATACACAAAGACCTATCATCATCAGCCTATAATGTTCCCACTGCTGGGACACAGGCCTCCTCTCAGTGAGAGGGAGTGGGCCGTAATCCACCACGCGGGCCCAGTGCGGGTTGGTAGATGTCACATGTCTTCGAATTTTTGGTTCTAGGACATGCCGGTTTCCTCACGATGTTTTCCTTCACCGTTTTGTGAGCAGTGGTGATGAAATAATTTACACAAAGTAAAGCGCCTGTCTGGGTTCGAACCTAGGACCTACAACTCGTAAGTCGTGACCGTTACCACTGGGCCACCAATTCATTCAAGGGAAAAATAAGGAAATAATGAAAATAAGGTTAGAAACGACGACAATTACAACAAGTCAACAACACGAGCATTTATTCCTCTGCACATGATTATGTAGGGAGTGATTGATGAAAACGATTTAACTCATTTTGTTAGCAGATTGATTGTAGCGTCAGCACCATAAAACAACCAGGAAACAATCCATCAAAACCAAAAAAAAAATCATACAAATCCTCGCCAAGGACCCAAATAATGTGTTTCAAAAACAAGCATTTTTTCTGCTATGTTTCATATAAAAGCCAAGTAAAGGCGGTCGCCCTCGACGCATCTGCTCAAATCTGCGAGCAAATATTTATTATACCATCCTATTAGGGTGCGTACAATCCGGCCTGGATGGCAGTCAAGGATTTGTTCTCAAGCTGATATTGCATTGTCGGGAAATATGATTATATTTTTATACGATTGTATTGTGTTTACCGGATTAGTGGCTTAGTTCGAGGATGATTTGGCTTCGTTTAATTTTTATTTGAGAGTTCCTTACTTTTATTGGGTAGGTAGGTAAGACTCAAATTCGTCAATTCCGTGAACACTGACAGTGATTAATTTGCCAACAAGCTGAGATTAACGGTTTTCTTTTGTAAGTCCGCGCTAATCTTTAAAATTTGTTACTACAACATTTTCCAATCTATCGTTTAAAAAAACTTAATAGGTACTTTGTTAATGAAATGACACTGTACGTATCATTCGTAAGCCATAGAACACCACTCACTAACTTTCTTTCATCACTTTTGTTCAAAGGATCATTTTTTTTAACACGCTTTTATTAGGATCACAAGTAGGTAACAAACAATCACACTAATATTATAAAGGCGAAAGTTTGTGAGTGTGTTTGTATGTTTGTTACTTCTTCACGCAAAAACTACTGAACGGATTAACACAGAACCAGGATTAACACATAGGATACTTTTTATACCGATATTCCCACGGGATCGACCCTTATGCTGGTGAACCGCGGGGCGCTGCTAGTGTAATATAAACTTAGAAGTTAAAACAAAATTAAACTTTGTATGTATGTGTAGTTTAGATGACGAAACTATAATTTAGTACCTTGGATCTGATCTGATAATAAGAGCCAAAAGGTGGGTAGTGGAGCTCTTCAGTTGCTACTAAAAAAACCCCCACGAGTCCAATAGATTGGGCTTGGTAACTAGGGTCTGATGATGGAGCCAGAAGATGGATAGTGGAACTCTTTAGAGGCTATTTGTACACCTTTTGAGTTTACTAGTATCCCTAATCGTCATAACTTCGTTGTCTTTATAGGTACTTATTAACTTCATGAAGAATACACTAGACGCAAAGGCTAAAAATAAAAATTGGTATCTGTTTAAATAAAAACTAAAAGCACGCGTTTATCACGCACTAATTTCTATGAATTCTCTAACATCAATACTTAATTATAGGTACCTACCACTGAACAGATGAGCACATAATTTTCCTCGGAAGTAAAATAGAAGTGGAACAGTATGTAATAAAAATGATTTACGGATACTTCCTCCTGCACTTGCTATATATTACAGCTCTCCTCGATTGATCGCCTCATAAGTCTTGTGGGTGCAATATTAGCTGACAACCATCGGGTACTCATTCTCAGTCTCAAAAAATTCTTTAACTTGATACACATTTGCACCGGCTTTTAAATAGAAAATGTATAGTCGTCCTCGTAATACCATTAACAGTTTTTACAACAATTCCCAGTTTATTGAAACTTCACTAAGGTCGAAAGTTTACCTACCAACCCGCGTGGTAGATTATGACCCATTAGAGGCGATTATGGTACTTACCTAGAGCAGTGGTGGCTCAGTGGTAACGGCCCCGACTTACGAGTTGTTGGTCGTGGTTTCGAATCCAGACAGACGCTTTACTTTGCGTAATTAATTTCATCACCACGGCTCTCAAAACGGTGAAGAAAAACATGGTGGGAAAACCGGCATGTCCGAGAAGCAAAAATTCGAAGACATGACCTGATCTATCTACCAACCCGCACTGGGCCCGCATAGTGTATTACGGCCCACTTCCTCTCACAGTGAGGAGGCCTGTGTCAAAGCAGTGCGAACATTACAGGTACAAATTATGCTACAAAAGTCGAACGTCACAAAGAAAAATAAACCTTGTAGTTTTATGACGTGAAGTGTCATAAAATTAAAAAAAAAAATGTTATTAAACCTTAGGGTGATAACGTAATTACGTGTTCGACTATACGGGATGAGATTTCTTACGATCGAAAATGTCTTATACAAAAAACTTATACACCAAAAAGTATAACTTTGAACGTAAACCATGTTGTTTGGTGCTTAAAAAAGGGATCATAAACCTCCCTTCGTCTTCTTAATTTACATAACATCAAGCCAGTATTCTCCGAAAGGATAGACAGAGGTAAACATTGTAACTACCTTTTTTTTACGTTTCTTGATCATTCTTCTCCATACGAAACTACTTTTTGGAACCGACAGAATCGATTAATTTTTTTTGAAGTGAAAACTTCTTTAGCGGCGCTGTGTACTTTTTTTGGAATGGGTAAAAACTTCTAAACTCGCGTCAGGTCACGTGACCCTGATCGAAAATTCGTAAGACGTAAAACGTAAGACGCGCGTTGTTGAGGACAGCGCCATCTATGCACATCGGGAAGAACTACGAGGGCCTCGCGTACTAACTACGTAGTTCATCCAACAACGACGAGATGGCGCTGAACCACGGATATATAACTGACGACGAGCTCCATGCGAGCGGCTTGCTTCTCTTACCACTGCCGCGACCAACACCACGAACTGAAGTCTATCCTGTGTGCTTATTTGTAAATCTGAATAAATTCCTTTCACGAGAAGAATAAACCAGTCACTTTGGTCATCATACCTGATTTGCAAAAAACCCTATAAAATAAGGAACACACCTTAACACGCGTGTTTTGTTTATAAGACGATTCACAAAATACACTCGTAATTGTTCAAGTTTTCACTTCTGTCGGCACTACCGGAGTGCCAGTGTTTTTCATATTGTTTTTTTTTGTACATTTTGACGTTCATAATGTGCCTTTTATGTACGTATTCGAAATAAATTTATATTTGACTTGACCTTTTCGAGTTATATTTTGATTACTTTGTCACAACAAAAATACCTTTGTGTAATACACAAGACCAACCGAAGTAAAACATCTATACGTATTACTCGTATATAACATGGTAAACTGACTGACTGGGTGATATATCAACACACAGCACAAACAGCTGGTCCTAGAGACATGAAACTTGGAGAGTGTGTTCTTTGTGAAGATTAAATATCCACTAAGAAAAGATTTTTGGGAATTCTACCCCTAAAGGTGTAGAATAGGGGATGGAAGTTTATATGAAAGTCCGTCAGTTTTGATGTTAGGATCTTCAAATTTTGTGTTTAGGCCGACGATTAAAAATTAATTTACACGTGTCTCAGCGTTTTTGAAGCTAACGCAACGGTGTTGTAAGAATTTCAGACCTTAAGGGGGTGAAAAGGGGGAAAGGGGGGTGAAATTTTGTCCTGACTGACTGATATATCAACGCACAGCCTGAATCGCTGGTCCTAGATGAATTTTAGAGGGTGTGTTCTTTGTAAAGACTAGGTATCCACTAAGAAGGGGTTTTTGGAAAATCACCCTTTAAGGGGGTGAAAAGGAGGGATTTTGTTTGTATAAATAATTTTATTCCTTGAGTTAATAACCATGAGACTTGGTACGAATACTTAACTAAGTAAATTATGAAGTTTGGCATTTTTTTGTTTTTCTAAACTACCCCCTGAACCATACGATCGGGAGGTGTCAAAGTTTGTATGGAAGAATTTTAACGCGCTGTCCGATTAACTCAAAACTCAATATTTACACTTAAGACCAAAAACAAAGAAAAACGTGTATCAGGGTTTTTCGAAAATCACCCCCAAAAGGGGTGAAAAGTTAATTTTACAGGGGAAGACTTTACTGCGTGGCTTGATTAACTCGAAACTCGGTAGGTACTACTAAAAAAAAAAATAAAAAAGAATGTGTTTTAGGGTTTTTCAAAAATCGTCTCCTACCAAGGTGGAAAATGGTAATAAAGTTTAAGGGTGGTTTTACTGATTGCTTCCATTAACACGAAAATGGGTATGGGTCTTTGAGTCATGTTATGAACACATCCCAAACGATTTTTCTAAATTCCACCCTTATAGGACTGAAAAGCGGGGATACAGTTTAGTTGAAAAGTTCTTTGATCTATAAACTTAAAAATTGGCTCGAAAACTTATTTATCTAAATAAATGATAAAGATCATAAGCACACATTTTTGAAATTTTTAGAGCAAAGTACGAATTTCACACGGCCGAAGTCGCGGGCAGAAGCCAGTCATACATAAACGTACTAATAGCTAAAGATAAAACAACCAAAACGAAATACAACAGAAGATTACTATCTAAATAGGTCGCGACCATTGAGGCTCAATAAAGAGAAAAATATTATGTAGTAAACCATTCTTTATTTGTTTCCATACAGAGTTAATAATACAAGAAAATATTAACATCTCAGAAATGTTTGTCTCTGTAGTAAATCAAAATTAAACAAGTAACAACTTTTGTACGTATATAGTGGGTTGTTTTTGACAGTATGTTATGAGTACTAAGTATTTCTACTACACTCGCTTCTGCCAGCAACATCGTCTGCTTGAAATTTCTTGTCTTCCAACCCACTCCGTCGCATTGCATCATAGAGAATATTATATTGCATTGCATCGCCTGCCGGCACATTACTTCGTTTTTGCTTAGCGTTATTTCTTACTTTTTTTTCTTTTTGGTCGGCTCCCAAGAGTCCTAGCGTGATGTTAAATAGCCTATAGCCTTCCTGAAGAATTGGGCTAGCAAATGCAAAGAGAATTTTTGATGAATTATCAAATCTGGCTGGTAGTTTCAGAGGTTAGCGCGTTCAAACAAACGGTTTAGTCACATCAAACTCTTCAGCTTTATTATTAGTACTAGCTGCGCCCCGCGGTTTCACCCGCGTAAATGTCAATCCGGTGGGAATATCGACATAAAAACTTAATCCCACCATACAAAATTTTATCAAAATAATTGGTCCAGCCGTTTGAGCGTGAAGAAGTAACAAATACCTATTATAAACACACACACATAACTCACAAACTTTCGCCTTTATAATATTAGTGTGATAGATGGGTACAGACATAAGTTACAACTTCATTAATAGCAGTTTGAAAATGACTTTGTACTGCTGAAGTACAGTGGTGGTAGGACAGTGTAACCGTCATGGTTAGGGCTTCCGTTTCAGTTAGACGAACTGAGAGAACTGGATTTGTTAGTGAAATAAGCAAACACAGCATCACAGGAGTGTTACTTTAAGTGTTGAACAATGCAAACTGTGCACTCATTTTAACCAATTTAAGGCACAATAGGAAACTCTTTACCCTAAATAAACATCATAAATAACAAAGCTCCACATTGTTGCCTACAAGCATGGATACCCAACAAAATGAACACAGTAGAATTCAATTAAAACCAATACAAATACTTCTAATCTAACCACCTAATTGGCCAGAACAATGCCAAAACGCAAACAATGGTCAGCAAAGCAAAGTCCAAAAACGAAAATCACACGAAACACGATCTCCCCTTGTGTACAAGCCGTTAGCTTGTCTGTTTGTCTGTACTTTTTGCAATCGATATCTCTGGAAGCGAGCAGCTGTGGCGACTGCGACACAACTTTTTGTTCATGTCCTTCGAGCTCGTGATATTTTGAAACGGATTTCTCGAGTGACGTTCTGAATTTTTGAATGCATACGTGGGGACTGTTGTTTCGTTGCCTGTCCGAACATTTGATAAGCTATTGAGCTGGGATTTTCTGCTGCAGATTTTGTGGGAGCAAATTTGGACTTTCCGGAGTGAGTTGATTGATTTGGTTTTCCTGCCTTTTAACGCATCTCATTTTCTTTGACAGGTGTTAAGGGTAATAAATCAGCACTGTTGTCATCAATCATATTTTGTTTGCAAAACCCCATTTAAGTTTTTGTTTTTCTGTGCTTTGTTACTTTCGCCTCTTAAGTGTGAGTAATGAAATTAGAGTTTAATACTTTAAAAAAATATATGCATGGACCTTACAATATTATTCTTTAGTTTTTTTTACAAAAATAATAAATGTAAGTAAATGAAATAAGAAAGGACTTTGAAGGTACTTGACATACCTACAGTACTAAATTAATATTTTAGTTTAATACCATTATTAAAATTATTATTTTAAAAATTCAGACTGATTATTTGTTAAGTTCAAAAGAATATGGATGTTACGTGATCGACTGTGAATTTTATTATCTCAGAAACGTAACGCTTTACGGGATTTGGTCCTACAATGTTTTCTGTTCATCTGTATCCACTAGCAGGAATAGTGCCATCTGTGGTTCGCAGAGTGGTGGCAAGCTTCCGCGAAAGAGCCAAAATGGTATCTACACACGACACCTTTTGCACGACAATATCCCCTTGCCACAAAGGCTGAAAAGCCGAAACAGTTTTTTAAAGCCAACTGAATGGGCTCAATTGGGACTTTATAATAAAAGTAGTGGACTGTATTAAAATAGGTGTAATACCATAATTTACATAGAAGATAAAACAATGAAATGCCCGTGGTCGAGCGCGTCTGTGAGCTGAGTGGCGTGGAGGGCACGCAGCGGACGTCGAGTACAGTGTTCGGTACCCCGACACCCCGCGCCGTCACCTCGGTTGATCACGCGCATATATTATGTGATGCGCCGACATATTCCCCGAGTTGAAGGGAAGTCTTCAATTTTCGACTGGAAGGGGGCAGATGCAGTTGAAGGCACGACGAATGGTGCCCCGCTTCGTCTTCAGTTCGGCCACTCTCGTGACCCCGTCGACGCCGGGATAGGTCTTTGTGACCCGGCCCAGGGCCTAGTAGCCTGTCATTGTTTCACTGTGCACGTAATAAACTGTTTACGTCCCCTCCCCGCACCCTCGGGAGTGCATAGGTCGCATTTGTTTTAGTCGCGGCGCAGGCGTCGAAAGCACGCAAGCACACGAAAGTTAGAGGTATAAGAAAAAAAAAAAGAAAAAAAAATTAAAAAGTGTTTATTCACAGAATTATTTTTTACAAAATATATTTACTTCCGCCAAACTGCAAAGCAGTAAAAAAAAAAAAAAAAAAAATATGATGAAAATTGCAGAAAATTTATGATGCCAAATTGCTTACTTATCCAAAGAAAATTAGAATATTATTTTTATTTTATAATTTTTTTTATGTCCTTTTTTTTCAGGACGGGAAATCATCAAATGACACCTCCCGCTCTGGGTGGAGCGAAAGAGAGTGTCAGACTCTTACTAACTAAAATCCACCCGTGTTCTTCCTTTCTTACCCCGTTATGATCCGGGCCAGCGGTAACCTTTTCGGACAATCCCGCTGACCCGGCAGGCTTCGGCCCTAAAGGGCCCCTTCAATTTGATGCTGAGGCACGCGTGGAACACGTACGTGCCGACCGGCACGATCCTGGTCCTGATCAGGTGGTGAGCTACCCATTACTCTCCGCCCGCAGGCCTGCGCCTACGGTGGCCGGGCGTCGTAGCGCACCTCCTGACGCCCGGAGCATGTCCCGCGGCGGCTGGGATGGGAGGCTCTCTCCCTGAGCCATTCCGCCACCTCCTTCGCTAGCTTTTTATGTCCTAACGTAAAAATAACAACACAAAAAAATTAAATTAAATAATTTGTGGTTAAATCCCTGAAATATCCTATAAGTCTTTAAGGTTACGAACGCTGGCGTTGCAAAACATTACGAATCTATATACATGCCATTATAACACCTCAAGTTCCTTCACCTAACCCATAATATCACGTCGTAGTGTTATTTTGAGCATAAACACTTCTAAATCCGGTGCCAACGCTGTCCTACCTTATTACTTTGCCGACGCGTGAGCAGGTTGACAGGTGACTGGCCGTCGGAGAGTTGAGATCTAAAGGATGATTTCCATCAAACGGCTCGTATCGCATCGGATCGGAAAGGATGCGAACGGATACGGCGACAGCCGATCGCGTCCGACAGGATGTCGACGCATACGATCGGCTCCGTACGTCGCTTGCAAACGTATCCGTTTCTTTCATTCCTACCGTGTTGACGTGTTCTAATTTTTGAAAATAGTTGAAGTTGACGTAGTATTGTTGGCTATGGCATTAGAAGAAGAAGAAAATAATCATAAAAAATAGAAGAGGAAAAGAAAAATTTAGACGACAGCCGAAAGGATTCGATCGGATACGACGATAGGCGTACGGAGCCGATCGCGCGTCGCAGCATACTTTCGGCTACGATCTCGTGTCGCGAAAGACGCCACCGCTCAAGCTGCTGTGTGCGGCTTCGTAATATAGACTTTAAATAATGTGTACACGATTTAATATCGCTTAAAGATTGCAACATCCGTTCCGATTCGATGCGGTGCGAGCCGTTTGGTGGAAATCATCCTTTAGTCGGTTTGAACTGTGTTAAGAATATTAGGAAGGAACATTAATCAAATGGATGATAATTCTAATGATGTTTGTAAAGATTTGGGTTAAGAAAAAGTTAAATTAGATATTCTTCGTCTTCTTTTCTTATATTAGCACAGAGTCATTCTACGTTCGTCTTGGACATCACAGGCATCTGTGAAGAAAAGCCTTGTGAGAAAACCTGGATGTATACTTAACTAGCAGCGACCCTCAGTTTTAGCCACATAAGTGTAGCCTAATGTTAAAAACTAGCCTATGTGTTAATCTCGGTTACAAACTATCTGTGTACCAAATTTCATCCAAATCCATTGGGTAGTTTTTGCGTGAGGAAGTAACAAACACACAAACACACTCACAAAATTTCGCCTTTTTGAGTACGATACGAGTATTAGATTGAAATCACCAACCTGTTTGCAGCAAGCGTCGTGATTAATGCTTGTGTCTTGAACAGGCCTTTGCCCTGTAATGGGACAGGAATACACTGGTATGCCTGCCAATCTGCTTTTATACTATACTAGCTGCGCCCCGCGGTTTCACCCGCATAACTGTCGTTCCCTTGGGAATATCGAGATAAAAAGTAGCCTATATATTAATCCAGAGTATCAGCTACCTCCATAATTTTTTTTATCAAAATTGGTTCAGCAGTTTGAGCGAGAAGAAGTAACAAACATAAACACACACACACACACAAACTTTCGCCTTTATAATACATGTGTGATAAAGAAATCTCTCAAGCCGTTGTCAAAATATTTGCCAGTGAGTAAGGTAGAAGGGGTGAGCCGACTGACTGCACACATTCAAAAATTACACACCTCTCTTGCGGTACCACAAGTGGCGAAGTAAATGACAAAACAAAACTCGCAATGTATTGTAAGTTAGACAATGTGTAAAAATATTATGATCAATTAATGTTTATACACAACAGTAAGGTTGTATTAATTTTTAAAATTCGTAAATCGAGTTTATTTTTATTTTTTACCTGATTCTTTCTTTTACAGATTCATTATTTTCCGATAGAAAATTGTATGATTCAAGTCATCCACATAACATTTACATTGTTTTCTGTAACAGATGGTACAATAATATCAACGACTGATTAAATATGAATCATCTCGATTCTTATAACTACAAATACATCTTTCCCATCATTCTCTCTGTATGAATCATAGTATGTCTTAGAAAAAAAGAACTATTTAAGCCATATGCGCAAACTGCTATATCTGTAACTTCCCTCGAGGCTATTCCTGTCTTCGTAGATGGAGCACCTGGCATTCGCACAGTTGCTACTGCTTATTTTTGAAGCAATTTGTCAGTTACTTAAGTGACTTGATTTAATATTTTGTTAGTAACTTGTTTTTTTTTGTTGTTCTTCTAGCCAATTCTTTTCTATTAAATTTTATTTAAAATTTGTAAACTAAAAATACTTGCTGTGGCGACTAGCAGGTTCTTGCGACAGACATCAAACATAGAGCATTACTTGCTGGTGATTTCAACCAAACAAGTCCATGTTTAATTTGCGATCTTTGCTCTCAATGTGGTTTTAAGTCACCTAGATTGACTGACAATGGCGAAGTACTTATTATGGTTATTCTATGCGGGAAAGATCTGAAGTGAAGGCCGCAGGAACTCGTTGGATGCGAGAAGCAAAAAACCGGTCGAAGTGGAGGTGCTTGAGGGAGGCGTATGTCCAGCAGTGGACTTCTTTCGGCTAACTAATGATGATGATGCGGGAAAGACAATACCACGAAAAAATAAATGGGAGCACTGGCATGGTAGTAAGTACAGACGCCAGCCCATCAAGCTACCCGAAACTGTCAAATTTTCCCAATCAACTTTGAATATAATGCTTTAGAGATAAAGTTGAAAATCTATTAAAGAAATTTAACAGATTGTAGTAGCTTGACGTGTCTGTCTGTACTTCGAAACCATGAAATACCAAAACCCAACTAAACACAGAAATATTGTTTTTTAAACACTCTTAATATTAATGATAGACTGATTAAGGGTTTTTACAATCAGCCGATTAGCTACCTGTGTTTAAATTAATTATTGTTTGTAAACTGGAAACGTCATTAGTTAGCTTTACCGTTATTTCCTCGAGATTAATATTTTTATTGTCTTTATTTATGGATAAGTATTGAATACATTTCAACTAAGAGAAAAGTGTTTATCTCGACATGGGGAAAATAAAACATCGCAAAAAGTCCGAAGAACATAGTTATTCGGAGGGAAATTCGCCGGCTGCGCAGACGTTATTTCAGTCATTCGAATTCCGAAGGTCAGTTTTGTTTTTCTTTTCAACTTTACGTTCTTTTGTAAATATATAAATAAACCGAGTAAAATGACACGGTTACACAGTAGGGAATGGTCATCTCTTACCCACAATTTATTTTAATTGTTTTGTTTTATCTTTTTAATACGGACATTTTTACAAGTGCACGTCTTTGATGTACCCAATACTTTGTAATAACATTTTGATTTAAAATAGTGTCCATGGAGTTTCTTGCCCGTTCTACTCCAAATGAAATTACTACGCTTTGAAATGGACAACCAGCGTCATCTTTCTGAGTGACGGCCCCCTTGACGATTCCAAAGTGCCTATATTGGTTTCTTTGAAACAAATGCTTCGAGTTTGAATTAAGTTTTTTTTTTTTTTTTTTTAAGTATTTATTTAATGATATCAAAAATACAGAGGTGTAACTTAAATCTAAACTCGCCAAACTTTTACGTTTGATGGCGAGAAAGAAAGAAAGTAAAGTATTTTATAATCAAAGTTTCTGTCTGTTTTGTGGGTCCTTACCAATAGGTGTTATGTTACCCAATAACTGGGTTGTGGAGGTCAGATAAGCAGTCGCTTAATATAATATTTTGGTATTCAGCTGCATCCGGTTAGGCTGGAAGCCGACCCCAACATAGTTGGGAAAATGCCAGGCAGATTGATTGAATCAAAATTTCTGAGTCGATTCCTGCACGAGGTTTGTCAATACTACTAGTCGAAGACGCAAATAACAGCTCTACGTCAAGTTGCAGCGACCAGAAGCAGATGAAAGTGACAAAACTGCGTTTTGTTGCAGCGACAAGACGCACAATTTCCGCTAGCACTTAGAAAGTTCGCCGAAGATCATTTGCAGAGACCAGGCTCTCAAATAACTTTAGATGTGACTATACAGGGTTTTGAAGACCACAGAAGGCCAATTCCCATAATTAAAAACGTTAAAAATTTAGTCACAATTTCATCCCAGCGACAATCAATGACAAAAACTAGTCAAAAATTTAAGGAAATTAGAGGTATTTTTGACAGATTTAGACTGAGATCAGACTGTGAACGTTCTTAAAATTGTCCCTGGCAAACAACATAGCCATTACTTTGGTCAAATTAGTCGCGATTCAGCCCAAATTATCATACCTACTAGCTAGCTTTCTTTATTTCTAGCGTTCTTGATTTACGTACTTTTAAGTACAGACGATACAAGCTACCCGAAACTGTTAAATTTTCCCAATCAACTTTGAACCTGCTTTAGCGATAAAGTTGAAAATCTATTGAAGAAATTTGACAGATTGTAGTAGCTTGATGGGCTGGCGTCTGTACATAATCTTATAAAGTATTCACTAAAAAGCACTTCGCAATTTCACTCTGAAATCTATTTGGTATTATTTTGCGATCTCCATGTATTATGTTATGAATAAAGAGCGGAAGATTTATGTGTCAGTAGAATCTATTTATCATAACCACAACATGGAGTAATAGGCGACGTTGATGGGTTACTTTATTTACACAATGACAACGAGGCATAAATAAAAATATTTTTGAACAAAATTCTAATAATATTTAGACATGGCGATTTTTGTCCGAAACTCTCATTTTATTTATACACTAGCTTCTGCCCGCGACTTCGTCCGCGTGAAATTTCTTGTTACTCCGACCCACCCCGTCGCATCGCATCGCCTGCCCGCGCTATTACTTCGTTTTTGCTTAGCGTTCTTTCTGACTTTTTTTCTTTTTGCTCGGCTCCTAAAGGTCATATTGCGTGAGCGTGATGTTAAATAGCCTATAGCCTTTCTCAAAAATTGGGCTATCAAATGCAAAAATAATTTTTCAAATCCGACTAGTAGTTCCAGAGATTAGCGCGTTCAACCAAACAATAGCCCAATTCTCGACGAAGGCTATAGGCTACTTAACATCACGCTAGGACCCTTAGGAGCCGAGAACAAACCAAAAAGTCAGAAAAAAGGTAAACGAATTAAAAGCGCAGGCAGGCGATGCGACGGGGTGGGTCGGAGGAACAAGAAATTTCACGCGGACGAAGTCGCGAGCAGAAGCTAGTCAGCTTTATAATATTAGTAAGTATAGACAATCAATCTGTCTCGAATTTTCCCAACTCAAACTCAAACTCAAACTCAAAACATTTATTTCAATTAAACCATTTACAGGCACTTTTGAATTGTCAAAAAGTCGGTCAGTCAGAAAATATGAAGCTAGTTGCCCATTCCAAAGCGTAGGTACCTATGGAGAAGAACGGGCAAGAAACTCCATGGACACTCTTTTAAATTATAGTTGTACAAATATATTAGTTACATCAATAATGTGAATTTATAATTATATGTGAGAACGATGTACAAAAGATGTACGCGTTAAAAGTGTCCAGAGTACAACAAATGGCAAGAAAACAACAATTCAATATTAAAATAATTAAAAATATGCCGAGGCAGCTAAGTGATATGACCAGCCCCAACTGACGGCGCCCGTTCACGAACATGACGCATAGATCGGCACCATTCAGCTCAACCATTTTGAAGGGAGCTAAATGATCCAACACACACGCCACCGTCAGCGAGACATTTGTGTGAGCATGACATACTATCAGCCGCCAGGGCTCATTCAAGTCAATGAAAGACACATTACCCGGTAAATGGTACATAGTGTATAGTAAATACATAGAACTCACATCTGTGCTATGCAATTATACAATACAAAGGAAATTGAGTTTATACAATGCAAAGATAGACTTACAATCTTCAGCAGCTCCAACAGAATCTTCAAGTGTTAATCAATTAGTTGTGGTTGTGGAGCAGGACCAGCCTTGAGCCAGGCATTTTTATCAGCGATGTAATCCCCTAACTTATAATATGCCTGACTGCATAGTGTGCGTTTTATACAAGACTTGAATTTCGTCTCATTCATTTCAAGAATGTGAGGAGGTATTTTATTATAACATTTTAAACAGTACCCCATAAAAGATGAGTCTACTTTAGCCAGTCTGAAACCTGGTTGAACTAATAGGTCCCTATTTCTAGTACTATAATTATGTCTTTCACCTCTTTTACCAAAAAGATGTAAGTTTTTTCTTACATACATGATATTTTCGTAGATATATTGACAAGGCACCGTCATGATGTTAATTTCCTTAAACAGTTCCCTTAGAGAATCGCGCCTGCGGAGAATATAAACTACCTTGGGGTCACAACAACACAGAAACAACTATCTTGGGGTCGGCTTCGAGTCTAACCAGATGCAGCTGAATACCAGTTGTAGGAGCCAATGGTTGTAGACACCGTAGCTCACCGTACACTATCCTTTGTTAATGTTGGTTTAGTTATGAAGCACACAGAAAGAACCACAAATTGAGTTTCAAATTACATTAAACTGTAGAAAGTTTTCAAGTTAAAGTGGAACTGATTCTTTCCCTTGACAAGTGGTTAATTTCATAGTTATTGTCTGACTCGATGTGCCTTGCTTAAAATGTTATAATTATAGCATAATATTTGTGACGCACGACATCCAAGTAGATTGCTGCGTTAACAAAGTAAATGTACGGTTGATGAAACCGTACCTATATCAGTATTTTACATGGAGCGACTGCCTATCTCCACAACCCTGTTACTGGGTAATACGATACCCCTTGGTAAGACTAGTTGTCAGACTTTCGAGCTTCTGACTATCCGTAACGACTGTCAAAGGTCCAAGAATAATAACCGAGACCAACGGCTTAACGTGATTTCCGAAGCAAGGACTTCGGTATGTTAAGATGGTCACCCATCCACAGACCGACCGTGGCAAGCGTAGCTTAACCTGATAGATCGACCCGTGCGACTATTATTACTTAGCCACGAGCCCCTCATTTTATTAATACACGAATGATAAAAATACACAATGCGCTTTTATAATTTTTAACGTGGCTTTAAGGCTCTTTCAAACAGGCGCGACACGCGATAAAATCGCGCGCGACACAAAGGCACCGCAAGTCGCGCAACGAGCGGTGTATTTGTGTCGCGCGCGATTCGCATCGCGCGTCGCGCCTGTTTGCAGGAGCCTTTATTCTCTTGGACGTCTATAAAACTTAATGGAAATACGTCCACTTCATAACGTTACCTATTCGTGTACAGAAAGTGTTTTCATATAAAAATAATGTTTTTATTTTTTTGTCACTTGATTATATTTTGTTTATTTTACGAGTGTTATTGTGTTCTGTTTTGTTTGTTATTTTCTTGTGTTTAATTTGTTTTTTTTTTGAAGTGAAAACTTCTTAAGGCGCGTTAGGCATTTTTTGAGATGGGAAAAAAACCATTGAACTGGCGACAGTGTTACCGTAACCGAAACCGCGCTACATTCGGATATGTTCTGCTGTCCTCGGGGTGTATTCGGTTTTAATGTATATCCGATATGTCAGTGACACATGGCAAAGTAGGTATTTTGTTTGTGTTTTGTTAATAAGACAATTACAAAAATACAAACGTAGTTGTTTAAATTTTCACTTCTCTCGGCACTCCCGGAGTGCCACTGTTTTTTTATTGTATTTAACCTAACCCAAGAGCAGTGGTGGCCCAGTGGTATCGGCCGCGACTTACGAGTTATAGGTCGTAGGTTCGAACCCAGACAGGCGTTTTACTTTCATCACCATTGCTCTCAAAACGGTGAAGGAAAACAACGTGAGGAAACCGACATATCTTAGAACCAAAAATTCGAAGACATGTGACATCTACCAACCCGCACTGGTTCCCCGTGGTGGATTGCGGCCCACTCCCTCTCACAGAGAGGGGGCCTGTGTCCCAGCAGTGGGAACATTCATAGACGCTTTATGATGATGACCTAACCTACGTATGTATGTGTGCCACTTTTTAGTTCGTAAAATTGCTCTGTACTGTATGGGCTTCTATTCTGTAATGTTGTGCATGTAATCTTAATAGTGGGCCGTAATCCACCACGCTGCCCAGTGCGGGTCGGTAGATGTCACATATCTTCGAATTATTATTTCTAGGACATGTCGGTTTCCTCACGACGTTTTCCTACACCATTTTGCGAGCCGAACAGAGCGTTGCGATGAAATGAATTATTTACACAGAGTAAAACTCGTGACGGGGTTTGAACTTGCGATCTACATTTCGTAAGTCGCGGCCAAAACAACTGAGCCACCAGCTCGTAAACTTATAAATTAAATAGGTAATGTAAATACACTTCCCGTGTTATTGTGTGCCCACAATAATACCGCCACGTTAGAAATTATAAAAGCGATTAGCTCTTTTCTGGGTTTATTGACATCAGAAAGATTTAGAACAACCACAAAGCAAACGAATTATATTCCATTATTATTCATATGAATAATCAATTAATCACAGCACTTAAAATAAACTTAAAATTAATTCCGTAATTGGCGTACCGACTAGACGATTCATCTTCGACTTTCCTGGAAATCTGTTTCGTACATGCAAGATGGCGTCGTGTCCTGACAATGATCAAGTGCGAAATTATGCAGATGTGACATATTTATGTGTTTAATAAGTTGACGCCATTTTTGGGACCTTTAAAATGCGGGGAGCGTCTGCCGTTGGCGACTCAATTTGATGCTGGGTAGGAATATTTTTGTATGGTTATAGTGAGTATTCTTGCATCATGTTTTGTCGGCTAAATAAAATGTTATAAACCAGATGTTTTTAATATCATAGTACCTACTAAATAGTAATCCTTCCAAAATGTAATGAAACAATTTTTTTTTAATGTATACTGGATTGTAGTGTCTGTATTTGCATGTGTATATTTTTAAGATATTTCTAGGAGCCAAGGATATTTTTTTGGTACAATGGCTGCTAAGCTAAGCATTCAATTGTACTTGTTGATTATGTGTGTTACTAATATTAGTTAAGTAAGTCTGTTTCATGTATTACTAACATTATGGACCGAAGTATGCAATAAAGTTTACTATTATTTGAGCTGAATTGGCATTGGGCGGGTCACGTTGGCGCTAAAAAAGAATGCCTGGAAGGATTTGGAGGAGGTCTTTACTTAGCTGTGGGACAGTGTAAGTTTTTTTTTTCAGGATGTGAAATCATCCAATGACTCCTCCCGCTCTGGGTGGAGCGGAAGGGAGTGTCAGACTCTTACTAACTAAAACCCATCCGTGTTCCTTCCTTAGCCCTTTATGTTCCGGGCCAGCGGTAACCCTTTCGGACAATCCCGCTGAGACAGTGTAAGCTTATAAGCTATATAATAAAAATCATATTTTATTAGGTAAGTACCTACCTACATTATTGCCCGTTATGTTTATGCCAGAGAAATTTTATCTACTCAAGTATTATTGACCAGTGGAAAATTATTGTTAACATAAGATTAATAGTTGGTGACACAATGAGCCTAAGTCAATAAACATTTTACTCTTTGCCAATTTATTTTGAGCGACGCAAAGAACGGAGCTATTTACATGCAAATAAGTACCTAAACATGCTTTTAGAATTTACTTGAAGTTAGGTGTTCTTTCAAAATAAATTTTGCTTTCTTTCGAGGATGGAATTATTGTTAGAAATGGGTCACAATAATTCTGGCCATATTTATTTTTAAGATATTCACAAATCATTTTTTTTCTTATTGTCATGACGAGAGAAATCCCAACCCGTGGATGAGACCACCAGAAGAGTTAGCACGTCATCCTTCAGGGTTTGTCTAACGTCACTTTTCTGACAGCACAGTTACTTTTAAGTAGCGTCGTGGACGGTGGTCCTAAACAAACCGTTTTTAAATAGGAACCGCGTCTAATCCCTTAAAACACCCACGACAGTACAATATCATTATACCACTTCTTAAGGGGCTGGCGGAGCATACGTAGTTCATACAAAGGTAATACCAAAATAATTTGTAAATCAAACATATTCTTAAGGTAGTGTGTATTTATTCCGATTGGATTACAGAATATCTAGGTTTCTAAATATACATTTTGAACGGACACTTATTTAATGACGAGTTATGAGAAAAATAAGTTGTCTATAGAAATTTGAAATTCTTTATACCTCGTCTTTATATCAGAGTACTTTCAAAATATATATTTGGGAACCTAGATAATTATTCTGTAATCAGATCGGAATGTTTGATTTATAAATTATTTTGGTATTACGTTTGTATGAACTACGCATTAGCATGCTTAGTTCGCCGGCCCCTTAATATCACACTACCATTCTTAAGGGGCTTACATGACCTAAATCGCGGTCACTGTCGGACTGCATAGAAAAGAATGAGAAGCGCGATGACACAACGCTGTAATTTATTGCAAAATATGAAGCAATTATTTAATTACAAAAAATATATTGTTTGAACTAAAAAATTACAACGCTAGTATTTTAGTGTGTTGCTTGTAGAACAATCTGACAAAAATGATTATATGTATATTAGTATAGTTTTTATTGTAAAAAGAAAGTTTTTAGAGGTATCTTCATGATTTTTTTTCCAACAATATCAAATTAGTTGTATTATATTTTCAACACACTATCTACCTAGCATATATCCTGGAAAACATCATATATTTTTCTGATTTTGTTTATTGTAGTCAATCATTTATACTTTTATTGTTTCCAAAACTTGCGTTTTTTGTGTTTAAGTCCTGTAAGCCCCTTAACACATTCTGAAGAACAAACAATAACAACAAACAACAACACTGCCTACATATTCGCAAATTAAAGAGAATAACAAAACACTATCGGTAAATAAATCAAATACTGACATTTAATCTTCCCACACAAATAGATTAGCATTCCTAACAGGTACAAAATATTTTTGTCTGGGAACAAAGGAGGGGTGTGCCAGGTGTTGTCTGCCTACGCAAGGTGGAATAGCTGGTGTACACGGTAATGGCCCATGCTAGTCCACAGTTCTGATAGTCAAGTTCATCGAAGAACCACGAAAGGAATATTGAATTGGGTTTCACAATAAGCTAAAACCAGTAAGTAGGTGAGTTTTTGATTTTTAGTAGAGAAATCTTTCTCACTATAAAGTATCTGCAAAAAGTGTAAACAAACCCTGTTCAGGTTGCATTGTTACGCAATCACTCACTAAAGGGAATTAGAAACACGTTCATCTGTTTTTTTCTGGAAGGTTTACTGTTTCTCACTACTTATTCCAACAATTATCGTTTAAATAAAATTATTAAATTGTAATTGAAACATCATTGAAAAAAATTCAGTTTACAATATTAACCTCAATTCACTTGAAAATAGAATTTCGGATTTAAGTAGGTAATAGGTAGGTAATACGGACTAGTCTCCGCAACTCCACGTTAATGCGCCTATTTTGCGTACGGAAAGTTTAAAAGTTATAAGTTTTAAAGGTTTTAATTATCAAATCTACGCACTCGATTTGTAAGTGGTACTTACTGCAACTTAGCATCCACAGGTAGGTGCGTTTTCTGATCTATTTGTTTACATTTTTATCAGATACATTATGAACAGACTATACTTACTAGTTACTATATAAGATTTATAATCTAGGCCATAGCCTTGATTTTATAGGCGCATCGACATTCTATAGAAAATTCCAATATGGCTGAAATTAAGCTAATTGCAGAAAGGATAAGATATCGAAAAGTCAAAATGGTAGCATTTTGACTTTTCGATATCTTATCCTTTCTGCGCTTACTGACATTAAGACCGCTTTCACACTTAGGCAACTTTAGCAGCGTGACAGTCGCGCAACAGACGCGAGACCGTCGCCCGGTCAGAATTTCATACTTTAAATTTTCATAGAAACCAAAAGTTGCGCAACATTGTTTTAGCAACTTGTTATGTGTCGCGAGAAACATCTTGCTGGCAACATGGCGTTGTTGAGAAACTTTTTTTAACATGAACACGGGCTTCAGTCTGTGCATCATTATAACCTTACCTTTCGGGTCACTTTCTTGACTATCAGACCAGTACCTACAAGTTCAAACACCGAAAACACAACCATCTCTACCTACCCATTAAGCATAATAGGCGAGAAGATTTCTCATTCCAACTTCCTCAAATCTCTGCTTACCCTATTAAACCCCAAACATCCGGATCAAAGCATTGTTTCCTTCCTGGCCGGTCATTATCCGGAATGCCACGTGCTGCGACATAAATAGATGAGCGTTAGTCCAACGGTTATAATGATGCGCGTGCGACGATGAGAGATGTGGCTGCGCATGAGATACGCTGTGGGAATAGATCGCGAGATAAATGTTATTAACGGATTTTTGCGATGATTTTTTATCTTAATTTATTTTGATGTGGTTGCGTGTTATTTGACAGAAAAAATACTAGTGCCTAAAATTTGTTTCAAATATAGTTGAAGGATTCCTGAAAATCTATTTTCAAGTTAATTAAATAAAGAACGCATTCAAGGGTTATTAAATTATATTTGCAGCCAAATGAAATAAAATTAATTGACTATTCACAAAGACCTTTTAAATCGGCTCCTGTTGAAATTATTGCTTTGACTTTAAATTTAATCCAACGTTATATTAAATTAATGAAATGGTTTCAAATACATTACTAAATTACATCAGTTAAAAGTATCATAAACAAAATTTACTAGTTTTATGGCCATACTATTAAATATTATGTAATATACCTGATTTATCGTTTATGTTTTCACCAAAGGAATGAGTGTTCTATTAATCAAACTTCCAAATTGATGGCTTCCATAGTAAATACAGAAAGAATTCAAATTCCACCTGACCAAATTCGACAAAACAATAAATTGTATTCGCTTGATGTATCAAAGTGCTCTCAGAAGTCCCAAAATAAATAAATTTGTGTTTAGCACTCGAAGCAATTGTTTCCACGACTAAATCCAGATTGACACAAAAGAAAATCCACTGAAAGGAATGTTCGCGTCTTTAGAAACAATCTCGGCAATGCACATCCCCTCTGCTTCGAATGCCGCAGTATTTCGGTATTAGAGACTCGCAGGGACAACTTTGGACGCTATCCAGTTGGAATCACGCGCTGGGAACGCGCAAACGCCGTTTATCGATCTTTACAAAAAATCACGAAACAAAAATAGAAAGTGACAATATTTAGATACAAAATATTTTCAAAATCGTACTGTTCTAATTTCAGAAAAAAAAATCTGTGATAAAAAATTATAACACTAAATTCGAATTTTTGAAAATTATATTAGGCCAGTTTATTTTTAAGTGTAGTGCGGAATTATTCGAAACGATAGTTCATTAGTTAAAAATAAATCGCGATTAAGATCGCAGACTCACAGAGTACAGTGGACAATAAAAGCTGAGTGCAAACAAACAATAAAACGGCAACTATTTTGAGAACGCAGAGCATAAAACGAGCAAACCGTTGCTCATAAACAAAATGGCCACTAACCGACACGCGACTTCGTTTATAAATCACAATATGTTTATTTGTATTTTCGTCTCGCTCTTGTTGCCGATGGCGAATGAAGGTGCCGCGAATGTATACGGTGACAGCCGAAGTTTCCCGAACAATGACGGAGGGAAACGATTGACGAGGGAATACCACCTGAGACAAGGTGCTCTAAGAGGATTGATAGTGAAGCCAAGTCGGCAGTTTGATTTTCAGTTTGTGGAGATGTTTCTTGGCATACCATATGCTGCTCCTCCGACGGGGCACCTAAGGTTTATGCCACCAGGTAAGAAAATCGTAACACATTCTAATTCACAGATCAGAACTTTCCAGAGATTTGTAGGTAGTTAGGGGATTATATTATGGCAGTTCCATTCAAAACATAACACGATAAGATCAGTTCTGGGATCAGTGCCAGGTCAAGCCTGATCCAGCGATACGATTCTCATACGGGTTTATTGTTATGCAAACATGTTAAAACATTTATACAGTTTTGTTATGAATGTATGAACATTAAAGTTTAAGGAAGTACACACAACATCCCAGCATGCACAACATCTGTGTTTAAATACTGAACTATGTACAGCAGACACCAGCACATCAAGTTACTACAATCTGTCAAATTTCTTTAATAGATTTTCAACTTTATCGCTATAGCATAAGGTTTTAAGTTGACTGGGAAAACTTTACAATTTTGAGTAGCTTGATGTGCTGGCGTCTGTACATTATACACACATTAAGAAAACTAGCTATTAAATTAGACATAATCCATCCTGGTATCCTTCTTACTACTATAAAAAAGAAACGCGTAAGTGTGAGGATGGATGGATAGACGTTTGTTACTCTTCCACGCAAAAACTTCTGAACCGATTTAGATGAAATTTGGCACACAGATAGTTTATAGCTAGGATTAACACATAGGTCACTTTTTATCCCGATATTCCCTCGGGATCGAAACTTATGCGTGTAAAACCGAGGGCCGCTGCTAGTACTTAATATTTTAAATACGAACTCTGTCGGTCTGTATATCTGTTACCTGTTCACGCCTCAACACCTGGACGGATTTTGATGAAATTTGGCTCAAGAGTAGACCATGAACTGAATTATGACCAAGGATACTTTTCATCCCGGTAGTACATTTCCATTTAATTTCCGACCTCCACGAAGGTAAAAGCTACTTGACGACTAAGCAAGGCTCAGGCAGACACTATTGGTGTATTTAATTTCATCACCACTACTCATTAAACGATGAAAAAAAACATCGTGAGGTAACCGGCATATCTTAGAACCAAAAAATTCGAAGACATGTGACATCCACCAACCGAAACCTGGCCCCGCGTAGTGGAAAAAGGCCCAGTCCCTTTTAAAGAGAGGAGCCTTGTGTCCCAGCTGTGGGAACATTTTAAGCTGATTATATTAATGTTATATTAATAAAGCAAGTCTGAATACACACACACACTGAATTTTGTTTGCCAATTTCCTACAATCGTTATTCTAATACTTTGTACGCTCATACATTTTCCATTTCCGTTCCTAGTTTAGGAGCTAACAATTTATACCCCATAAAACCTTACACTAGATTGTTCTTCTGCGTATAATTTAGAACAGTGTTTGTAGAACTGTGTGGAATTTCATGCCTTGGAATGCAAAGAATCTACCGGTTATAGCTATTTTAAACACGCCAATACGGGCTACGGGCTTAAAGATTATTTCGGGGAAAAACTATAGTTCTAAAAATATGAATGTGGTTCTACTTTATAGGGCATACCTAGTTAAGGTAAAAGAGAATAGATAGAAAACAATCAATTGTGAAAACAGATAGACGAATTTGTGCAGGTTTTAATAAATTCAAAACATAGAATATGTCATTCATGCCTATTTATTAGAGACTAGCAACGCCCTGCGGTTCCACCCGCATAAGTGTCGATCCCGTGGGAATATCGGGATGAAAACTATCCTAAATGTCCTTTCCCGGGACTAAAACTACATTTCATCTAAATCAGTTCAGCGGTTTCAGGGTGAAGAGGTAACAGACAGACACACTTTCGCATTTATAATATAAGTATGGATTCTGTGAGAGCTCGTAGCTAATAGATAAAACGTACTACAGTGTGACTGAGTTTTTATCAGAAAATAGAATTGTCTGAATTGATCTGGATTGATAGATCTGGCTTTTGGTTAAACTTAAGTGAAGAACAACAACGCAACAACAACTTACAACAACAGCAGCTAACAGCTTACAACTTTATGCTATAACATAATATATTATTATATGTATTTTATTCAACTCCAAATAAAAATTACAGTCACAAAATTAATCATCGTGAAACAACGCAAAACACTTCAGTAGCAGATGCAAATTGAATCAAATAAACTTGAATTATAATTTCAATATAAAAACTGAGAAGCGAGGATGAACATAAATATTAAAAACAATGAGAATGCCACTGCAGAGCGTTAGAATGCAAAATGGTGATTATCAAGGCACTGTTTACCATAGTATTGCGGGCTAAGTGATATATTGTATTGTTGCTTGCGAGTTTCTACCTTTTTGCTCGGCTAAATTAGAATAAACAAAGGTAAATTTTGTTAGGATACAATTAGTATTTTGTACCATAAATAATAAAAGCCGCACAGGTCGATCGATCAGGTTAAGCTACGCCTCACGCAGTTGGTTTGTGCATGGGTGAACATCTTTACATACCGAGACCCCTCCGTACCTCGGAAAGTACCTACGTTAGGCCGTTGCTCCGGCTGTCATTCGCGGATCTTTGACAGTCGTTACGGGTAGTCAGAAGCCCGAAAGTCTGACAACCAAACCAAGAAGACCAAGAAGGCCAAGAAGACCAAGAAGACCAAGAAGACCAAGAAGACCGAGAAGACCGAGAAGTATCGTACCTATTACCCGTAGCTAGGCCGTGGAGGTCAGGTAGGCAGTCGCCCCATGTAAAATACTGGTATTTAGCTGCATCCGATTAGACTGGAAGCCGACCCCAACATAGTTGGGAAAAGGCTAGGCAGATGAGTAGCTTGTGGAATATAAGTCTTAAGGCTCCTGTAACAGGCGCGACACGCGACGCGAGTTGCGCGACTTGCGGTGCCTTCGTGTCGCGTATCGTGTCGCGCCTGTTTGAAGGAGACTTTAACGTAACATCACTCACTCGTTCAGAATCTAGTTGCAGTCTCATCTCGGCGACAAACAAATGTCAAAATCTTGTGAAAATGTAGGGAAATGAGACGTATTTTTTACAGATTGAGACTGAAATCAGTCTTTGAACGTTCTTAAAATTACGAGAATAGCCCCTCTGTTATCCTGGAAGGGCATGAGTGTACTTCTAAAGGATACCCACATTTCACCAGTTGCGTTTAAGTCCCATGTAATAACTAATAGAAGACGAGTTTGTTGCCAATTGGGCATATATCCAGCCTCCGGGCTGCTACTAAGACATTCCAGATGTTAAAACTCAATAACACATTGGCCAACCTGAGAACTGAACCTAGAACCTCATACTCAGCAGTCCAGTTGCGTTTGCGACCACTATAACAACGAGGCTCTAGTAGTCGCAAGCGCTATTCTACTAAATAGGAAGAAATAAAGGTAAATCGTTATAGGATAGGATACGTTTCACAGTTATAGGTACAGACGCCAGCACATCAAGCTACCCGAAACTGTCAAATTTTCCCAATCAACTTTGAACCTTATGCTTTAGCGATAAATTTGAAAATCGATTAAAGAAATTTGACAGATTGTAGTAACTTGATGTTCTGGCGTCTGTGCACCTAGATAACGCAAGAACAACTACTTCGCGTGCCAAAAATCGCACCAGCTTACGTACAAAAATCGTAAGCCTCCACTTTCGCGCTCAATCCTGAGTAATTCAAATTCAAATTCAAATTCAAATTCAAATTCATTTATTGTTTGTCACAGGTGAAATATTTGTTCTTATTATATTATAAAAGATCGCTGTAACATACCTATAGGGTGTACAATATTTTTTGTTTTGGTAACTTAAATTTAACATTATAATCAGTCAACATCTATAGTCAGTTGTTAATTCAGAAGTTAGTTTTTTTAAAAAGTCAGTAAATAGGAACTTTGATATTTTCATACTAATTAAATTGAATTGTTTACATTAAAATTAAATAACTCATTGATTTCATAAAATAAAATTATTCATAGATTTCATTAATTAAATTACTTATTGGTTTCTTACAAATTAAATTATTCAGCGGTTTCGTTACGATTTATTAAATTAGTCATTGATTTCATACAAATGAAATGAATCATGACTCGAAACATTACAGATAGCATTAACTTTAACATTAGCATAGCTTCTATCTCTGTGTGTAGTTACCAGTGTTTTTTTCACTAAAAAAGTCATTGATCGAATAGTAGGCTTTACCAATCAAGAATTCCTTCAGTGTCTTTTTAAAACTATGTAAGGTTACACTGCTTTTTACGTCATTTGGTAGTTTGTTATAAATTTTTACTCCTATCCCAAACACACTCGTTTTAAATTTAACTGTCCTACACTTAATTCCGCTTAATACATTTCTATACCGTGCACTTCTCAATGTGTCATAGTTACTTAAATCACGTTTTATCATTACTGCTGCTTCATAAATATACAGTGAAGGTAATGTCAAAATGTGTAATCTTGTGAACTCTGTTCTACATGAATCGGTCTGTTTAAGCCCACACATACTTCTAACGCACTTTTTTTGTGCTTTAAAAGCATACTCTCTGTTAGTTGAGTTACCCCAGAAAAGAATACCATATTTTACTGTTGAACCTACGTACGCATGGTAAGCGGTCAGTAGTGTTCTCTCGTTAACAATTTTCCTCAGCATGTAGAGGGCATATGAAAACTGGTTTAATTTTTTACAGACCTGATCAACCTGCATTTTAAAGTTAAGTTCAGAGTCAATATGAATACCAAGAAACTTAGTGTTGTTCACTTCTTTTATTTGTTCTCCTTTATAATGTATATGTAGCTCTTTTTTTGAAGTAGTATTTTTATTTGTGAAAGTCATATAATTTGTTTTTTCAATATTTATCTTTAGATTGTTTACATTTAACCAATTTATAATATCTTCAAGTACTTTGTTAATGTTGGTTTCATAATTATCTCTGTCACGGTTCGTAAAAATAGCAGTACTATCATCTGCAAATAGTACCATTTCCTGTTTTATAATTTTCGGTAGATCGTTTATGTAGATGATAAACAAAAGAGGTCCAAGAATACTTCCTTGGGGCACTCCATACATAGTAGTTCTAGGCTCTGACGAATATGTCTGTTCCAACTTATTATTATATGCTATTTTAGTTATTTGTGTTACTTGAAATCTATTTGATAAATACGATTTTATAAGTTTTAGTGCATTTCCCCTTACCCCATATTTTTCTAATTTACTCAAGAGTATCTGATGATCCACGTGATCAAAGGCCTTTGACATGTCCATAAAAATGGCTGTTATATGTTGCTTGTTATCCAGTCCTGTCATTACATTCCTTAAAAAGTTAAAAAGAGCGCCGCTAGTGGATCTGTCTTTGCGAAACCCGAATTGTTCATCTGCAAATATGTCTGCAGCTTCAAAGTAGTTGTATAAGTTATTGTAAATTACTCTTTCAAATATTTTTGCGAAGACTGGTATTAGCGCAATTGGTCTGTAAAATTTCATCTCTTCTTTGTCGTCTTTTTTAAATATGGGATTTATAACCGTTAATTTCAGTTTAGAGGGAAAGAATCCGTGTTCAAGGCACAGATTTATAATGTGGCTAAGTACTGGCGCTATGAGATGCGATACCCTTTTAACTATTTTCGTGTTAATGTTATCGTACCCTGTACTATTAGTATTTTTAAGCATTTTTATTATTTGGTCTACATTAGGCGGGTCTGTTGGTTTCATAAAAATTGAATTGGATTTATTGTATGTTAGTGTTTTTAAATCTATATTATTGTCCTTAGGTGTCGGTTTTATATCGTCAATAAAAAAATTGTTAAATGACTGAGCTATTTCTGTCGGGTTTGTAACCATTCTATCATTTACTTTGATTTGGTTTATTTCCTCTTTAGGTGTTACTGTCTTGTTATTGTTAATAATTTTCCACATTGCTGTACTTTTGTTGGTCGCTGAATTAATGTAGTAATTGTTTTGCGATTTTTGGGTTTTTTTTATTATAGTTCGTAGTCTTTTTGTATATTCTTTAAAGAGTATTTTGTCTTTCGAATTTGACGTTAGCCTATATTTCCATAGCAATTGACGCTTTCTTTTTGAGCATAACTTTATTCCCTTGCTTAGCCATTTTGGCTTCTTAGAAATTGATATTTTAACACGTATTATCGGGAAACACAGATCGTAAAATAATTTAAATAAATCGTAAAAAATGTTGTAAGCCATTTCAGGGTCATTACTTGAGTAACAGTCTTTAAAACTAAGACTCTTAATGCATTTGATAAATGTTTTAGTGTTTTCTTCACAATAATCTCGTTTATATTTATACCAGTATTCAATATTGTAGGTTTTCTTTATAGGGCATCTCAACAATTGCGCCGTATGATCTGACAACGAAAGTTCAAGAACAGTTGATTTGGCTCCCCTAATGTTATGTGCTATGTTGTCAATGCACGTCATGCTACTTAACCTAGTAGGTTGATGAATGGTTAATTTTAAATTATAGCTCGCTAATAATTGTTCGAATTGTTGGGATACTTTATTACTTTTTGAAATGTCTATGTTGAAGTCGCCGCACACTATAACTTTTTTGTTAGAGTAACCTATTTTTGTTAGTAATTCGGCTAATCTAGTAAAGAATAAATCAATTTGGTCAAGTCTATTCTTAGGTGGTCGATAAACGCATAATAATATAATTCTGTGATCAGTAAGTTCGATACCACTACATTCGAAAATATTATTGACACTGAGGCTTTTGGCTTCTGTTACAATTTTAAATTTAAGTCTAGATCTTAACAATATACACGATCCCCCATGTCTACTACTACGTGAAAAATTATCCCCTAATACGAAATTGGGCAGTTTGAGTAGTTTGGTGTCTTCAATAGTCATGTTATGTTCAGTAATGCATATAATGTCAATTGGAAGTTTATCATTATTTTCTCCCAATGAGTGTAAATGTGCAGTCAGCTCATCTAATTTAGTTATTAAACCGTTAATGTTTTGATGAATAATATTTAAATTTTTAAACACGAAAAAAACTATTACTGGTTGGAGAGTGTTCCTTTTCCAAATCATTGATTTCTGTCTGAATGCATTTATCAACATAGGTAGTCGTAATATGGGTAGTGTCAAACTTTTCCCTAACATATCTGTCATAATTTTGCTTGTATACCTTGGATAAGATTTCTTTTAATATTAATTGTGATGTATGTAATGATAAAAAGCGATACTTTGGCACATAAGATGAGAAATTCATGTCTACGTATGTTGTATGATTGTAGTGCGAACAGATAAATTTAATTTCATAATTCAACTTTTTTTCGTTTAAATAAGTGTTAAATAGAACTTCAGAGATCATAACATTAGTATTTCTGGTATTATTTAAAAAAATACTAAGACATAGTTGAGTTTCTTCCGGATTTTTTTCATTTATACCTCCTAAAACAATTACAAAGTCATTTTTATTTAGTTTACTGATTTCAGCTTTTTCGGTTAATAAAACTTCATTTAGGGATGCTCCTGGCTTCCAGAAACACTTGACTTGATAATCTTCACCGATAAGTCTTTGCAGATTTTTTTGAATATAGCGTCCCTGCTGATCCGCAATTATGATAACGTTTCTCTTATTTATTTCAACGCATTTCGTATTATTTTCCACGTTTCCTAGTTTATTTTCTTGCATAGTTTGATCTTGCAAGGCACTGTTACAGGAGGTAACATTCAATTCAGTTTCTGGGAATTGATTAGGTTCTGGTGTATTGAAATTTTCTACAGACTTTGATACCTTATTCTGTATTGAGGTTTCTGCCAACATATTTGCCTGCGTGACATTTTGGTGAGCAAAACTAGTGTTTGTAGTCGGGTCTAAGGCTAATATATTTGTTTCTTCATTTTCAGTCGATTTTGTGGATATTGAGTGTTCTTCGCAAAGCAGTTCCTTGCATTTTGTATTCCGTACAGTTGTGATTGATTGCTGCACATTTGTCGCAGGCGTACCTTTATTGTTTTTGTTGGTTTTCCGTTTGCGCCCTGAACGAGGAGTTAAATTATTTGTATCGGTCGCATTTATTTCCTTGTAGGCATTTATTATTTGAATGTGTTTTTGTACATCTGTTTTTAGTCTGAAGTTTTCAGAATTTAAATTTTCTATTTCTTGATGCGCGCTTTGTAAATCATTAGACATCTGTTTAATTTTCTCCTGTAGATCGTTTATCGTTTGGCTGGCATTTAATGAGGTATTTGGTAGACTCATCATGGTCGCATCAAAAAGAGCGGAACTCTCGGCACTCATGTCACACAATGAACTTGTCCTAAATAATTTTCGGTTGCGGAACGTTACGTTTTCGTCCATATTAATTTTGGAGTAAAATTCTCGAAAATTTGAAATTTCCTACCAAGTAATAATTTATTTTCAACTGTGGTATCACCACCTGTCAGGTTTGGCCCTCTGGCGGCTAGTAGCTGTCCTATTTCGTTCGTCTATTCACCACTTGGGGCGAATTTGGCGCTAGTTGTCATACAATGATCGGAGTCCAAAGTCCATAATTTGATATATTTTTAACAAACGGTTTTTATTACTGTTGTTTTTGAAGGAACTTGTTTAAATCTTATAGAACTGCACTGGAGGACATTATTTATCAATAACATTGGGTGTTTAGGTGTAGTATTATGAACACAGATTTATTGTTTACGTAGTCCGTTTGCAGTGAGATGTAGTCACGTCTTTATGTTTCCGTATTTGTTAAAGCACTTGTCGTAAGTCGTCACAAACAATGTCACGTGAGTATGATAATCCTTACACTCGATCGCACCACTAATTACACTTTTCTAATTAGAACTTTAATTATTTATGAAGTTTAGATACGCAGCTCATGTAAACATTGCTGGGGTTGCCACTCCACGAGTACTGCAGTGCTATTCTGTAAAAATCTCACCGTGAAAACTTAGGTGAAGTGAGCGTGGAGTGAGCTGTCAATAGTGTCAATTCCTAGCAAAAACAAACTCACTTCACCTAAGTTTTCACGGTGAGACTTTTACAGAATCGACCGGCTGTACCCAAAGGGTAAAAACGGGACCCTATTACTAAGACTCCACTGTCCGTCTCTCTGTCTGTCACCAGGCTGTATCTCATGAACCGTAATAGCTAGACAGTTGAAATGTTCACAGATGATGTATTTCTGTTGCCGCTATAACAACAAATAATAAAAATAAAATAAAGTTAAAATTTATGGGGTATAAAAGAATTTTTTTTCGGCGTTTTATACCTTGTGGTACGGAAACCTTCATGTGAGAGTCCGACTCGCACTTGGCCAGTTTTTTTTTCTAAAATATTCAGTGAATAGTTTCGAATGCGGTACTATTTTATTTTATTATGTATAGATAGAATCCTTAGATTTAATTCAATCGCTTGACTTCTAAACTACTTGTAAGGCAAAAGCAGTTATCACGAAAGTCCAAAATGTACTGTAGTTTTCCGAGAAAATCCGCTGGCGTTTAAGCAAAACACTTTAGCGGGGCTTTAGAGATTCCCAGGATTCGATATTTTCTCCCTAGTGAAATAAAAATATTGGCATTTTATTTTATAAGGTGGAAAGTTAGTTGTCTCGCAAATGATTTTGAAGTTTAGTGTTGTGTGCGATGATTATTACTCAAACAATTTGAAATTCAGATTTTCTTACGTTTTTTGCAATTTGCCGTTTTTTACGTTTTTCGCTACGGTCGCGAATCATATTTATAATTATTATCAATTACAAGAATGTATTTACAGAATTGTAATTAATTGAAATATCATTCAATAGGATTATATGAACCGG
Source organism: Luperina testacea (assembly GCA_927399505.1). Lineage (NCBI taxonomy): Eukaryota > Metazoa > Arthropoda > Insecta > Lepidoptera > Noctuidae > Luperina > Luperina testacea. The sequence continues at coordinate 1,756,420 of OV656757.1, forward strand.
TTGTATTGATGATTTCAATCATTATAATTCTGTAAATACACGTCCGTATTTGGGTCACAGAAATTCAATATGTGTACAAAATTTCAACTTCATAAATTCGGACACGAGTGATCCTGTAAGGCTGGGTTCGAACCACTGGGCCACCATTGCTCTTCATACTTTTCCCCATACATTATTGTATTGTGTTTAATAGTGTTTAAAATAATAGTAGCTTCCCGACCGATTTCAGTCAAAATTGCATTCATTGTGTGAGGTTTATTACTTACCTGTTATTCGCAGTAGTTCCATTCCTATAAATCAATATAATTATGTAATGGAACTGTGTACTGTAAAATGGAAATGTGGTATATCTCTATGGTGGTATGGTTTAGGCCCACCCTACCCCCAGGGGTATGGCCAGGGGTATGGTGGGTCCGGAGTGATTTCGGTCACGGTGGCCAATCTCAACGAAGATTAGCCAGGTACGCAGGAGATATTATAGTGCACAAGTGTGTGCGTAAACACAGGTGCACTCTCTGTTCCTTTACTCTCATATCCCGATGGTATTTCGTGGTCGTGGCAATCCGACACGACCGGGTAGAGATCAGGCGCAGGACCAACGGCTTTACGTGCTTTCCGAGGCACGGGGGTATTAAAACGCCAACTTCCAAACTCCGGATTGTTACTAAGAAACTCCTAATGGAAAACCCTATAACACATTTTCCGATCTGGGAATCTAACCCAGGACCCCACGCTCAGCAGTCGCGCTTGCAACCACGTGACCAACGGGGCAGACAAATCACATGTTTGAAATACCACATTATTGAATATGAAAGCCATTTTCGTCGGAGTATTGTCATTGCTTGGGCCTTGCCGATGTCCAGCAGTGAACGTCTTTCGGCTGAAATGGTGATGATTGTCTTCCGTAGCATTAAATTAATTCCGACACTACTACTGTATCCGGTTATATATTTGCTAGTTTTGTCTGTCCGTGTAAGTTTACTCTGTTGAGAATAAATCTCTTGTTCTGCTATCGATTATCATTATTATTTCTTCATACCCGAACCACAGAATAACTTATAGTATGCCCGAACATTTATCTGCCCAACCCATCGGAAAATTCAGGATGAAATTGTATAATGCGCCAAATTAAAATATCTGATTCAATGTGTTAAGGCGCCTTCAAACATGTGCGACACGCAATAAAATCGCGCACGACACAAAGGCACCGCAAGTCGCGCAACGAGCGGTGCCTTTGTGTCGCGCGCGATTACCTATATCGCATGTCGCGCCTGTTTGTAAGAGCTTTTATAAAGAAAATTTAGAGCATCTCGTTAAGGAAAGGTATAGGTACATGCGCGACGTGCCACCTGATGATGCTACATAGGGGACATACTTGCGCGTGGGCAAGTGATTTGGCAACGTCGCGTCGCACGCCCTTTTTTTCATAGGAACGATCAAAATTAGGTAAATGACCGCTAGTAGTTGGCAACGTGTTGACGTTGCCAACTTGCTTCATATTGTGAACTAAATTGCTTATCGAGAACGCGTTTAAATTGAAACTTTGTTTTCGTTTTGTTAATTTTCTTATTTGTTTTGATAGATTATGATACACAGGGTGGTCAAAAAGTCGTGAATCAAACGAAATACGGAGATAGAGGTGGTCATTTCCATCAAAAAATATTTCCACAGCATGGCCATAATTCAATTGCCCTAAAAGTTATGAATATTTTTGTAGACCGAGTTCTTTTACAATTATAACCTATAAGTACTAATTAAAAAAAAAAGTGATTTAAAACAATAAAACAAACGGTGTTGTATTATTACTAGATAATGTATCAGCACTACAAAACTTCTATTGCGGCTCTGGATACCTACCAAATTTCAAGAGCAATTAATTTTTTTCCAAAAATTTAGAAGCGTTACAAAAAATGATTTCTCACTTTAAAAGCGTTGGAAATTACCTCATTTATCTCCCTACTTCGTTTGATCTACGACGTTATGACTACCCTGTATATTTTTTACTGGAACGTCGATAATTCGTGTTTACTTAAAGGCAATAACTTGCACTATCTGACGATAATTAAACAATTTTTTTCAAGAATTCAGTTTCGGGAATTAACAATTTATAACGATTATGTAATAGTTACTGCACCTCCTATTTCGAGTTGGCTTAAGTTTTCAATTTATTCCTGTATTTAATCTTTAGATCGAAACTGACATCCAAACTCCTTGTTACAGTTAGCGCCCCTCCCTGGCCGGGAGTCAAGATGGCGACCCGCTTCGCCCCTGTCTGCCCTCAGTCGCTGCCTCCCATCAAGAAGGGAAACCCTCCATCATCAGGCCGCCAGCACTACATGAACCAGCTGAAGGCGTTCCTGACCAACGAATCAGAAGACTGCCTATATTTGAACATTTACGTTCCTTATAGAGGTAAGTTAAACAATATCCATCCATACTAATATTATAAATTCGAAAGTAACTCTATCTGTCTGTCTGTATGTTATGTTATGTTACCTTTTCACGCCTAAACCACTGAACAGATTTCGATAAAATTTGGCAGAAAGATAGACTGCATCCCGGGGAAGGACATAGATATAGTTGTTATCCCGATGTTCCTACGGGATCGACACTTATGAGGGTGAGACCGCGGGGCGCTGCTAGTGATATTATAAATGCGGAAGTGTGTGTCTGTTTGTCTATCTGTCAATGTGTGATGACATTAAACCTATTTAAGTTTTTTGTAATGTAACGTAAATAGCATGTTGGTCTAGTGGTTAACACTTCTGCTTAGCAATGCGATGGTCACGTGTTCAAATCCGCGGATGGGTAAATAAATTTAAAAAATATATATATAAACATTCGAATTTAGCACCTCCTCCTGTTTTGAAGTCGGTTAAAAAATATTATTTTATCACATTGAACTTCGACATACAACAGATGACAATACAATCAATCTTTTACCTAAATTTTATGAATCATTGCCCCACTTTTAAATTCAACTAAGTCGTAATTTATGAAGAGATCCTACTTATTTCGGTTCGTATAGTATGGCAGCCGGTTTAGTCCGAAATTCATCACAAAGGGAGAGAAATCTCTGGATTAACGTTTGACAGACATATTACCTACAGGTGTTTGGTTCATAATGCATCCTCTTCATTTCACAAAGAGAAATGATAACACTGTAGGTGTGCCAGTCGTGTGACAATGGAACTGAATGAGAGTTCACAACTAAACCGCGTTTAAGAGCCATGAGTGACCTTATAGAGGTATGAGGAACAGGGTGGAAAGTTCACTCATACTCTATAGAAAAGGGAGGATCCTCCGACCAGACGGGTATTGTGTCTGGCGGGCAACTGCCCGTTGATTCATGTCGGGCCGTTGTATCTATGCTAGTTGCGCGGTAAACTCTGCTTGCGCGATGCAGGATTTTGCGTGACGTCAGTATGACACGTTGTTTGCATGTGGCGTTGTAGATACCGCTACAACCTCATTGTTGTGGAATATTGACACTCAGCTCTTGTGTATCGTGATCAGTTTCATTGGTTTCACTTATGCTTGGTCCCTATAGACAAAAACGAAATCGTTTTACTTACCAAAATGGTAGCATTTGTTTTTGCCAAACTGTGAAACTGGGCATATATAATAAATAGAAACGAATTTTACCTGTGATAGCTACTTCGTTATGAGAGGGTCTAATGAGCAAATCTATAAGGTCTTCGCTTAATTATTGGTAAAGATACAAGTCTTAATTTTGAACAATAACGATCCGTAAATAATTGTACGAACAATTAGCCTTCTTTCAAACTTTATAACCACAACAAAAGGACTACCATCAATATTTGCTACATCTTAAATCAGGAATGAATACTAAACTAAGAAATATAGAAATATATAGGCATAGTTGAACAAATAGCTCCTGTAAATCAACGCACGTTGTAATAAACACCGCAGAATGAAAAGAAATATGCATTTAGAATATCCAGCCATTTTCTAAGAATTGATCTCCTTCGAGAAATCTAACGGTCCCTCTTTAATATTTCCTTTGATCTAAGAAAAATATACAGATATTTTGTAATTTAGAGAAGTATCAATATAAATAAGTAACGACTGTTTACTTTCAAAGATGGCGGCGGTATGACGCATTATAGAAGTGACAGTCGAGTAAATTTTTGTTAGTTTTTTTAAGGTTATAATGTTTCTCGTAAAAGTGTTTTTGTGTTCTGTTTTTATAAAGGAAAAAAAAAGCTAAAAGCGCCATAAATATTTTGTTGCTCAATTGACATTTCTAGTCTAAGGAGAAATAAGTATTTATTATGAGTGATTTTGTGCTTCTTATTCAATCAATTTTGTAATTTAAGGGCGGATTTTTCAATCGACAGATAATTCTTATTCGTGGAATAAAATTTACGTCTGACAGATGTATGGAAGAACTGTCAAAAATTCAAAATTATTCCTCGGATAAAATTATATGAGGTTGGAAAACAAAATTAATATTTTCATTCACAGCGATGCGGACGAATTTTTGGATGGCCATAATGTTATAGCGTAATTAAATAAAAATATCAAATTAATTTAATTTCTATCTTGAATCTGCAAGTAAAAAGAAAACATAATTTATAGAATTTGGAAGTTCAATTAATGTGGGTAGAACATGTTTTTTGTAAATTACAGACTCCATTAATCATAAAAATAGAAAAATCTTTGATGGAGACGCAAACTTTTAGTCAGTATCCCGAAATCAATCAACAAATTAAAAATACACAAATCAATTTACGTCACTTTAGTTATAATAAAATCTCGTAAACAGATGTGTCACAGAAAAGATACAAACAGAAGGACCATAATAATAGTTCTTCGGGAAAAAATTACTTAATTTTTTTAATTATTAATATCTAATGGCCGGTATGCGTTGCAATGCCTTTAGTTTTTTTTTTTTGCACAACCACTTAAGTACTAAAGTTTCATCACAATCGGTCGAGCCACTTTCGAGTTTATGCGAGATTAACTCACGGCAATTGATTTTTATATAGCAGAAGAAGATATATCTATGTATATGGAAGAGAAATTACATATTATTAATTTACTGTAATGTTGGTTTCCAGGTGAATGTAATTCGGTTAGTAAGCTAATTATAATAAAACTGACAGATTCGAAAGATCATAATATGTAGGAATACAAAATTCCATTTTTACAAATTTTTCTCATCTTTAAAAAAATGCGTTTTCCGTACTATTCTATTATGTGGTTCGAGTGACACAAAGCGGCGCCAAACTGGCGTCACAAGGCCGCCTAGATTCATCTAAAAATAAAAATACTAGCGTTAATGTTGTGTACAATAAATTGCATGACAAACTTTCATGTTGGTTTAGCTGAAAAATCCTAATAATATTATAAACGCGAAAGTTTGTGAAGATGGATGGATAGATGTTTGTTACTCTTTCACGCAAAAACTACTGAACGGATTTTGATGAAACTATACAATAATATAATGATAAATAATAAATGATTTTATTTCTGTAAGTAGGTTTGCACAAACACTTTTACACGTCAATCATATATTTTTTAAACTAGATGAGGTCGGCGTTTATTATACATCAGAATAACACAGAGGATACTTTTTATACCGATATTACGTCTACCCACCTTGGGGGAACAGAGGTATGATTATAATAATATTGTACATACATAAATGTAGTTAATAAATGATTTATTTTGTAAATTATTATTAATTCTAGACTAGACACCAAAAAACACTACAAAACTATAATAATATAGATGAAACTGTCAATTTGATGACATTTCATTGTGTGACAAAATTGCCCTGTGGTGAATGAAAATAACAACGCACACAACGTGCAGTGGTTTCTAAAAATATTTTAATAGGTAAATTCCTGAGAGTTACCCGTGCTTAAAATAATGTTCTACCTGAGTGTGAAACATGGAACGACGTTCTGGAAAAATATGTGTTAAGCAAAGAGGATTGAAGTTATTCATATGGAGCCTGGCGTACCTACCTACTGCCGCGCCATTTTGTTTTTTTTCAAAATGGCGGTCGCGCTTGATACCTATATAAATCGATAGCTGACATCAATGTAAACGGAAAATCTAAATTGGACCAAACCCCGTAAAGTGTCACGTGTCTGTTTCCGTTCAAAGTTGATCACGTGATATCCATATTTTTTGAATTTGCTTACATTATTATGTTTTCTGTGCATTGATGTGAGCTACTGATTTATATAAGATCCATGCGTGGCCACCATTTAAAAATAAAACAAAATGGCGAACAGGTAGGTCAGCCACGGAACTTCAAAGCCCTTTACAGCTTGTGTCAATTTCCCGTTTTATCTATAGTCATTTCATTACATACAAGTGTTATAAAATGGCAGAAGCGATTTGACTATACGGTCTTAATAATACATACATATTAAGTAGTTAGTGAATTTGCGTCAAAACCATGTGTCAAAACCATGTGTCAAAACTATGTGTCAAAACTATGTGTCAAAAACATGTGTCAAAAACAACTGTCAAAACCATGTGTCAAAACCTGTGACAATATATCTTCTACGTCTATCTTTACATCGACATGTACGGGCTCATAGCAAATGGACGATGATGGTTGCACAACTAAGCTCTAAAAATGTCTGTCAACTATTGAACTAGAATCCCCGCGGCGCCTATTATTGGCAATAGTACATAACGCTCGTACTATCACATAAATTGGCAGGAGTTCCACAGTTTTCACATACTCCAGATGAATCATATGAATTAATGGGGATCAAATGAAAGAAGAACGAATGTTTTTTATTTCTTCTTTTGTCATCCTGCCAGACTGCCAGCCTGTCGATGTCCGCTATTAGGTTATTCTAACTTTCTTACTAATATTATAAATGCGAAAGTAAGTTTGTTCGTTTTTTATGCTTTCATGCTAAAACGGCTGAAGGAATTTGGATGATATTTAGTATATAGAAAGACCATGATCTAGAGAAGGACATAGGGTTCTTTTCATCCTGGATCGCAGACGAAATCGCGGGCAAGAGCTAGTAAATTATATTTGTTTCTGTACCTATTGCATGCATTTAATATATATAAAACGCTGGACACGACAATACGCAGAACGCAGCAGCCCTCCAGTACGGACAGGCAGACCGCGCGCGTTCCCGAAGCCGCGCCCGCCCCGTGCCCGCACCCTAGTCTGGCCAAACACTTAGTGAAAACGGACATGTTTGTCCGACTCCTAAAACACCGTGGCAAATAACAGTAAACAAAATTGGCACTTACGTCTAAATTCGTAAGATTCCACGAATGAATCATCGAGGAATTTGAACGGCCTAACATGTGCTAAAAACGAATAAATTACTACAACTTTTAACAGTTTGTTGAAACCCAAATTGAAAATGTCACCTTTGTCTTTTAGTTCTGATTTATAAATACTTACTACAAAATTGTTGCTTCGTAAGATTGCTCTCTTGTTCTTTCAATTAGACGAAATAATATGAAATACTGTTATTATGTGTACTTCGTTATATTTTACGATCATACTAGCAACTAGGGATGTTACGGAGCTTCGGTTCCGATTCCGAAAAGTCGGAACTTCCGATTAATTTTACACCTCCGATTCCGATTTCGGTTCCGATAATTTTGAATCGGAGTTAGACCGAAGTTCGAAACGCAGCGATACACGTGACTAGAGCGCCTACAAAAAAATTTTAACTTGTCACCAGGGTAATGTTTGTTTATTTTATACACGCTCGCGCTCACAAAGTCTCAGTTTATTGTTTTGTTTGTGGATGTTAGAAGAAATAGAAGAAAGATGTTTTAAGGGGAGGCCCCTTAACACATCTTTCTTCTACTCCGCCCCGGTTCCGGTTCCGATTCCGGTTCCGATTCCAGTTCCGATTCCGGTTCCGATTCCGATCAATCAAATTTAAAACCTCCGATTCCGGTTCCGGTTCCAGTAAAACGACATCCGTAACATCTCTACTAGCAACGTACTCAACATAATCTCACACATACTTAGCTCAGGTAGCACGAGCACGTTTTTCCTGCGGTGGTTTTTTTTCGCGCAATGTATTTGCCACGCACTGCTTAGCGCCGAGAGCTGAAATTCCAACAGTGTGTTTTTTTGACGCACTGAGAGATGCGCTCTGTTGAATTCTCAACGCTCGGCGCAACATCTAGAGTCGAAAATCCAGTGCGCCATAAAATCCGTGCGATATTTTTACGTGGGCTGACTAAGCTTAATATTATTTATTATGTTTTCCAAAGTTAATAATGACAAAAAAAATCACAACAGCTAAGATGAATATTTATATTTTTTTATCACACTAATATTATAAAGGCGAAAGTTTGTGTGTGTTTGTATGTTTGTTTGTGTAAATTGTAATAGTCTAGGTAATAACCAAGATTTTCAACATACAATTTTTCAGCCAATAGAAGTTTGAATGTCCAATAAAAATACAGAAAATAAATGACGTGGTCAACTGGACCCGCGGGTCCAGAAGAGACCGGGTCGAGCTGACCGCCGAAGACTCTAGCCACGGCTGTGCTCTAGCCAACCAACAACTGTGTCCACATGACATAACATCACGCCAGTATTGGCCCGAAGGGTTGGGCAGACGTGTACTTATCTAAATCTAATAATTTTAAGAAAATAGCTACTTATTATCAATAATATAATTATATACAACTAGCAGCGCCCCGCGGTTTTAGCCGCATAATTTCAGATCTCGTGGGAATATCGAGATAAAAGTATCCTATGTGTTAATCCTGGTTATTAACTATCTGTGTGCCAAATTTCATCTAAATCCGTTCAGTAGTTTTTGCGTGGAAGAATAACAAACATCCTTCCATCCATCCTCACAAACTTTCGCGTTTATATTGTTAGTAGGATATTATCTTATTGTTAGGTACCTTTTATTGCGAGTGTAATTATAGTACCCGGCGATAAATATTGCACATCGACCTTTGGAAAGAGACAATCGGCTAATTTCGGCTTCGTAGAGCGTTATCTCTGTCGCACGAAATACAAACAGTCCGGTATCTACTAGGAGCTGTTAAAACAATTATGATTTGCTTCTTTTGATAGGTAATTATTTTTATTCTTTGTATGAAATCGATAGGATCGAATAGGTCGATGTGCAATATTTATCGCCGGGTACTGTATTTAGTTTTCATGTACAGTTTTATTTTAATTTTAGTTTATACTATTTAGATCTATGTATCAAACAATAATGTTTGCTGTGCCCTGACAGGGTCTACAACGGCTCTTTGCTCTAAGCCTTTTGTTAACATCTTGTTTTACCTTGTGGAACGTAAATAAATGAATATGAATAATGATTATACCTCAAATGAATATGAATACATTCCGCCAATTATGTTTAAGTCCCCTTAAGAGGGGGCGAGCTTACTGCCATCTACCGGGCACAAATATAAGCTCCGGGTTGCTACTGAGAAATTCCTGACGAAAAAGCCATATATGTAATATTGTTGCGCGCCACAGTTGATGCCTGGTACATGGTGACATTAGTTACCACTAGCGCCATCTAGTATCGGGTAGCAGGACTAGTAGGGTCAAGGTCCTAGAAATTCCGAGAACTATCGACATCGAGTCAGTCGGGACCGGTATGTACTCGAACGTTCTAGATGTTTATATAGTAGCTCTGCGGCACTATGTATAAGGCCGGTGTGAGCCGCGAGACATATAGTTTCGAATAAGCGATAAAAACGAGTACATCGAAGCGATATTCAAGTGCGACTAAGAGTGATCAGTAGTGAAATTGTGTTGCATAATTAGTGTGTTTGAGTTGTTTAGTGTTGTGATTAAAGTGTAAATTTTTGGTTATTAAATCGGCAGTTTTTATTGTCACGAACCCCCAGCTCGTAACAATATAATATTTTGCCCGAACTATGAGCCGAACCCAGGACCCATGCTCAGCTGTAGCGCTTGCGACCACTGGACCAACGACGCAGTCACAGGCAGTGATCACACTGATGCTTTAGTAAAATCTAAAGACGGATAAAGACACTGCGAGGCATGCGCAGCGTACGGCGCTCATCGCATGATTCGCAATGTGTGAACGTTCATATACGTGGTAAGGCATGTGCTTCCAAATCCCTCACCACGAATATGAACGTCCACACATTGCGAATCATGCGATGAGCGCCGCCGTGCGCTGCGCATGCCTCGCAATATCTGTATTCGCCTTAAGGGGCTTACAGGACCTAAACATAAAAAAACGCAAGTTTTAGAAACAATAAAAGTATATGATCGACTACAGTAAACAAAATCAGAAAAAATATGTGATATTCTTCAGGATATATGCTAGGTAGATAGTGTGTTGAAAACATAATACAACTAATTTGGTACGATGGAAAAAAATCATGAAGATACCTCTAAAAAATTTCTTTTTACAATAAAATCCATATATACATACAATCATTCTGTTTTTTTTGTCTGATTATACCTACTACAAGCAACATACTAAAATACTAGTTTTTTAGTTTTTTAGTCCAAACAATAGATTTTTTGTAATTAAATTATTTCTTCATATTTTGCAATAAATTACCAGCGTTGTGTCCTCGCGCTTCTCTTTCTTTTCTATGCAGTCCGACAGTGACCACGCTTAGGTCATGTAAGCCCCTTAAGGTGTAACAATTTCTTATAGGCACATTTATAGGTCAGACGGGTAATTGGGTAACAGATTAATAGTAGCAATGACATTCATTGTGACAGTTCGACAACATTCATTGCGATATTTACGTTGTTGTGCCGACAAATTTTTCGAACATATGAAGCAAAGCAATGAATTAGCAAATATCTTTCAAATGATTTAGATTGTGATTGTTCGTGTGTTACGTAATCAGGGTGCAGGACCGCCTACCCCATAACTATAATAATTTTCTTCTTCTTATAAATAAAAACCAATTGCGGGTTAGTCTTGCAAAAACTCAAAAATGGCTCGACCGATTGTGATGAAACTTGTAATTTGTTGTGAGCGCGCCGGAGAGGTTCTTAATAAAACAAAAAAGGCATTGCACCGCATGCCTGACAATAGCTAGTTTATTATAAAATTAATGATTAAGTAGGAAAGTAAGAAACGAGTTTTATTAAGATAAGCGCGATTATAAGAGCTTAAAAATAACATTAAAACAAAAATTAGAAAAAAAAAGGAAAAACAGTAGCACTCCGGGAGTGCCGACAGATGTGAAAATAAAACACAAAAAGATTACTACTGAAACCGAATACATCCCGAGGACAGTCGAACACATCCGAAGCGGTTACTTTTTAATCGTCTTATAAACAAAACACGCGCGGTGTCGCTTACGGTAACAGTGGCGCGAGTTCAATGGTTTTTCCCATCTCAATGAATGCCCAACTCGCCTAAAGAAGTTTTCACTTCAAAAATATCGTGCACATAATTAAGAGTATTCCATTATATTAGCATTAAATATGTAAGTTCTGAGAACCAGTCTTAACGATTATTCTATCTGTCTATTTAGTAGCTTTTGAAAAGTTAAAGCAACGGCAGATACCTAATAACTAACTCACTAACTAAGTAACTAGGCTCATTTATTCCAAACTTCCAAAACTAACTCTCATTTAATGTTCAGCCAAAGTCAAAGTCAAATTAATTATTTATTTCAAGTAGGGAAAAAGCACTTTTGAACGTCGAAATTTATAAGAAAACTAGAACTAGCTTTTGCCCGCGGCTCCGCGTAGATGTCAGAAAATATCCCACGGGAACATACTAGCGGAATTGAAGCAGTGACGGATTAAGACTACTTGATGCCCTAAGCAATCCATGCCTGTGGGCCCCCCTATCCGTATGTCAACTAGAATCGGTCTTTAAACCTTTACCGCCTAAAAACATTAGTTTTTTTGTAAAATAGGCCTCTGCATTTTGAAAAATTTAATCCACAATGTCTTCAAGGTATTGAAGAGTCTGTTTTGCCAGTTCATCTCCTGTGTGATGCGTTTCCAACCCAATAAATGTAAGAAATCGCTTTACTGGCTGCCCATCTTTTAAATAGCGAATAACTACGCTGAGCTGGTCCATGTGCATCAAATCCGGCGTAGAATCTACTGAAAGACTATCATATCTAGAATCTTTTATCTGCGATATAATTTTACCATGCACTTCTTGGGCCATTATCATAATCAACTCTTCGTAAATCCCATGCCCACTCGCTGCACAAGAGGGCAGCGAGTGGGCAAGCGGGAGTGGGGTTATGACTCTAGGTCGGACTCTATGTCAACTTAAAACGCGCAAATTTTCAAATTAGTCCTAGAAACTTTTTTGGTGTGGTTTTTGGTGACGTGAGAGTGAGACGTGATGCCCTAAGGACGAGTTTTTTTGTGCTTCTTCTGGTGCCCCCTCAGACGTGATGCCCTAGGCAATTGCTTAATTTGATTAAGGGTTAATCCATCACTGAATTGAAGTACCTACCTTATGTAGTCTGTGAGCCAAATTTCATCCAAATCCGTTCAGCCGTTTTTGTGCCAATCTGGAACATACATCCAGACAAAGAGACATAAATTCTTTGTTAGGCACTATATGATCGCGCGACGACTCCCGGCCACCGTAGGCGCGGGCCTGCGGACGGAGAGTAATGGGTAGCTCACCGTCCGATCAGGACCAGGCCCGTGCCGGACAGCGCGTACGTGTTCCACGCGCGCCTCAAAGAGATGTCAGCATCAGTTGAAGGGGTCCGTTCGGGCCGAAGCCTGCCGGGTCAGCGGGATTGTCCGAAAGGATTACCGCTGGCCCGGAACATAAAGGGCTAAGGAAGGAACACGGGTGGGTTTTAGTCAGTAAGAGTCTGACACTCCCTTTCGCTCCACCCAGAGTGGGAGGGATTATATGTACCTATATATACAACATAATCAGCATATAATGTTCCCACTGCTGGGACGCAGGCCTCCTCTTTGAGGGAGTGGACCATAATCCACCACGCGGGCCCAGTGCGGGTTGGTGGGTATGATATATATTTTATTATTTATTATACAAGGTTGTTACGTATGTAGAAAAAAAGGCAAGACACTCTATAGTTAGGTATTGTTTTAAAATGTTTCCAATAGTCAATGACAAGTAAAAGTAGGTACCTAATCTTATAAAAATTTGCATACCCCTCAGAAAGCAGACCTAAATGGATGGTGTGTTCATCAAAAAGTTGGATTGCCTATTTTGCGCAGAAATGAGCGAGGAGAAGTTTTAAGTACACCTAATCGTATCGCATTCGTCAAGAAATATAATCACCGTTTACTTTGAGTTTGTTTCGAGGACAGACCACTGTAGAGGCAATCTTCTGTGGTTTACGTTAGAATTCATAATTTATTTGGCGGGGTTTTTATGCTTACTTTAAATCTTAATGAATTCTAAAGAAATGTCATCGAAGTTATTTAACAGTTTCATTTATCAGCTGTTAGATAGTTTTTTTTTTTTTGTTAAGATTATTTTGTTGAGTAATGTATTAGGCCTATTTTATGGCCAAAATATTACATACAAATGGTGATAATTATACATATATGGTTAATTGACCATATAAAAAATAAAATAATTTGATGTTTTTTTGTTGCGATCGATGACAACAAAAACAAAAAACATGACAACAAAAAACAAAAAACAACAACAACAACAAATCACAACAACAAAAACAAACAACAACAAACAAGAACAAAAAATCATTAAATTAATCAAATTTTTTTTTATTATCATCTTTGATAGCGATTCCCACCGCGTCTGCTGAGTTAAAAAATGCTTTGAGTTTGAGTTTGACTCTAGACAGCTGTACCCTAATTCGTAACAAACTTTCAATAACAATCCAAGGGTTTTGAAGGAACTTTCTAATCCAATACTCCATAGTTTAGAAAAATTCGTCTACTCAACGACGTATCCAACGCAATGAACGTGGCTGAACTGTCATAATGGAAAGCAATGCATCGAATCGATTGCAATTGTATGTGTTACGCAATTACCCCGCTGGAGTAAGTCAACAACAAAACATGCCAATCACGGTGGTCGCACAAACGTTAGTAACACTGCAGTTAATAGCATTGCAACAGTTCATTGCACATGGACCAGTCTTTGATCTTGCAGTTATGACAAGCGTCATGCACTCTATTTGTTGAATGCTGATTGTGTTACTGACTGCTGTTTCTCTTACTTAAGGATGATTTACACCAAACGGCTCGCATCGCATCGGATCGGAAAGGATACGAACGGATGCGGCGACAGCCGATCGCGTCCGGCAACATGTCGACAAATACGATCGGCCTCGTACCGTCAATTGCGAACGTATCCGTTTCTGCCCCGAGACAAATAGTTTCATTCCTACCGTGTTGACGTGTTCTAATTTTTGTAAATGATTGAAGTTGACGTAGTATTGTTGGCATTAAAAGAAGAAGAAAATAATCATAAAACATAGAAGAGGAAAAGAAAAATTTGGACGATAGCCGAAAGGTTTCGATCGGATACGACGACAGGCGAACGGAGCCGTAGGCGCGTCGCAGCATACATTCTGCTACCATCGCGTGGCTTGGAAGACGCCCGCGCTCCAGCTGCTGTGTGCGGCTTTTAATATACATATTAACTACTGTGTAAACGATCATTTAATATCGTTTAAAGTTTGTGAAATCCGCTCCGATCCGATGCGATGCGAGTCGCTTGGTGGAAATCATCCTTTACTACAAGCAGGAAATAGATCTAAAATGAGCTAACCCAGTATAGGAGGCCGTTTATTTGCTAAGTATGTCTATCAATTAGAGGGGCTTATAGCTAAGTTATAAAGGATGTAGGGACAAGGAAGGAAGCAGTGTGTGTCGCTGCTGAGTCGTGTTAGGTCCAGTAGCAACAGTAGGTATAATAAGCGTGTTCGCGGACAGGTGGGACTCTCCACTGCCACTGGATTTTGCATACTGAGTTGCACTGTGAGCAATGGAAAGTTCCTCCCGGTCGTATTTAATTGTTTTTGTTTTGTGTTTTTAACTGCTTTTATTTTGTGTGTTTTGTTTTTGTTTTATTTTGATCTTAAATGTGTGTTAAAATATGGATTTTATTTTTTCTGAAATAAATGTTTATTATTATTATAATAACAGTCGCACTGTTCGATCGATCAGGTCAAGCTCCGCTTGCTGAGTTCTATTCGTGTATGGGTGACCATCTTTACATATCTACACTGAGTTGAAAAAAAAGAATGATTCATTTTACTAAATTCCGCGTAAATTTTATTAAATCCGCGGGTTATATAGGTCCTAACGAAATTGTTGATTTTACCAAATAGAACTGGTTGATTATGAAAATCAGCAAAGTGGTTTTTGTTAAATTCACTCTTGTTATAGTAAAATTAACTATGAAAAGGGTTGACTATTGCAGTTCATTACTCAACCTACGCTACTTTAGTACATTCAACAATTCTTTTTTTTTCAGTGTAGACCCCTCTGTGGCTCGGAAAGCACCTTTTAACCGCTTAAGCCGGATTAATCCAACAAATATTTTCGTGTCCATTTCGCCAGGGTCGTATATTTACGAGCACATGCCACAGCTCGTACGATCTGCTTTTTATTTAACTAGGCTGTATTCTATCAGGTATTTATTTTTCGATTTACTGTGCCGGGCGCTGGGGGCACGACAACTGATATGAAGTCGGGCGGTTAAAAGGTTAAGCCGTTGGTCCCCGCCTGTCATTTCTGAATCTTTGACAGTCGTTACGGTTGGTCAGAAGCCCGAAAGTCTGACAACCATTGTTACCAAGGGGTATTATATTACCCAGTAACTGGGTTGTGGAGGTCAGATAGGCAGTCGCTCTATGTAAAATACTGGTATTCAGCTGGATCCGGTTAGACTGGAAGCCGACCCCAACATAGTTGGGAAAAGGCTAGGCAGATGGTGATGATGTCAATCAATTGATAACGTTTAATCTCACAGGTCTGTTAGAAGAAATTTCCTTACACATAAGCGGTACTTTTATGTTTTAGTTTTCTATTTTTCTTCCTGTCCTATTTATCATAATGCTGTATATCGGATCATCATCATCATCATTTCAACCGAAAGAAGTCCACTGCTGGACATAGGCCTCCTCCAAGGGCCGCCACTTCGGTCGGCCTCTCGAAGCCTACGGATTCCTGCGGCCTTCATAACGTCATGGGTCCACATTGTGGGAGGCCTTTCAATACATGTTGAATATACAAATCAAAAGTAGTTAATCAAACGTTCAGTACTATGGCACATTGAGTTTTGAAAAGAAAAGAGATTAATAAAGTTTCTACAAAGCTGAACTATTATCTGAACTAATCAAATACAAAATACAAATCGCAATGAGCTGAGCTAATCAAATACAAAATACAAATCGTTTATTGTCACAATTAGCTTAAAAATACATTAAGTCGTGTTTGGAGCCTCAGTTTAGGCAAACAATGCCTGTATTAGGAGACTCCGACACTCCGCTCTTCCATATCATTGATGTGATGTGACCCTTATGATTATTTGGTTTAATTTTTGTTATTGATGAATTACTTAAATATAAAAAAAAAAACATTGAAAACTAAATTGAAGTTTTTAGTTTATATATTCTAATCAATTTATATCCTGATTATATCCTGCAGTGCGATTCTGTAACCACCGCACCGTGAAAACTTAGGTGAAATGAGCGTGGAGTGAGCTGTCAAGTAATAGCTGTAGTGTCAGTTCCTAGCAAAAACAAACTCACTTCACCTAAATTTTCACGGTGAGATTTTTACAGAATCGACCGGCTGATCAATTCCCAAACACAGGTTCTATCAAGTCCAATCCATTAGTACAGACGCCAGCACATCAAGCTACCCGAAACTGTCAATTTTTCCCAATCAACTTTGAACCTTATGCTTCAGCGATAAAGTTGAAAATCTTAAATAAATTTGACAGGTTGTAGTAGCTTGATGTGCTGGCGTCTGTACATTCCTATGTTTTCTAACGTTCGAAGAAATAAAACTCCACCTTCAATACATAAACCAATCTTACAACAACTCCAGCAGTTCAAAAAAAACATTAGCAAAGAAAACTAATACAGGTTCCAGGAGTTAAAAATAACTTTGGCGCCATCTCGTAGATTCGTAAGAGTAAATATATGTCAATCATGCCAAATGGCGGTCGAAAATACCGAAATAGTGTGTAGAAATTCGCTTACAGAGTTTTGGAAGGAATTAGGCCAAATGATTTACTTTTCTTTATGTTTGTGGTACAAAAAATGGGCAAAAGGCCAAGAACAATTGGTCAAGCTCCTTATGAAGGTAATGCTATGCTACTCCATATATCTATATCTATATATCTACATATTTTTGCAGAATACTCTTTATACTGTACACTATCTACAGATGCCAGCACATCAAGCGACTACAATCTGTCAAATTTCTTTAACAGATTTTCAACTTTATCTCCAAAGCATAAGGTTCAAAGTTGATTGGGAAAATTTAACAGTTTCGGGTAGCTTGATGTGCTGGCGTCTATACATAATATTTTACATAGGTGCAAAAAAGTCCATTGGGAGGACATTCCAGTTTTTAGGCATAAATATTTTGCATAATTACATCACGATTCCAATCTAAATTCGAACACATCATTATCTTCAAAACCATTCATGTCGTAAGTCCGCAAGCATCTCAAAATACTGGCACACAAACATTTCCACAACAAAGTTTAGTTTCACGTGTCACTTCTAATAGTTCCAAATGTTTATTTATATCATAGAATTTAGATAGTTAGCGACGGAAGTGACGGAATTAGACGTGGAATTGGTGCGCAGCTGACGTGGCTTATAATAGCTGTATAGGGGTAGGCCGTGACGTCACGGAATTTAAAATGGCGGCTGTTTTTATGTAAGTATAGAGCTTGTTGTGTGATGCGGTTACTGCACGTTGACTCCTGTTGGAAATGTTATTTATAGTAGGAAAATACCATAGAATGTGCCGTTTCACAATACAAAAACAATAGTTGCATGCTTTAATTGCTATTTAACAGCAGGCTGGTCCGCCCTGGCTGGAGAACATAATATATTGAGGCAGCCACAGGCAAGTCCTGTTAAGCAAACGACAACCTCCTAAATTGAACTGCGAGAAGCCATTAAAAAAACCGGAAAAAAAACTCCGGAAATGCTGACAGAAGTGAAAACAAAACACAAACAGAATACTTTGCCATCACTCACTGACATATCGGATATTTACGTGAAAACCGAGTACATCCCGAGGACAGCCGAACACATCCGAGGCAGGTATTTTTTTAATCGTCTTATAAACATAACACGCGCGGTGTCGCTTACGGTAACAGTTCAATGGTTTTTTCCTGACTACGACTTCTTGACTATGTCAATGTTAAATTTATTTGTGATGGCAGAACATTATTATGTTATGTATCCAAGATCGGCGGTGATATTATGTAAAAATCTCACCGTGAAAACTTAGGTGAAGTGAACGCACATTGGAAATAAAAATAAATAATAAAAGACATAAAATATACACACACAACGTAGTCAAAAGTCTCGTACATCATCATCATTCTTTGGTATGTCCTGGGTCAGGACATAGGGTTTTTTATACCGATACTAAGTTTCTGTTGGATAATGTACCCCACGCGGGCGAAGCACCGGGCAAAACCTTTTATAAAATATCTACATAATATGTATATGCAATTCGTAATAAAACAACGTTAAAATCAGACCTTTCATTCACAAATCACGACATGCCAGTTAAGTCTAGGATAAATACATTGCCTTCGCTTCCCAAACGTTAGAACTACAAGCACCCTTGAACATAATACCTTTGTTATAAGGAACTCGATAAAATCTTAAATGGAAAAAACTGGGATTACAAAATTTTGTTCGGTGTTCTATTTTGGACTTTGGTGAGTGGTGGTTAAGGTTTAAATTCGTGTGGGTACGAGTAACGTCCCGTCAACTCCAGACGTAACCTAGCAAACTTGAGTCAACGAAAAAATATTGTTTTAAGAAGTTTTATTCCGAACAAGTATTTTTTTTAGGATTTTTAAAATACGTTATCTAATTGTTAAGTTTAACATGCAAAGCAGTATTCAGTTACAGGCTTCAAAGCCCCTAAAACTCTGCATTTTAAGGCTATTTCTCAAACACAGAAAGTAAAGGCACTCACCAATGCGCTTGCTCTGTAGATGTTGAAGATTTCAGAAATATCAGATAATCTAATACGGGTTTCTTCAGGACGTATTCCTTTAACTTAAACCAGAGTTGAGAAAATAAACGCTCCTTGTAAAATACGGGCATTCAGCTGCATCCAATTCAACTGAAAGCCGACATCAACATAGTTGGGAAAGGCTAGGCTAGATGATGGTGGTCTTGTACAGACGCCAGCACATCAAGCTACTACAATCTGTCAAATTTCTTTAATAGATTTTCAACTTTATCGCTCAAGCATAAAGTTCAAAATTGATTGGGAAAATTTTACAGTTTCGGGTAGGTTGATGTGCTGGCGTCTGTACATACGGCTACACATCAAGCTTTACATAACCACTATAAGCTGACTTCTGATTGTACGATAAACCTATACAATACGAGGTCAGCTAAAACTGGGTTTGTATAGCTTGATATGCAGCCCTGTGTATTGTACAGATGGCGCACATCAAGCTACTCGAAACTGTAAAATTTTCCCAATCAACTTTGAACGTTATGCTTTAGCGATAAAGATGATAATCTATTAAATAAATTTGACAGATTGTAGTAACTTGATGTGCTGATCTCGCATGTTTTTTGAAGTGGAAACTTCTTTAGGCGCGTTGGGCATTTTTTGAGATGGGAAAAAACCATTGAACTCGCGCCACTGGTAACGTAAGCGACACCGCACGTGTTTTGTTTATAAGACGATTAAAAAAATACCCGCTTCGAATGTGTTTGGCTGTCCTCGGGATGTACTCTGTTTTGAATGTATATTCGATATGTCAGTGAGCGATGGCAAAGTATTCTGTTTGTGTTTTGTTTTCACTTCTGTCGCCACTTCCAGAGTGCCACTGTTCTTTCTATACATATAATCTCTGATAGGTACTTGTACTACTCCCTTTTTTCCACAGTGTCTCAGTAAAATTTTCACGTAATTTTCCTGGAAACAAAAGGCCGTTATGAACAAAGAAACCCAATGAACAATGCGCAGGAGACGTGTTGACTGCAAGGGTACGATACTATTGTTTTAATCTTGTTCTTTAATGTCCAAAAAAACTGTAATTATCTGCCTCTGTATGTGTCCCATAAAATTTAGGAAGACGGTCGTCTTTTAGGAAAAATCGGGACGGGGATAATCTTTGGGCACTTTGGATGCATGGTCGCAATTGGGCACTAGCACGCATCTTTGGACACAACACCTTTCAACTGACATAAGCAGTCAGCATGTCAGGATTGACATAAGATTTTCGATAGCTTATGTCAGGTCCATTCGTTTTTGACGTTTCCATTGTTCATATCACTGATAAGTAATTGATAACCGTTGTCCTTGTACTTATTTTATATTCATGTAATTTATTTATATTCATGTAAATTCTAACTCTATCACACTAATATTATAAAGGCGAAAGTTTGTGAGTGTGTGTGTGTGTTTATATGTTTGTTACTTCTTCACGCTGACGCCAGCACATCAACCTACCCGAAACTGTCAAATTATCCCAATCAACTTTGAACCTTATGCTTTAGCGATAAAGTTGAAAATCTATCAAAGATATTTGACAGATTGTAGTAGCTTGATGAGCTGGCGTCTGTACTTTCTATGTATGTATTGTACATAAAAAACTCTTAACTCTTAGATCCTTAGGAGACAGTAGTAGTTTAGTATTATTATGTTCATTAAAAACCTAGGTCATACAATAAATAGGTATCTACCAAAATATATAGGTACCTAATAATATGTAAGCATCTCACACATTGTTCCATATACATATAAAATATGATTCTTCCTCAGTACATTAACTTAATTCACAATTTATTACAACCCTGTGGTTTTCCCTGATCTGTGACATTTGCTTTCATATTCGTTGCTCTCAAATTAATAAAAAATTACTATAATTTAATAAAGTTAGGTACTTACGGCAGTTTGCTACAGTATCGAACGATTAGAGTGTTGCATGGATCTTTTAATTGGCGTTTGAATGAAATTAACAGGGTTGTTGGTAAACATTTGTCACATTAAGGGCGGATTGTTTCACGTCCACCTAGATTCTGACGTTTCATAAGTGCCCATGTAGGTTTAAGTGAAATAAAATATTTTGATTTATATCTATACTAGCAGCGCCCCACGGTTTCACATGCATAAATGTCGATCCCGTGGGAATATCGGGATAAAAAGTATACTATGTGCCCTATGTCCTTTCCGCGGACTCAAACTATCTCTATACCAAGTTTCATCTAAATCAGTTCAGCGGTTTAAGCGTGAAGAGGAGACAGACAAACTTTCGCATTTATAATATTAGTATGGATTAGTATGGATGGATCTGTGTGCCAAATTTCGTTCAAATTGGTCCAGCCGTTGTGCGTGAAGTAGTAACAAACAAACAAACACACTTATTCAACTTTCGCCTTTATAATATTAGCGTGATTCGGCTTCAAAAGCTATGAATAAGGTCAAAACACCATGATCTATCATCTATGACTAACATTGACATTATGTACAGATGCCAGCACATCAAGCTATCCGAAACTGTCAAATTTTCTCAATCAACTTTGAACCTTATGCTTCTTTTTTATTACATAGTATAAAACAAAGTCGCTCCCGCTCCCTGTTAACTTAGATCTTTTAAATTACACAACGGATTTTAATGAAGTTTTCAGCAATAGATAGTGATTCAAGAGGAAGGTGTAATTCATGCATATTATAGTAGAGAAAAGCCGAGAAATTAAAAGATTTGTAATGTGATGTCCTAACAAAAATATTTTTGTGCGCTTACATTGCAAACGCTGGATAAACCTTACGAGATAGATCAAATTAATGTAGGTACTACGCTACTACGGAATTGTACTGTATATATCTTAAGAATATCGATAAAAAAAATCTGCGATTGTATATATAAGGATAACCCACAGTAACCATTTTTATCTTTTACATATTACGAAAAAATTATGGGTTATTTACGAAGCTATTTTAAACAATACAGTATTATTCCTTATCCAATTAAATACATTAATTAATATGTGTGTGCATTTCATGGAGTTAAAAATTTCCCTTTACAGCAATGAATATCTTAGAAGATATCAGAGATTTATGTCTCCTACAAACAGGCGCGACACGCGATATATTGGCGCGCGACACAAAGGCACCGCTCGTTGCGCGACTTGCGGTGCCTTTGTGCCGCCTGTCGTGTCGCGCCTGTTTGAAGGAGCCTTTAAAAAGCGGGGCAGAGCGGTTGGCGGAGGCGATACGAAGTTCGCCGAGTCAGCTAGTTAGCGATAAAGTTGAAAATCTGACAGAGTGTAGTAGCTTGATGTGCTGGCGTCTGTAGTAACTAATGCCGTGAAGATTTATCATCGGAGACGGCTCTTGGCTAATTGCCTACAAGCGGTACTAATTAACCTATTTCGTCAGTAAATAAACGTTTTACAAATAAACATTTTGATTTAGTTAAAATAAACTTTTCCTGTTTTATATTCAACATTGGTAGTAGTAGTAGCTGAGATAATGTCATTATTATCGCCCCTTGAAAAGGTAATTATTACAACACTAGCAGCGCCCCGCGGTTTTATCCGCATAACTATCGATCCCGTGAGAATATCGGGATAAAAAATATACTATGTATTAATCCTGATTATACAGTATGTTAACTAACAGAGGGCGTTCCCGTTAACCCGCAATAGTATAGCATCCATACATGCTAAAAAAAATATTACCATTCGAAAATAAAATGTTTTTATTTTTTTTTATATTAAAATATTCACTAAAAATCGTAAATTGATACGTTAAAGAAACACTCTGTACACGCGTACTTGAAGGACAGCAATGTCGGAATTTATTTATGAATGACGGGCGCGGGTGCGGGCGGGGCGGGGCGGCCGTCTCACTCGGCTTCGTGAACTCTCGGAAATGCTCGGCCAGCATCGTGCGCATTGCGTTTGGGCATTACTACTACGAATACTATTCCGCGCTACTATTTTGATTTTAAACAGGAGGTTTCGAATTTATTGACAATTAATTATTTTTTTTAATTCGGATTATTTTATGCTTATTTTTCTATGCTGATATTTTAATTTTAATCTATTAATGATATAGATTAACGAGTTTAAGGGAACGCCCTCTGTTATTTAACATACTGTATACTATCTGTGTGCAAAATTTCATCCAATTCCATTCAGTAGTTTTTGCGTGAAGAAGTAACAAACACAAACACAAAAACTTTACCATATTAGTGTATTGTTTATTCCTCGGAGGGATCGTCAGATATATACAATCCTTTCACGGTTATTTTCATAGATTCGGAATATAGTATTACTAAATCTATGGTTATTTTATCTTTTATTTTGCATCACTGTTAAAAGCACAGTGATATTAAGTATTCTCATTAAAATAAAGTTACTTTTGGATTGCTGCTAATGACAAGTCTATCAACACCACAGATAAGGTTTGCCTCTCCATCAATCTGTCTAGCCTCTTCCCGACTTTCTTGGGGTCAGCTTCCAGCCTAACCGCAGCTATTAACAACAAAAGTATTTTACATGAAGCGACTGCCTATCTGACCTTCACAACCCAGTCACTATATATAGGTAGCACGATACCTACCCATTGATAAGACTAGTTGTCAGACTTTCAGGCTTCTAATTACCCATAAAGTTTGTCAAAGATCTACGAATGACAGCCGGGACAAACGGCTTTCTGAGGCAAGGATATGTCTTGAAATATAATGGACGATCACTCATCTACAAACTGACGGTGGCAAGTACGGACGCCAGCACATCAACCTACCACAATCTGTCAGATTTCTTTAATAGATTTTCAACTTTATCGCTAAAGCATAAGGTTCAAGGTTGATTGGGAAAATCTGACAGATTGTGGTAGGTTGATGTGCTGGCGTCTGTACAACACCTTCGGTCGACCCATGCTGCTTTTATGATTTAGCCACGAGCCCCTTTTGGGTTGGTGCTGTCACAGATAAAATAACTGTGATAGAGCTGTATACAGGTTAGAAAATAATCGTTAAGCCTCGTCTACACATGAATTCCGCGTCCTTCTCGACCGCTCGACAGGCCAAGCGTTCGAGAATAGAATCGTCATATGATTAATCGCATTCATTTATCTAAACAATTCAGCATTATAGACTTATCCTTTCTTTTATAAGGTATTTCAGGTGATATTAATTTATTGACATAACAAAAGAACCGCTGCGAGAAAACGCACCCGTGGTAATACCACATACCTGGGCCAATAAGTAGATTCGTCACAGAGTATTGTGTATTACTATAACAACAAATATTAAAAAAAGAAACGTATTAAAGAAATATGTAGTGTTAAATATTGTACGGTGGTACGGAACCCTTCATGTGCAAGTCTGACTCGCAATTAGCCGCTTTGTTTTCTTTAACTAGAACAACACAACATGACTGTGTTTCCGAAATCATTCATTAGCAAAATCAAAAGTCATTTATTCAAATTTGGCTGAGATTCACCACTTT
Organism: Luperina testacea; assembly: GCA_927399505.1. Lineage (NCBI taxonomy): Eukaryota > Metazoa > Arthropoda > Insecta > Lepidoptera > Noctuidae > Luperina > Luperina testacea. Next base: position 1,781,038 of record OV656757.1, read on the forward strand.
TCGAACGTCAAAATTACATAACACAGTTCCCAAAAACGCCCGCTCTGTAGACCACTTCCTAGTGCTTTCGCTGGAAAAAAGCGGCGCAACAGACTCGCCAGCAGCACAGCATAGCATAAACACAGTGAATGTGTGAGGTTTAGAGATCACAAATGTTTATAGGCACTAACGAATTAATAGCTCATTACAAACAAGTGCTTTTATAACCCAATTCCAGCTTATTCTTAGGTCTTACGCATCGGAGGAATGTGTGAATGGTTAGTTGATCATCATCTGCCTAGCCTTTTACCAATTATGTTAGGTTCGGCTTCCAGTCTAACCGGGTGCAGCTGAATACCAGTATTTTACATAGAGATTGACTATCTGACCTCCACAGCTCAGTCACTGGGTAAGACGATACCCACTTAGCACGACTGGTTGTCAGACTTTCGGGTTTCTGACTACCCTTGACGACTGTCAAAGATCTAAGAATGACAGCCGGGACCAACTGGTTAACGTGCTTTCTGAAGAACGAGGTCCTCGGTATGTAATAGCTTGTCACCCATCCACGGATCGACCTTGGCAAGTGTTAGCTTAGCCTTGATGATGGGCCCGTCCGGCTTTTACTATTTATTCACAAGCCCCCCTCGAGAATAGTAATAGTCGATAAGTAATTAAAAATAAATTAGTTATCATCATTTGGCTGATTAAAGGTACTTTAGGTTTATTTGCTATAAGCTAATCAAAGGAACCCGATAGATTTAATCTTATCGTGCCGGACAGAAGCAGGAGAACGGGATAATTTTTAAACAATGGGACTTCTTTCAGGATAAAATGAAACTCGAAATAAAATTGTAGGTATCTTTAATCTACAAAGAGCTTAGGACAAAAACATACACAAGAAATTCAACAGTTGATAAGTTGTTCTCGCAGTGGGGTATGTTTTATTTTTCATCATATTCACCTAGTTTATTAATATTATTAACCTCTAACGACATATCAGTCAGTAGTATTAGACATATAGCTGAGTGGATATTCATCAGATTTAGAATTATAATTTCCTGAAACACTGTCCAAATTATTGTCATGGGGAGTTTTAGCTTGTTGCACGCTCATTAATTCGTACTTGAAGAGTACATCGAAAATGTCTCTTTTTGCCTTTATCTGTAAGACAGGAGGAAGTTTATTTAAAATGTCTTTTACGTGTGTCGAGAAAGATACCACGTCACTATCAGGATTATTGTTTTGCTGGCTTGTGGCTGCCGAATGGCGTTTTTCATCCCTCTCTTTGAAGTAATTAAGTAAGGTTTCGAAGTCAGTTGTCTCTGATGAGACTCGGTGATCGTGTTGAGTTTCTTTAACGAAGTTGACCGTAGTTGAAGGTGTGGTGATATTCTCCGTAGCTTCTGGCGGGGTATTGTTAGACTGAAGAGAATCATAACTGGCGAATTCTGCGTCGACATTGTACGTCATATTATCCTGAGACTCGCCGTCATTGCTTCTAGGCAACTCTTCAACATAACTTGTCTCCATCCTTTCTTGAGCTACCCCGTCCAAGAAAGTTAACAGCTTGTAAAATTGCCATTTGCTCCGAGGATGTTTGTTGTCTGTTCTTGCACTTTTGCACCTTTTAAACCGTGCATAGCCATCTCTGATGTTTCTCCAGTGCCTCTTCAATCTGATGTAATCTGCAATTTTTGTATATTCTATACTCCATTTGAAATAAGATTAGACAATTAAATAAACCTTTTTTACAGTCCATTCAACCGATTTAGACTTCTATACCGTAGCACAGAATAACTAGTATACTTACCGTAGGCATAAGGATGGTATTAAAAGCAAAAAAGTTGTTACAATACCAACTGTTGACTGCAGCTGCCATATGTCATGCCACCAACGCAATAGAATTCAAAATCAGTTGAACGGACTGTAAAAAGGTTTATTTAAATATCTAATATTATTTTAATTGGAGTATTTATATTTATTTATGTAGAATAAAATATTTTATAATATGTACACACAACGCCACCTCAAGTTATACATTTCCAGTTTTAGCTGATCTCGCATTGTATAGGCTTTTCGAACGATGAGAAGTCAGCTTATACTGGAAGTGTATAGCTTATCACCGCGCGTACACCATAAAAATTACGGATATACATTTTACGTAGGGTGACATAATGGGCAGTGTTATCGCTAAAAGCGATCTCATAAAAACAACCTTTGGATGGATTAAGGGCGAATGAGGACAATACTATATTAGTCTGTGGTGTACCATTTACATATACAATACATAGGTACACATCAAGCTACTACAATCTGTCAAATTTCTTTAATAGATTTTCAAATTTATCGTTAAAGCACAAGGTTCAAAGTTGATTGGGAAAATTTGACAGTTTCGGGTGCTGGCGTCTGTACCTACTTACACAATAGCATTAAAATCATAATTATCCTTGCCTAGTGTTGTTTTAAGTACAGTCAGAGAAATTAATTGTTGAGCAAATTAACACACTACGTCTATTTGCCGTCCTATAGCCATTTCATACTACTGTCAGAATGACAGTTATGATTTAACGACTAACTTGCTTCGATCAATCTAACTTGGCAAGTAATTTGCATAATAATCAATTCCGTGACATTACAATGATCCAAAACATTCACCATAATGTTTTGCATCATTGTCGTCAATTTTGCATAATTATTAGACTTTTATTTTACCTAAATAATATTAAATGTTATAATAATTATCTCGGATCGTATTACAAAGGATGGCAAAATGAATAACACGCGTACATTTTACGTTTAGTCTACTCAAACTTAGGTATGTTTCCAATTAATATTATTTCAAGTTAAACAAATATCAACTTTATTTCATTGGTAATTAAGTTGATTTCAGAGTGACTAGCTTTATTGAAAAAGTTATAACAATGTTTGAAGTTGTAGCGTAAACTGAACTTTATGGTGTAGGATTTAAAGTTATTTTTACATAAACTCATATCTGTTTACATTTTTGGAAAATAAATCTCGAATGAAGATTAGTTATTATTGCGCGCACACACGCGCGCGCTGTCAGTGTCACACACATGCTGTCACACACATTCACTCTAAATCAATCAACCGTCGCGCTACGATCGAAATGTTGGAGACGAAATAAATAGATAACATAAAAACTTACCATTTTTATTGAGCTCTTTACCTATATCCTTCCAAATATTGTCCTTTAAATGCAGCTCTTTAAAATCAACATGCTTAGTGTCGTATAAAATTGGAAACTGTGATACTAAATGTATAAATCTTTCGTCCTCTTCTGGCGTAAACACTTCCATTTTGCTTGCGACACGCGTCAGTACTGAGCGGGGCAAGACTGTCGTCGACCGCACTGCGACAGCTGCGTGACTAATGGTGCCGTCTCACTCGCACACACGTCGCAGATTTGAGTAGTGAGCGAGTGAGAAAGCATGGAATGAATAGCGCCGCCATTTTGGATTGGTTTCTCATGGCAGGAACTGTCGCGGGGCGTGTGGTTGCGAGTGCGGTCGGCGTCGCTCGGCGGAGCGACCACAAAGTAATAATATAAGGGCAAGATTCACAGACCCCACGTTGACTTTAGTAGGTAAGCGTCGCAAAGGAATTTGAACGCTATTAGTGTTAATGGTCATATTCAAATGATACACTTGTTCGGAAAATTATGAACATTATCTACCTACACGCGTCATAAGAATACTTTACATAGTTCTAAACTGGGTCAATATGCGATCTGTGGATAGTTCTATGTATATGCCTTAGTAGGTACCTACCTACAATCTTTATAAAGCCGTATAATTAATATGTCACGGTAATGTTATCGTAGTAGATAACATTATCGTGATTATTTGTGTTCCGACTCGACAATAATATTACCTATTTAAATATTAACTGACAGTTAGTTTTACAATGCTGCTTTTGCAATGCCGCCGTCGTCTGTCGCAGACAATCATGTGTCATGTCAACGTCAATTTTTTTTTTCAATATAAGTAAGTAAGTACCCATAGCCAAAGTCAACAGGAAAAAAGAATGTTATAAGTAAATGGTTGTCTATGATAAATGCAGCCTCCATGCAGCTAGGTACTTTTTCATTCGTAAGTTTTCGTATCCGTAATTATTTCTAATTATTCTAACCTATAAGATGTAGGTAAGTAGGTACCTACCTCAACACGTACAAAAACACTTAATAAACTTAAAACGCCAACTCGTCAAAGAAAAGTTCGCTTTGATTTGAACAAAAGGCCCAGTGATTTACGCGGCGTTCGTAAAAATGCTCTTTCCTTGTTTATTTTGAAACGTCAGACAAGGATAGAGATATTCCGGTTACACGGAATGTAAGGAAGGAGTTTAATATATGCAATAATTTTTATTTTTTGTGCTTATGATTAAACAATCACAATACGTGCTGTTGTACATTCATTTAACTTAGCATAAACTAACAACTTATAAATAAATAATAAATACCCGTACTTACATGAATAAAATAGGATCTATAAAAGGGCAGTAATTTTTGAAGCACTTATTGCTGGCCATAACTTAAACAGTGAAGTTATAAACTTGTTTCTTTTATTTAAATAGCAAGAGAAAATAATTTTGCATGTTCCACTTTCATGTTTTGTCAGCGGATACAATAATAATTTAACTAAGCAATTAATTACATTAACATGTCAGTTTTACGATCACACACCGTAACTTTGTTCTCTTAATAATCCCTTACAAACATCTTTTAATAATTTAAACGTTTTAAATGCTTAATTTAAATAAACCTACTGCACCAGATACATGCTAAATGTGTATAAAACTTATCACAAAAATAGTTTTATTGCGGTTGTAAGCGTTTGAAAGAACATTCGCGAGGTATTTTGTTCGTCGCGCTTGCGTGAAACAAACCGTGGCTTTAGTAATGGTACAGTAATGTGCTAAAAGCCGTCGCCGCTAGAATTCTCTCATTTCCGCTCGCGTTACTCATGCTCGAGTTTTATGTCCTTTTTTAAAGCGTTCTCTTTTAAGTCACGACGCGTTTAGTTATGGTTTAGAGTTTACTATTTCGTTATGGGTGAGGTGAGGAGACATGTGAATTTTTAGAAGGGATTGAGATTTCACGTCAATTATACAAAAAGAATAGTACATTACTTCAGAGGGAAGAAAGTGACAGTTCCATACCGAGATTATGGCATTTGCGCCACGAGCTTGCGAGGGGCGCAAACCATTTGAGGTATGGAACTGTACTTTATCCTGAGGGATGTAGTGCTTTTTATTACACCTACGAGGAAAATTATGGACATAAATGCATAGAAATGTTTATATTTAGTTAAAAGTACAATTATTAAAAGTGCAGCTATTATAAGATGTTACATTTTGTCCGGGTATCTTGATATTTTGAGACACGGCAACAGATTATCAACAACTTCTTGGGCCGTCTCTAATAGTTCTGGCGGTGTGTTAGGGATAACATCATCACTGTCGCTCGAAGTATCCATATTTTACAAAAAACACAAAGATAAATGTGTTTTTGCGAAAATGCGCGGGCTATAAGGTCATGCAGCCACTTCTTCCGTGATTCCGCGTGTTTTACGTTTTTAATTTTCTGTATGCACCAAGGAGGTTGGTAACTGGTAAAAAAAAAACTGTATGTGGCCAGTAACAATTTACTTGAAATTTAATTAGTTGACAGTTAAAGTCTCTTGGCAGTATGACTGCTGACAAATTAAAAAAAAAAGAAAAACCGGGTATGTAATGGAATTTCATACATACTTCCCACCCTTGGGTCGGAAGGATTTTCATACAAACTTCCATACCTTGGGATGAAAGGATTTGAAGGGCGGGATAAAGGCGTTTCTTCCCTCTAATTGGTATAATTAGTATGTATTTTCAGAGCAGGTGTGATAAAAAACGTGTTTACAAAGTGCTGAGGTCTATGCACTTTGTAAACACTTTTTTTTAAGTACCTACCTACCTATTTGATTTACCTATTTATTTATTTATCATGTGCAAGTACCAGATAGGTAATAAATTATTTTCTGCTTACAAATCCTTTGATAAATATCTACCAGTAGTTTGCATGAGACAGCAAGTGGCCATTTTTAAATATACATCTTCACACTATTGTGAAATAAATACAATAGTATAAAAAATCTACATTCAACATTCTTTCAGTCCCAAAAACAAATACGTAGTATAACATCATGTTTTGATAACACCGCCATCTATGAACGAAATGTAGGACTACTGAAGCTGCCGCCTTCAGTAGTGTCTGATACTGGGTAAATACACAACGTTCAACGGGCATTTCATCATCGGCAGTAGTTCACCAAACTGGTACTAGATGGCGGTATAAGTGTCATAATTTGAAGTCGACTTTCGACAAAGAAAATGTTATGGATGATTAAAAAAAAAAGAATTATCAAGATCGGACTAGGTACTCAGTAAAAAGTTATTCGTGGTCAAACATAAAAAAATATATATATAGGTACGCATCGACTTGAGAACCACCTCTGTTTTTTCGTCGGTTAAAAAGAGAAATATCATCAAAGTTTACAAAGCATTGCTATGACAAAAATAATATTATTTACAATGATTAAAATAGATGTTTCAGGCGATAATTAAGTTCCATTTTGGTCTGTTTATTTCCAATTAATAGTAATTTATGACGTAATTAACTCTACCTATAACATACAACTATAATTTACTGTCACAAACAAATCATCAGCAATGTATGTAAACTACCCGTAATTAACTTAAATACTATAATAGCAACAGTAATGTACTGACCTTACATAAAGAACCATTATTATTTTATCATTAAGTACAAAAATATAGGTAGTGAAAGTATTCTGAAAGGCAACAATACCTTAACATAAGTTAGATTAGAAACAGAAAAAGGTTAGACAGGATTGATTTGTGGAAAGGCTCCTCTGATCTTTGCAACGATTACATTTAGCAGCGCTAAAAAATAAACCTAACTACTCCTCAATAACAAACCTTATACTGAAACACATAAGACTGAAATCCCGAAAGCGAAATTAAGCTACCTACTTACAATTAACTAGCCTTTTTTCCCTTTTCATCCTCTCAGAGGGGAGATTATAAATAAAGATTAGCTTTTTAAAAGAGAAAATTGCAGCAGGATTTTGTTTTTTTTTTTAAATAAGTAATATTTCAGGATGCGCTTTTATCATTAACAAGGGGTAAATGAAATTTAGGTACCTACCCTTTTTATTTGATCCTGAGTAAATCTGTGGTCACTGGCTTTTGTTGTGGCTGTAGGTGTACTAACATAAATAATACCAGCCTATTATTGTACAGACGCCAGCACATCAAGCTACCCGAAACTGTCAAATTTTCCCAATCAACTTTGAACCTTATGCTTTGGCGATAAAGTTGAAAATCTATTGAAGAAATTTGACAGATTGTAGTACCTAGCTTGATGTGCTGGCGTCTGAACGACTGCCATGTAATTGTATCTACAAATGCCTCTTCTCATTCAGAGAAGGCACGAGCATTGATCACCACGCTTGCTGAAGACGGGTTGACGATTTCAAACATATATTGGTACCGATTCTGTTGTTCACAAACTAAACTAAATTTAAGTTCAATGCATCTTTTTCTTCCTATTCCTAACATAAATATATGTTCATCTTATTCTGATATAAATGAATAAAGCAATGAACAGAAGATCAATTTCCGTAAAAACGTTCAAAACCTAGACGCAATCTCATCTCAGCGACAATCAATGTCAAAAATGTAGGAAAATTAGAGGTATTTTTGACAGATTGAGATTGATATCAGACTGTAAACGTTCTTAAAATTACAAGAAATTGCCGCTCTGATATTTGTACCAATTCTGAGATTCATTTGTGTTTAACTTTACCTGAAACACAGAATTAAAATCCAATTTTTTAAGGGGAAGCGCCAGGATAGCCCGCGGAATTCTAATTTTCTTACGTTTTTTGCAATTTGCAGGTCTGTCATGTTGAATGTTGATTAAAATATGATTCGTGAGCATAACAAATATGACTTTACAGAAAAAAAAAATTAATTAATGTGATTATAAATTATGAACTTAGATTACAACCATCAAGTTCATAATTTATAATCCCATTAATTAATATTTCAGAAATAGTCCTTCAATGGCATTGTATGAACTTAAATATGTATTGATGATTTTAATGATTATAATTATATAAATACAAACTTGATAGTCTCGCGAATCATAATTTGTCTAACTTGTATTATCTATTATTTATTTTAATCCTATGTTGTGCCACTGCACGACAAATGCTTCACATGAATTTGTTTTATAATAAAAATCAAACGAGAACCACTAAACTTCACTTACCCACTGCCTAAAATTTATTTTTGGTTCCGAATTACGTTCGTCTAATACCTAAATAAAATAAAAATAAATGGGTCAGTTTCACTGCAACGCATTGAAGCGGTGGATCGGTCAAACGCTGACACTAAATCAGGAATATCTGCAAAGCGTGCATATTTCTTGTATGGTACGCTGGGGTTATCTGCTGCTACATACTTCATGGGAATATTTGAACGTATTTCTCGATTTCCATACGGAATTATTGATGATCACAGGATGGATTTATAATATATAAATGGATGACTTAGTTAGTGTAAGAGAAAAGTTAAAGCCAGAATGCAAGGATACATTATCTAAACTGCCAATTCTTTTATTGCAAGAAATTGGTTTCGCATGCATCGCATTTGGCATGCTAAACGTTGATGAGATGATCATTTTCACACTCGGACGTAACAACCAGCTAAATTGGTCCTTTTTTCATAGCTTCTGAAATGGGAAGGTTATTAATTATAACAGACTCGCACAGGCTAAAACGATCATCGTTGCGACAAAAAAAAAACAAGAGTTTCCTGTACTGGAGGCTGTGAGGCTTCAGGATCCTAGACATGTTTTGCCTTACTTGCTCGAGATTTCGTCCGCGAGAAATTTATTTCTCCCCCGACACATCACGTCGCATCGCATCGCCCGCGCTATTTCTCTTTTCACTTATCGTTATTTCTATATTTTTACCTTTGTTCAGCTTCTAAGGGTCGTAGCGTGATGTTAAATAGCCTAAGCTATCAAATGCAAAATTATTTCTTCAAATCCGACAGGTACCTAGTTCCGGAGATAGGCGCGTTTAAACAAAAAAATAATCTCTTTATATTAGTAACGATTTAGATTAAAATCTTCTCTTTTTTCCCCAGAACAAAAAACCAAGAAGTTTCCTGTACTGGTCTTCATTCACGGCGACTCCTTCGAGTGGAGTTCTGGCAATCCGTACGATGGGAGGATGCTGGCCTCGTACGGGAATGTCATGGTCATCACTGTCAACTTCAGGCTGGGAATTTTGGGTGAGTATCTTTGTCATGATCACATTAAATCTTACATAAGTACTATTTGACACAAATAATGTGTTTTAGGATTTGCCTATATGATTTTAATCAGTTCGTTTTATAACTTTTCTTTCGGTCCTTGTAAGCACAGACACAGACACAAAAGCACCGCTCGCTGCGCGACTTGCGGCGCCTTTGTGTTGCGTGTCGTGTCGCGCCTGTTTGAAGGAGCCTTAATGCTCCTTGGGCGAATCATCAATACAAATCTCTACGTTCATATCGCTCGTATACTCCTATTGATTGATATTTCATTAGAATTATGAGAACTTAGAGGGTTGTACTGATAATTTTAATGAATATAAGTTTGTAAATACATAGGTAAAAACATTAGAAAATTTGTATATCGCGGGCTACACTGGGGACAATTAAGCGTAGAACGATAGATACAAGGGTCAATTGGCGCGCGGCCAAATTTGGAACTAATGCCGCCATCTTGTGTTTACTACAGTTTCTGTGATAATTAATTTCACAAGTGTTCATCAACAACGCCTCCTTGTCAATGTCATTTAGGGCACTTGTTTCACGTCCACTTGACACAAGCGTTTACGTCAAAAATGGCACTAACTATCGTCAAACCATAAAAGCGTTGCTTCAAATTACAATTACAAAATTATGGCCTTACCGTACGTCAAATAATAACTAAAACGTAATCGTTATTATTTGACGTACCGTTTGAAACATCAAATCACGGCACTTAGGCGTCAAAATATCCTGTAGCAGTGTATGTTTGGGACATAGATACTTACTGTTGTGAGGACTTGTGTTGAATTCACAAAGAAAACGTTTGTGTCATGCAATCTACAGTGAATCAGCACCTGAATTGTGCAAAACACGATCAATCACAATCTGGATGATCTTGAAGGATATTACTAATCCATCGCTCCTCATGTTCATAAAAAACTGTCTGCTCAACAACTTAGCCGTCATGTACCTAACACACGCGATATAATCGCGCGCGACTCAAAGGCACCGATTTACCCCGTGTCGCGCCTGCTTGAAGGAGCCTTTATGCTTTATAATAATAGGATGTATAATTTCGTACGCAAAATACACGCATTTATTTTTTTTATTTCAAATGGGTTTGCTCTTGACTCTAATCTAGGTCAGAGGTGACAGAGACAAAGGCTACGATGGAGTGAGTTTACCCAGAAGAAGCCTGTTCACTCTTACTTTGAAGAGATTGACGTGGAATTGCGGACACCAGCCCGTATTACTTAATCACTTACCTAATATGTATAATTTCAGGATTCATGAAACCAAGTCTAACAGAGCACGTTTATGGTAACAACGGGTTACTAGACCAGTTGGCAGCACTCCAGTGGATCAAAGATAATATTGAGGATCTGAACGGAGACCCATCGTCAGTGACCCTGATGGGACATGGTACTGGTGCGGCCTGCGTCAATTTCTTGATGCTCTCTCCAATATCGAATGGTAAGCCTATTTTTTTTTACCTACACCCTAATTGCGCAACACGCTACAGAATTTGAATCATTTTAAAGGATATTGCTAATACATTGGTTCATAATGTTCGAAAAATTTGTCTGCACAATAACGTGAATAACGCAGGGGTCCGTGGCTAAAAACAGCCGCACAAGTCGATCGATCAGGTTAAGCTACGCTTGCCGCGATTGGTCTGTAGATGGGTGACCATCTGTACAAACCGAGACCCTTCCATGCCTCGGAAAGCACGTTAAGCGGCTGGTCCCGGCTGTCATTCAGTCAGTACAGTCGTTACGAGTAGTCAGGACCCCGAAAGTCTGACAACCAGTCTTATCAAGGGGTATCGTATTACCCAGTAACTGGGTTGTGGAGGTCAGATAGACAGAATAGAATAGAATTATGTACACCATATAAATTACAGACTATAGAACCTGTACAAAGGGTGACACAATGGGCGGTCTTATCGCTAAGAGCGATCACGCGAGTCACTTCATGTGAAATACTGGTATTCAGCTGCATCTGGTTAGACTGGAAGGCGACCCCAACATAGTTGGGAAAAGGCTAGGCAGATGATGAAAAACGTAAATAATGCAATGGTCAAATATGAAGCCATTTCTACTTTTAATGTGTTACACAATTACCCCGCCGCCGGATTCCCTTCATAATCTCGCTTTGTCTGAGGGTAATTGAGTCTTCAAATTAAGTAAAGAGGACGACACGGTTGGCGCAGTGACTGAGTGATAGACTGCTGAGCTGCGTGTCGCGGGTTCGATTCCCGCACGGAACAAATATTTGTATTGCCTACAGGTAGTTGTTCCGGGTCTGGCTGTTTATGTATGTGAATTTAAATGTTTGTTGTAAACGCACCCACGATACAGGAGTAATTCCTAGTGTGGGGCAACGTTTATTTAAAAAAATAAAATTTCGTATTTTTAAGAACCTTTCAGTCTGATCTCAGTCTCAATCTGTCACAAATACTAACTTCCATACATTTTTGACAAGTTTATGACATAGATTGTTGCTGAGATGCGACTGGGTTTTGAACGTTTTAATTATGGGAATTGGTCGTAAATTTGGATTCAGCCGACTTGTCTCGACCTCTTGAGGCAGCCTTCGGGCATTACAATATAATTTATATCTACCCAATTTTGGGGGAGGCCTATGTCCAGCAGTGGACGTCTTTCGGCTGACATGATGATGATGATGATTATATCTACGATCTAAAAAAAGGTTGCGCAATATTTCCATAATGCAATATTATGATTGAATCGGCCCTTGCTCTCTAACTCTCAATTATTTTCTCCTAATAACATTAACGGCCTTTAAGCTTATTGTTTTTCGTGTGAGCGAGTCTATATTTGAATTAAAAATTTGATATAATTTTAAAGCTATGGAACAACAGACTGTCATACTTAAAAAAGTTAAAATTCCATTGCAACCAAAAACTTATTAGGATCTTTTTGTTATAAATTGGTCACTCAAAAATCAACTTATAATTATATTTCACTAAAGGTCGATTACAATGGACAAATATTTTTTTTCGTAGAATAGAATTGACGTCTGACAGATTTTGTATGGAAGAACTGTCAAAAAAATTCAAAACTATTCCTCGGATAAAATTATCTGGAACTACGGATAGTAACTAGTCGGATTTCTAAAATTCTTTTTGCATTTCGTAGCCTGATTCTTGAGGAAGGCTATAGTTTACTTAACATCACACTAAGACACTTAGGAGCCTAGCAAAAACAAAAAAAAATCAGATAGAACACAGTAATTTTCGATTTGACTGGGTGGGTCGGGGAAACAAGAAGAAAACAGAACACGGTACTCGTTACTACAATATATTATAATCCAAATTTCCGGAGTACCAAAATGTTGGTGTTTAACGTTAAGTTCTGCTGCAAATTCGACTTCATAGTTTACGATGCAGCTGTTGTGAAACTTGTGCAAGAAAAACAAAAACGCGTCGCTTTCCAAGTTTTAATTCCTTACATTCGGCGTTTTCACACCGCCTCATGTTTCATTCTTTAGAGACTTACCTATCATCGAGTTCGGGCCATTACACAAGCTATATTTTATTGTGAACGTATGAGTTTTCTCACCATGTTGTCCTTAATCGTTTCAAGGCGATATCGCACTACCATACAAACATCTTAACTGTATGTACGTTCGTCTCTTGAATGCCTTTGCTAAACGAGCGTTAGTGTGATAATATAATATAATCTTCTGATATCGGTACAAGAGCGTAGTGCGATTCTGAAACGATGTTTCAAATGTTTGTGTTTATACTTCTACCTTGTTTGTGATTGTACTTGTGACTGATAGATTTCTTCTATAACGGAAACCAAAAATTAAAAACATATTTAATGTACATATAACACATTATTTGTTTCAAACCATGTAGCACTTGTGCGAAATAATCATTTTTGTATTTGTTTATTTTATTTGTTTTTTAATCGATGTCTATTATAAGGTAATATTGCTTAATTTTTCACTGGTATTCAGCTGCATCCAGTTAGACTGGAAGCTGACCCCAACATAGTTGAGAAAAGGCTAGGCGGATTGATTGCTTAATAATTTTTTTTCACTATATTATTGGGTCCACCACTAAAAAAATGTAAAAGGTATAGAGGTATGAGGAACAGGGTGTAAAGTTCACTCAACCTCCATAGAAAAGGGAGGTTCCTCCGACCAGACGGGCATTGTGTCTGGCGGGCAACTGCCCGATGATTCATGTCGGGCAGTTGTATCTATGCTAGTTGCGCGGTAAACTCTGCTTGCGCGATGCAGGATTTGCGTGACGTCAGTATGACGCGTTGTTTGCAAGTGGCGTTGTAGATACCGCTACAAAGGGAATAGTAAATAAATAAAATACAATTTTGCAGGGTTATTCCATCGTGCGATACTGATGTCAGGATCTGCGCTATCAGACTGGGCGATGACGAAAGACCCGACGCCGTATACACTGCAAGTGGCCCAGAGTTTGGGCTGTAGTCCAAGCTCTAAGAACATGATGACCTGTTTGCAAAAGAAACCGTAAGTTCCCTTACCGCCACTTTTGGAAAATAAGAATATAATAGTTAGACTAAAAAATTAAAACTCTAGTATTTTAGTATGTTGCTTGTAGAATACTCTGACAAAAAATCAGAATGATTGTATGTATATTAGAATGGTTTTATTGTAAAAAGAAATATTTTAGAGGTATCTTCTTGATTTTTTTCTATTGTATCAAATTATTTGTATAATGTATTCAGTACACTATCTATCATTATTGTTTGTTCATTTGTTTTTTATTATTATTATTATATACCCTGAAGAGTGTCATATATTTTTCTGGTATTGTTTACTGAAGTCGATCTTATATTTTTATTGTTTCTAAAACTTGCGTTTTTTGTGTTTAGGTTCTGTAAGCCCCTTAACAGGGGTGCGTTCCTGACTAACTTATATATACTTCTCTAACAGGCGACGCCACGTATTCTAAGGTGCGTTCACAAACGCACAATACGTGACGCCACAAATGTTTTGTTCCCCATATCCAACAACAAGGAAACATATATAAGTATACCCCTTTCCATTTCCATTCTTCCTTAACAGAATAACTTTGAAGCCGGTCTTTAAATCTAAACGGACAATAAACCATGGAATATTCACCATTGAGCAGTTTCTATTCCTCATCTCAAGCGTTAAAAGCTTTTAACGTTTATAGAAATGTTAAAAGCCTTATAAAATATGTAGAGTCCATTCCGGTTTTAATGTTCAAGTGAACAGATTTTATTAGCATGGGTTGCGCTGTTTGTTTTAGGTTTATTTTGAATAATGCATTTTGATTATCGTATCGACAAGCGCAGTTTGGGACGCCCCCCAGCTAGATGGACCGACGATCTTAAGAAGGTGGCTGGGACAGACTGGATGTGGAAGGCGGAGGACAGGGTGTTGTGACGCAGCCTGGGAGCGGCCTATGTCCAGCAGTGGACTGCGATGGGCTGAGTTGATTGATTGCGAATCATCGCCATCAAATCGTATAAACTCATGATTCGAAGGCACAGCTAGTTCAGTGGCTTCCACTCTTTTTTGGTCTGGGTATGTGCAACGATACTGTCACCCTGCGCTCTAAAACACAGATTACAGTACCCGGCGATAAATATTGCACATCGACCTCTGGAAAGAGACAATCGGCTAATTTCGGCTTCGTAGAGCGTTATCTCTGTCGCACGAAATACAAACAGTCCGGCATCTATTAGGAGCTGTTAAAACAATTATGATTTGCCTCTTTTAAAATAGGCCTATAATATTCCTACTGCTAGGTCACAGGCCTCCTCTTTGTGGGAGGGACTGGGCCATAATACACCACGCGGGCCCAGTGCGGGTTGGTTAGTATCTCAAGGTTAAAAATGAAGTATATTTTTTTACCAAGAATTGAAATTGTAACAGAATCTCGAGTAAAATCATTTTATCCCACATAATTGCCGTGTTGAAATTTCTTCTACGCTTGTATTTGAGAAATGAAAAATAATAATCTTTTCGACTTTGTCGTACTTTAACAAAGGGATTTTTATGTTGTAAACAAGACGGATCTCTGTGTTTCTTGTTTTTTTTTTTGATAATCAGGCGTTGTTTTGTTCTCGTTTTAATAAGATTTCCTGACCATCAATGCTATATTTTTCATGGGGCTATCAGGCTGTTTTTAACCGGGTTTCTTTGTCCGTATAAATCGTAGGTATGACATATTTAAAAAAGGCATAATATTATGAGAGCAAGATTAAAACTGAAAATGAAAGGCTAGAGGTAAATAAACACATTTTTAGCAAGAATAGTTATAATGCTGATTATTTCAATCCATGTTTATTTTCAGTTTCTTTTTCTTCTAAGCGTGTAAATGGCAAACAACACGAAAAAAAAAATATACTTTTTAAAGTTTGGCTCAAAATTCAGCAACAAGAATACCGTTTACTGACCATTAGCCATTAATTTCTCTCATAATGTTATACCTTTTTGTGCTGTCTTTGAAAGAATTAGTTATATATTTATAACAACTTCTTTGAAGAAGAATGCATGTGTTAAACTTTCATAGTTATTTATTTGAAAGCGCCTGCCATGCCTAAAACTGGTTCCGCAATAATTCCACTATGTGTATTTAATGAA
Source organism: Luperina testacea (assembly GCA_927399505.1). NCBI lineage: Eukaryota > Metazoa > Arthropoda > Insecta > Lepidoptera > Noctuidae > Luperina > Luperina testacea. Next base: position 1,797,031 of record OV656757.1, read on the forward strand.
GATCTTTAGCTAAAAGTTTCTTTTACAGATTATCAGAAATCAAAAAGGTGCAGATCTTAGCTCGGGAGTTCGAGACACCGCTGGGGCCCGTGGTAGCGGGTTCTTTCATACCGAATGAGCCTGCCAAGACCATGGAGTCATACCCTAATCTGTTGAGCAAGTGAGTATGATAGAAGCTGTTACCTAGTAAAACTATTTGTTAGTATTTGTCAGGGAAAGTAGTATCGTAGGGATATAGAGGTATGAGGAACAGGGTGTAGTAAAGTTCACTCATACTCTATAGAAAAGGGAGGCTCCTCCGACCAGACGGGTGTTGTGTCTGGCGGGCAACTGCCCGATGATTCATGTCGGGCCGTTGTATCTATGCTAGTTGTGCGGTAAACTCTACTTGCGCGATGCAGGATTTTGCGTGACGTCAGTATAATGCGTTGTTCGCATGTGGCGTTGTAGATACCGCTACAGGTACCCATTTTTGCAGCTGATATTAGGTGTGTTGGATGAATTTTAGGTACACGAGCGCACGACAAATGGGACCCAGTAGTAGTTAGTAATAGGTGAGATTAGGTTAGGAACGTATCGTAACTATCAGTAGTCTCTTTGCACTAAATACACCACAGACTTCTTTAAACAACTTCATATTATAATGGAACTTCGTACTCGAGAAAAGAATTTGTTAGAATGTAATACCGGTTAAGACTCCTGTAGACAGGCGCGACTCGAAAGCACGACGCGACTCTAGTAGAACAATTTCTATGAAAACTTCATGGAAATTGTTCTATCAGAATCGCGTCGTACCTTCGCATCGCGCCTGTCTGCGGCAGCCTTTGTGGTTATGATCAGATCAAGCTGATAAGCCGACCACTGGGTCGGCTTATAGGCTCATCATCATCTGCCTAGCCTTTTCCCAACTATATTGGTGTCCGCTTCCAGTCTAACCGGCAGCTGAATATCACTATTTTACATGGAGCGACTGCCTATCTGACCTTCACAATCTAGTTACTGGGTGATACGATACCCCTTGTAAGACTGGATCTCAGACTTTCGGCCTTCTGAGTACCTGTAACGACTGTCAAATATCCACGCATTACAACCGGGATCAACGGCTTAACGTGTTTTCCGAGGCACGGAGGGGTATGTAAAGATGGTCATCCATCCACGGACCAACCGCAACAAGCGTAGCTTTACCTGATCGGTCGACCTGTGCTGTTTTATTATTTAGCCACGGGCCCCCTATCGGATCCCCTCTATAGAGTCGGCTTAGCTATCAACGATTTCATCATATACAAAAGACTGTGGGTCGGACCCCACGATCGAAGAATATTTCACTTTGTGCAAGTCAAATACTAATATTATAAATTCGAAAGTAACTCTGTCTGTCTGTCTGTATGTTACCATTTCAAGCCTAAACCACTGATCTGATATCTATAAATTTGGCAGAGAGATAGATTGCATCCCGTGGAAGGACATAGGATAGTTTTTATCGACATACCTCGCGGGTGGTGCCGCGGGTGGAAGCTAGTATTAATGTACACGTTCTTTCGGTCATAATAACCAGACTGAAATAAACCGTTTTTCGATTTATTCTCAATCGTTAACAACGGCTTTAGTCATCCTATCAGCTTAAGAATATAATAAATTAAAATCAAGGCTTTGCGTCGTAAATAAATTGATCTGTCAATTTTAAATCCCTCCAGAAGATTGATCTTTAATTCTCTTGAAAAATGAATTTTTGTCTTCTTTTTGCTCTCCGGTAAATTAAATTATTTCATTTGGAAGGGATTTCCAGAGTTGGTATTAGTTCACAAGCCATTTCACTCTGAGATTTGTATTTTAGTTGGCTTGGAAATCGACATCATATTTTTTTTTATAATGAGTACGTCTTAAAGCAATCACATTTTACTCTTGAATGCCGTAAGTAAATATTGAGATGATTTCAATTACGTTAGTCGGCATATTAGACCGTATCAGAGGTGCTAATATTTTATTTGAAATTGTAATATTAATCATAGAGCATATTATCAAACTTCATCAACATTATCGAAACCTTCCATAACATAATATTACAATACAATAATAGACAATACTACGTACCTACTTTAAAATTTTTTCATGATTTTAACATGCGGCACAAAACTGCGTCCAATTAACGAAATTGCACGCACACATACACAATTCTCACTTACTAGTACGATACAAAATGGGAAAACATGGGGACACAAACAAAATCCACTTAGAACGCGTGTAAACTAGAGGCTCGTGATTAAATTATAGCAATTACACGGGTCGATCGAAAGTTAAGCTACACTTCCCGCGGTCAGTTCGTGGATGGGATTCGGAAAGCATGTTAAACCGTTGGTCCCGGCTATAATTCAGTCGAAGCCCAACAGTCTGACAAACAGTCAAGCCAAGCAACTGGGTTGTGGAGGTTTAACAAGCAGTCGCCCAACGCAAAAAAAAAGCAGTGGCACTCCGGGAGTGCGGTCAGAAGTGAAAACAAAACACAAACGGAATACTTTTCCATCACTCACTGACAAATCGGATATACATTGAAACCGAGTACATCTCGAGGACAGCCGAACACGTCTGAAGCGGGTATTTTCTTAATCGTCTTAGAAACAAAACAAGCGCGGTGTCACTTGCGGAACAGAGGCGCGAGTTCAATGGTTTTTCCCATCTCAAAAAATGCCCAACGCGCCTGAAGTAATTTTCACTTCAAATACTGGTATTCAGCTGCATTCGATTAGACTGGAAATCGGCACATACATAGTTTCAGCAGATCGAATCGCGTTTAAACTAATGTGATGTATGTGTGCGTGCTTCCATCAACGGATATAAGAAGTGGAATGTGTTTAGAAGAGTTTCGGTGTTAATACACCGTATCATAGCCAAGAGGCGTGTATCTGATGAATTTATCCTCGAACGCATTATATTCGGGCAGATATCGATGGCCATAGTTCATGGTTTGTTGTGGGTTCTAAGTTTGCCCGAACCTAGCGATGGGAGTGTAATTTATGTTTATAACACAGTATGTTGTTTGGAGTTAGTAAAGTTGGATGTAGGGGATGTAAGTGATAGTTTTATAAAGCTATAATTAGAGTAACAGTGCTGTTTTAACAGGTTTTGGTTAAAACACTATGGAAATAAAAATCGTTCTAATTAATTTTTTGATAATTAGGTAGGCACTATAGATTTTTTGCTTAATTTGGTTTTTAGAACTCTTAACTCAGTATGATTTTTTTATAAACTATTGATAAATGAAATAATAATTTTTATTTCTGTAAGTAGGTTTGTACAGACGCCAGCACATCAACCTACCACAATCTGTCAGATTTTCCCAATCAACTTTGAACCTTATACTTTAGCGATAAAATTGAAAATCTATTAAAGAAATCTGACAGATTGTGGTAGGTTGATGTGCTGGCGTCCGTACAAACAATTTTACACGTCATTCATAGCGGCGGTCGTAATGTTTGTTGTAAACACGTAATATTCCTTACATAATTTATTTTTTCAGGTATCAACTTCTAAGTGGTGTGACAGAAATAGAGAGGTACCACGACTTTGGCGTCATAGAGTTGGAACACGGAGTACTAGAGAACCAGAGAGATGACTTTATCAAGAAGTATGCTAAGATCATCTTCGATGGCGCCGAGGATGAAACACTGAAGTCTATATTGAAAGAGTGAGTTTTTGGTAAAGTTTGTTTTCGATTTGACTTTTGTGTTCTTAGGTCTTTTCTTTCTTTATTCTGATCCGGGGATAAACCATAATGAAAGGTTTCGCACAGCTGTTTATACATGAATAGTAAAGATGCAAATATATGGTGTGTGTGATGATTTGATTAATAACGTCTTAGGCTCTAACAAATAGGCACGACACGCGATATAATCGCGCACGACACAATGGCACCGCTCCTTGCGCGACTTGCGGTGCCTTTGTGTTGCGCACGATTTTATCGCGTCTCGCGCCTGTTTGAAGGAGCCTTTATAATACAACGTGCCGCTACAATGGTGATATTAATTTAACACACTACTGGTAGGGCTAGTGGACAGTAATCATAAAATTGATAACAACTTAATGTAATTCGTAATTTGGAAACCATCGCCTGCACTGTTCGACGACATGGGGCTCTCTCTCTTTTCTTAAAATTCGCCTACTCTTTGAACTTTATTCGTTTTACTTTTATTAATGCGATGTTATGATCCGTGATCCCTGTAAAATGTCCTCCTGCGCCAGTTATTTAAGTACAGGTTGATTTATGATGCTATTTTAGAAAATTATAAATAACTAAATAAAATAAACGTTTTGAAATTAAAATAATAATATATGTTTATAAAATGAAAATACGAAACCGTATGTACCTGTGTTTGGTATTTGACCAAATGCTTACATTTAGCCAAATACAGCTGACAAAGTAAAAATTTTGACCCGTTAACAAACGACAAAATTATTTTCCAGATATTCACCATCAAAACTGGATCCACAGCGCTGGAACGTGGAGACGAACCGTGACGTCATCCTGAACATGTTCAGTGACGCTCGGTCGCTGGCCCCCGTCACCCGCTTCGCCAACTACCAGTCGAAGGCCAACCGACAGTCGTACTTCTATGTCTTCGGACATAACTCCATCAGCTCCGATTATGCTGCGGTAAGTACAGAAACGATTTAGAAGTTAGTAATTATTTATTCAGACATAATCTTGGTCAGATCATTTGGAGACCATGTAGATTGATGTCTGAAATGGTCTTTCGAGAAAAGTACCACACAGATTTCGGTGGACCAGTCCAGTCAGTGCAAGTTTGATAGTAATCGTGTAGCACAACTTACTTCACTCCTTTTTAAACTGCAGCTTTTATGAACATTAATTATTCTCTTACCAGGAAAAGAAACTCATTTGGAAATTTCTATTCTACGAGCAGTTTGTCCGTACACGGAGATGTAGATTTTTGATAGATACGAATCACACAAGATGTATACAGGAAATAAAACCACTGTTTTGTGTCCGTTATTGAATGATCGATTTATTAGGAAAAACATTAAAATACAGAGTCCCATTAAAATAGATGGACAAATTTTAACACAGCGCTCAGTACGTCCAACTAAAGATATGTAAGCAGAAAAAAAACACTAAGTAATTAAAGTGATTTTATTTTGACGTAAAATAATGAATTGCCGGCACATAGTGTATTTTCGTTAGCTGATTATTTTTCTTGTAAGTATCTATGCGTTTTTCTTATATTTTTTTTACCATCGTCCTTATTTTGGTGGTCTGAATGATTTCTAAAAGTTTGTCCATCTATTTTAATGGGACCTTATATAATATAATATAAAGTACTTGTTACTTGTGGTGGGCGCGATAGCTTATTCAGCGAAGGTAAACAAGTAATTTATAAAGTCTTCAAAGTAAGAGTTTCTTCTGGGTAAGCTCACTCCATCGTAGACTTTGTCTCTGTCACCTCTGACCTAGACTAGAGTCAAGAGCAAACCCATTTCAAATAAAAATAATCGGCGAATAAGCAAATGCTTGTTAAGGGAAATACTAAAACAATACATTTCATGTGGCGATGCTCGTACATTTATTATTATATTTTTCGAAGAAAAACTATTTCCCTTCGCTCACCGCTTCTTATACTAGGTAAAGTATCCACCCAAACTGCTTCAATACAGAAATCTCAAACAGAAGTAGATGCAAGTGGAAAGACACGGATCGACTTTCACGAAACAGTAGACGTAGCAAGAAATGTATCGCGAATACCTTTTGTTTCATTCTTTGAACAATAGTAGGTAAGTACAAAAGATCTAATGTTCTTCGAGTTTCAAAAGATCCGTATTGCTACAGGTGCTAAAGTAAAGTCGATTTAAAATCGTTTTAAACGGGTTAATGTTTGATTTAGTGTTTGGCCAAACTGGGGCGCGGGCGCGGGGCATGCGTGTGCGAGGACGCGCACAGGCTGCCTGTCCGCACTGGAGTGCGGCTGCGTTCTGCGTGTTCGTCAAAATATAATATGCATGAAGAAGACTTATTTTTACTAGAAAAAGGCTCGAACTAGTTTGAGAACCCTGGTCACCGCGCGGGCCCGCGCCCCGCTCCCACTGCGGCCACTTGTATAAACGACCTATGGCGTAAGTTGCCCACGCGCTCCCCGCGTCGAGCAGCCCGCGCCGCTCACCGCGCCCACGTGCCCACTATGGACACTCAAAGGAAGTTCATAAATATGTTTGAGGTCGCTGCGCTGCGCCCGCCCCGCGTCCGCGCTGCCAGGCTGGCCAAGCACTGAGAGTTTTATTATTGTACTTGTTTCTTCGTCCGCGTGAAATTTCTTGTTCCCCCGATCCACCGCGTCGCATCGTATTACCCGCCTCGCTTATTACGTCTTTGTCGCTTTGCGTTGGGTACTTTTTCTGCTCGCTCGGCTCCTAAGGGTCTTAGCCTGATGTTAAAGTACCCATAACCTTCCTCGAGAATTGAGCTGTCATAAATACATAGGTATGCAAAAATATTTTTTTAAATCCAACTGGTAGTTCCAGAGATTAGCACGTTCTTCGTGTCACTGTCACAACTTTATTTTAGATCTTTTTGGCCCAGAACTAGGCGCTAAGCTTAGACTAGGTGACTAATCCTTTCACAACGTTGAAAGACCGGTTCGTGAAACCGGTCTTTCTCTTTAGTGTTATTATATTATTATAGATATAATAGGAAAGCAGTAAGTGTTTTAGGTACAGTATACGCCACAATACATACATAACAGGAATTGTTTTATTGTCACGTCTAATTACACTTCTGCCTAACCCTTTGGAGCATGGAGGCGTGATGTAATGTAGTTACGTGTTACGTCTAGTAACACTAACTCGTGTATTGTTAAGGCTGGAACTCACAAATTACGGGTGCAGCATGCAAAGGACTTGTATTGTATGAAATTGTGAGATGTCACACCAAAAGCGCCGCATATGTACTGCAAAAGCAGTGTATTGCACATACGTAAGTGCGTTTAAATACACAAATCATGCATGCACAAGCACTCACTGACAATGTAGTGTTACTGTGTAAACTTATGCCTTTGAGAGCGGTACCCTATTTGTTCTGCCCTAAAATAATAATATACATCTTGGTATCTTTGTGTGCGTAGGTACGTTTCCAAGTTAGGGTTATGAAATTAGTTTCATAATGATATCGTAAAGTACTGTGAAGATACTCCTGGCCAGGTGCTGGTATCAGCTGTTACATCAAAGATAAGCTACTGGTTTAATAAACATGTAATACTCAAGAAACTCTATAGGTACTTAAACCCTCATACTGGTTTATCAGAAGTTTGAGTATGCTCTCTTTAACTAAATCTGTACCTACATCTGTACAAATAAATTAAATTAAAGTGTCTGTTTGTATGTCAAAATAACAGCTTTTTACTAAATGCATATGAAAGTATATACGGTACTTATAAAAAAAAAAAACTATTTTTTAAATGTTTGTCTCTTTGTTCCGGCTAATCTTCGAAACGGCTGGACCAATTCTGAAGGAACTTTCAGTTGCAGTTAGCTGATATTATAAGGAGTAGCTTGCGCAGTCTTATAATCCTAATCCTAACTATATTATAAATGAATAAGTTTGTTTGTTTATACGCTTTAATGCTGAAAGGGTTTGAATCAAATTTAGCACACGGATAGATCATGTCCTGGATAAGAAAATAGGCTACTTTTCATACTGGATCGCATACGAAGTCGCGGGCAATCGCTAGTAGTATTGTAAAAATAAGTCAAAACATATGGTTTCATTTCGACATGGTTCATGAAAGATTCAAAACACCAGCTTTTCAACATCTCTCTTCGCTCAGCGCTATGGAGCGGGGTATGCTCGGAGTTTCTTTGAAGGATAAAATCAGAAACGAAGTTATCCGGAAAAGAACCGGAGTTACCCACATAGCTTGCAGAGTAAGCAAACTAAAGTGGCAGTGGGCTGGCCATGTCTGTCGAAGGACCGTTGGCCAGTGGAGCAGACGAGTATACGATTATAAGACCGCGTATCAGCAAGCGTAGTGTAGGACGCCCCCCAGCTAGATGGACAGAGATGACCTTAAAAAGGTGGCTGGAACAGACTGGATGCGGAAGGAGGAGAAGAGGCCTTTGTCCAGCAGTGGACTGCGATTGACTGAGTTGATTCATTGACGTCTTTTTTCAGAGCAACATATGATTCCAGCTTTGCTTTTACCGTTATTACTTTTCTTAACCCTGTTATACATTTTCCAGCTCAACAAAAGCGTGCAAGGTCAAGAGCTGCCGTACGTCTTCGGAGTACCGCTTGGAGCTATGAACACTCACTTCGATCCTGACTACACACAGCAGGAAAAACTACTCAGTGAAGTCGTCATGAGGATGTGGACTAATTTCGTTAAAAATGGGTAATCTACGACCTATGCTTAGTGGAGAGAAATCAAAATCATCAATCAAAAAGTTTCAAATGAAACTCTCCATGTCATTTAAAAAATTATTTAAGTTGATAAGTGGTGGTGGTGGTGGGGGGGTTGGTGATGGTCTTAGGTAGTTGTTAGTTATGAGATGAAGAGTTTCAGTAAAAACTTTTGAATTCACATTTTAAAATATTTTAATAACTAAAGACAATCGAATAATCATAATGAAAACGGTACTCTTAAGTTCGGTGTGTTTCCTTCCATCCTATACCGTTGCGGAATATGAAATTATCCAAATGATTTACTATAAAGATTTTCCCCAAAATCTTATAAAGGTCATGCAAAATTATCTTCTTTTTCTAGGTCTCCAAACTCACAGGCTCCGGTAAAGTTCCATAATTTGGATAGAAGGCAGTGGAGTCTGTATGATCTCGACTGGCCGGAGTATGAGGGTACTCGGCAGTCTTACTTGAAGTTTGGTAAGTCTGTACCTAGTTTTGCCTTTAAGACATAGTTATTACTACCTTCTGCCCGTGACTTCATCTGCGTGTTCGGGCCCCCGACCAACCGCGTGGCATCCTATGGCTCTCCCTATTACTAGGTTTTCTGAGTTTTATTCCTTTTGCTTAACTCCTCAAGATTTGGGCTATCAAATGCATTTTTTTAATCCTACTAATAGTTTCAGGGATTAGCGCTTTCAAACAAACAAATTCTGCAGTTTATTATTAATATAGATAAGAAATCTTGTTATTTCACCTGATTTTTTTTGTCATTTTAAAATCGAATCAAAGCAAAATCTTCTCAATTCCCCATTGGCTCTAAATTATCATGAATAGTTTTCATATTGCACCTATCATTGTTGTTTTCAGACATTCCACCGGAAGTAGATGCGTCATACCGGTCTAACTATACCAAGTTTTGGATGGAAACATTACCTAACAAGATGAGTAAATACGTAGTGGATCCATTGTTTGAGTATACTCCACCTCCTTCCTCGCCGAGGCCGAAAATTACGCATAGAAATACTGGCAATGCCGGAGGGAATACAGGTAAGAAAATTATTGTATTTGAGCTACAACATTATAAAATTGATGACGGAACACTTTTTTGTAGCATCTAGTATTAAAATAAAAATATAATGTAGGTAACACACGTTTTCAAACTATGCCAAAAAATATTCATCAACATTTTTTTTTCACAGATCCGATTCGCAGAATATGGGCACCGCAAGTGGCGGAAACTCCGCACTATTCTTCATCGATATACGGAAAAATGCGGCCATATTCCCAGCCAGTACGCAGACCGGATCCCAATGTTATGTACAAGGAGATTATGTCCATCGAGAAGCCATCGCGACCCGTTCCATCGGGATTAATCGAAAAAACCTTTCAATACACCACTACATCCAAACCAAAAGTCAACAACAACATGTCGGTAAAAACGTCCAGCGCAACTATTACATTGATAGTCTCGTTAGCTATTCTCTTTCTCGCCGTCAATGCCGGAATTTGCTCTATATTGTATTTCAAAAAACGTAAGCTCAGACTACGCGAACAAACAATCGAGAGTTCTCATCAGCCGCGCGCTGAAATAGGCGAAGTGGATGTAATCGGTCAAAAGAGCTCGAAGGACGACAAAAGCGCTTTGCAAACTCTAAAAAACGGCTGCAGCGTCATCAAGTCGATGAGTTTTAATAAAAAGAAAAACAATCCCAAAAAACATAAAAAGAAATCTGATCCCTGTAAGGCGCCTAAATCTGATGACTCAGGAGGGTTTAGAGAGAGATTTAAGTTAAGGAGGCACTTATCGACGAGTACTTTGGATGCTCATACTAAAGTAAGGGACTGGATTGCCAATGAAATGATGCACCGGTGCTCTCCGGGCATACTGAGAAAATCAAACTCTGATTTAAACGAAAAGCATATGACTGTTGCTAAATCTTTCACGAGATCAGAAGAGCTACTATCGGAAACAAAGAAAAATAAAAAGGACAGCCTGCAGTTGAATGACAGCGTTAATTCTAAGAGCTTTGCATCAAAAACGTACAGTAAAACTAGAACGTCTGAGAAAACTACATCCACCTCGGCGCTTGGCTCACACTCTTCTATAGGAAGTCATAAACAATCACTCAACAGTATTAAACAAACAAGTAAATCTAATGATTCCATAAAAAGCAAAGCTACTGAAAGTATTAAGTCTAAAAAAGTATCAATAGCGATTGATGCGACACCTGCCGCTCGAACTCACTCCATTTTAAACCAAGAACCAATCGAAATATCTAAATCATTCGATGCTGGTGACCAGATACATTCCAATACAGTTGAAAAATCAAGAGAGTTTGAATTTAAGGCTCCGAGTTATATTGAACCAAAAAAAGATGAAAAAACGTTCACAAATGTTGTGACTCTATCGGTTCAAGATAAGCCTTTGATTATTTCTCACAAGCATTCCTCATCTGATCCAGTTACTGATGTGAATTACGATAAATTATTAGAAAAGATGGAGTCTGCTAATCTTGCCGATATCTTACCACCTGTAACTTTTAGAAACGATATAAATGTTACTTCACGTGAAGAACGTTCACAAGCCAACCCGATGACAGCTGAAGAAGCCTTATTGACAATCAAAAAAAGGAATTTTCCTAAAGTGCTACCTGATTTGCCAAAAGCCCAAAAGCGGTTATCACTGCAACCGACATCTTTGCAAACTTTCCGTGGATATTCATCTATGGACGATCGCCCTAGGGTACCTCCGCAGCCCCCACCAAGAACCACAACTTTGGAGCGACGTCTCGCATATAAAAACACGAAACCATTGTCTTCGTTTGACGCTTCTAGTGTTAAAAAAATAAATGAAGATGTTATGGTTAAAAATTATGAAAATATTGATAGTTTATCGCCATATTATTCTACAGTTACTTCACGCAATGCATCATATGACGGTAGTAAACCAGAAACGACTATTATATTGGCAAAGGACAGAGAGTTTCCTCGAGTGATTATAACGTCTAGCGACATTCCTTCATCACAAGAACCTAGAATAGTAATCACACCATCACCCAGTCAGGTTGAAATACCTACAAATGCGCCAAGGGTGCGCCTTCCTGCTGATTTCCACATCCAAGCTGGATCAGTTACATCTTTTTCATCGTTTTGCTCTGATGAAGATGACGATGACGATATTGATATTGATGAAGAATTTGAAGATAAACTTATACAAGAATTAGTTGGTGGCGTTGATTCACCAACAAATATGGACGACATATTAGATTCTAAGGGCCCAGACTCGATTTTTGAGAAGAAATTAGAAATTGTGCCAGTAAAGATTAATCCCGGTATAGTAGTTCCTAAAAAGAAAGATGATTATGTTTGCGTAAGTGATTTATTTTTACCAGATGTAAGCGATTTAGAAAAAACTGCCCAAATAAAACCGAATTTTGGTCTGAACAAACTGCAGCATAGGACAGATAGTATTAACAGGCCACCAGAAAAGGCAGTCAAAGTAAAACAAAGGAAAAGCATAAGAACGCCTTCCATTTTGAACCGTAGTTCTAAGGGTAAAAGTGGTGCTGTTAAAAGCAGAGGTGATTCAGTAAAACTGGAACATTCTAATTCTGGTTCATCGAATGACACTGAAACAAGCACAGGGACCGTGAAAAAGGTAGAATTTAAGAAAGGTTGAATCTAAGTTAGACTGAGAAGTTAAAGGTAGTCTTAATTATAGTTTTTAAGTTAAAATTTTGGTATCCCAGAAATAACTTAATGGTTTTGCAATTTAAACTGTAGGAACATACAATATTAAGATCTCTGTAGATTTAATAGATAAAGTAAATGATGAAGTACTGACTATAAACGACGTAACAATATATTTTGGCAATAGGTGAAACCTGTTATGATTCGTCATTAGTCTTGAAACTTGAGACCGTACATTTTGAACAAGGATAAACTGAAATGGAGTTGCTAGAGTATACTCTTTTATAAAATAAATTGAACCAAATTTGTGGAATACAAGTGATATTGTGAACAAAAGCTACATATATATTATGTCGTTTACAAAAATAATGGATATTTCCATATTAATGGCCACATAAAAATGCCAAAATGTGTGCTACTTTATTCACGCTGTATCCTTCGTATATTTACTATTATATAGTTTAAGATATGAAATATAACACCTACGTAGTGGGTTAGTGGATTCACAGCGGTAATGTATAGTTTTATGATTAAAATAATACTTAGGTACTGTGTATGAGATGAATGCATTATGTATGTACGACTAAGATATCTGACCAAAATATAAACCAAAGTACCATTTATGTAAAAATGCATTTAGAAAATATAAGTTTTGTACAAAATGAATGAATTTGTTTTGTTGATTCATATATTCGTTTACTTCAGGATATACTTTATCAAACTCCACAACTTAATAATACCTAGATCCATAAAGAACATTCTATCTATGTTAGAATGTTCTTTGTTATGGACACCATAAAACACACAATGGGCGGTCTTATCGCTAAAAGCGATCTAGTAAAACAAACTTGAATAAAAAAAAATGAAATAATAAGTTTACAAGAAGTGTACATAATGGTTCAGTAGTATATATTAATCTAGGCCTATAATAGGATGGACCATGGATGGATGGATGGATGGATGAATGGATGGATGGATGGATGGATTGGATGATGGATAGGTTGGCCTTTGGATGGATTAAGGCAGAAGGAGAGACAATACTGAAGGTAGTCTGTGGTGTACCATTTACACATACAGGGTTATTGGTAAAACATTAACAACCTCCTAAGAGGTCTTCACAACAACAGGCAACAGGCAATTTTTTTTTCGGGATTTCAGGTTTGGTCCCATAGTAAAAGTTGTTCATAATGATAAGTACAATGACCTCTTAAGAGGTTGTTAATGTTTTACCAATGACCCTGTACATAATAAATACATACATGATACCTAAAACATAGTATACTTATCTATAAAAATATACAATAATCATCATGAAACAAGTACAAGTACATGATGTATTTCGAAGTACCTATGTTACGAGTACCTACACAATCGCAACTTTCTTATAGCCTGCTTTTGATTCATATCGTTTAAAACCAGTAGTAAGTATTAAACGATATTCCGGCTTCGTGAAATCTCTTATTGTCTTTTGAAAACGTTGTTACTTCCCAAATGTCCCGAATTATACTTTGATCCTCAATGTGGTGTAATTTAAGAGATTCTTACACTCTTGAATTCATTTGAGCAAAGATTATGTTGTGTGGTAGAATAATGAAAATTATACTTGAGTATGAGCAGAGAATGTTTGAAAATCACAAAGACATACATATCGGAAAAAACTAATAGTAACTAATATAAGCAAACCGGTCAACTTAACTAACAATGATAAAAAATAAATTGCATGATGATGGTTATTCAAGAAGTTTGATGGAGAAGAAAAATGTTCATTAGAAATCTAGAATCTAATGACTCCCACACCCTATGCCGGCGGCGTCGGCACTGCCGGCGGGTTTTTGCCGCGCGGGTATACCGCCATTCATCATTTCAGTTGTGCAGCTCGTTTGTGCGACAAGCCCGGCTCAAATACCTGCCGGGAATGCCGCAGGGCTTGTTGGTGGCATGCCAACCGACTGGGCAGCCGGCATAATGTGTAGGAGTCTTAAGACAGTTTTGTGTAGCTTGAACTTTATCACGCTACTTTAAATTTTCACGTATACCGCTTATATCTCCTAACTTGCTCGAAGCCCTCTCAAACACTTACAAACTTTACATCCGCAGCGTTATCGCGAAGCGAGTTTGTAAGTGTAATTCTTGAGTCCATGATTGCCATTCAAGGTCCCCGTCATCACTGCTCATGCCAATTAGCCCCTGATCCTTACGAACCACTCCAAAAACTTGGCCAATTATAAATTGTAATCTTAGTATGACAGCCACTTTTGAATTTGATTGGTTTGGTCATGTCTAAAGTTTTTTTAGTTCATTCTTGAAAGAGTGACATATTTTTTTATGATAGTGAAATAAGGCACCGTGAAAACTTAGGTGATATGAGTTTGTTTTTGCTAGGAATTGACACTATTGACAGCTCACTGCGCGCTCACTTCACCTAAGTTTTCACGGTGAGATTTTAACAGAATCTACCGGCTGTTCATTTTTACTAAATAAAGGAAACGAAATAGTGCTGAAACTGATCCGAATCCAATTAATTAATAAATACCATAGCATAATATTAGCCTGTAATGTTCCCACAGCTGGGACACAGGCCTTCTCTCGGTGAGAGGAAGTGGGCCGTAATACACCATGCGGGCCCAGTGCGGGTTGGTAGATGTCGGTTTCCTCACGATGTTTTCCTTCACCGTTTTGAGAGCAGTGGTGATGAAATAATTTACACAAAGTAAAGCGCCTGTCTGGGTTCGAACCTACGACCTACAACTCGTGAGTCGCGGCCGGTACCACTGGGCTACCCCTGCTCATATTATTTACAGTAGATGTTTAGTGATCGTTCACAAAACAATGTTGCTTCGAAATTCTCCTGCTGTTATAAATTCTTTGCCATTTTTCATAAACATTGATAAGCTAAATAATAAAGGTAACGCCGTAGTACATATAATATCGATGGGTAGCGCAGGAAAAAACACATTATCCATAACCGAATGATCCGCAAACCTCAAAAAAGAGAGCTTGCCGCTAAGTTCAAGCCACAACGCTTGTGTGATTTGCAACTAATTGGAAGCGCTCGGCGTAAAACCAAAATGACGATTATCTCTTTTGTTTCCGCGGTCTGTATATTTTCACAGGTAATTTTGTATGTAGTGGCAGGACTATTGGAATGCGTTGAGTATGTTAATCATTGGCGCTTTGTGGAAATGTGGATTGGAAACGTTTTGTTTGAATGTTAAAATTTATCACTTTCATACGGATGGTTTGTTTAATTGAGCGACGCGACGTGACAATTTAAATGGGCTTAAATTAAGCTCATATAGAGAACTGTTATCGGTTTTATCTTCGTTTTAAATTGATAGCATCAAACGAAGCAGCTAGAGTTAGGATAAAGGCTCCAACAAACGGGCGCGACACGCGATACAACCGCGCGCGAAACAAAGGCACCGCTCGTTGCGCGACTTGCGGTGCCTTATTGTCGCGCCACGCGTCGCGCCTGTTTGAAGGAGCCTTAATACATATTATGTTAAATTAGATTGTTTAGTGCGACTGTGACGGCCGGGAAGCGTGGAAGCCGCGGCCTGATGGTCTAGTAAAGCAAACCAAATGGTACCCATTCGACCTCAAGCCCTTTTATACCAATGCAAATGTGCCGCATTACTTGCGCGGAAGCCTTAAGTCGAAATAAGGCACTTCACTAATAGGCGTACCTTGCAAAAGGTAATACTTACAAAAATTTCACTTTACCTTAGAAACCCAATATTTTCGTTTCCCCTTGTTTCCTAGCTGGAATTGTCGTGAAACGTTAGACCTCGTCCAGGGTGAGGAACTGAAATAAACTGGTCTAAAAATAGTAAAGATTACGTAACCGCCTTTTGCGTCCCTAGTGAAGTAACTATAGCGGGTGCCTAGCGCAACGGCATTAAGTGACGAACGAAATTAACTAAGTGACTCGGATTAACCTGAGTAACAAGTTCAGACGTGATTGGTTTATTTGTAATAAATGCTTTGAGTTTGAGTTTGGATGTTAGGCTTAACGATAGACATATTTATAAGGGAGTGTAGTACAAATAAAAATGAACATCTTTCTAGGGCTTAAGAAAAAGTTGTTAATTTTAATGAGTGTTACACTCACTTATAGTATGTATCTCGTATTTAATTGTCCGAAACAGGAAATATTTTAAAGAGAGTCAAAGAATTACCTACGCTCGGGCACTAAACGCCGTATTTTATAGCTCGTGTGACCTAAACCGCGCTTAAGTCACGCTTTTCTGTTTAAAAATGGAATACTTCACGTCCACGTCACAGACACGGGTGACAAGTCACACTTAACGCTCACACAGTGCTATAAAGATTTTTTTAGGAAAGTTGGGTGGAAATAGGGTGTAAGCGGGACAAATCATCCTAACATACTATAGCTAGTGAGTGATATTTTTATTACTCTGTGGAAACAGCTACAACAACTCGCGATGCACTGTGACCAACCTAATCGCGCTCGCCACCGCGCACGCTACCGCCATAGTCACCGCGCATTCACTCTAGATGAGACCTTAAATGATCAAAAAACATAATATTATACTTGGTACATTTTCACCTTGCCACCGCAAAACGTGCTCGCATTTTAATGTGACCGGTGTGTTTGTTAATATAGAAGACCTGCATTTTCTTCGTTTTGTATGTGGTTGAAGTTATTTGCCTGTTGACCAGAAAAACAATAACGCTTTTCGGTCTAGGCAATTCGCTTGATATTTGAAGAGCTAATGTGTAAAGTATTAGGTTTACTTACATTATGTATGTTCTTCTTCGTTGCCTTATTTCAAAATAAAAGAAACTGAAACAACATTTACTCAAATAAGGCTTAAGGCATTTCTTGAACGTCAATCAAACGTCGCCCTTTGGATGAGAAGAAAAGAAAAGTGGCGCAACAAACATCCCATCGCTTGACGGTTTTCATCATGCCCGATCGGAAAAAGGCCCTCTTATCACTCAAACTAACCCTCATTCACCACTTCGGAAAAATATTTTCTTACCTACTCATAATATTAAGGGCTGTCAAAACTGTCCAACTTTCTCCAATCAGTAACGATAATCCTCCCAAGATCCACAACTAATACCTCTTACCTCTAATCTTGTATTGAAGGAGCTGATAAGCTAGACAGAATTCAAGCCTGCTGATTTGTTTCATCAAGAATAGTTAACTTAAGCTTATATAGTTGCAACATTTTTCCTTTTGTATGTGGACAGCTTCAGTCCTTTAAAATTATTAACATCTCTTTGGGGTCTTACAACAAAAACATGGACACAATACATACAACGTGTCTCTAATGTCAGTTTTATGTCAAAATCTATACAGAAATATGGGGTATTCCTCGAAACGCACCAAAAGTACTCCTAGAAAAAAAAAAAAAAAAATATGTATTATAATTTTACTCCTCGAAATGCATCAACGATGAAACATAGATAAGAGCATGAAGGATTCGTAGTAAATGATATCGATAGACGTTTCAAAGTTGGTGTGTTTCGAGGAATACCCCTAAAATGTTGTCATAGACGCTTTGTTTAGCTTAGACAGAAAATAAACACGGTTTTGTGGTAGTAATGTTAAATTCTAACTTCAAATTCGACAACTAACATTCGCACCATGTAAAAAAGTAATATAACCATAAAAAATAAAGCCAGACACACACCACCCACCCACTAACACTTAACATCAACAAAAACGTACAACGCCAATGTTTTAACATTTACCATTCGCAGAGAATTTACTTTAATCGCATCATATTTTTCCAAAACAGCGGCGAACGGTACGAGTCCCATGCGGTTTGTGCGATACAGATGTTTATACGGTACGATCCGGATACGTGACGACTTTATACAGTAAAGTTTTTCCTCTTTTACCCAGTTGCTACAAGCTACACGTTCAGGCCCGGACTCCACCAAAGCGGAGATGGGTGGAGATGTACGAAGCGTAGAGGAGAAGATGTTTAACAGCTAGGCTGCTGTGTCACTGCAGCTGTGCGGAGGTGTATGTATACTTGCTAGAGCGGAGCTGAGCTGCGTGGGACGAGCTTTTGGGGAAACTAGCGTATAGCGGTGTCACTCGCCGCACGCCTCTGACATCTGTCGTCTCCGCTGCACGCCGAGCAAATATGAGACATCTCCTCTCTTCTCTGACCAACCGTATCCACTGAAGCGAACGACGAGATAATTTATGTAAACAACGAAATCGTATTGGTTGTTTCCAACACATCTCTCCTCTCGTCGCGTCTCCGCTTTTGTGTAGTCCAGGCCTAGCGGCACGCGTCTTACAGCGACTGCGGAAAAAACAAATGAAAGAAGTTGTTTAGAGCATGTCACGAGTCACCGAGACGCGTGTTGCCTGACGCAAGTCACGACGCAAGTCGCATCGCCGAAGGCTGTGAACGCGGCCTTAAAGAATACATTACAATGATTGTAAGGGATTGAGTCATCTTTCAGTCACTGTTATGTTAATAGCATTAATGGTCTCATTGATTTTTTAGTATTTTGTTTTTGGTTTTTCTTATTTATTTTTACTATTTTCAAAAACGACAAGATGATAATGAAACGTCACAAAAATACTTTCGCTTCGGAAATTATTTTTTGCTTTAAAAGGTTAAAAATAAAAGAAAAAACAGCAATAACAACCACTCGTAAATTCCGTCATCAAAGGTAGAATATTAAATATCGAAAACTTAAATTATTCAGTAAATATTTTGTAGTGTACAATGTATTTGGTGCGATATGAGGCGGCTGCGTGAGGATTGTGTTTTTAATTTTTATTTCACCAGTATTCGAACGAATGGAATGCGGAATGGATATCTGAAACAGAGTTGTCGTTGGAATAAAAAAAAATGGACGGTATTTTGTTCGTTCATTCAGTGTGGCATACATAAGTAGCAGATAATTGATATGTGGGAATTGGGAAAAGATTTTCATGTTGTCTTTGACATGATTTCCATGTTTATTAATTGTTTATTTTGGAGACTACTGAATTATTGTTAAGAAAACAGCTTTTCGGTAAGTTTGGTTTTAATAATGGTCTTGGTCCTGGGTTCGATTCCCATGCCAGTACCTATACGAGTAGTGTCATCGAGTTTTTACATCAGGAATTTCTCAGTAATAGCCCGGAATCCGGATTTTTGCCCAGTTGATAGTAATAAGCTTACCCCCCCCTCTATTACATGGGACTTAGGGGGACTACAGGACCTAAACGCAAAAAAACGCAAATTGTGTTATGCCTAAAAGTACATGATCGACTATGGTAAACAAAATTAGAAAAATATATGATATTCGTCAGGATATATGCTAGGTAGATAGTGTGTTGAAAACATAACACAACTAATTTGATACGATAGAAAAAAATCATGAAGATGCCTATATAAACTTTCTTTTCACAATAAAAACCATACTAATATACATACCTACAATCATTCTGATTTTTTGTCAGATTATTCTAAAAGCAGCATACTAAAGAATTAGTGTTTTAATTTTTTAGTCCAAACAATAGATTTTTTGTAATTAAATAATTGCTTCATATTTTGCAATAAATTACCAGCGTTGTGTCATCGCGCTTCTCTTTCTTTTCTATGCAGTCCGACAGTGACCGCGCTTTAGGCCATGTAGTCCGCTTAAACAAAACTGACGAAATGTGGATGTACACACGCCAGCACATGAAGCTACCACAATCTGTCAAATTTCTTTAATAGATTTTCAACTTAATCACTAAAGCATAAAGTTCAAAGTTGATTGGGAAAATTTGTTAAATTTTTAGTTTATTAAATTTTTAGTTCGGGACCCGAACTAATCACATGTTTGTAATTGATACGGAGTACAAAAACTACGGACTGTGAGTTTAGGGAGGAGACCCATGCACTGATCAGCGTATTCCTGATGCTTTCAATTTTTTTTATTAGCCATTAATATCCCACTTTTAGATTTCTCTCTTTCCACCTCTCTCTGTCCAGAGCTGCCATACATTTTCTTATCTCCAACAAATATCTATAATCTAAAAGCCTATTCCAAAGATCTTCTTACCTAAACGTCTTTTGAGAATATCGTTTCCATACTTTAGGTTAAAATTTATAGTTTTAAGATATTGTATAAACGCGACGCAGAACACGTTTAAGGATTCTCATCGTTCAGGCACCGTTTTATGAAGCCTCCATAGTCAACTTTGAGGCTATTACGGAGGTATTTGAAAGCTTTTAATATAAACATTCTTTAGCATTAGCTAAACTTTGTGCTGAATTGAGGTACAGAGGCGGCGCTTTTGGCAATATAAATGAAAAAAAATGCAACTGATTCGTTCATCTTGTGGACGCGAGCACTGCTGGTAAGTGTGTTTAAGTATTGGGTTTAATCCACTGATCGTGCAAAACTTGATTGCTTTTTCAGTGGACGCGAGCACTGCTGGTAAGTGTGTTTAAGGCCAGGACTCTCGGAAATCTCTGAATAGACCTATTTTTGATTCAACATTAAACAATCAAATATTCTTTGTTTTAATCTGAAAAAAATATATGGCATAGTTTAACTAACATTTTTGATTATTCTATGGTTCAAAACACGATATTTACAACTTCACTCGATCATAAAAAATCGCAAACAAATCGAAAACAGCGAAGTTTTTAATCGTTTTTCAAGTCGTATTTGAAGTAGACTTAACTTTTACTCGCAAAAAATATATGAAAAAATAGGCAATGATGTATGGTAGAACATTCTACGGTTAATTTTTCTCAAAACTGATTTTTATTGTCTTAACAAGATATAATCTAAAAAGGCGGCCTGCGCGCTTCACTTCAGTTGCCCGCCGGGCGTTACCGAGGTAGGACCTGTGTCGCTTTTGCTGGCTCGCCACGTTCCCGCTAATCGATCGAAATATACGTTATAATATATTGTTAGTTAATTTCCGTGTTTGTGTATTAGTTTCAAAAATCAGTCTGTAAATTTAGTTCTAGTATTAATAATTAAACTAAATATTAGTTTGTTATAATATAGTTGTAATATATAGTGATAATTAAGATTAAATTATGGGGAATAAAACCAGAAGAAAGAAAAATAAAAACGTTCAGCATAGAACTGCAAAGCTTAAAAAAAAATAAGGTAAGTTTGATTATTATTTTTCTACGTATTTATAACTACCCACTTATAAGACGACGCGACAGAATAATATTGTAGTTGTATAGGTTCTCTTGCTTTCGTCACAGTACTAGCAGTAGCAGGTCGGTACCATAAATTTACAATTATCGTAATATCTGTAATAGATTTTCAACTTTACTACAACGGAATAAGGTTTATATTCAATTGCAAAATTTGAGTTTTTTGAGTTTGTGTTTCTAGTTTTGTGATTGTATAGGTAAAATATTATATTTTTTCGAAGTGAAAACTTCTTTAGCATTATTGTGATTTGAAAATTTTATGAAACGAAAAAGCTACAGTAGAAAAAGCTACAGTAAAAAGAGACATAAGATTTAACGTGGGAGAAAATGAGATAGGAAGCATTATACAGTGTTTTTGTTTATTATTATTACAAATGACATCACATTTAATCCTATGCTACTAATTTGTAATGATGATGGTGATGGTGTTGGCGATGGCGATGACGATGGCGATGGTGATGGTGATGGTGATGGCGATGATGATGGCGATGGCGATGATGATGGCGATGGTGATGGCGATGGTGATGGCGATGGTGATGGTGATGGCGATGGCGATGGTGATGGTGACGGCGATGGTGGTGGCGATGGTGATAGCGATGGTGATGATGATGATGGTGATGGCGATGGCGATGGTAATCGCGATGGTAATGGCGATGGTGATGGCGATGGTGATGGCGATGGCGATGGAGATGATGATGATGGTGATGGCGATGGTGATGGCGATGGCGATGGTTGTGGCAATGGTGATGGCGATGGTGATGGCGATGATGATGATGGTGATGGCGATGGAGATGGTGATGGCGATGGTGATGGCGATGGTGATGGATGGATGGATGGATGGATGGATGTTCTTTAGCATCGTTGTGATTTGAAAGTTTATGAAACGAAAAAGCGACAGTAAAAAGAGACATGTAAATTCATAAGATTTAACGTGGGAGAAAATGAGATAGGAAGCATTATACAGTGTTTTTGAAGGTTTCACTTCTACCACGTGTGAATTGCACACTTGTTGTTTTTTTATTTAAAAATATGAAATTCGTTGTGAATGAAATAGGAAGAGTTCAATAAAAATACGTATTGTGGTGTTTTTGATTAGTAGATTTAATTAAAAAAAACTTATTGACGAATTCAAGCAACCAAAAAAACTGTTTTACAAAAAAAAACAACCGACTCAAAAAAAAAACACTACAACGTGAAGAATATATTTTCATTTTTTGACACCGACTTTCGAAACTAAAGTTATTTTTCACTTTGTAGTGTTTTTTTTTTTTGGAAGTCGGTTTTTTTTTGTTAAAAAGTTTTTATTTTTCACTTTTTAGTTGTACTTACCTACCCCAAACAAATTCATATATCACTACTTGCTATGTGAATATCAGTAACAAAGCTATTGAACACATCTGCTTTACCCTTTGAAGGGTACAGGCGTGATGTTATGTTGTGTGATTGCGATTACATATGCTATAGCAGCAATCGCGGTTGATTTACTGGCATTTATTGAAGAGTTCCGTTGTTTGTCTCTGAAAGTCATCATCAGATCTTTACAAAAATAAAAAAACAGCATGTGTGCAATTCACATGTGGTAGAAATGAAACCTTCAAAAACACTGTATAATGCTTCCTATCTCATTTTCTCCCACGTTAAATCTTTACATGTCTCTTTTTACCGTTTATAACATCCACTGAACCTGTTTTATGCAAATAAATGATTTGATTTGATTTGATTTGATTTACATGTCTCTTTTTACATGTCTCTTTTTACTGTCGCTTTTTCGTTTCATAAACTTTCAAATCACAAAGATGCTCAAGAACATCCATCCATCCATCCATCCATCCATCCATCGATCCATCCTTCACCATCACCATCACCATCGCCAACACCATCACCATCGCCATCACCATCACCATCGCCATCGCCATAACCATCGCCATCGCCATCACCATCACCATCGCCATCACCATCATCAACATCGCCATCACCATCGCCATCACCATCGCATCACCATCATCGCCATCACCATCGCCACCACCATTGCCATCGCCATCACCATCATCAACATCGCCATCACCATCGCCATCACCATCACCATCATCATCATCGCCATCGCCATCACCACCACCATCGCCATCACCATCGCCATCACCATCGCCATCACCATCGCCATCATCATCATCGCCATCATCATCATCGTCATCACCATCGCCATCACCCTCATCATCATCATCACCACAAATTAGTAGCATAGGGTTAAATGTGATGTCATTTGTAATAATAAAAAACAAAAACACTGTATAATGCTTCCTATCTCATTTTCTCCCACGTTAAATCTCATGTCTCTTTTTACTGTTGCTTTTTCGTTTCATAAAATTTTGAAATCACAACACAACGATGCTAAAGAAGGTTTCACTTCAAAAAAAAAATTGCAAATATTTACGATGGAGTTATGCCCCTCTAACATACATAAAAAAAAATAGAAATATCCGAATTGAGAACCTCCGCCTTTTTTGAAGTCTGTTAAAAATATAATATTTACAATCACAAAACTAGAAAGAAACTAAAGTAGGATGATGAAATTAAAATACTGTAGACGAGCAGCCCTATATTTCAAGAATAGGGCCGATTCACAATACTATTACCACAGTATAAAGACATACAGTACGAGGTCTTCATACAAACGGACGAAACGCGAGCTATACCTACGCGCCTCGACCACGGCATGAGCTCAGCATGCAGACAGTCGCGACTGTGCTGCAGTGACGAACGGACGGTGTGTTGTTTTTTTTTAACAATAACCGCGCGATTTTTGCACTAAAAATAAGTTCAAGTACATATTTAATATGACGAGTAGGCTATATTGTGCTGTTTTTGGTTGCATGAATTCGTCAATAACGCATCCAGAGATAACTTTTTTTAGATTACCTGGAAACTCTGAAAGGTAAGACTATAAAATAATTTTACTTACTTGTAGGTAGGTACATAATGTGTGTATTTTTAATGGATAAGTATTTCATTTTATCTCCCGAAAAAAAGATGTCTGGATTAATAAATGAAGTGAATAGAGTAAAGGAAAGTGATAAACACGAGTGAGGTAGGTAGTTATAGGCGGTTCATGAATCATTAAACGGTACCCAAGTAACACAAAATCGATATAATGGAAAAAGTGATGACCAGAAAATTTCTTCTAGCTTCGTTATAGAATTTGAAGGGTTTTAGCAATGTCTTGCTTCTGTATAACAGCATTTTATTAACTTTGTAGTTCCTAAAGCTATATAATCCTCTTTTTCAATCTTTTGTGCAGTTAAAGGTTTTATTTTAGACATAATTTATGTCTCTATACAGCTTCTAATACAGCTGTAAGCATTATACAAAAGTGTAGGCCGTATGTAAGCATTAATTACGGCTTAGGCTATTAAAAAGCATTTTAAAATTCTTTAAAACTGCTCTGTGTTTTATAACGACCTTTCGCATGGGTCACAACTGTTTACCGGTGTACATTGGTGCTGTTTTAATGCCAGCTTTTTAAAAGCATTTCATCATAATATTATATAGCCTTTATCTATACAAACGTATAATGACAAGAATTTTAACAAGCAATAAGTCGTATACCGGCATCCGCATGCCTAAAGTTTTTAATTATGCTTACGCCATTTTGCTTTTTGTATCGATAATATTTAAAATTTAATTTTATGGTAAATAGTCCTTTAGAAAGGACTTCAACCTATGGTATTGACCGGCCGGTACAATACAGGTATCATAATGACTAAAACTAAGGATTTCTTCGTAAGAGCATAATTTTTTTTACAATTCCACATATTTTTATAATATTTTTGTAATAAATAGCTCTTTAATTTGAAGGCGCATGAAATATTTGATTCAAATATATACATACTTTCACAGTAAACTGATACTCGCAACCTTAATTCACTCATAGAGAACAAAAACAAGAGTTTAATTACTTGCCTTGTAGCACTTATATTTTTTTGTTGAAAGTATCCATGTTCTTTTTACACAAGATTTATTAATAATATCAGAAATAAAAAATAATATTTGAAAATGTTTTTATTTTGCCTTTGTAATGGTACAAGCTGTATAAGAGCCGCATTTAACATATGCGCACTGCTTTAACCTGTTTTCACAGCTTATTATAATGCGTTTATCATTCCGGTAGACAACCAATATAATGCTGCTAAAATGCCATTCTTACACTTAAGGCTGTATAATTTGGGGCCCAAATTAGCATTACAAGAGCTGTATAGTGGTTTATAATGCCTATATGTAGACTTCTTATAAAGCTATAATAATATGCTAATTCTGTTATCCATCGATTATAAAGCTATTTTGTGCTACTTGGGTAGGTACGCTTGTGTTAAAACCTCGGCGCATGTGTGTTTTGTTAGTTTGTATAATTCAAAGTAAAGACGTGGTTTTTATTATTAATAATAGTTGTTTATTGTACTGTGTGTATGAATAATACTACAAAAAAATTGGTTGTCTGTAAAGTCGATTTACGGACGATAGTTTAACGTGACAACATCATAACAAAACATTAATGAAATGATTGCATACTTTTATGAATAAAATTAATTATTTTTATTGAATAACTGTTACTGTAATAAGAATAACTGTTTCATGAAATCATCATTCTTTGGACTTACATGGTCTTAGAGAGTTGTGTTGATGACTTTAATGATTATAATTCTGTAATAGTACATTACGATATTAGTGCGTTAAGATGTTATAACCAATACGCACGTATATCGTACGACGTTTTTTAACACATTTGCGAGGAAACAGAAAAAAAAACATTTCACAATACAAGTACAAAGAAAAGAAAATTTGAGAAAAATGGCGCGAGGATTATTTTCTGCCGTGGCTGCGTGAAAATGTTGGCAAAGACACTAGAGCATGCAGCCAAGTTTTTAAATTACCGAATAAACTGTTTTTTTTAATTTTAAATAAAATCAATCTGTGAATGCACACTTGCTTTCCCGCCATTTTAACAGCGCGCTAGCGCTGCCTACTGACTGGCGCCGCGCGGCGATTAGTTCGAAATTTGAATAGCAACAGCGCGCTGCTGCTCACTAGCTGGAGTCGTGCGGCGGCGATCAAAACAACACGCATTTTTATTAAACACTTCCTATTCAATTCACAAAGTATTTTATTTGTTTATATAAAATTATTTATGTACACACAGTAAAATACAATAACAAAACTAAATGGAAACACAAAGTAGGCAAATGTAATTAAAATACTGGAGGCGGGCAGCCCTATCGCATGTTTACGTACCGCGCGGCTGTAGGCATTTACATCAAGGTTACGGCCGAGTACGAGTACTGTATTTCTTTATTCTGTGCTATTACTTATAAAAATAACCGTGACAGGGGTCAGCGAGTTCATTCGAACTGCGCCTTCGCGGCATTTGCCACGCGAGGACGGAGGTAACGCTAAATGCCTACTACGCTCGAAGATCCTGGCCTTTATTGGGTTTAATCCACTGATCGTGCAAAACTTGATTGTTTTTTCACACGGGAAAGTTTTTAGTTGCAGCTAGAGTCTGAGTTTGTTTCCGGTAATTGTGACAATATGCACGATTCTCCTTTATATGGCATTAAATAATTTAAAAAATTAAATCAACTTTAAAAATAAATTAACTCAAAATTATGAAATAACTTTAATTTCGGAAGTCGGTGTCTTGGCATCTGTATTTTAGTTTTAGTATTTTGACACTGACTTCCGAAATTAGTTATTTCATAATTATGAATTAATTTGTTTTTGAAGTCGATTTATTTATTTTACATTATTACTTCGTAATTTTTAGTTTTTGTAAAAACTGGAATATTTGTTTGTATTAAGTACGTAATAGTTTTGTTGTAAAAATTGCACTAGAATTTAACCAAGGTTTTGAGATTTTTTCCCTTTGACACTACACCCGTAGCTCGTATCAATAAGCCAGGTCCTCACACTTACACGTATTAGTCCATATCTTGAAAATTACTGAATCGATTTTGATGAAACTTGCGCTGTTCCCTAAGTTGAATTAAATGTAAACCAATAAAAAATGGTCATGATCCGATTAATAGTTGCGGAGAAATGCGTGGACAAACAAATATACATACATGCATCTATAAAATTTTGTATAATTTTTTGGTAGCCCTCATAGATTGCCATATGTAAATATTATGTAATTCCAATAATATCACATACATACGTGTCGAATTGATAACCTCCTTTTTTTGAAGTCGGTAAAAATAACGGGCGAAATATGTATATTTCTGCTTCTACAACTCCCCATAAACTCGAGGAATAAAGACGTGATTTAATTATATATTAAATGGTAATGCAACATTTACTTTAGATCCTTGACATTAGCTCCAGAAATAATCTTTTCTCCAGAAAAATCCTTGACATTAGCTCCAGAAATAAAAAAGATTTTTTAAATTGAATTATTTTGCGCAGATCGCAAAATAATTCAATTTAAAAAATCTTTTTAGTCCGTGTTCTGGACCTAAATCTTATTAAACCCTCGTTTTGAAAATGTCAACGTGTTTTGTATCTAAATCTCGTTATAGCCAGACTTCAGTAACGAGCGACAATTAAGATAAAAAAAAGACGGCACCTAGTGTAAACTGTGATCGTTTTGTGGCCGAAACAAAATTGGCTCTTTGACTAGGAACACTAATAATAATAATAATTTATTTTCAGAAAATAAACACATTTAAGGTTCACAAAAACAATTTTCCAACTAAAAATTAACATTATAGAAAAAGTGTATCGTTGGTGCCTGTACTAATGAATGAAAATCATTGTTTCACAGACACCAGCGCCTTCCAAGATAGGCTACATAATAAATTAAAAATTCGAACGTGTTATATAGTGAACTCGTAAAAAATATGTGGTAATAAAATAAACAGTGAAAGTAAATTAAAAATAATAAAATCAATTAATATTATAAACAACTGTATCGTGTCGTAAGGCAGAATAGGACATGGTCTTTAAAACTGATTTACTTTAAAATTAGGGTATTGTAGCTATTTAAGATTTTTAAGGGTTTGAGACTAAATAATAACAGCCGCACGGTCGATCGAAGGTTAAGCTACGCCAGCCGAGGTCGGTTCGCGGATCGGTGACCATCCATGCCTCGGAAAGTACGTTAAGCCGCTTGTCCCACCTGTCATTTGTAGATCTTTCAGTCGTTACGGATAGTCTGAAAGTTTTTTTTTTTCAGGATGGGAAATCATCACATGACCCCTCCCACTCTGGGTGGAGCGGAAGGAAGAGTCAGACTATTACTGACTAAAACCCACCCGTGTTCCTTCCTTAGCCCTTTATGTTCCGGGCCAGCGGTAACCCTTTCGGAGAATCCCGCTGAAAGTTTGACAACCACACTTACTAAGGGGTATCGTATTACCCAGTAATTGGGTTGTGGAGGTCAGATTGTCAGTCTCTTCAGGTAAGGGTCCTAGCGTGACGTTAAATAGCCTATAGCTTTCAAGAATCTGGCTATAAAACGCCAAAAGATTTTTTAAATTCCGACTTGTAGTTCCAGAGATTAGCACATTCAAACAAGCAAACAATTCAGTGTTATTATTATTATAGATTATTATTAGTATAGGTAAATAGGTAGATATTAGTTTGTAAGGTGTATGTTTATGGGCTATTATATCCTGAAATAAATATGTATAATTATCTATTAGTCTATTTGTATTTTGAGTGCCTTTAACATTATTTTCAGCGGCATCTGTTATCTAGCACAACCCAAATCACACTAATATTATAAAGGCGAAAGTTTGTGAGTGTGTGTGGGTTTATAATGTTTGTTACTTCTTCACGCTCAAACGGTTAGACAAATTTTGATAAAATTTTGTATGGAGGTAACCGACAACCTGGATTAACATATAGGCTACTTTTTATCCCGATATTCCCACGGGACGGACATTTACGCGGGTGAAACCGCGTGGCGCAGTTAATTATAACATAATTCCCTCGTAACAATGTAGTTAAACAAAACTACGGGTTGTCACCAAATTATAAATATCCAAATTTTCCATTAAACATGGAAACCCTGTTTCTACACTGGAGCCAAAAACGCGGTTACACGATGCTGAAGCAACACTTTACTAGTTCCTGGGTATAAAGTATTATGAATGTCCTCCAGAGTACTGTTTACCGCTAACAAATGGTAAATAGAGCCATGTTTTTCCTTGCATATTATGTTGTGTGTGAGTTTCTAACTCATTTTGTTATTATACCTGCAGTTTTGGCGTAATGAGTTAGCTTCTAGGTTTTGTCATAATGGTTGAGTTCATAATTTGAGGGGCTTCTGGCTAACTATTAACAGCCGCACGAGTTGATCGATCAGGTAAAGCTTGCCACGCTTGGTCCCTGGATGGGTGACCATCTTTCAAGACCCTCCGTGGCTCGGAAAGCATATTAAGCGTTGGTCCCGGCTGTTATTCGTAGATCTTTGACAGTCGTTACGGGTTGTCAGAAGCCCGAAAGTCCGACAACCAGTCTTACCAAGAGGCATCGTATTACCCAGTAACTGGGTTTTGCAGGTCAGATAGGCAGTCGCTCCATGTAAAATACTGGTGTTCAGCTGCATCCGGTTAGACTGGAAGCCGAAAACAACACAGTTGGGGAAAAGGCTAGGCAGATTGAATATTTTTTGGTTGAGTTCATAATTTGTTTGCTCGTTGCTCGTAGCCGTCATTTCATTTACGAAGATTATTAGTTGAGCATTTTCATTCCTATGAGACTTTAGTTTTGTGAATTTTATTTTCATAGCTCTCTTAGTTGCAGAAATAATTCAGTTTTGAACTTGGCTTATTATTCGGTTTGTACGAATTTACTCGCCCGAAACGTGCGAATAGTCCATTTAATTTTTTTTTCTATAATTATTCGACTTACGTGAAGTCAATTTATTTGTAGGCGAGACGACACCAACGTGTCATAAAATTCACAAACAAATTTGCTTCGTGACGATTCGCACTTTTCAGGCGAGTAAACTCGTGCGAATCGACCAATAAGCCTTGAACTTTATGAATATTTGCTACTTGCTTTATGAATCTACACAATAATTTTTATATGGCATCTAATAACATTTCGTCCCACAAGGAATTTTTAGTGTCGAGTTCCAAAGCCTTTCAACCCCCTTGTAGGCTTAACGTATAAAGTAAAAGTACTTTATACGATACAAAGAAAAAATGACAAAACATCAGTCTTTATCGGAAGCCGCGCGATACAAAACACACAAAACAGTATAGTGCTGTGAAGTGGGTATTAAATCATTTTATCGATAAAATATAAACTTCCTTCGAAGCAGTTTTCAAACACTATCTTCATAGTCATGCGATGTAATAAAACTTTATGGTACACTCGCATCGCCTGCGACCTCGCTCGCATATTTTCCGATTATTGCATCTATGTTATGGGCCTATGATCATTTAATATTTATAACGCTGGTTGCTTTTCGGATTTTCTTTTGTTTTGAAAACAAGTCACGTATGTAATTTTATTGTAGCAACGATTTCTGAGTAATTGCGGGTTTTAACATAAAATAAAAAGATGAAATGGAAATAATGATCATGATAAAAATTTATTTGCTAAGGGTACCTATACTACCTATATTTTATACTAAAAAGTGGGTAAAGTAAATAAAAAAAAAGTAAAGTAAAAATAAGAAGTAAAGTAGCTATTGATTGATTCGATTGTGGAGATAAAATGGAAATAATGACGATCGTGATGAAAATTAATTTGATAAGGTACCTATATTTTATACTAAAAAGTACGAGTAGCTATAATTCTGTTACAATTTCCCAGCGTACAAATTATCATCGACATCTTCAAATTACAACGTGAAAATCTAATAACACGGAAACTTGTAAGTACTATCACAAATTTAAATTAAAAACTTCCCCCAAATCGTCTGTACTTACCATACGAAATTATAACATCGCTCAAAATATTTCCCAAGTACAAAGTCATGGGAAAAAAGTTGCACCCATCGAAAATTAAAACTTCTCGACGGGCGGCGCCCATTAAAAGTTTTCTAAAATTTATTAACGATCGACTACCAGAACCTGACTTTTTTAATGATAAGCTATCATTGAACCTTATTACTGAAACCTTAAGAACGAAAATCTAGTTTTTGAATAGCATCCTCAATTTGGCTGGGTAATGATTTGACAAAATTGGAATCTGCTGTTGGAAAAAATTGGTCAGAAACCTTATGCTGTTACCGCTAAGGTTTACTTTTGCTTGTCCGACTATCTGGATATAAGAATGATAACGTCTCTTCACGTGTGAAACCTAATAGAAGTTCTTACTGGCGCTGAAAACTTGAAAATTTGTCCAGCGCGCCCCCTTAATAGTTCCGATCAGTTTGTATTGGAAAGTTAATGGCTACAAAGTTATGGAAGGTTCAAAAATTTATCGTTTTACGGCGAAAACAGGTGGTAGGACGATTTTATACGAGTTTTAATCTGGTTAGAGATATTAATGATAAACTTTTTACAACTGCCGTTTTTCGGGTAACAGCTCGAATCTTTGAAAAAATTTACCTGTTATGACATGGAGCAGATACAAAAAAGATGACCTATACCTTTAACTTGTGAATAAGCTTCATGTGTATGAGTTTCTTTTTCAAGATCTTTACAACATTTATACTATTTATACACTCACTAGCTTCTGCCCGCGACTTTGTCCGCCTGAAATTTCACCCTACCTCCATTCACCCTCAGGGTGGAATTTGGAAAAACCCTTCCTTAGTGGATGCCTACTCTTTGTGTCAGTCAGAACTTTGAATTTTATATACATAGATTTTAATATTGAAATATTGCCATTTATGTTATGTAAATAGGATGACGTGAGGAACCATCAGCTTTAATCCATAGGATTAGCATAGCCAACTTTCAAATTAAACCCAAAATAGAGCTGCCAAGATCATCTAATCCTAACATAATCCCTTTAAAACAACCAAATTACCTGCCATTAGCGATCTCATATAAGAACACAGCTCAACAGCGCGTCCCATTAACAATTCACGCACCTAGACGACCTCTTCGTTGCTGGCCCACTAAACACTCCCGAGGCGCACTTTCTTCGCGTTTCGCAAAGATAAAATAAACGTTGTCGGTAATAAACTCGCCTCCGAGTTAATTAAGAGCTACGTGTCACGCCGTGAACTGGCTAAATTAAAATACATAGCTCGCAAGTGCACGATGTTTTGAGATTAACTTCCGAGAGATTGGCCGAGGGTAGTGATGAGAGAAAACGTTCTACGAGTAACTCAAGAAAATACTGGAATTAATTTTGTGGGTTGTATTTTCATGATGATTTTTGGGACGAAGGGAAAATTAGAGTGCTTGTGAGTGCGAAGCTTGGAGGGTGAGGCCAGGGAACTGATTAAGTGAATGACTTTGTTAGAGCTCACGGTAGTGCTTTTTTGGGAACTTACTTATTTGGTAGAAATTACGAGTATTCTTCTTCTAAGGCTGCGGTATATTGACTACACGCCCAGCGCAACCGCCGACGGTAGCAAAGAACGTATTGGCAACAGGGCTTTTTTTTCAGGATGGGAAATCATCAAATGACCCCTCCCGCTCTGGGTGGAGCGGAAGGGAGTGTCAGACTCTTACTGACTAAAACCCACCTGTGTTCCTTCCTTAGCCCTTTATGTTCCGAGCCAGCGGTATCCCTTTGGCAACAGGGCTTGTCGGCGTCTGTCGTGACGTCACTGCACGCTGTCGGTAACGTCTGATGTTTAAAAGAGTCTGACTTAATTAATTAAGTTGGCCACCAAACCGAATTTTTCTTTGTCCTCTCCGAGATGGAATGATGGATGCGTAACACACTATCAATCTCAATCTGAACCATTTTGAAGTATATTGCTAAACCATTGCTTCACATGTTCGTAAAACGTGTCTGCTCAGCAACATAAATAATTCAATGAATGCTGTTGAACTGTCAAAATTAAACCCATTGCTACTGATAGTGTATTACACAATTACCCCGCAGCGCAGGGCAGCAGCGCTGGCGACTCTGGTCCATTTGCAAATCGTCGTTGCGCATGCAAAAGTCGCTATGTGTTTTTAGTGAACTTATTTAAGCTATATGAATTATAACATTTAGCGTGTTTATATGGAACTTTCGATGTATGAATATCACATAGCTACATTCCTTAACTCTTTAAATATTGCACTTATCACATAGCTGTTTATACAGTATGTGTGTATTTAAATAACGATTTAAACTGCATAAAGAATCGAAAATAACTAAATAACACATAGCGGCTTTAGCACGCGCAACGACGAAATGTTTCTCAACCAGACTTTTTTTTGATTACCTGAATGTGAATGTCATATAATGAAAACAGTTCACACTTACAAAGACGATATTAATATTGTTAAATGCGGATGATAATTTCGACGCTATATTTTAGTTTGTGAACTGCTAGTTTGTGAACTGTGAAATTCAAATTCATTTATTTGTCCGAACATGGTACATTACATGGTCTTATAAATTAATAAATGGTCTCATCACATTCTGCCACGTGGGGCGCGCAAATATCAGGTAGGTACATAAATAAAATTTTACAAATACAAAAATTTCTTAGAATAGGTACCTAAGAGTTAACATTGTTTAAGCTTTACTTCTGTTCTGATGCTGTTTCTGGGGATCAGACCGGAATAACTCTTTATTATTAGGATAGGTACCTATAGATTTTTTCAAGCCAGACCTTTTTCCTTTAATTGGGTTTTCTCTATAAATTAAATATACTCTTTTTTACATTCAGATTTTCGTCTTAATTTACCGCGGTCAAAAACCTGTCCAGCCTTAATTAATCCTTTAGCATTTATAATTTTGTTTACGGTTTCGGTGTATACATAGGGTTTTTATTAGATTACCGAAAGGAAAATATTTTTTTCGGTGTTTTACAACCTTATCCATTTACGACATTACCTACTTCTAAATTAAGAAGTTGGTAAACAGTTGAGATTTCATTTTCATGGTTCCGTCCCTCAAAAGGAAAATACGGAACCCTTATAGGATCACGCCCGTCCGTCCGTCCGTCCGTCCATCCGTCCGTCCGTCCGTCTGTCTGTCCATCCATCCATCCATCTCCATCTGCCTAGCCTTTTCCCAACTATGTTGGGGTCGGCTTCCAGTCTAACGGGATGCAGCTGAATACCAATATTTTTCATAGAGCGATCGTCCATCTGTCTGTCAAGACCCTTTATCTCGGGAACGCGTAGAGGTATCAAGTTGAAATTAAAACCATATACTCAGGTCTACAGTCCCCTGAAGCTGTGAAAAAATCGAATACCTAAGTTAATGTAAAAAAAATTGCCGCAAAAAACGTATATTTCGACACTCTCAAGGGAATCTAAATTTATAGGGTACTTCCCGTTGTCCTAAAAACATGAAATTTGGAAAAAAAACAACATCGTGTAGCACAAGTAAAGGAAAAAATCCGAAAACCGTAAATTTGTAGGTACATTAACAAAAAACCCCGTGATAAACTATTTACATACCTACAAAATACGGAAAACTCGGTGCGCGAGTCCGCCTCGCACTTGACCGGTTTTTTATATTATGTAGATCTATTCAAGAAAGCTCAGTAAGTAGATGTTTTGTAAGTAAATTATGTATAATCTAAACTATACATGTTACGACCAGTTTTGCCAAAATAAAAGTAATTTGGACTAAACGTCTTTAGTAATAATAAAGCTGATGATGTATGTTTTTTTTTTTTGTTTGTTGGAACGCCCTAATCTTTAGAACTCCCGGTCGGATTTGAGGAATTATTTTTGCATTTTATAGCCCAGTAATAGAGGAAGGCTAGACTCTTTAACATAAAGCTGAAACCCAAGGGAGCCGAGCAAAAAAGAAAACAGAAAAACCGCTAAGTGAAAACGAAGTGACAGCGCGGGCAGGCGATGCTATGCGACGGGGTGGCCTGCGGACCGCGGACCAAATAAATTTTACGCGCTGACAGAAGCTAGTAATACATAATTTTAGACCCCCTAATAAAGACTCCTTCAAACAGGCGCGACACGCGATAAAATCACGCGCGACATAAAGGCACCACTCGTTGTGCGACTTGCGGTAGCCTATATGTTAATCCAGGGTGTCAGCTAACTCCATACAAAATTTTATCAAAATTGGTTCAGCCGTTTGAGCGTGAAGAAGTAACAAATATATAAACACACACACACTCACAAACTTTCGCCCTTATAATATTAGTGTGATTACAATCACGCTTCAACACGTTTTAATACATTTGCCTATAAAATGAACACCCATTACAGCAACAATGAAGACCGAAGTTATTTTCAAATAATCAGCTCCATTGGATTACCACAAAACTGTGGAAAGTTCAAAACTATTGTACATTATTTATTTATAACAAAGTTTGGATTCAGTATACATTTGAATATTTAAACGGCGGAAGCTGTTTATAGGACACGATTTGTCGTTGACGTAGTGGACATCACGATATCACGATGGGAAATGGCTACGTGATTGGGAAATGGCTTTATAATCAGCTTATATAATATTCCCACTGCTGGGACACAGGCCTCCTCTCGGTGAGATCCAGTGGGCTGTAATCTACCACGCGGGCCCAGTGCGGGTTGGTGGATGTCACAGGTCTTAGAATTTTTGGTACTAAGAGATGCCGGTTTCCTCAGGCCTCCCCTTTTTTCTTCCAAGCCAACCTGTCTTGTGCGATCTCTGGCCATGTTGGCCTTGCAAATAATATTAGATCATCACATCAACATCGCCTTGGTCTACCACGACGACGATGTGTACTAAATCCTTACCTAAATTTAATTACCCAACTGTCTCAAGTAGAAGTAAAATATTACGACGTACAACAAGATAAATGCAACGACACGAAAAAATTTACCACCAAAATCGTACCATCTAAAAGTATCCAAACAAGGAAAGGCCAAGACAAGTCTAGAAACTTACAAAGTTTGAGGATAATGGTCAACCACGGAGTGGTCTCTAGCCAGCGGGGATTCGGAGTTTGATAATACGTTAATCAACTCCATGGAACACCCATCTTGGATTTGAATGAAGCAAGTTTTTAGTGAGAACCAAGTTACCTCGAGTTAGTCGGAAAAGATAAGCCGAGCTCTGAAGCAAGTCTAGCAGCAGAATTTAACTATCTACTAGGTTCTTTTGAAGACGTCAAAGTTAACGAAAATGTTAGTGTTATTCTTGAACCTACGGAAGTTTCTGCAGTTAATCCTGCTCTTCCAGTGATATTATAAATGTGAAAGTTAGGAGGTTTATTTGGAGTCAAGCTTTAGCGGTTGAATGAATTTACATGACTGATAACATGCTATCTGCGTGGTCTACACGCATGTGTTAGGAAATAACCATATAAACTGTGTACAAGTATATTATGTATATATTACCTAAAAATAAAGCTTTGAAGATCAGAATGGTTACTTGTTATTTAATGTGTGTAAAAATACCCATGAATATGGTATGTATGTAGGGAAAGGATTTTATGAAATTTAGCACGGAAAGACAAGGCTAGACATTTATTTCAATTTAGTCTTGTCAGTAATTAACCAGAAAGCTAGTCGTCCGTTCCAAATCTAGGTCATCAAGAAGAAGAAGAAGGACAAGAAATTCCCTGGAAACAGTATTAAAGTATTCTATAAATAAATATCTTAAATTGCCTTATTTTAGAACAATTAATTCTATTCTATTCAATGGTCCAAAGAACTCAGAATAATAGAAACCTAATAATAATAGTTAGGAATATTCCAGTATACACTTTAAAACATTAGCAATATTAGCCATAATTATAACAATACAGAACAACATAGTTATCAGCAATGATCAAGAAAATAATATCAATTAACTTAGGTACATGACATCTGGTCGATCTATTCCACATAATAACGGCACTAGTACTAATCAACTGAACATCTACCGAACAACAATGGACTTGATAGTCATTACGGTCCTTTTTATGTCCTACCAACGTCTTTTAGGTCAAACATCTACCGCCATTTTGAACCAATCACAGATAGAATAGAATAGAATATTCTTTATTATGTACACCATATAAATTACAGACATAAATATAGAAACTGTACAAAGGGTGACACAATGGGCGGTCTTATCGCTAAGAGCGATCTTTTAAAGACAACCTTAGGACAGACCACACACACACGGACCACAGACCGACGTAGGTATATATCGTGTGGACCACAGATCATCATATATTTTGGCTTAATATTTTCTAACACAGGTAATAATAAATAAATGTAATTTAGTGAAACCATTTTAAAACATTTTTTTTTGTTGAAATCGGCTTGCTCTTGACTTTAGTCTAGGTCAGAGGTGACAGAGACAAAGTCTACGATGGAGTGAGCTTACCCAGAAGAAGCTGATCATTCTTACTTTGAAGAGATTGGGTTGTATGCACTCGGAAACACAAACGCAGGTAGAGAGTTCCATTTACATTTTAAGGTAATTAAGCAATTTAATAAGAGTTAATTCGTATTTCTTAGTCATGATTAAAATAATATCAATATCAACTGACAGTATTGTGCCAATCGTTTGAAACAGCCTATTATATTAAATTTGCAATATAAAATCTAAGATATACTACAAGTGTAATCAAATATTACTTGTTCATGTTCATTTATAGTGATAACATTTAAGTGATTTTGACAAGTTAAGACTGTTGTTTTTTGTAAACACAGCATCTAGTCAAATTAGGTACTTCTACGTTGGTCTCAAGCTTCGTAAATTTTAATGTGATAGATGCCATTAGCCAACAAACGATATTCTAACATTATAATTATATCATAATGAAATATCTAACACGTGCATGTAGACCAGGACTGAGATTAACATATGAGGTACAGTTTATTGGGTCAGCGGGATTGTCCGAAAGGGTTACCGCTGGCTCGGAACATAAAGGGCTAAGGAAGGAACACGGGTGGGTTTTAGTCAGTAAGAGTCTGACACTCCCTTCCGCTCCACCCAGAGCGGGAGGGGTCATTTGATGATTTCCCATCCTCAAAAAAAAAAAAAGGTACAGTTTATTCGGGTACATGTAGTGGTTTCCTAGGGTACGAGATATAATTTTCACTCGAACCCGGAAATCACTCCACAATGTTCATTGCTGTTTATTACCAAGCATGGACGATGAGTATGGTAGAATATAATTTAGAATACAAGAAACTTTTTACTATTGTACACCATATAAATTACAGATATACATACATAAATGTTGAAATTTTACAGTGGGTGATACAATGGGCGGTCTTATCACTAAGAGCGAATCGTTTATTTTAAACTATTATAAACGTAGAATTAAGAATATAATTTATATTATAACAAACTTAGAATTGATCACTCAGTGCAGAACTACGTTTGTAGCAATGAGGTACAAAGCTTAGAACACAAGAAAGAAAGCCTATTATTGTCTTGAAACCACATTGAGTTACTTATTTTACTACTAACACGACTTGCTCAATACCACAAACAGTTTAGTTTACTGATCTGCACGAGAAACCAAAGAAATATTCATTTTTATAGAATGGGACGTGATTACCGCCGTGTCTCGGAAAGCACGTTAAGCCGTTGGTCCCGGCTGTCATTCGTGGATTTTTGACAGTCGTTACGGGTAGTCAGAAGCCAGAAAGTCTGCTGGTTAAGGCTCCTTCAAACAGGTGCGACACGCGATAAAATCGCGCGCGACACAAAGGCACCGCAAGTCGCGCAACGAGCGGTGCCTGTGTGTCGCCCGCGATACGTGTCGCGCGTCGCGCCTGTTTGTAGGAGCCTTTATGGTTAAATATAGCCAGTCGGCTGAATGCTCACATTAAACGTACACTTTGTAAACAAGCATACTATAAATTAGAAGATTATATCCAAGATAAGAACGCTTGGAAACATGCTGGTCCTGCTCCATAGGACAATCTAGTCTAGACAAAATAAAACTGGTTGCTAATTTAATTGTATTTATACTCTTTTTTTGACATTGATTTACATTCTGTAACTACTTTAACTCACACCCTGACTTTATTACTTGTATTTTTTTTTTATTTAAACGAAAATCGTTTACTTTTAACACATTTGTAAATGTGTGAGCACCATGTATCTATCAGATAATTAATTTATATGTCATGGTTTCATTTTTAATTCTTTAACCTATTATGGTATAGTAATTTTATTTTAAGTGCATCGTCTTCACATATTATTATTATATAATTAATGTATGCAAAATATTGTAAAACATTTAAAAAAAGTAACGGTAGAGTTTCTTGCCCATTCTTCTCCATACGAAAACTACCTTTTGGATTGGGCGACTAGAATCAATTCTATTTTATTGTAATTTTTGACGTTCAAAACTGCCTTTTATGTACCTATTTGAAATAAAAGCTTTGACTTATTCATATAATTTTATTGTTTCTAAAACTTGCGTTTTTTGTGTTTAGGTCCTGTAAGACCCTTAAGTCGGGGGTTTTTAAATTATTTTATCCTTTTCCAATTACATTTAACTGTCGTGGGTTAAATTACAATTTAATTTTGCTCTTTATTTAAAACTCTTTAAAGAGCTTAGGTTCATTATACACATAAAGAGAAGAAAAGATAAGAAAACCGCATCAAAATCAGACTAGTAGTTTTGGACATAAATGGCAACATTGGTTTGTACAAACAAATGTTTACTGCAGCGCCTCCTGGTGAGTTGTCACCGTAACACCTATCCAATATGCACCAATTAAATCCAAAGCCATTACTGAAAACCGTATCAAAATCCGACTAGTAGTTTTGGAGATAAATGGCAACATTGGTTTGCACACACATCCTCTCACCCCAACCGCATATTATACCGTCTCCGTACTATCGTGGGTTACAAGTTTACAACTTTATAGTGTTGCGTCTCCGATATCGGACAGCATCACACGATTTAGTGTTTTGTGTGGTGTAAGGTAGTAGAATAAGGCGATGACAATAATAATTATAAGGTTGATAGAAGGCAAACTCCCGTTTCCCGATGGGAAATCATCTAATGACCCCTCCCGCTCTGGGTGGAGCGGAAGGAAGTGTCAGACTCTTACTGACTAAAACCCACCCGTGTTCCTTCCTTAGCCCTTTATGTTCCGGGCCAGCGGTAACCCTTTCGGACAATCCCGCTGGCCAACATTATAGGCTTATATTGCTACAAAGAATATGGTGTTTATTTATTTATTTAATCTTTTCGCATACAAAAAGGTACAATGGCGGACTAGATGCCTTAAGCCTTCTCTACCAGTCAACCATGGGTGGTGAAGAGATTAGATGGCTCTTATCTGAATCTCAAAGCATTTACTTCAATTAAACCGTTTACAAGCACTTTTGAATTGTCAAGTAGTGGGTCAGTTAGTCAGAAAGTTGAAGGCACTTGCCGATTCCAAAATATCTTTTCGGAGAAGAACGGGCAGGAAACTGCAAGGCCATCTCTTTTGAATAAAGATATTACAAAAGCCTGGGTGCATGACTCGCGTGGTGGAAACCATGCTGATTACACAAGAAATCGATAATAAAGAGAAACTACAGTTTGCTCCTAAAATTACCCTATGACAAGGGGGCAGTTATTCTTCGACCTGACATAAAGTTATATCCTAACGATTAGGGCGTGGAATCCCTATGGGAATGTTTTGTGTTCGACACATTCGAACACAAAACATTCCCATAGGGTAATTCCCATAGGGTACCTTATGTAATGGAAAGGGAGCTAACATTACATTGGAAGGTCGTGAACTGACCCCATAGATTTAACAGTAACACGTTTTTGAGTACAGAACATAATAGCAAAATTGTTGATGGTCTTAGAATGCTTATTAGCCAATTAGCTATGGTAATTTTAAGTGTCAGCCAGTAACCACTTTTACTTACTTCTACATAATTGTTAGAGGGGAGGTTAGAGAGGAACATAATAATAATTGTTAGAGGGTTCCTCTCTCTGGAGCCCTGACCGTCGGTAGCTTGGACCCTGTTCCCGATATCGGTGGGCTATTATTTTTTATATTTTAAAATGTTTTTTTTTTTATTTTTTATAACCGAATATTTAAAAATATAATTTTTAATATGTATATAATAAAACAAAAATAATTTCATAAACATCCATATTTCAACATACACATTTTAAAAACAACTAATTCGCATCAAAATAAAAGAAACAAAACAACACACACAGAATAAAAGCAGTTAAGGACACAGTTACACACATTAGGACCGGGAGACCGGGAGGAACTGTCCACTGCTCACAGTGCAGTATGCAAACGAATCCAGTGGCGCAGCAGTGGAGAGTCCCACCTGCCTGTCCGCGAACACGCTTAGTATACTGTTGCTACTAAACTAACTATGTATACATTTTTATTTTATCTAAATCTTTTGTATATTAAGAAAATTCTGTAAGCCGTTAGTAATAAAGATTAAGTGACTTTTGTGTACAGACGCCAGCACATCAAGCTACCCGAAACTGTCAAATTTTTCCAATCCACTTTGAACCTTATACTTTAGCAATAAAGTTGAAAATCTATTAAAGAAATTTGACAGATTGTAATAGCTTGTTGTGCTGGCGTCTGTACAAACTCTGCGGTAGTCAAATGAATTTGTTCTATGTTCAAATTATCTCACCGAGACATTTTTCGGTATAAAAATCAGTACTTAGCTTAGTTTAAAAAAAATGTAATTATCTTACTGAAACATTGTACAGATTTATTAGTAAGAAAGACATTAAAATGAAATCTAAATTATTTTTAATTGACACATAGAAAAACATAACCCTTCTTGGCAGTCGGATAAAGAACACCTAAATGTTGAGGCACTAACGTTTTTTTAAATATGCCTTTTTGTTTAAATGTATCGTTGCATTCATTGTTTGTGCCAATAAAACATATTAAATCTATTTAAAAGAAAAAAAAACACATCTTGTATACATCTCTTTATTCCTATTTTCCTAGCGCAGCAGGTATGCTGGGAGATATTTCTTTAGGCCTCTGCCTCGAATTTTGCGGGCAGCGGGGCGGCGGCGGCGCGGGCGGTCACCGCTTGACTGGAGTGCACCGCTCGTTGCCCGCCCCCGCGCCGCTGCCACGCCGCTGTTTTCGAGAACCGGTCCATTTGACTTTACGCATAAGTCCTGCCGCTGCCGCGCCGCCGCCGCCGCTGCCCCGCTGCCCGCAAAATTCGAGGCAGAGGCCTTAGAAATAAGCATCACCTTTTGAACACATTTTTATGTTTTTGTTTCTTCCTATTTATATGTATGTCAAACTGTTAAATAAATAAATAAAGAAACAAGAACTAATATTGTAACCACATCAGTAACATGACGCCATGATCCTGATAAAATGGCGACATTTACA
Source organism: Luperina testacea (assembly GCA_927399505.1). NCBI lineage: Eukaryota > Metazoa > Arthropoda > Insecta > Lepidoptera > Noctuidae > Luperina > Luperina testacea. The sequence goes on from OV656757.1 coordinate 1,839,660, forward strand.
TGGGATGGCATTGGTCGATTATGGTAAAGGTAAGGTACTCAATCCCAACTTTTATCATCACTTTAAAACTATCTCTTATCTACAAAAGCCCTAACATCCGAGCAATTTCTCAGGATAAGCCCTCATCGATCGACTCCGACGTTGACAGATGACAACCCTCTATTACAGATTCTAGAAGAAAACACTCAACGGTGCTTGTAATTAAGCGATATTTTATGGATGCTTTTGTTAAAACGATTAAATTGTATCGTAATGAAATTGGTACCAAATCTTACTTAATCTATTCTCAGAAGTACTACCACTGTTTGTCTCTGCATCACCCAAAGGTTGACTGGTAGAAAATGCTTATGGCATTAAGTCCGCCTCTGTACATTTATTTATTTATTTATTAAAACTTTATGCACATAATGTACAAAGGCGGACTTAATGCCTTGGGCATTAAGTCCGCCTGACACATACACATACACACATACATTTGACATTTATGTGCTTGAAGTATTAAATAAATAAATACTAGCGGGCCAGTAGTATCGACCCCAAGTTACGATTTATAGGTCGTGTGTTCGAACCCACGCAGGCAGTTTACTTTGTGTATTTAATTTCATCATCACTCCTCTCAAAAAGGTGAAGGAAAACATCGTGAGGAAACCGGGGCGTGTCCTAGAGCCAAACAATCTAAGACATGTGACATCCATCAACCGGCATTGGGTCCGCGTGATGGATCATGGTCCACTCCCTCTCAGAGAGGCTGTGTCCCAGTAATGTCCCAACATTATATAGACTGATTATATATAATACATTCCGTCTGTCCGTCTCACATCGGACAGTCTATAACACTAATATTACACACAAATCTTACCTGCATATTACATTGTTTGTACAGGAAAGCAAAATTCCAGATTCCGAGCTGCTACTGAGAAATTCCTGATGAGCCACAAGATACAAGCGATGCTTAGTTTGTGGCTCACCGAATCCGTCACATTGTATTTTTACTTTTTGATGAATAAACTTATTATTATTATTGATCTAATAACACTTTTCTCGAACTGCGAATCGAACCCAAGACCTCACGCTGAGCAGTGGCGCTTGCTTGCTACACAGGCAGTCATGACTCATGCATCATGTGTTTGTTTATCGTAGTTATCAGATTTTAGGTTTCTGCATGACACCCTTTTGGTGACGAAACAACACCCGCTACTTCATCAAATGAATAGTGCATTGCAAGTGACAAGTTCATCATTTACAAGAACAATGCAATGTGCTCGCTCCGCATATACAGCGTGGTGTTTTCAGTAGAAGTAATTCTTGTCATAATTAATTACAACCGTTCCATTGTGTCTGGCTCAAAATGCGAACCTTTCAGACGCGTTTCGACCTGTTCAGGCTTGTTTGCTTAGGGTTCCCGCTCGGCCTATTTATTTAGCTGGTGTTTCTTTCGTTGTCCTTGTTTGGTAAACACGTTTTTGTGTAGGGATGGCCACGTCTGGTCTAAAATTTCTTTGATCAAAAGTTCATAATTATATTAGATAGGTATTCTTTTTGTGTTAGGAGAGGCTTGTGGCTAAGAAATAACAGCTGCGCGGTTCGATCGATCAGGTCGAGCTACATTTGCCGCGGTTGGTCCGTGGATGGGTGACCATCTTTACATAACAAGACCCCTCCGTGCCTCGGAGAGCACGTTAAGCCGTTGGTCCCGGCTGTCATTCGTGGATCTTTAACAGTCGTTACGGGTCGTCAGAAGCCTAAAAGTCTGACAACCAGTCTTACCAAGGAGTATCGTATTACCCAACAACTGGGTTTTGGAGGTTAGATAGGCAGTCGCTCCATGTAAAATACTGGTATTCAGTTGCACCCGGTTAGACTGGAAGCCGAACCCAACATAGTTCGGAAAAGGCTAGGCAAATGATGACTCTTTTTGTTAGCACAGCTTTTGATGTTATTTTTTTTTCATTCTTGTATTTATTCTATATTGATTGTCTGAATTTACTCCTCCGGAATGCCATGCACTACGAATGGGTAAGAATGTCCCTTAATTCTAGCTAGATGTTAAATACCACTGATCCTTATCAGAATCTTGAAGAGATGCATGGGAGATTTTTTTGAGACTAAAAGGAAGAAAGTACCTATTAGAAAAAACCTCCTGTCTCTTTATGTAGCTTTCAAAGTGATACCATTGAAGTCAGCGCTTATTATAATAGCATCTGCTCTTTTCTAAAGAACATTCTGGAATCCCTATATTTCCAATACACCCGCCAACCCTGCGTGTATAGCAAGTCACGCGAGTAATTAATGTGGAAACGAAAGGTATCTGCTGTAACGAATCGTTTGCGGTAACCGTGTTTTGAGAACTTGAAACACTGCGGGGTTTCGTCCGCCGTAATGCCTTGACATTTGAAAACTGAGCTACGATCCATTGTTCGTTATTGGGAGAAACAGTTTAACGGCTTTAACAATTTTAACAGTGTATTAATGGTAAGCTTCCTTTGTGAACATCCGTTGAATGTAGTAACGAAAGAAACCCAGGCGTATTAAAACAAGGGTTGGTCCGTCCTAGTATTTACCATACAGACAGTGGTTTCACATTGAAATAATGAGCATTTAGCTATGAAATTCAGTAAAATTTGCCTAATTCCTAAATGTTGATTAATAAAATCATACCATGAGCTTTGCGATGCAGAGGCGCTGCATTGTTTTTTCATTAAGTTTGACACAGGGCAGGCGGTGTGGTGGAACCACAGTTATAATAGCAGGGTTCAGTGTAAATACAGTATGGTAACGAAAACGCAATGGTGTTATAGTTTAGGAGAGTTATTTACGCAAGAATTCAATGCAACAACGTACTCCCTACGTAAGGATACATATTTTTTCTTTTATGACATGTACACATACATGGAATCTCACATAAAGAATGCAAGTTATATTAGTTAATACGTATACGTATTACTTAATTATTGTATACTAATATTAGGCTAAGTTATACTACTACTAACATAATATGGATGCTAAATCTGAAATAAAATATTTGAATTTGAATTAGCTTGTTATAGATGACGTCAGTGGTAAGTATTTTGAATAAGAAGAGTGATAACCTGATGGCCAATTCCCGTCATTAAATAAAATGTTCAAAATATAGTCGGAATCTCATCGTAGTGACAATCAATGTCAGAAACGCCGATCTCATCTAGTTTAAAAAATATATGATTGACGTGTAAAAGTGTTTGTGCAAACCTACTTACAAAAATAAAATCATTTATCATTATAAAAACTTGTCAAGAATGTAGGGAAATTAGAGGTATTTTTGATTGGTAGAAACTGAGATCAGAATGTGACCGTTCTCGAATTTACGAGAATTGCTCTGGTATAATGCCCAATAATAAAATCCCTCTGGATCAATAATAAAATCTAGACTCAAAAGTATATAATTTTCCCGAAAACCGTTTCATACTAACAACTTTTAATAATTTTACGATCAATCAAATTTGAACACACCAGTTTCATTAATCACAAGTCCCAGGATATAGGATGACGTATGGGTCTCAACTATTAAATAGGGAACGGACCCGAACTAAGTTCGGATCTAACTCGTAAACAGGATCATAAAATCCGTCACGTAGGTTTCCGGACACTTCCTTGTACGAGTATTACGTTTCTGGTAGCCTGTTTATAGGCCTGTTAATGTCATAAAATATTTTTACTGAGATATCATAAAGTTTTTGTGTTGTACCAAAATACTAAGTATGACAAGAATTTTGAGGTAAGATTTTGATCTTAAGACAATTCATTGTCGATTACCATGGATTACTTACTTTCAGCCACCTTGAACCTATCCTCGCGGTACGCGTTCAAGTGGTCTCGCCACCTCTGCATGGGTAAGTTTTTGAAGTGAAAACTTCTTTAGCGGCGTTGTACACTTTTTTTGTAATGGGTAAAAAATGTTAAACTCGCGTCAAGACACGTGACCTGATCGAAAATTCGTAAGACGGATGGAGAGTAGACAGCCGGCGCGGCGTAGGAGAGGAAGTATCCCCCTCTCTTTCTACGGCGCGGCGAAAATGTATGCCTACGCCTGCTGTTTTGTTTAGGCGCAGGGCGCATGCGCGAATGTTCGTGTGTGTTTATGTTACAGCATGCCACGCGCATCCATGGATGGTGACAGCTGATGGCTCGACTGTCTGTGTAATGGCCACACTGCTCTGTATTCGTGTATATAAAGTGTTTAAAATATGGAAATTGAATATATAATAATATTCAAGTTTTCACTTCTGCCGGCACTCCCGGAGTGCAACCCGTCGTTTTATTTTGTTTGGACAGCTGGGCAAAGGCCTCTCCCGAATTCTTCCAGGAACTCTTTTCCCGATCTACCTTGAATCGCGGCACGCGTCCAGGTCATCTCGCCATCTCATCTAGCGCCGTCCATCTTCAGGCACCCATTGTTGTGTGGTAACGTTTTTAGCGATCATCGTGCTGACGTAACCCGCCATGGGTAAATCAACGTTTGATTATTATTTCTAATGTAGCATATTATAGCAGAATATTGTTTTTTGTTATTTGTACTTAATTTGAATGGCTGATACAAATGTTTAAATTTTACATAGGGTGACACAATCAATGATGTATACACAATGGGCAATCTTATCGCATGAAAGCGATTTTTCTCGAAGTATTTATGTACCTATCCATACTAATACTAATATAATAAATTCGAAACTAACTCTGTCTGTCTGTCTGTATGTTAGCTTTTCACGCCTAAACCACTCAACGGATTTCGACAAAATTTAGCAGAGAGATAGATTGCATCCCAGGGAAGGACATAGGATAGTTTTTATAGACATACCTTGCGGCTAAGCCGCGGGCGGAAGCTAGTTTTCGCATAAAACTCTACTTGCTGGCTCAAAGAGAAAACTCAAACTTTCATACAACAAACCATTTTTCTAAGTTTGACACAAATACTTTTCATATCGTCGACCTTTTTATTGAGCTAACATAATCATATGTTATCGTTCAAACTTATATTTTTGCCAAGTTTTTTATAAGTTTTCTTCTGAACGCTTCGACTTTAGTTTGGCGAGAAATTCGAAACAAGTTAAGATTCTTTCTAAAGTTTTTTACGTGAATGGAGCGATAACTGAATCAAAGAACTATAAGTTATAATGAAAAGTATTTACTCGTAATTGGTACTTTAAACGAAATGAAACGTACGTCATTCAAAGTTTTCTGGTTTGAAGTTTTATCACCGTACAGCTCAGTTTTGATTTTCCCTAAGTATAATACCTAATTTGTTTATTGTTACTGTACAGTAAAATGCAGACGGTTGACGACAATAGGTTCGCGCTTTGTTACATGGGATATTAACATAATTATCTGGCGAAATGTACGTGTAATATAGGTCCACCCATCTTTCTCATATCTATGGATGCACTTTAGCTTAACCCTTCGAGGAATACAGGCGTGATGTTATGCCATTTTAAGAACAAACAAAACAACAAAAAAGTCATCACAGACAAAAACAAAATATAATTTACTAAAAAAAATCTACAAAGGAATTTACAACGGACTCCCAATCGGGGGTTTCCAGCAGAAATATAGCGAAATATACTCAACAATATGTCCCGAAAACCGAGAAGAACCGTTTCAAAGCCCGACTTCGTTTCAAATGGAAATCTGGATGTGAATTTTCATGCAAATTTCCCAGAGGTGCTATACATGGGAGGCTGTAACGCGGATGTTAAAATCTCAGCGTAAATTCTATTCATGTATGGTAACGTTGTTATGGGGTGGATCGCTTTTGTTTTGGGTCCCATAGATTTCACAGTCACTGTCTCTGTTGTCAGTAAATCCAGGAAATGTTGTTGCATTATGGATATAATGTGACGTGAAATTGTCTTTTTTATTGTGAACTAGCTGACCCAACAGCCGTTGTCTTGTTTTTTATTAGAAAGACACGTGGCGCCATCTATTATCATAATAACGTTATTGTTGTTTTGCTCGGGAACAGCACTTTTTTTCGGGATAAAAGGTACCCTATGTCCGTTTCTGTACACCTGACAATGTATATGCAAAATTGCATGATGATCGGTTCAGTGGTTTAGGCGTGAAAAGGTAACAAACAAACAAAAAACTTACTTTCGCATTTATAATATTATATATAATATGATACTATATTATATTATATAATCGTATATAAGTTAGTTATAGCCTGAATTAAATGTTTTTTATTTTCTTTTATAATATTAATAAAATCCTGTCTCGTGTATGACAACTCCGTAAGTGACTGAAAAGTATTTAAAAAGAAAAAGAAAGAAAGAAAATTTGTTTATTTTTCACGTGGTGATCAATTAATTTATTCCTAGATTAGTTTATCAACTTTACCCCGATATTATAAACATGCGGCTAATTAAGTTCAAACATAATCGAAGTTTTGATTGATCGGAATCAATTCATTATGGATTTAATTACAATCAACTGGATATGGATCGGAAACTATTAAACTTTGCCTTTGTATTTTAGATCAGCGGTTAGACACTGATGTTGTTTTGCTACAATGAAAATTGTTTTTAGGGAGGACTTACCATAGTGCTTGCTTGTTTATATTTTAATGTATAGATTGACTTTGAATTTATTCATATTTCAATGTTGGTCTCAGTATGCATGTCCTATCATCATACATGAGACCAGTCGGTCGATTCTGTAAAAATCTTACAAGTGAGTTTGTTTTTGCTAGGAATTGACAGCTCACTCCACGCTCACTTCACCTAAGTTTTCACGGTGAGATTTTTACAGAAGAGCACCGCTGCTCACGATTTCGTCCACGTGAAATTTCTTGCTCCTAACCCATCTCGTCACATCGCATCGTCTGCTCGCGCTTTTAATTCGTTTTCGCTTACTTACCGTAGGCGCGGGCCTGCGAACGGAGAGTAATGGGTAGCTCACCGTTCGATAAAAACCAGGCACGTGCTGGACGGCGCGTACGTGTTCCACGCGCGAATCAAAGAGATGTCAGCATCAGTGAAGGGGCCCGTCAGGGCCGAAGCCTGCCGGGTCAGCGGGATTGTCCGAAAGGTTTACCGCTGTACCGGAACATAAAGGGCTAAGAAAGGAACACGGGTTTTTGGGTTTTAGTCAGTAAGAGTCTGACACTCCCTCAGAGCGGGAGGGGTCATTTGATGATTTCCCATCCTCAAAAAAAAGCCCTTTTATTTATAAACATTGCTTAAAAAGTAGTGATTAGCGACTGTTTAATCATACATTTTTGACATTTGAACGTCACTTAATTTTAATCATAGTTTATTAATAAACCCTTTAATCGAATTTCTACAGAACAGAACAATGAAAGTCAAAGTCAAAGTCAAAGCATTTATTTCAAATAGGCACATAAAAGGCACTTTTGAACGTCAGAAATTACAAAAAATAGAATTGATTCTAGTCGCCCATTCCAAAAGGTAGTTTTCGTATGGAGAAGAACGGGCAAGAAACTCCACCGTTACTCTTTTAAAATATTTTACAAAATTTTGCATACATTAATTATATAATATTATTATATAATTAATGTATGCAAAATATGTGAACACGATGCACCTAAAATAAAATTACTATACCACAATAGGTAAAAGACATAAAAATGAAACCATGACATATAAATTAATTATCTGATAGATACATGGTGCTCACATATTTACAAACATGGTTTTACCATTTTCATAAACAAACAAAAAAAAAAAAATTACAAGTAATAAGTCAGTGTGTGAGTTAAAATAGTTACAGAATGTAAATCAATGTCAAAAAAAGTATAAATTTACAATTAAATTAGCAACCAGTTTGATTTTGTCTGAAAATACAAACTATACCTTCCTGAACCCAATTGACCCTCCATGCAAATCTAGTTATTACACCTGGACCGACCCAAAATGACATTTACATTCAAAACCACTGGGGGATATTATTAACTAATCAAAATAATAGTTTGTACAGACGCCAGCACATCGAGCTACTACAATCTGTCAAATTGCTTTAATAGATTTTCAACTTTATCGCTAAAGCATAATGTTGGCGACTGGCTGGTTAGTCGTTCCTTTTTTATAAATCTGTTTTTTAAACTATTTTATTTCTTAATGACAAATGATGTATTTTTCAGTTATGTCATATAGTTTGCTGCTAAGTGATAAGTGAGTGTACTTTTTCTCTTGGTTCTGCTAATAATTATCTTAATTTACTGTGACCCTCTTTGTTTCATTTTCCATTCTTTTTACATTTAAATACAGTCCACATTCGTCCACATTTTTGGTCCATTCGTCGCCGAAATTTTACCATTTGAACCATTTTTTTCGTGACAGTTTTCACGTCATTTTCATTTTGCATTACGATATTTTCTTACAATGATGGTCACACGGAGTAAATCAAGATTTATCGCGAACGTAACGGCGAACCCTGATGATCGCGACGAACATTCAACGATCTCTCGCCGCGATCTCATCAATCCCGTGCCGTGCGGAAACGTTGCACCGCAAGAGGACTCGCGTGCCGCGGGGAGTATTAGAAACGTTGCCCCAGAGCAAGAACCCTTAGTACTTCCTCACAGTTCCGGCATCGTGGCCCAACCGCGCGACACGCACAGCAGCAGACATTCGCATACAACAAGATCCAGTGCGACTGTACGAGCGCAGAAGTTAGCCATTGAGGCAGAAATTCATCGCCGTCACGCAGAACGTGAGAAGGAATTGGCCGAGCGCGAACGTGTGCGCGAGCGTGAGCTTGCGCGCATACAACAGGAAGCAGACGAAGTGGAGCTACGTGCAAAACTCGCTTCTCTCGAAGCAAATTCGGATAAGTATAGTAGTAGTAATCGTAGCTCATCTCACTCGCACAGGCATCGAGTCGCAGCATGGGTCGGGAACCAGCACGACGCTGACGCCCCCCTCGACCTACGCCCTCAAGCTGTGACACAAATCGAACCACGTGCGATGCACACCACAGCTTCTACGCCTGGTAAAAACACGCAGGCTGATCCTGTTTCGCAATTGGCGAAGGCGATTTCCACTCTACCCGATCGCCACAAACGCCTCAAACTTATGCCATTTTCAGGCAACATTAACGATTGGCTGCCATTCAAATGCACTTATGAACGAACTAAATCATCTTTTACACCCACAGAGAACGCTGCACGCCTTGTTGCCGCCATCCGCGGCGAGGCCCGAGTTGCTATTTTATCCGTTTTGTTCGAAGCAGAAGACCCCGACGAGGTGATAGCGGCTCTGGAGCAGAACTACGCACGACCCGAGCTCGTAGTTGCCCAGGAGATCACCGCTCTACGGAATTTAAAGATAAGTAACGTAGAGCATTTAAATACTTTGGCTAATAAATTACGAAATTGTGTGACTACAATTAAATGGCTAAAACAGGAGGAGTATTTGTCTTCGATCGAACTGCTTCGCACGGTGCTTTCTAAGCTTAGCGAGCACACCAGAGATCGGTTCACCGACTACGCCTCTACTCATAAGCCTTTTGAGCCATCTATTACTAAACTGGAGTTGCTTTCTAGATTCTTAGTTGTTGAGGCCGAGCGGCAGCTCAAATACAATTATCTGGTTGACACGACACCGAGCTCGTCGCACAGTAAGCTCTCACTTTACAAGCCTCCAGTTCATAAGTTTAACATGCCAAAAGATTTGACTATTCATGCTACTACTTCTAAAGACAAAACAACGGAATGTTTATTCTGTAAACAAGGTTCACACACCGTAAAAACCTGTAAGGCTTATTTGTCTCTTACGGTAGACGACAGATGGCGCTGGGTTAAGGAAACTAAAACTTGCTATAGATGTTTTAAATCTCAGCCACATACATGGAGTACTTGCCGAGTAAAACGGTGCGGCGTTGATGGCTGCACGAGACGGCATCACGCTCTTCTCCACGGCGATGTAGTTGCAGGCGACAACAAACCCAATACTAATACATCCAATTTGCCACAGAGTTCATCGACTAATACTGTCGTACCGCAAAAAGATGGTGACGTCATCGCTGCCACGTTCGGGGTACCCGCAACGAGCACGCGTGGACTATTAAAAATCCTGCCAGTCGTTGTGGAGGGACCACGCGGCACTTTTGAAACGTTCGCACTACTAGACGAGGGCAGCACGAGCACTCTCATCGACGGTGACGTAGCCACGCGCATCGGAGCAGAGAACGTCGGCCGACAACAACTGCGTGTTACTGGTGTTGGTGGTATGTTCCTGGACACCGAGGTATGTCTTGTAAATTTTTACATTCGAGGTCGCCATCTACCTGAGCGTCATTTTATACAAGGCGCGCGAAGCATCACGCCCCTTCAGCTTAGTCCCCAAAGTACCGATCATCTAGACTTTTCCGAATACGACCATCTGGCTGATCTGGCTGACGTGTTGGCATATCAGAACGCAACGCCTACTGTACTTATCGGCGCCGCAGATTGGCATCTATCTTTGAGCCGTGAGATGCGCGTAGGTAAAAGAAACGAACCCGTAGCGTCAAGAACGCTCCTAGGCTGGGTAATTCACGGCGCAATTTCTACAGTTTCTAAGCCTGTACATTTTATTCACAACACCGCTGACACATTACAACAGCTTGACACTCTCGAGGCACTAATTAAAAAACAATACGAAATTGACTCTTTAGGTATACAAAAACATACCCCTAGACAAAACAGCGACGACGCTCGCGCAGTAGATCTCATAGAGTCCTCAGCTGAGAGACTGGACACCGGTCGGTTTCAAGTTGGTCTTCCTTGGAGAGACAACGCATCAAATAATGTACCTGATAGTTACCCTCAAGCTTTCTCACGCCTAAAATCACTAGAAAAGCAGATGACGAAAGATGAAACGTTTGCGTCAGCGTATAGGAATTTTATAAACGGTATAATCGAAAAGGGCTACGCGGAACAATGTGATCCTTCATCGTACCATGAGTCGTATTTAAAGAATAAATCTAACTATTCTATGAGATGGTATTTACCTCACTTTGGAGTTTTTCACCCACAAAAACGCAAGCTAAGGGTTGTCCATGATGCAGCAGCATTAAGTAGGGGTGTTAGTTTAAATAGTATGCTGCTACAGGGCCCAGACCTTTTACAGTCACTTTTAGATATCTTATTTCGCTTTAGGGAGGGACCTATAGCGTTCAATGCGGATATTCAAGAAATGTTTCCCCAAATTAAGATAAAAGAAAGCGACCGCGACGCGCTTAGGTTTTTGTGGCACGATGGCATCTCACAGGGTGCAGTAAAAGAATTTAGAATGTCTTCTTTAATTTTTGGTGCAGTTTCTAGCCCATTCATAGCTTTGTATATAAAAAATAAAAACGCGAAGGAGTTTGAGAGTGAATACCCCGCAGCCGCGCACGCTATCATTCACGACCATTATATGGACGACTTTATTGGAAGCCAATTCGATCTTTCCGACGCCGTACGCTTGGCTTCCGATATTGTCACGGTCCACAAGAAATGTTGTTTTGGAATGCGTTCATGGGTGTCAAACGTACCAGAAGCACTTGCGTTGGTGCCCAAAGAGCTTCATAGCAACTCAGACTGCAACCCAGACTCCGACGTCAATCTACCTCCTAACAATGACGTAGGCACGTTAGGGTTAAAGTGGAATCCTTTAAGCGACACCTTAGGCTTTCGCACGGGCGATAAGGACTTAGGCACAAAATTAACTAAGCGTAGTTTGCTCTCTAGAGTCATGAGTGTCTATGACCCTTTAGGTTTGCTGATGCCGATAGTAATACAGGGTAGGATTCTGTTACAAAGATTATGGAGGGAAGGAATTGATTGGGATTCGCCTATACCCACCAAGTATGAAACCGAGTGTAAAACATGGTTTGGTCAGCTCAAGTTAGCAGCAAATTTTCGAATTCCACGATGGTACGCGGGTAAGCCAGGCGTGTGTGATACTCAGCTCCATGTCATAGCTGATGGGGGGGAACAAGCGTAAGCTTGCGTCGCATACTGGCGATTCACTTTTAATGACGGTTTAGTCTCTCTTGCCTTAATTGGTAGCAAAGCGCGTGTTACCCCTCTGAAGCCTCTCTCTATCCCGCGAGTAGAGTTACAAGGAGCGCTCATCGCAACACGTTACGCACAAACTATTTTAAGTGCCCATCGCACAAAACCTTCCGCTGTTTTTTATTGGACCGATTCTACAACGGTTTTAAAGTGGATTCGCAGCGATGCACGTAGGTTTAAAGCATTCGTTGCTCATAGGTTAGGGGAAATTTTAGAGTCCACGAACCCCTCCAACTGGAGATGGCTTCCAAGCGACCTAAACATAGCGGATGATGCAACAAAACCGAAAGATATGTTTTTTACAGCGACACACAGGTGGTTCACTGGCCCCACTTTTCTGATCAATCCTCCAAATCAATGGCCTCGTGAACCAGAGTACACATTAGAGTGTCCAACGGACGAGGCTTTACGCGTGTCCGAGCTAAAGCCCGAGTTTACCGGAGTTCTAGTAGATGCCCCTACCTTTGAACTGTCGGTCCCAGATGCTACCCGATTCAGTAGTTGGTTACAGTTATTACGAGTCACAGCTCGCGTTTTTCAGGCCGTCAGACATTTTAAGTCATTTTCTAAATCTCCGCGTTTATTCACAGAAGCCGCTCGCGACGCTGCGTCACTCTCGCAGCTATCCGCCGCAGACATCGTACAAGCAGAGCAGCTCCTACTTATGAAGGCGCAGGTAGATAGCTTTGCCGAAGAACTCAAGATGCTGAAAGCCTCACAACCATTGCCGAAGGGCAGCCGCATCGCTGCGCTCGCCCCAGTGCTCGACAAAGATGGCTTGCTCAGACTCGACTCACGCATAAAGTCCACTCCTGGGGTGTGCGAGAGTGTGAAAGCACCGGTCGTAGTGGACGGCCATCATCACATCGTCCGTCTAATCATCATGCATAAGCACATCGAAGCTGGCCACGGTAACCACGAGCTTGTACTGAACGAACTAAGGCAACGTTTTTGGATCATAAGGGCACGAACCATAATACGTAGCGTCGCTAAATCATGCCTGCAATGCAGAAAGCAAAATGGCCGATTTAGAGTGCCGCCTACGGGAGATTTACCTCCAGAACGGCTAGACCATCACAAACGGCCCTTCACGCATGTCGGACTTGACTACTTTGGGCCTATAGAAGTGGCTGTAGGCCGACGCCGAGAAAAAAGATGGGTGGCGCTCTACACATGCCTGGTTACTAGAGCCATTCATCTAGAGATAGTGGCTTCGTTATCGGCAGCCTCAGCAATTATGAGCCTAAGGCGCATGATGGCACGTCGAGGGACTCCAACTACAATATTTCCTGACAACGGGACCAACTTTGTCGGCGCAAGTCTTGAGCTGGCCGCCTTATACCATGGAGACGTTCGGGACTTCGCAACCAACCGCCGAATCTCATGGCGTTTCATACCGCCTGCCTCGCCTTTTATGGGTGGCGCGTGGGAGCGGCTGGTTCGCTCAGTGAAATCCGCGCTACACAGCACACTAAAAGAAAGGGCACCTAAAGAGGAGGTCTTAGCCACTTTACTTCTCGAAGCGGAGTCCATCATAAACTCCAGGCCGCTCACGTACGTCCCTAGTTCACCAGACACCCCAGAGGCCATAACACCATTTCACTTCATCCTCGGCTGTTCATCGACTGCTCAGTGGCCCGTCGACTTATCGGACAACGATCTCTTACGCCGGTGCGATTGGCGGCACGCTCTTCGGTTGGCTGATCACTTTTGGGAGAGGTGGCTAAAAGAATACCTGCCGACTTTGATCCCACGAGGACGCAGAAGAAACTTCACGAACTTTTGCGAGGGTGACGTAGTTGTCGTGGTCGACAACACCCTACCACGGGGTCTTTGGCTTCTGGGTAGGGTAACCAAAACATTTACGGGAGCGGACGGACTGGTGCGCGTTGTAGATGTAGCCACCAAAGGCGGGATTTTACGTCGACCAGTCCGCAAACTCCTACCACTTATGGCTGACCCCCAGCCAGTTGCCACCAGGGTTTAGTGTCCCACTAGGGGCCCGGAATGTTGGCGACTGGCTGGTTAGTCGTTCCTTTTTTATAAATCTGTTTTTTAAACTATTTTATTTCTTAATGACAAATGATGTATTTTTCAGTTATGTCATATAGTTTGCTGCTAAGTGATAAGTGAGTGTACTTTTTCTCTTGGTTCTGCTAATAATTATCTTAATTTACTGTGACCCTCTTTGTTTCATTTTCCATTCTTTTTACATTTAAATACAGTCCACATTCGTCCACACATAAGGTTCAAAGTTGATTGGGAAAATTTGACAGTTTCGGGTAGGTTGATGTGCTGGCGTCTGTACTTCCCAATTTCAAGTGAAACTAACGACAAACCCATTTGAAGTTTTAAATTAGGTAACCATCGGGGTAATTGCTAATACAATAACAGTATCAATGGCTTTGATTTTGACAGTTCAACAACATTCATTGCGTTATTTACGTTGTGATTGTGATGTCATTGCGTTATTTACGTTGTGATCAATGAATTAGCAATAGGTAGGTGTCCTTCAAATTTATCTAAAAATTTACTATGGCATTGAGCATAAATTAAGGAGAAGACATGTACAGACGCCAGCACATCAAGCTACCCGAAACTGTAAAATTTTCCCAATGAACCTTAAACCTAATGTTGAAGCGATAAAGTTAAAAATCTATTAAAGGAATTTGACAGATTATAGTAGCTTGATGTGCTGGCGTTTGTACATTTAATCAGCTATTTAACAGGGTACGAAAATTTAAAAAATATTTATGGTGGTTTATGCCATTCCACTAGTTTCTTACCTTCCAGCAATCCACCCAGACCGTCAAATTACAAGTTATCCTGCAGTGCGATCCTGTTGCCATCTCACCGTGAAAACTTAGGTGAAGTGAGCGTGGAGTGAGCTGTCAATAGTGTCAATTCCTAGCAAAAACAAACTCACTTCACCTAAGTTTTCACGGTGAGATTTTTACAGAATCGACCGGCTGTATAGATATCAATCAAATGATCTTTAAACTTGAGAGATGGCACTACTTATAGTAAAATAACTAGTCATTCGAAGTAAAAGCCTTATCACACTACACGATATTCAGGGACCCTTTCCCTAAATCAGGATGGTGAAATAAGAGAAAGGGAGGAAGAGCCCATATTAATAAAAACACATCATCTAAATCAGGATGGTGAAATAAGAGAAAGGGATAAAGAACCCATTTTGAAAAAAAACACATCACCTAAATATCGGGCCCTAAATATCGTATAGTGTAACTGCAAATACCACTTTATCTTCGGAAGACAAAACAAAAATAATACGACTGTTCTTTCCTGTAGAAGTGCTGAAAGTAATAAGTTTCCCAGTCTTGTAGGCAATCCTTGCCTGTCAGTGACTTATGCTGAGTACTACCGTATCTTTAAACTCAACAGGTAAGTCAGTCTCTGGTGAAGGAAGCACTCATTTGTTTAAAAGTTGAAGCTGATTTAAGATTTGAGAGGTGTTTACCCAGTGATCACCTGAGATATGTAACTACATTTTTTATACCAGTATTTTCTTTATAATTATCATTTTTTAAGGAGTTTTTTAATAAGTATAATTTTTAATTAGTTTTTATAAAAAACATTTGGTCAATACCATTAAATCATAGTTAGAGAAATATTTCCTACTTAGATTTAAGTACGCTAAAGACGACACCTTAGCATACTCCACGCAGCAAAACCATAGTGTTTCGTTTCGAATCATCATCATCTTAGCCTTATATTAGTTTATAAAGCTTTCTTTCCTAAACCAAGGATTTAAATCGTCCTAGTCATCTTTTCACTTTACTTTACGTACATTTCTTCGTTTATATCATTGTTACCAACAAAATATCAGTAAATAACATCGTCGTCTGACCGCACCACCAACTCCATTATACACTACATCAAAATGTACACTGAGGAGATGAAGTGCGTACATTGTTCTCTTCCACGCAACTGTACTAAATCATTCTGGAAGTTCGTCACGCACAACTCTTTTGTTCGCCATTGTACTCGCTTCTAAAGGGTATTGTCGAGTACAGGTGAATGGATGCGGTAGTTTATAGTTCAACAACAGGTAGGGTTGTACTAAAATGTTTTGTTGAGGCAGGGGTATAATGCACGTAAGGACCGGATTTTTTGTTGGAATAGTTTTTATGGGTCGGGAAATGAGTGTTTGTGTAACTCCGGGGTTTTATTGAAATTATTCTCATAATCGTGTAGTTTACGTTGGGTTTCAGGCTGGAACATCAAATTTTCGCTGCGAAAGCACTTTTTGTCAACAAAATATATATATATATAATGTATTTTTTAAATTCTAATTTTATTCAGCTGCATCCGGTTAGCCTGGAAGCCGACCCCAATATAATTGAGAAAAGGCTAGGCAGATGATGATATTTTTTAATTCATGAAACTATGACAATATATCAAATCTTACAATACAAAATTGCTTGATAAATATAAAAACAAAAATCTAATATCATAATACCAACGGATTAGCTGCTCGATACGAACACATGAAGCGCCAGCAATTTTGTAGAATGGCCGTCTGGGATTACATTTTCAATAACCCTTTAAGAAGCCACTCTGCTATCCTTTTTAAATCCTTCAATATTACCACATATTCTCCAATTTCTCTTCCTACTTCACATCCACGTCTTGTATTATCTTCAAGGGTTACTGTGGTTCTATTGTTGATTACGCTTTAGGCTTATTTACGAGGTTCCTCCTTGAATTATGAGGTGTCACCGCGGGGTTGATTTACAAGCTGAGTGGATAAGATGACACGCGATCATCTACTATAGATGGCGAAGTAAACTTAATTTATTGATGTTAGGTTTATATCATAAATTCTTGAACAAGCTCATGATCGGGTGCATCACGGGGTTAGGTGAAAACAGAGTGGGAAAATCCGTATTTAAAAAATGTTCGCATTTATATGCTGCTGGGGAGTTTGTTGTGCCATTTCTTCATCCCATTGAAATCACTATAATAGGAAGTGGTAAAGGGCGGGCGTTTTGGAGGACTCTCTTGTGTATTTTGTCGTTCGAAAAGTGCTGATTCTCAGCCTAATTTTAATAAATTACTTCGATTGATTCTAATTTCAGTCTCTCTCTGTCAAAAGAACCTCTAATCTCCCTTAATTTTTGACAAGTTTTTCACATTGATGGCTGCTGAGATGAGATTGCTACTAGATTTTGAAAGTATTTTATTACGGCATGGTCTTCAGATTTTTAGATACTTGTGGTATCAAAGGATGATTGTACCTAGCCGTATACCTTTTGAAGATCATTATAAACTTTGACCGCTTTATATTACTAGTTTACATTACTCTTGGTAAGTAAAGACTATTATTCGTTAATTTATTTTTATATTCATTAAATATTTATATAAAAACACATTTAAAAGTATAAAAAATATGTATAAATATGTATCCGCCAGTATCGGGAGTAGGATCGAAGCTATTGAAGGTTAGGTCTTCAGGAACAGGAACCTCCTCACGATTAAAGCCGCATCGAGGAGTACTGCCTTCTGAATCAGGCCCTTGATCCAACTGCCTAACGAGAGCCTCGAAAGTGGTTGATCGATGCGTTCGGCCATGTAAGTAAAGATTCAGATTTAAACCCCCGCCTTCGTCCCCAAAAACTTCAGACAATGATCTATCAATTCTCATCGAACACTCGATTATTAGCAATTAAACCAGGAACTTCCGCAATGTAGTTAGTTCAATCGATCAAACACATTGTCGCAAAGCTAAGTGATTGCTACATGAAGCAGATGCCACTGAATCAATGGTACAGAAGGTCAGCTCTATAAAGGTATGTGCAACACTGTAAAGTTCACAATTCCTCTATAGAAACGGGAGGATCCCCAACACCGCCACACCGCCAGGACAGTCAGCTGCTGCTCTCCTTCGTGCACGGCTGCGCTCACGCGTCTTAGTATCATTGATTACATATTTAACCGACCGTTGTCATTTTACTTCATTTGCTTATATAATTGTTATACAGTCCGCTATATTTTTCATTTTGCTCCACCACGACCTATCTTCGCGTACAACAATTAAACCAAATTTATCAGCCCACGTTTTTATAGCTATTAAGTCCTTATTTAATTTATCGATAGCGTCAGGTAATTCATCAACCTTCCCTTGACAGTACAACTGCAAGTCATCTGCATACAGATGATACGCATACTGAAGTTCGGAAGTTAAGTCGTTTCATCAAAGAAACGCTCTCGTCTGTTTTCTTTCTGGTTAATGACCATAAAGCAATGATTTTTACAGAATAAAAAATGTTAACTACTTGTACATTTATGTCCCTATGTTATCCTTTTTGATGATACATTATTTCTATAAGCACTAGAACCCTCGAAAAAGGCCGATTTAAACCTCTGTAAACAGAGGCCTAGTGTACAAATTTGACAACTATTAATAAAAAAAGAAAAATATAGAGACACAGTATATATCTTTCTTATTCAGTTTATGAAATATCTTTTAAATTGGTCTAATATTGGAGGAGGAAATAGGTTCTCACCTTCACTTCGAGGTTTGGCTCTCGCCAAACTTCGAAATAGGTCTTTTTACTTAGGATTTTTCAAAAGTCTCTCCGACCACATTTCCTCTTAAGCGATACTCGCACGCGTGAATTTAATACGCCTTTTTAATATAAATTTTAAGAAGCTGTCATACAGTTGTCGCCATCTTGGATTTTCATTTTGCCTTCAGCACCCGGGAAAACCTTGAAAACTATCTCTGTCTCAGACACATGGACGGTCAAAACGCTTTTTCGTTACATGACGATTTATATCAGTTAACTGCTATCGCAAGCCGCGTTAAATAACTTCGTTCCAAAAACAATTAATTTTTCTTCACGAGGTTTTCACTGCACGGAGGTCGGTATATAGCACAAGCAAATGCTTCACGTACATCGGAACGTCACGCGTCTATGTGTGCGTGCGTCTATCTCCATCAGCTGTATAGAGTTGACCTTCTGTACCTATTAATTTTGTACATTTTGAAACTGAACAACTTCGATGAATGGAACGGAGTTCCTGTCTAGTTGAATCGTTTTACTTGAAAGTTGTTTCAACTCGTTCATAAGTTTTAAGTCTTTGTACGTATTTTTTTGGTTTTTATTAAGTTGTATCAATTTTAGTGGCTCTTTTTTAATAGGTCAGGTCAATTTAAGTTTTGCGTGTTTCTTATTATTCTATTACTAAATATTTTTGCATCTTTATTAAAACATCTATGTTTACGAAGTCAACAAATAAACCAAACTAGTGTTAAAAAGTTCAAGTTCCATTAAACAGAAACTAAAATTTCAGCTAGCTAAACATGTTAAAACGGCAAAATATACTATGGAGTGCTTCTAGCTGAACTGGCAGCTGTGTTGCTGGGCACTATGAAGTGGTGATGGGCGGGCGGTTTGGAGGACCGTCTTAAGTAATGTTGACGTTCAAAAAGTACTGATTCTCAACCTAGTTTGAATATGACTTTTGATTTTGAAAAAAAAACAATATTCATGGTGAATTGTGAAAAAATCAGCACTCACATTAAGAGTTTGTCATCCTTCGTTCATTTGAGGAATAAACCAAGTGTGAAATCAGATTTCGAAATACCAAAGTTAAACTAGTTACCTCCCATCATTCACACTTAATTATAATGTATGGGTCTCATTACTAATGTAAGTTTCACCGCAACACGTTGGCACTGCGATCGACGTAGCTGTGTACGACAGAGTTATTGATGCATCTGTCGACCAATCTATTATTTTTGGGGTATATTTTGACATACAGTAATACATGTATGTCAAATAAATCTATGTTGGGATCAGCTTCCAGTATAACCGGACTCAACTGAATACCAGTATTTTACATATGTATTAGCAACACACATACACCCACGGGTAACATGATAACTCTTGGTAAAACTGATTTTTTTTTTGATAACTAACGAAAAATTTTGACGCAGCAGGAGGGCTTAGAATCATGTACCTATCCACGGTAAAAAATTGCACGCCACTGACTCTGCCACCCTGTCATCATCATCTGCCTAGTCTTTTCACAACTATGTTGGAGTCGGCTTCCAGTCTAACCGGATGCAGCTGAATACCGGTATATTACATGGAGCGACTGCCTATCTGACCTCCACAACCCGGTTACTGGGTATTATGATACTCCTTACTCTGCCACCCTGTATTAAAAAAAAAACACTTAACATATTGGTGCTTCATGTTTCTATCTTTCTGAAAAAAATAATAATTAAGGAAATAACTATAAATCCGCGATAAATAAAACAATTTTAAAGACCCAAAAACATAAAAAAACTGGAAATAGTAACGAAAAGTAAACTAGAACAATATGATAAAACAGAACAAATTGAATTTGATGAAGTGCGGACACTAGGAATACTGAATGGGGAAAAGTTTTTTCTTTTCAACACCTTCGAGCGTGGCGAGGAATAAATTGGAATCCAATTGTTTGGTGTAAACATTAGAAACCTATTTCGAACGATTTATTTAGTTCTTTAAATTATTAGTGGAATTTCTGCGAAGACTTTGCAAATATTATTCTAGAATTATGTTAAAAAAAAAGAGAACATTGCTTACTATTTGATTTAGTTTATTACCATTATTAATAGCCTTAATCCAGGCACTACTTTGAATAGGTATTTAATTACTTATGGCACTTAGCTTCTTGTTAAATGAAGCTTCTCGATATTTGGCATTTATGTATTTACGGCGCAATAAAACAGATTGCGCCGTAAATAAGTAGGAACACTATTTTATTTTGACTATGTTGGAAATCATTTTCAATTCCGTGCCGGTAACAAAATTTGTGATGGTACTATATAGAATAACTTTTGTCAGTACTTTCAATCTGCGTAGACTTTTCCCAACTATGTTAGGGTCGGCTTCCCGTCTAACCGGACGCAGCTGAATAACAGTATTAGGGTTCCGAACCAAAATGGTAAAACGGAACCCTTATGGTGAAACTCAGTCTGTCTGTCTGTCACAGCTGGATATCTCAAGAACTGCTAATGCTATCAACTTGAAATTTGGAATGGTTTTAGATGACGTTTTCCCAACTATTTTGCAAATAAAAAAGAAATAAAAATATATGTATATTTTTGCAACAGGGACTGAAAGGGGGTCTGAAAAATTCGAAGTGGGGCTATTAGGGCATGTGGGGTATCATATTAAAGAACTCAATTTGCACATTCTCAAACATTTTTTTCTTTTTGTTTTAGGCCGGTTTTAGGTTTTTTATTGATGAAAAATGTAAAAAAAATACCGTACCCCCTTATCTCCGAAGTTTGCAAAGAAAAAATCTGAAATAATTCTATGTGATAAAAGTTTATGTAAAGATTATAGGAAAAATAAAACGAAGTCTCGAAATAACACGCTTTTGCAGAAATCATCAACAAAAGTTACATTAGTTCCACTATCGGTCAAGAGATAGCGCTGACATAAAACTGCAATATTCTACACCGCAGTGCACAGTGTTAAAATTCTCTGACGAATATAATAGGCCTCGCCGATGAAAAATTAAAAACATGATGGTACGGAACCCTCGGTGCGCGAGTCCGACTCGTCCTTGACCGGTTTTTTTTACATGAAACGACTGCCTACCTGTCCTTCACAGCCCAGTCACTGGGTAATACGATACCCCTTGGTAGGACTGGTTATCGGACTTTCGGGCTTCTGACTATCCGTAACTACGAATGACAGCTGGAACATTGGTTGCGGCTGTCTTTCGGCACCAAACGGGTTTTCGACACCTTATGTAATAAATGGTCACCCATGCTCGAACCGACCGCAGCAAGCGTAGCCCCCTATTGTCACTTTAACATTAATAGGTGCGCAAAAAATGATGATACTAGTTGCACAAAGAGATATCAGTTTTATGTTATTCGCTTCATGCAATTGCAACATCGAGCACGTCGGTCAGCACTCATTCTTTTGCAATCTGAACAGGAAAATAAAGAAAACCTTTCAATGCTCTCCGAGTTGAAATGTGTATTATTTATTGCTATCTTCCGCGATGTTTTCTTCAAACAAAATACTGTAAAGCACTATGTGAATTGAATGAAACGCGGGAGTGTATGAAAAAATATAAAGAAGTACTTTTATCGATAAAATGTTCTGAGACGACATTTATTTCGATATCCATAATGATAGGATAAAGGACTTTGAGGTAGATGTGTTCTTGAGTAGAAAACGTGAATCATCAAACGGTAGGACGCCCTCAGTCTAGAATCTAGACTGAGGGAATCTAGACACGAGTCTTTTTGATTGGACGGCAGTCCTGCTGTATAATTCACGACTCCTAAAACTTGAAAGAACTTAAAGGACTCAAAGAGCTCAAAGAACTGAAAAAAAACGAAAGGACTTAGAATAAATCTAACGACTCAAGAAATTTTAGGACTGCAAAAACTGAAAAGAATCAAAAGAACTCAAGACTCAGAAGACTAATTATTAGTCGTGAGTTCTGCAAAAAGAACTCATAGCCGCAAAATGAGGACTAAAAGACTCAGCTCTTTTACAATACTAGTCTAGATGAGCGACGATCTTCGTAGAGTGGCTGGTAGCAGCTGGATGAGAGTTGTCGAGAATCGAGCTGAATGGAGTGCAATTGGAGAGGCACACAGCAGTATACTGCTGTAAGCTGATGATGACTATAATTATTTTTCCTAAAGGGATTCATAAAATTGTTTCCTACCTAAATGTTTATTTAAAGAAAGCAATCCAATTGCCTGTTGAATGCAATAAATTGGAGTTACAATGAAAGTTGTACCATCTAATCATTGTTCCGGTAGTAAAACTTGATAAGGACATCAATTAAATGCAAGCAACAGGCGATTTAATTGCTCCAGCCATGCTTTAAGTTAAAATATTATGACCTTTACATTTTGGTTTAGGTCAATACGGCAGCGACTCATTTTGACCCGTCCTTCGAAAGTAAGCCATCAATTCAATCCGAACAGAACGACAGACCCTGAAATCGTTACTAGGCTTCGCTGAAAGTCATGATTTCGAAGTCACCCAATCTTATTGTCTCATATTTTTATCCCAATAGATATTGAACGCATGAATTCTGATAGAATTTATCGGTAGCACTTTGAACCTTCTAGAAATTTAGCGATGAACGGATGGCCGAACAATATTGTGGAAGCTTAGGTTCGGAATGAGAAAACCGGTATGTCCTCAAACCAAAAAATCAAAGAAATGTGACATCTACCAACCCACACTGGGTCCGAGTGGTGAATTATGGCCCATTCCCTCTTACAGAGAGGAGGCCTGTGTCCCAGCAGTGGGAAGGTTCTATAACCTTCCCACTGCTGGGACACAGGCCTCCTCTCTGTAAGAGGGAATGGGACATTAACAGTATTTCCAACTTCACAATCAGCCTATGCTGATTGTGAAGTTGGAAATACTGTTAATGTAAAGTCTAACCATCTACCAAGGAAGATGCAATTTTTGTTTCTAATCAATATTCTTGCCTGTTCATCTCCATAGAAACCTCTTACGCTTAGAAGCCCATTCCTAACTAGCTTCATCTTTCTGACTGATAGACTCCTTGACAATTCAAAAGTGCCTATAAATTGTTTAATTGAAATAGATGCATTGAATTTCAGTTTGCATTAACGGTTATCTAACAGTTTGACCATTATGACTGACGATGCCTTCATAATTTTAATGTAGTTTGAATCCTTTCTTGTCATTCTTTTTAGAGGTCCGTACCAAAATGGTAAAACGGAACCCTTTGTCTGTCACAGCTGGATATCTCAAGAACTACTTATGCTATCAACTTGAAATTTGGAATAGTTTTAGACGACATTTGCCCAACTATTTTGCAAATAAGAAAGAAATAAAAATATATGTATATTTTTTGTAACAGGGACTGAAAGGGGGTCTGAAAAATTCGAAGTTGGGCTACTAGGGCATGTGATATTTATCATATGAAAGAACTCAATTTGCACATTATTAGACATAATTTCGTTTTTTTTAGGCTACATAGTTTTCGATTTTTGATGAATAATATAAAAAAAATACCGTTCCCCCCTTATCTCCCAAGTTTGCAAAGAGAAAAATCTGAAATTTTCTATGTGATAGAAGTTTATGTAAAGATTACAGGAAAAACGAAGTCTCTAAATAGCACACTTTTTCAGAAATCATCAACAAAAGTTACATTAGTTCCATTATCGGTCAAGAGATGGCGCTGAAAAATTTCTGTGACGAATATAGGCCTTGACGATGAAAATTTAAAAACATATGATGGTACGGAACCCTCGGTGCGCGAGTCCGACTCGGTCTTGCCCAGTTTTTTAACACCAAGCGAATGCGTGTCTCTGTCCAAAAGTCAACCAAAACACGTTCACCATTTTTCTTTTCCATTTATTTCAAGAATTTCAACCATGCACGATTCATATCTATAACAAATAGATTCTATTTTTCGAGATGAACCCTGCAGTTTGTAGATCTGAAAATCTACTGCTTTTAACAAATTATTTATACCGACGAATGAGTAATAAAGGTTTAATATAATAATATGTACAAAAATGGTGATGAATAACTGATTTTAAATGAGTAACCATGGAGTTACCATCGTGGAGTAACCTCTCCATAGGAAACGACCAATTAGAACTGTAGTGTGCACCTAGCTTCTGACGTTTCATAAGTGCCCATGTAGGTTTATGTGAAAGAAAATATTTTGATCTTGACGCTTTCTGCGATCATGATTCCAATGTGTTTTACATTGGAATCATGATCGCAGAAAGCTTGTAATATATCCGTTTAAAATAAAGCTCTTTCCCTCGTTGACGCAGTCTTGCAAAATAACAAAAAGTATATCTAGAATCTTCATTCACTCTAATGGCCTACAAAAACCTGAAGCTCTTTTGAACCGACATTCTTTTCAAAGCCGGGAAAAAATCTATTAAAAGTGTAGTTAAATCACTAATTAGTTTTAAAGAGTCGGAAAAAAGTTGCAGTTGAGTTTAGTCCTTGCAATAGGGTATTTGACAAGGTTTTGCAATCCATCTCAGATTATTTAGTAGTGTATAAGGAACCCACAAAAAGTAGTTATTTTTAATTCTGTGATGTTTTTCGTTAGAAAATCAAACTTAAAAATGAATGGTTTAATTATCCCGCCAAAACGTTAGTTCGAGCAATATGGCGGCATTAGCTCCATGTGACGTCACAAGACGGTAAACAAAACACACTTCAATAAGTCAAATCTTTCCCAAGTGCTTTAGTACTGCTTTTTTTCTACTGTTTAATAAGAAAATGAATTATAAATGGTGTGCAATGCCAAACTGCACCAATACGTCAAAAAATACTCCGGAAAAATTGTTTATTCATGTGCCGAAGAATGCCAAAATGCGTAGAAAGTGGTTACAACTTGCTCGCAGGAACAAAGTCCTGATCCACGACGTAGTTGTACGTACCCAATAGCATCGTCACCATAAGATTCTCGTGCAGCCCTGAGAATGGAAACTAATTACTTACTGTAAACAAAATTTATTCTTCATAACCTAAAAAACTATTACTTACTGAAAGAAAGACTATTATTTCACCTTCGCAGGATTAAGGTTACTTACGTAGTGTTATATTTATGGAACAATACATTGGTGTTTTTACATTTCTCAGCTCTGCAGAATAAAAATCGGGGTTATTTTTGAAGAACATTCCAACCATGATTGCATCCACTTTGGGCAAGTTTCTGCGGTCTGCTTTCACAAAATTGACATCCATGATGGAGTGGAATACCAAAATATACGATGGAGATTGTAAAATACCACAAATTTTCACGATAATATTTTATAATCTTATATAAACAGATCAAAAATCGTAAGACTGCAACAATGACAGATCTGACTACTGTTTTGTGACGTCATCTTAGATTCAGCCAATCCTGACTGTTTTGTATCACGTGACATTATTTAGAAATTAATAACTTTTTAACAGGGATTTTGAAATAAAATAGCCATTATAATTATTTAAGTCGGATGATTGCAAATCCCTTTATAAATTTATAATAAATGTGGATAACAGCATTTAACACTTTATTATTCATACTGTCAAATAGCCTATTCACGAGCGCACGTCATGTGACTCTTATGTCACAGTCATAAGGTATAAATTGCAATAATTGACGCTTTTGTGAAATTTAACAACCTATAAAAGGAATTAAACACAATTACGTCTGATGTTCTAAGCGAGGTAATCATTTCTTTCGCGGTCAAAGAGAATATTCAGTTTTATTATTGTAATTAAAACGGTACGGCGGTAAATCTGAGCTAGTTTTTTATGCGTCGAAGAAATATTATTTATACTTTTTTCTGACAATGAGTGTAGAAATTTATCGTCGGTCTTTTTGCTTGTAATAAATTTAAAATGGGACTGAAAACAAATTGGTTGAAATAAAGACTAAAATTATTAAGAGTGAACGTAATTAGGTTGAAAGTTGTTAGAGCACCTTTCATTAATTCATGATCATCATTTCAGCCGAAAGACGTCCACTGCTGGACAAAGCCTCCCCCAAGCACCTCCACTTCAACCGGTTATGTGCTTTGTTCCTGCGGCCTTTACAAGGTCGTCGGTCCACTTTGTGGGAGGCCTTCCAACGATAAGTCTTCAGGTACGCGGTCGCCACTCCAGAACCTTTGGGCCCCATCGGCCATCTGTTCTGCGAGCAATGTGCCCTGCGCACTGCCACTTAAGTTTGGCAATTCTTCGGGCTATGTCGGTTACCTTGGTTCTCTTGTAGATCTCCTCATTTCTGATCCGATCACGCAGAGAAAATCCAAACACATCCCTCTCCATTAATTTAACTAAAGTATTACAAGACGTATTTTAATTATTTCGTATCTATATCTATATCCTTACCTATAAAAATGTTGATAAGATTTGCTTAAGAGCCATAAGATTTTTCTAAATTTTTTTTTCTTAGCCTATGTACGAAAAAAATCATTCTTCAGCATATTAATAGGCAGCCTATAATGTTCCCACTGCTGTGACCGAGGCTTAATCGAGGTGAGAGGAAGTGGGAGGTAATACACCACGTGGGTCCAGTGCGGATTGGTAGATGTCACATGTCTTCGAACTTTTGGTTCTAGGATTCTTCTCACTATTTCATTCTTTCTCAGTGAAAACAAAACCGAATTGACATCAGAAAATGCAACAAAATAGTATATTTCATTACAAGTGCGGAAAGGTTGTCATTGCAAAGAGTTTCGACAAATGTCTACCCGAGCCAAGGCGCAGCCGAAGGCGAGGGTTGACAGTCGGAACAAGTTGCAATGACGGTTTCGCTCGTGTACTGAACGACTAGTTTTAATACAGTTGCGAAAAAATGAAGCAATTTAATAAAGAAACTTTCTGAAAAATGGCGCCAACCGTAGAATATAAGCAGCGATTTTTTTTTCTTCACCCATTCTGGTAGGCAAAGGGAACTATGCCCATAGAGCCAAGTCTTCAGTAGATTTTTTTTATTGACATGAAATGAAAATTAAATTTAATGAGATGAAATGAAATGAAACCTAACCTAACTCATTCAATCAAATCATTAAATCTGATACTGAAACAAATTAGTAGCTTCTTTTTAGAAATATACGTATTTGCATGAATCATAAAAACTTCTATGAATTTTTTTAGTAAAAACTTCATGGTTGGTTTTTCTTTTTAATAGACATTATTTTGACAGTTGGGAAAGAGAACGCACGAGTTCGGGAAAGGTAAAAAAAAGCACGAGTATGTAATAGCCCACATCCCGAACGCTATACGTCCCTGCAATATGCCACTTTTTGAGCAACTGTATTAAAAAATCTCTACATCTCGTTACTAAATCTATAAGCCAGCAAGATGGATGAACACAAAATATTTGTAGCTTGAAAACATGAATATGCATCTACCCAGCCCAGCTTAACGTGTAGAATCGTGAATTATGAGCGAACAGCGGGATTCCCTTTTTGTATTTAGCTACAATGGAACAATGTAAAAGAATTTGGAGTTTTATTCCAGTGTTGGAAAAAAATAAGTGTTGTTTTTTGAGATTTTGCTTTTGTGTTCCCTTTCAAAAGTGAAGTAAATAAAAACGGAAAATTTCAAGCAGACAGCCCCAGCTGATAATGAGTGGTCACCGATGCTGATGGACATCTGCGAAGCCATCCTATGGACAAAGCTGAAATGTCTCACGTGCCTGTAAGTATATTGTACAGACGCCAGCACATCAAGCTACCCGAAACTGTCAAATTTTCCCAATCAACTTTGAACCTAATGCGTTAGCGATAAAGTTGAAAATCAATTAAAGAAATTTGACAGATTGTAGTAAATTGATGTGCTGGCGTCTGTACCTAAAGTAAATGTCCTCCAGACAGAAATTCAGCCATGGCGACCAATCTCAGCGGAGACAAGCCTTCGGCGCGGGAGTAATTATAATGCACAAGTGTGCGTAGACACAGATGCGCTCTCTCTTCCCTCACTCTCATTGTCCGATGGGACAGTAATCCGAAACGACCGGAGAGAGATCCGGCGTAGGACCAACGGCTTAACATGCTTTCTGAAGCACGGGGGTATCACATCGCCAACTTCCAAACTCCGGGCTGTTACTAATTAATTCCCAATGGATAAACCTAATAACACTTTCCTCGACCCGAAAATTGAGCCCAGGACCCCACGCCGAGCAATCGCGCTTGCGACCACGAGACCAGATACGTAAGTTAATGGGTAGCTCACCGTCCGATCACGACCAGGCCCGTGTCGGACGGCGCGTACGTGTTCCACGCGTGCCTCAAAGAGATGTCAGCATCATTCGAAGGGGCCCGTCAGGGCCAAAGCCTGCCGGGTCAGCGGGATTGTCCGAAAGGGTTACCGCTGGCCCGAAACATAAAGGGCTAAGGAAGGAATACGGGTGGGTTTTAGTCAGTAAGAGTCTGACACTTCCTTCCGCTGCACCCAGAGCGGGAGGGGTCATTTGATGATTTCCCATCCTGAAAAAAAAAAAGTATATACGTAAGTAAGTATAAATGTAAGTATATACCAATAACTTTCAAATCAAATCAGAGCTGCACTACTTGGCTTCAGTTCATACCCGAATGAGCTCATTCACAAAGAGTTCATCTATTACATATACTTTACGGTCGGCTTAGACTCAACAATACGCTCGTTTTATCCTCACCCTTCGATTTTGTTTTTGTGTAAACATGACCAGAGCGTTCTTTCGTTGAACTATCCATATTGTGTCAAGAATATCAAGAAAATAATGCTTTTAGATAGACACCAACCTGCACTGGTCCCGCGTGGTGGATTACGGCCCACTACCTCTCACAGAGAGAAGGCTTGGGTCCCAGCAGTGGAAATAAGTATTGTAAGCTGATTATGCTAATGCTCTTAGATACTATTGTTCTATGGTCTTTTAGTCTAAGCCCATATTAGCAGACGGATTGCTGATCGGATTTCATAGTAAATACTAGGAGAAAGCGCTAAGAGTGCATTTGTCCATCGCAAGAGTCTGTAATTTGTGCCGTTCTATAATAAAACGGAGTTCCTAGGATATAGTTACTTACAGAGAATCTTTAACGATGCCGCATTTTGAACAAAACTAAGTAACATAATTGTGTTTCTTCGCCTCACTAAAAGTTAATAACTGCATTTTTCTCTTCTCATTATTCATAATTTGTAGGTGGATGTAAGAAGTATAAGGGTAGCAGTGGACGTCGTACGGCTGAAAAGATGATAATGAGTGTTCCGTTGTGAAATTGTCTTTCATCAACTTAAAAGTTATGTGTGATTCTAAGGCCCTATTATCGGCGACGAGCAATTCGACTTGCGTCAAGCGACACGTACGCGAGTCACCTGCAGTCGCCATCTGTCGCTCCGGAAGTCGCGTTTCGGTGACTCGTGCCAGGCTCTAAAAAAACTGTTTTTTCTCTATATATATCTGTAATATTTATGGTGTACATAATAAATAATATTATGTTCTATTCTATAGTCTAAACAACTTCTTTCATTTGTTTTCTCCGAAGTCGCTATAGCAAGATGTGCCCCTTGAGCGTATAGCTCATGGGAATAGGGTAAGTTTATTATAATGTACTGCATCCACATGAAGTCGTTTAATTACATCAGTTGCCAACAGCACATTAAGTACTTTGTATATACCCTTGTGCAACCAATAATTTAATCAATAATCTGCACAGATCCTTGGGCTCCGATTTCATCCTTGACTGCTCCAATAATCGTGTGCCAAATAGTTGCGCCAATGGCAATTAGCTGAAGCCCGTAACTGATTGTATGTTGTAGTGGCTAACTGGTTATCGATGGCTTTGCATTAACTACTAAGGAAACTATTAGCAGATTTCTACCTACTTCGAGAAAGGATAGAAAGGATGCCGAACGATTACGACTTTTTCGTATTTATTTATTTATTTAAACTTTTCGCACAAAAAGGTATAAAGGCGGACTTAATGCCTTAGGCATTCTCTATCAGCCAACCAAGCGTGGTGAAGAGATTGGATGGCAGGTGCTTTGATTGAGAGGAACAATGATTAAAAAAAACTATTAAAACTAGGTACACAACTACATAAATAGGTTATATACACATACATACTATTTACTATAATATATAATTATACGAATTCAAGGGAGAGAGGTGTTGAGATGACTCTACGCTATTTGTTTTGAAAATAACTCTGCAATTTCCGCTAAAATGCATTCCGACTGGTGGCCGTCCTGATATCAAGAGTATTCAGTTTTCTTAACCGATAAACCCATGGATTTAGCCAGCTATTTTCGCTTCGTTTACGTCAAATATTAATTATACTTGAGCTATTGATGATCTCTTCTTAATAGCGTATAGATGGCAAAAAGTTCAAATATATTTGGCCCAGATTACAAGACTCAGACTTCGATTACTGACGCAATCACAAGTTCACAGGTGTCAGGGCATGCGGTGCAAGATGTAAGATGGGCCATTGTCTGTTCTTAGTACAGTCGATTTATCACGATCAACAGGTCAAAGACAACCATCCACCCACCATCCACATCCCAACAAGTTTTGAGTCCATACATTTTCGGTCATCTCTTTTTATTTAATTCCAGCTCGTAATAAAAATGGTAAGGATGAACATCTTCAATAAACAAGAGAAAAGGAGTTAGTGTTATATTTGTTTAATTTGAAAGAAATTAAATTACTCAGGTGAATAAATTAGGTACCCAAAATGTTTTAATTTTGCATTCAGCAGGCGTATGTCTACTACATAGGTATACGTCTCCTGCAAGAATTTAATTGTTATCGTCGTGGATACTTTATCCATACAATCAATACAAATCACTCACCCAGGAGTGGTTTATACCTGTACCGCAACACACATGTTATTATCAGTCACGATTAACAAGCTGACGCAAACATCGTACGCATGCACGCTAAATTATTGGCTCGATCAGGCGTAAAATCTGGGCAAACAAGAATCCGTTGCGACGGAGACTGAATGCGTTTCGGTGCTAACGGTTGAATGTCCAAGAGTATGCATCATTGGACTGTCAAAATACATATATGAATTGTGGAAATAAGTGGCTCCAAATATATCCAACTAACTTCTGCCCGCGACTTCGTCCGCATGAAGTTATCGCACGGCCGCGCTATTACTCAGTTTTTGCTCGGCGTTTTTTCTTATTTATTTTTTTTGCTCGGTTCCTCAGTGCCGTAACTTGATGTTCAATAGCCTTCCTCAAGAATTGGGCTATCAAGTGCAAAACATTTTCAAATCCGACTGGTTCCTAAGGTAGCGCGTTCGAACAAACAAAAAAAATAACAAACTCTTCAGTTTTATTATTAATATATTTTAGGCGTTCATTTTGAATGAATACTGAGAAGTTAGAAATGTTTGGAAAAAGTTGCTGTGCTGATCCAAAATGGACAGGGGCTGCATATATGTGCACTCAAAATTTCTCCTTACGTTACACGTGTATACAGTACACTTTTTTAATTACCAAAGTTAACCATAAAACGATTTAACAAATGGAATAAACATTAACGCACATTATAAACTTCACGATTACGAGTAACAACAAGTGACGTCACTCCACAAAGATGGCGGAGTACGCCATAATGCCTCTAAGTGGATACGGTTGTACTGTACTGTAGTGCTGGGAAAGTGTTAGATGTTCATAAGCAAGTAGGTTTACCTGATATTAAACTTTTGTAAGTCCAGACGCCCGCACATCAAACTACCCAAAACTGTCAAATGTTCCCAATCAACTTTGAACCTTATGCTTTAACGATAAAGTTGAAAATCTATTAAAAAAATTTGACAGAATGTAGTAGCTTGATGTGCTGGCGTCTGTACATTAGCATATTTGGATGACGATTATAAAGTACGTACTATGTACTTAGTGCTTTGGGCTATTAACTTTATCTTGCAGACTACGTAATCTCCTCCGACATCATGACCATCTGTAACCTTTTCCCAACCATTTTTGGGGTCGGCTTCCAGTCTAACCGGATGCAGCCGAACACCAGTATTTTACGTGGAGCGATTGCCTATTTGACCTTCACAGCCCAGTTACTGGGTAACACTATTGTCTACTACACGAGACCATATTATTATTCTTATGGTTATGGTTTTGACACAAAAGACATTTTTTTTACTGTCTACGTTGACCCACTCCTGGCCGCCGACCTCGGTGGCACCGTCTATCTTCAGGCATCCATTATGTGGAGACTTTTGCCCATTATTTTCTTACTAATCTTTTAAGTAGGTATTAGTTTCCTAACAAACTCAATGCTAGTTTACCTATTTAAAAATGAAAGACCTACGTCCGATTGATTAGGGTCGGTTCTGAACATTGTCGCCCACAATGCGTATAAAGTTTTAACGAGGAGTGACGTTGTGCGAATCGAGTTTTCGTTTATTAATAGTTGATGGGCGCTTTTGGTTGTCAATATTTTCTAGAAATATAAGACAGGGATCTCTTTTGCTGTGACTATCGTAAAAACCTTCTTAAAGGCGTCTTCTTCTCAAACAGGCGCGACACGCGATAAAATCGCGCGCGACACAAAGGCACCGCAAGTCGCGCAACGAGCGGTGCCTTTGTGTCGTCTGACAGTAAAATTCTAGTATAGATAAACTGTCAAAAATTCAATATATTCAATATTCAATTTCAGGAGATAAGACTTATTCTAGGGATAAAAGTTTGGTGGAATTTACACTAACTAAACAATAATCACCAAAGTACAGACGCCAGCACATCAAGCTACTACAATCTGTCAACTTTCTTTAATAGATTTTCAACTTTATTGCTAAACCATAAGGTTCAAAGTTGATTGGGAAAATTTGACAGTTTCGGGTAGCTTGATGTGCTGGCGTCTGCACCTAATGGACATTTACATAATATTATGAAAAAATTTGTATAAAAATTCCATAATAAAAAAAATTCGAAGACATGTGGCATCCTACCAACTCGCACTGGGCCCCCGTGGTGGATTACGGCCCACTTCCTCCCACCAAGTGGAGGCCTGTGTCCCAGAAGTGGGAACATTACAGGCTAATGAAACAAGCTATTATGCGAAACAAATTATATTATATTCCTCATAGAGAAAAAAAAAACTGTGTCAGAGATGTTATCAATAAACCCTTCCTGATATTAATATTCAAAAAACGTTAATTGCTATAAAAGTTAAAATATTTTCACAGTTCCTATCTTGGTTAGTGAAGAGCTGGTATTACCGGAGACAGTGCTAAGACCGGAGCTCTGATTTCCCAAGAGACGACCAACAGACCGTCACAAAAATTGAAACTGAAAGCCCAACTTCATAACGATAATATTTCTCGTTTCATACTTTGAAGAAAATTAGATTTTTTAATATTTTTTTCACTTTAAGTTTATTACTCGAGTTGTTTTAAAAGTATTCCCTAAGTGTCAGTATTACCTAAATTGGACTAGATTTTATATAAATCGCTTGAATAATGGTATTATAGTGTCGGGGGAAATAAAATATACTTGGCATTAATTTGGAACTTAAAAGAAAAATAATAGAAACGACGAGACAGCGACACGACAAAACGGTGCGAGATTTGTTACATATGTACAGACAACAAAAGAGATAATTATGCAGGATCGTCGGATGTAGTTGAAGTTTAGTAAGAAACCGATAGATGTTGACGACTGAAATTTAATTTGATAAATGAGCTGTTTGTTTTATATTAATTAAATTAAATTTTATTCGAAAAAATCCATCGGTTTCTTACTAAACTTCAACTATATCCGACGATCCTGCATACTTATCTCTTTCGTTGACTGTAGGTACATTATTGAGATTGTAACTTCATGAAACTTTCAACAATATTCATTTAAAATAATGCTGTTAACGCTATTTCAAGTTAAATATTTCATTCTTATAGTACACTAGTTTCTGCCCGCGACTCCGTCCGCGTAAAATTTCTTATTTTCCGACCCACCGCGTCGCATCGCATCGCCTGCCCGAGTTATTCCTTCGTTTTCGCTTACTGTTCTTTCTTCCTTTTTGCTCGGCTCTTAAGAGCCCTAGTGTGATATGAAATAGCTTACCTATAGCCTTTCGTAAGAACTGACTTATCAAATGAAGAATATTTTTTTCAAATCCGACTGGTAGTTCCAGAGATTAGCGCGTTCAAACAAACAAACTCTTCAGTGTTATTATTAGTATACATGATTCCTATAGTAAGTCTAGTATTCTCACACTAGTTAGGGTTCCGTACCAAAATGGTAAAACGGAACCCTTATGGTGAGACTCAGACTGTCTGTCTGTCTGTCAGTCTGTCACAGCTGGATATCTCAAGAACTACTAATGCCACCAACTTGAAATTTGGAATAGTTTTAGATGACGTTGCCCCAACTATTTTGCAAATAAGAAAGAAATAAAAATATATGTACATTTTTTGCAAACTGAAAGAGGGTCTGAAAAAATCGAAGAGGGGCTACTAAAGCATGTGGGGTATTATATGAAAGAGCGCAGTTTGCACATTCTCAAACATTTTTTCTTTTTTTTAGGACGCATAGTTTTACTTTTGATGAAAAATGTAAAAAAAAATATCGTTCCCCTTATCTCCGATGTTTGCAAAGAGAAAAATCTGAAACTATTCTATGTGAAGTCTATGTAAAGATTACAGGAAAAATAAAACGATTTCTCTAAATAGCACACTTTTTCAGAAATCGGTAACAAAAGTTGCATTATCGATCAAGAGATGGCGCTGAAAGAATTATAAACAAATTCTAAATTTAAAAACATGATGGTACGGAACCCTCGGTGCGCAAGTTCGACTCGCTCTTGCCCGGTTTTTAACACCAAACAAATGCGTGTCTCTGTCCAAAAGTCAACCAAAACACGTTCACCATTTATCTTTTCCGTGTATTTCAAGAATTTCAACCATGCACGATTCATATCTTTAACAAATAGATTCTATTTATCGAATGCCTATAAATGTGCTGTTAAAGTCATCTTTAATTTAAAAAAACCGGGCAAGAGCGAGTCGCTGGGTTCATACCTTGCGACGCCTATCTATAGATGTGCTATTAAAGATGAACCCTGCGACTCGCTCTTGCCCGGTTTTTTTAGATAAATATTGATTCAGTCGTCAAATCTTATATTAACTAGAATGTCAGTATTTCGATCAATAGACTACAATATCAATAGCTTTCATAAACAATGTGCTCGAGTCGCTTCGTCGAGAGATAAAGAGTACATCAAACTTTAGCGCAAAGTTATCTAAAATACATAAAACTTTATGAACATTTTTATCTTTTGAATAATTTCAACATTTTCAGCACGCTTGTAATCTCTTCCTTTTTTTTCTTTCCACATTTTCGTACGCCGTGACATCGAAAAAATATAAAAAAACGCCATTCGCATTTTCGTTGGTACTTACATATAAAAAGCTCTACGTTTATTTCAAAATTAAATTTTTGCCGCGACTCCGCTCGCCGATTTTACAAACGATTTGACCCTTTATACGTTTACGAAATTTTTCGAATAGAACACCATTTTATTCGAGAATTTTCTCCAACGTTACTGCGGGAGCGGTTCTATCAATTTGTTGTGCAGTGGAGTACAATACTGTATATTGGTGTCAAACGGTATTCAAATGGATGCATGGATTCCAATATTGAAGGAAATTGGAGTATTTGTAGGGAAAGAAATTTAATTTTCCATGAGAAGTTTTGATGTAAGAAATTGTGAATGTATTTGATGACAAAGCGACCAACAAGAATAGGAAAACGATAGACGGTTGGGAATATTAGATGTGCATCTGTAGTGCCCTTGTCTTTGTGTCTTTTTGTCTCGACTGTATCCACGGGTAGCGGGTATCAGCGGGTAGATGTTCTTCTAAGTTTGAATGTAGGTCCAGTTAACCAATAAAAATACAGAAAATAAATGATGTGGTGGACTGGACCCGCGGGTCCAGAAGCGACCGAGTCCAGCTGACCTGAAGACTCCCAGTTATTGAACTACTACCCAAAATCGTAACAAGGGCGTCACTACAAGCACCGTATTTCTGTCAATCAGAAAAGTCCCTATGTAGTAGTGGATAAGGATCAAACTTTCACTGGGCCTATTAAAACAACATTAACACAACCAAACACGCCAAAACAATTTTGTTTCTTGTGCTACTAGCTATAAGGTTCATAATAGCTTAAAACTTTGTGTATAGGAACTCGACCAAATCGTTTTCTTCACCATTTACTTCAAGATTCTCCTGTCCAAAGTTTGACAGTTGTGTGTTACAAAAGTACAATATTATAAATCTTATTTAATGCCGACAAAAACATGTTTACGCGGCGATGTTGGTGACGTCATCGTGTTTTGATTCCTAGGTAGGAAGTGAATCGTTTTAACATTGTTCGCACCAAATTATAAACGCGAAAGCGGATGACTGCTGGTATAAAGTTATGACGAACCAATTTTGATGCCATTTGGGTAAAAGACATCTATCAAAATATTGATACGATTTGATATCCAAAAAAAAAACATAAAGTACGGTTAATTAATTTTAACCCTAAGCACTGTAAGTTTATACCCACAACTAGAAAGAGCCATTTTTAAGAGATCAGTAGGCCAATTCCCGTAATTAAAAAAAAACTGGCCAAGTGCGTATCGAACCACGAACAATGAAGGGTTCCGTAGTTGGAATGAATTTATCCCAAAAACAAACTTAACATTGTAGTTGAAAATCATGTTCACCCATACATTGCAACTGCAAATTTAAGTTTTTTTTTTTTATTTATTTATTTATTCATAATCTTCAATACAGGTTTATGTTTTTTTTTTTGTACCATTAAACCAGAAATGGTTTGTATTGGTACTCACATTCGCTATAAGAACACTCCTTAATGATGGATAACTTAAATTTACTATTATATCTTTCATGTACCCACACCATTTCTTTATGTGCGAATAATGTAGGTACACGAATAATATAGACATAATATGTATTTATCTAATCCGTAAACATCAGCTATCAGTAAGTGAGTCATATGTAGGCAACGTTTTGTTTTGCTCGCTACTGGGCCGCTCATTACAAGACAGTATTGCTATACAGGTTGCTACTCTTTTTTTTTATTTTTTTTAATCGTGTTTTAGATTTAGAAGTTATTTTATTAGACTAAGTTAGTTATGTAGTTGTAATAATATTTTTTGTATTTTTGCTTATAGTTTTTCGAGTTTATTTCGTTTTTTATAATTATATTTTGGTATTTTATTGATTATTGTGGGTATTAAAAATTTTACTGTTCGCCTGCCATAATAATTTCTAACCTGAGGTACTATTAGTTTATTATTGGTGATACTTCTTGTGTTAATTTTATGTGATATTGGTACTTGAATGCTTTTATTATCAAATTGTTCAATCAAGAGGGCCATATTGAGTCTAGTCTGTACTGGCAAAATTTTACAATCAGTAAAAATTTTACAATACAGTTGGTCGACTATTACTCGTAAACTTGTAAAGCCTACTTAGGTGTGATAGTTTTCCTTTTAATTTCGTTATATATACTACTGCCGTGAATTTGTTCACGTAGCCAAAAGCAACCATTTAGCTTGCAGAGGGGGGGGGGACACTTGACTCTAACAAAAATTAGCACTTTGTACCTTAATATTTTACAAACAGATCCCTTAATCGAAAAATGGTTTGACAAATCCGCAGTATTTTTGAAAAACCTATCCAACGATATTCCACACCATGGGGAACGAGAAAAAAAAACATCCCCACTTTACGTGTACAGAAGGTACCATCATTTTTTTTTCATGATTTTATTTTACCACTTTGTAGGCGTGATTTATATGTATGTCTATGCCAAATTATAGCTTTCTAGTACTTAGAGTCTCTGAGCTAAGCTGCGGACGGACGGACGGACGGACAGACAGACATGGCGGAACTACGAGTAAGAGGGTTTCTTGTCGACTGCGGAACCCTAAAAATTTTCAAAATCTAGTCGATCTCATCTCAGCGATAATCAATGTCAAATCCTTGTCAAAAATGTAGGAATTTTAGATTTTTGAAAGATTGAAACTGCGATGATATGTTCTTTAAAACTACGAGATTGCCCCTCAGTACTTTATTTTTAATCTATTTACATTACAAACAGCAAAGATAACGTAACCATATTATAATTCTATCCTTAAGCACACACAGAACATGAAAGTAAAGACGAGCACTATAGAAGTGTTACTCGTATATCATTTCACAGAAGCCATAGTAGGATACGATAAAAGGAAATACAGTTGACGGCAAAGGTAAGAGGAACACATTAAAAGGGTCTGGCGTTTAGGAATATTTTACATAGACTCGTGTTGAATAATAAATTACCAAGAATTATTTTGAACTAAAAATATGATAGAGGCAAGTAAATATATGTTTTCTTGAGATTTTTGTTAGATCAGTTACCTAGTCAAGATTTGACGGCGCCATTTAGTTTTTTTAAATATTGACCAACAAAATATTAACGTGTAAATGTGTCTTAAAAGATCTACTTACATTTAATAAATAAACATTTCCTTTTATTCCAGGTTTTTATGAGAGTTACACATTGAATAATAATTAAATCGTGATATTTTTTCAAGTCGTAAAACAGTGAGCAGCAGGATTAGGTCGCTAGTTAATAATAAATCTCGCAAGATAAGGAAAACCTTCTACTAAGTCCCGGAAAAAAATCAAAGATCAACCTAACATTGAGCTCTCTCGCTTTAGGTTCGCTATCTCAGCAATCCGATTCAGATCTTCGATCTTCATTAAGCGCCATATATCGAAGGATCCTCTTCACTCGATATCGTTGAAAGTTTTCAAAGGTCACAACAGCCGTATAGGTGTTCGCGCTTCTCGTATTTTCTTCTTAATTGACACTTAGTTAGATTTATGCCTGTGGATGGTAATGCCAAAGAGTTGTTAAATGGGGAGTAACGACTGGGTAAATCGTACAGGTAATAAAATTCTAAGGTATATACAGTACTCGGCGATAAATATTGCACATCGACCTTTTTACACAAAACCATTTCATACAAAGAATAAAAATAATTATCAAAAGAAGCAAATCATAATTGTTTTAACAGTTCCTAATAGATACCGGACTGTTTGTATTTCGTGCGACAGAGATAACGCTCTACGAAGCCGAAATTAGCCGATTGTCTCTTTCCAAAGGTCGATGTGCAATATTTATCGCCGGGTACTGTTTATCTGAGGTATATAGTCTGTGATTGAGGGACATGTCGTAGGGAAAAGTTTCGAGTGTGAATGCAAATAGAGGGTTAGAAAACGATGGTTGGGTTGGAGGAGAGAATAATTATGAAACCACAATCTTTTTTAAACGACTTCAAAAAAGGAAGAGGTTCTCAATTCGGATGCTTATATATATATTTTTTTTTATGTCAATGGTTAGCAAACAAGCATACGGCCCACCTGGTTTGACCCTCTTATGATAATAATCTGCGATATTAGAGGTATCGCAGATACGTTGGAATCCCGGTACCAATCCCACCCTCTTCGAATCGGAACAGAATAATGCTGTCCAGTTAGATTATTTTATCCAGGACGAACATCTTCAAAAACAGCTCGAAGACTACAAATCACAGAAAGTAATAATAAAGTAAGACATTTACGACAAAATCTGAGTGACGTTTTTTTATTGGTTTTAAGTCATTCAATTTTGATCGGGAATATTCTACCTAAATGTTACAGAAACCTCGGTACGGGAAAGTGACCCGCACTTGATAATCACATTTCCTGGTGAAACCAAACTAAAATAGGCAAGAAAATTTCCTTCTCCGTCCTATCTACGACTATAATCATTGTTTTAAACCGTTCGCCTTAGAGATAATTGAGCCAGCGCTGAGACAGTGATAAATCCGCCTTTAATAAGTGCTTACACGCAGCATTTTGTTTGCAGACAGACTGCCTGTTGCGGTGTTGTGAGGCGTGTATCGATGAGATGAATCAACCCACGTAATTACTTGGTTGATGTTAATAAAGGAGGGAAGAGAGAGATTGGATGGGAAAATCCAGTTGGGTGTAACGTGATTTCTGAGGAAAAGTAACCAAAGAAGCTTATGAAAGTACGAAATCAAACAACATTATGTTTACTCTACGTTTATTCTAAGCAAACGTCTTTACATCACTCCCGCTATATTATCCCTATTTTCTTCCAGACAAAAACCTAATATAAATATTGACACTTTTTTTATTTTATGTTTTTTGTGTGGGAAATTATCAAATAACTTCTCCCGCTCTGGGCGGAGCGGGAGGGCGTGTCAGACTTTTACTGACTAAAACCCACTCGTGTTCCTTCAGTTGCCTGTGCCAGGGGCCACGGTATGTCTTTCAAACAACCCGCGACCCTGGCAGGCATCGGTCCTAGCGGACCCCGTCAGTTGGTGCTGACATCTCTTTGAGGCGCGCCGTCGACCCGGGCCAGGGGGCTTACTCTCCAAACTAATTTTAATTCCAATGAGATGC
Source organism: Luperina testacea (assembly GCA_927399505.1). Classification (NCBI taxonomy): domain Eukaryota; kingdom Metazoa; phylum Arthropoda; class Insecta; order Lepidoptera; family Noctuidae; genus Luperina; species Luperina testacea. Next base: position 1,880,666 of record OV656757.1, read on the forward strand.
CAATATGATTCCAATGTTAATTTTACAGTCACGTGATTCGGTACTCTTGAAAACAATATTGTCAACAATTACCCCACGCCAAGCCCGAACCCAATTCCACTTAGTTCTCCAAATTTGACACCCAATTTAAAGCTCATTTGGCGCTAGCATCGAACTCAAGAGTACGAAACGTCACAATTCCAATGTCGATCTATCGGAATTAAATTGAAGAGTAAGCACCCTGGTCCTTACCGGATGGCGAGCTGCCCATTGCTCACCGTCCGCAAGCCCGCACCTACGGTGGCCGGTAATCGGCTCTCGACTCCAGGCACGTGGGTGTCATACCGCCAACCGCACCGGCGTTAAAACCGTTGGTCCTGCGCCTGATCTGTCTCCGTTCGTGTCGGATTACCGTCCGACCGGACCATGAGAGTGAGGAAGAGTGTGTGCCTGTGTCTGGTGGCCGGGAATCGGCTGTCGACTCCCGAAGCCAAATATTTGACACCTCATTCTAAGTTTAGAATTTGTTCTAGTTATAGTAGTAGCTTGACAGTTCGAATACGACCATAGTTATTTTATTGTCACCCTGCACTACATAAGGACTCGATTTTAGCAGACAACCTTTACAATTTGTTTATTTCAATCCCTGACATAATCGATGACCATTGGAAAGACGTGTTTTTGAGTGGAGACCGCGGAATTTAAGGTCGTCCTCAGGAGCGACGATCTTCGTAGGGTGGCTGGTAGCAGCTGGATAATATTTGACAAGAATCGATATGAACGGCGTGCGATTGGACAGCGGGGTGACTGCGTAACACACTAAAAGTACACACAGCGTCATTAAGTGATTACCCCTCCAAAAGACATGTGCGTTCAAATCCGTGATAGGCCCAAGTTGGTTTTTGTATTTTGCAAAAACATTTTATTTTAATTAATTTATTGTTTTAGTGAATAAATAAGTTTAAGATAATATTTATTTTTTAAAATTCTGTTTTTATTATTGTTTTTTTCAATAAAACGTTAATACTTTTATTATTGCGAAAACGACAAGCAATAAATAGGGTTAACATTTACGAACGTTTCATTCATCGTCTAAATAGACTAGAGGTTTCAAGACCGCTTGCCGTGCCTATGAGTGGGAGTTCAAATCATAGGCACGAAATGTGCTTTTTGTTCATTATAATTATTATTTTAATATATTTTTCTATTTTGTTTTAGTAATTATTTATAAAGAATTTTAAAATAAAGAAAAATAAAATACCTTAATAATCATATAATAATATTTATTATTGCTATTATTTAACAAAACTATGATCTTATTTTACAACAAAGATTTATTTTGATTTGATAATTTTATTTACAGTTATCATAATATACTATTTTACCAACTGACACAATTGGGTTCCTAGACAAGTAGCATCCTATTAACGTAAACGATAAAATAGTAAGCGGTAGAAATATTTTAGATTGACATAACCTAACGAAATGTCACGTGACCTGTCATGCCGTCTCAGTATACAAATTTGACATTTGACAGTCTGACAAGTGACATCGAAAGAGACAAGTTTTGAAGCATTTGCAACTTGTCTAGGAACTAGAAGTTAGTTTGGCAGGATTACAATCATGAGCATAATAAGTGAATAAACATGTTATCAATAGATAATCAATTAACATCTCTTATTAGCTCATGATATCTACTTAGAATATTTTGCTATACAAAGTAAAATAGTGGAATCAAATGAGTTAAATGTCTTCGTTGTTTATTTTGTTGTCATACTTAATTAATATAACTGCTTTTTCTGGTTCTCTTCGATGTTCTTCTGTTAGACATATTTTGCAGGTCGATAACTGTGAATGTTCGCTGCGTGTAAATGTCTTCGAACCGTGGACAGAGATATTCCATGCCGTTGCGAACTGTAACGAGTGGATGTAAACGGCGGTGTAGTGTGAACCTTAACAATATCCCGATTATGTTCAGATTGGTCCGTATAGATCCCAGTAGTTCTCCGACCCATGGCCATTGTCTTAACATCGCCGGTTTCTTGAAATCTGCGCACCCATAAGCGCACCGTTTGTCTCTGTATAGAAAAACATGGTTTTAAATAAGTTATTAAATACCACACACAAGATACCGCAAATAGCTCAACAAGAAAAAAATCGGAGAACACAATTAATATTATAATGAACTTACTGCTATGCCAAGCTGTCTCGCAATTCCTGTTATGCTCACATTTTGTTCACACAGAACAACTACAATTTTAGTTCTCATAAAATCATAAATCATTTTAAAAATTAATGGATAAATCGTAGTCGTTTACTCTTCGCCATTTTAAGTGAACGTATACATCAAACGTTGTAGTTATAACTTGAGGGTATGGATTAATTTTATAAAAACAACGTAAGTAAGTAAAATTAATGGATACCCTCAAATTATAACATCTATCGATTAGACATCCCCACCTAAAGATAAAATGACTCAGACCATAGTAGATAACAATTTCAACGCAATTCATATGGGCTCGCTGGCTAGTTCGTCAAACTGCCGGTATGAGTATGACGACGTTCGGTGATGCGATGGTTCGAATCTGAGTCGAAACAATGTGGGTTCTTTTTGAAGTATTCTTTAGATTATTTGTAAGGAATTTAATGTATAACATTTTAAAACTTGAGGGGTTAGCACATACTGACGCTGTCTGTACCACTGGCTTTCATTTTGTTCAACAACATCCATTGCGTTATTCCGTTGTAGAAGCGACAATTTTTTCTAACTTATGAAGCAATGGTTTAGCAATATCCTTCAAAACTATTCAAATTCTATGGTTGATAGTGTGTTACGCGATTAGGGTATAGGCCTATGTCCAGTAGTGGCCTGCTATTGGCTGACAATGATGATGAATCATTATATTTTAAGAAATTATGATCTGTTTTGTCACGTGTATTTGAGTATACCATTGGGTTAGTGATGGCAGTGTAACCTTACTGGCAAATCAGGGAGACGCTGCTACCTAACACCTATCGCTTTACTTCCTTTACCGCTTTTCTCCCTCTTCATTGATGACATAATGAAGACAAACGACCTCTTAAACAAAACAAAAAGAAAGAAATAACAATAATATAAAAGGCCAGATATATAACAAAAACGTTAGTAACGTTTAAACACGCAGGCGCACTCCGAAGTTTTCTCATTTCCTTTAAAAAGATTAACACGTTGTTGGTGTACGTGATCTGAAAGTAAATTTCTTTGCCGTTAATATTCATTTTGGTTTTTTATTTATTTTTTGTTCTCGTTTTGAGTGTATGAATAAATGAACTATTAAAATGCTTTAATAGTTCATTTATTCATACACTCAAAACGAGAACAAATAATCCTGCGTTTCGTAAATCTGTCTTATTTTTTTTAAAAAGAACTCCGTGTTTTAATGTGCTTTAATCATCACACTAATATTATAAAGGCAAAAGTTTGCGGTTTGTACGTTTGTTGCTTCTTCACGCACAAACGGCTGGACCAATTTTGATGAACCTTTACAGTAATATAGCTTATACATCAGAATAACACATAGAATAGTTTTTATCCCGATATTCCCACGGAATCGACACTTATATTGGTGAAACCGCAGCTAGTACAACATATAACATGACATCACGCCTTTATTTCCCAAAGGTTAGGCAGAGGTGTATTTATTATAGTTTAGCTACATTTTCCCAGTCATGTTTAAGTCCAATGTTATAAGGCTCATTGTCCCAGAAAGTCTACAAGTCGAAAGTTGCAAGGACTACTTAGAAAAGGTATACAGTATGTTAACTAACAGAGGGCGTTCCCGTTAACCCGCAATAGTATAGCATCCATACATGCTAAAAAAAATATTACCATTCGAAAATAAAATGTTTTTATTTTTTTTATATTAAAATATTCACTAAAAATCGTAAATTGATACTCTATTTATTTAATTAATTCTAATTTATTTAATTAAATAAATTCCGACATTGCTGTCCTTCAAGTACGCGTGTACAGAGTGTTTCTTTAACGTATCAATTTACGATTTTTAGTGAATATCACTACATAGTATAAAACAAAGTCGCTTTCTCTGTCCCTATGTCCCTTTGTATGCTTAAATCTTTGAAACTGCGCAACGGATTTTGATGCGGTTTTTTTTAATAGATAGAGTGATTCAAGAGGAAGGTTTATATGTATAATAACATCCATTAAATAGTGGAGAAGTACTGTTATTTTTGAGGTTTCTAATGTGATGTCGTAAATAATTACATTTTTTCCGCTTACATTGCAAACGCAGGCTGAACCCTACGAGTCTTATCAAAATAATGTACTAAGTATTGTACACATTGAAAAGGTCTACAGAAAAGTCCGTGATGGTATATGTCTATCTCTTATGGATAACCCACAATAACTTTTTTTTGTCATTTACTTTTTACGACAAATAATGGCTAATTTTCGAAGCGATTTTAACCAATACAGCATTAATCCTTAACCAATTAAATACCTTGAATACATTGTTCATTTAATATAGATCTATATGGCCCTTTACACCGTGTGATTTAAGTGAATATTTTCGAAGATATTACATTGCACCCGTGCGAAGCCGGGGCGGGTCGCTAGTTTTAATATAAAAAAAAATAAAAACATTTTATTTTCGAATGGTAATATTTTTTTTAGCATGTATGGATGCTATACTATTGCGGGTTAACGGGAACGCCCTCTGTTAGTTAACAACTGTATATCATTTATACTAATCTCATCTTTCTGACTGATCGACTCCTTGACAATAAAAAGTGTCTGATGCTTTGAATTTGGGTTTATAAATTATTCCTATCAGTGGGCGATTGAGGGCAAGAATGGAAAGAAAGTAGGTAATGATGGAAGTTCAGGATTCTACGGATTCAAGAGATGACTGCTATATTGAAGATTGATGTCTCAAGTAGTAAAAGTGATATTTTATGAGCGATACTACTATTAATAAAATAGTTCATAAAAAGACAGTGAAACGACAGAGGCGCCACGAGTGGCGATACTTAAACGCACATATGGACAGATAAATGATTTTATTTCTGTAAGTAGGTTTGTAACACTTACACGTCAATCTTCTTCTACCTCGCCTTTTACCCAACTATGTTGGGGTCGGCTTCCAGTCTAACCGCATGCAACGGAATACCAGTATTTTACATGGAGTGACTGCCTATCTCACCTCCACAACCCAGTTACTGGGTAATACGATACCCCTTGGTAAGACTGGTTGTCAGATTTTCGGGCTTCTGACGACCCGTAACGACTGTCAAAGATCCACGAATGACAGCCGGGACCAACGGCTTAACGTGTTTTCCGAGGCACGGGTATGTAAAGACGGTCACCCATCCACGGACCAACCGCGGCAAGCGTAGCTTAACCTGATCGATCGAACCGTGCGGCTGTTACTTAGCCACAAGCCCACACCACTTTTACACGTCAATCATATTTTTAAAACTAGGTGAGGTCGGCGCTTCTTATCTGACTACTTAGAGAATAAAGGCTGAAACAAACTCAGAGGTCACAGTCTCTTTCGTTCTCTAAAGTCCAAACATAATCTTGGTCATATCATATAGATCGATTCTGAAATGGTCTTCTGAGGAAAGAACCCAGAGGCGTCTTTACCTATGGTGCAGGGTGTGCGGCGCACACGGGCGCCGGGTCTAAGGGGGCGCCGAGGCCCTGCGCAAGGAACATATTTACTCTAGGAGGCCCTGCGCCCTCTATTGCGACACCTCCAAAGATGCGTCGATGCCGGCGCTCTCAAAGACCCTGCGCTCGTGTGCGCCTCACATAGGGTTGCCAACTTTTTTTTAGAAGAAATAGAGTATATCTGATTTTGAAGGAGGTAAATAAAGAGTACGGACGTACAAAAAAGAGTATCATTTATTTTGTACTTTTAAAAAGGTATTTTTTGTACTTTTTGCAGCACATAACAATTTTTCATTGTTCTTAAAGGAATTGTATGAGTCCAAACATTCCAACTCTAAATTTATATAATCATAATTATCAAGAACTCATTTTTGTTCAGTTTCAATGAAGCTCTATTTCTCTGAAGCTATATTTTCTGGCAAAAATTAAGTCGTTTAAATTCATCTGCTCTCTGCTTATTTGATTTGAAATTTTAAGCAAGATAAATATAGTTAGCAAGGCCCTTCAAAAGTCAGACGTTGTATTGTCAGAAGCGGTGAAAATTATTGATAATGCAAAAATAAGTTTGTCTGAATTCCGTAATGAATCCGCTTTTGAGGAGCTCCTTAACCGGGCGAAAACTGTAGCGGAAGAAATCGAGGCAATAGTAGAATTTCCCACACCTGCACGCCCTCGCGCTCGTAAAAGGTTTTTTAATTATGAGGCGGAGGATGAACCGATAACAGACGCGAAAATACATTTTAATGTAAATTTTTACTACTATTTGTTAGACACTGCAATTACTAAGTTCGACGAACGGTTCGAGCTTTTGAATGAAAATAATGTAATTTTTTCATTTGTTCAAAAATTGAACCACTGGAAAGATTTGGACTCTGATACAAAAAAACACATTGCTCTAATTTAGAAAATAAACTTTGCCATGCTGGCTCTTCAGATGTGGAACAGTTCGAGCTCTATAATGAAATCGAATTATTACCGATGTTTATTGATGGTTCCACTACGCCGTTGGATATTTTAAATTACTTGTTTACGAATAAATTAATTTCAGTGTTCCCAAATCTGTCCACAGCACTGAGGATATACCTGACACTTCCAGTCACGGTCGCACATAGCGAAAGGTCATTTTCTAAACTAAAAATAATTAAAAACTACCTTAGATCAACATTGTCGCAAAGTTGACAAATTTATCATCAATAAGTATTGAACATGAAATCAAAATTGAAGTTAGTGACATTGTTAAAGATTTCGCTAATGCAAAAGCTCGCAAAGTAACTTTTTTGTAAATACGAGTACATTTGTGTGTATATATATATTTGTGTGTACGAGCGCCCTATTTGTTATGTAACTATAATAGTTTTTCAATTAAATATTTTTGAAAGAACTAGAAAGTTGTGATTTTTTAATTCTTATAACCCGGAAGGGGTTATAAGAATAAAAAAATCACAACTTTCCTAAAAAAACTTTTTGCTTCCCGACATCATTTAAAATTGCACCATTTGCATCCGAATTTCCGTTTGAAAATATAACTGTTAGTATTCCATTTTGACCCCGCTCCTACTAAACTAGAGGGCGCCAGGGTACTGGTTGCACACGGGCGCCACAAGGGCTAGAGACGCCTCTGAAAGAACCACCACACAAATGAAGTGGACCTGTCTAGTCAGTGCACGCATTTGTCAGTAATCGTGCAGCTCAACTCAAAATTTAAGGAGCTCAACGATTCGACGAACAATACCAAAGAAAGTACATTTAGGTAGGCTGCATAAATTACTCAAACTGCCAGGCCATGATTAAAACTAACTGAGAAAAAATAAAACATGCGTATCCTTGCTCATGCACTGTTTTTTTAAAACTGCACGAGCCTGTTTTTTATTCTTATTTTATGTAGAGAAATAGAGGGAGAAAATTGACTATTAGAATATAGGTTAACTTTTCACATCCATATTTTGTCGTATCATATTATTCCAGTCTCCTCTAGAGTTCGGTATAGGTATATAGAATTTTATCTAAAATGAGTGGAACATTCGCGTCTGGCATTATATTTTATGCTGCTTTATCTGTTCGCCCCCGAGATGTGCGATTTGGCCTAATGTCTCCGGAAAATTCACTTCTACAGAGCTTCCTTGCAATAAACGATACGAGAGCGACACGATCTTTTAATTGAGTGATAGTGTTTACACCTACCGTTATTTGTTATTTTTGTTTATTTTGGTGTTTGAAAAGAAATTTATATGTTTGCTCTATGCAAAAACTGGTACAAAATAACAAAATAAAAATACATATATTTTTTACCACACGATATGTAACTTTATACCCATTTACTGAAATATTCTTGGCCGGAGTTTATGTAGATATTCAATATTGGTTGGTAAGATACCTTGACAAATGTGTCAAGATAAATAAAAACAGAAAAAAAAAATATATATTTCCATTGTCAAAATAGGCAACGAAATCTTTTTTTAATCAAACGTTATCGAAAGTTAAAAAAGGTATTAATTCTCTGTGAATAGTGGAAACCAGCGGGGTACAATGCGTGCCACGAAAGATGAGACTTGACACATCGTGATTTGACATGCGCAGCACACGATTTTAGGTATCTTTAGGGGTATGAGGTCTGAGTGCGGGACGGGACCGGACCTCATAGGAATGGTTTAACAGTAAAAATGGGTGTGCCACAAGGCTCGATATTGGGTCCTTTCCTCTTTTTAGTGTATGTTAATGATCTACTCCATTTATTAAAAAATCAACCACAAATGGTGTTATTTGCTGATGACACTTCCTTAATTTTTAAGGTAAATAGACGTGCTACAAATTTTGACGACGTAAATAACGCCCTACTGCAGGTCCAAAATTGGTTCACTGCTAATAATTTAGTATTAAATGGGAAAAAAACTAAGTGCATAAGATTTTCTTTACCAAATGTCAAGAGTAGTGATTGTGAGATAATATTGAATCAAGAGAAACTAGAATTCGTCGATGAAACTGTTTTCCTAGGGATCACGCTCGACTCAAGGCTACAATGGGGTCCTCATTTAACATCTCTTGCAGGACGGCTAAGTTCAGCAGCTTATGCTGTCAGAAAAATCCGTCAATTTACTGATGTAGATACCGCGAGACTAGTCTACTTTAGTTACTTTCATAGTATCATGTCTTACGGTATTTTACTTTGGGGACGGGCTGCAGACATCGATTCTATTTTTATTCTGCAGAAAAGAGCTATCAGAGCCATTTATATTCTCCGCAGGCGCGATTCTCTAAGGGAACTGTTTAAGGAAATTAACATCATGACGGTGCCTTGTCAATATATCTACGAAAATATCATGTATGTAAGAAAAAACTTACATCTTTTTGGTAAAAGAGGTGAAAGACATAATTATAGTACTAGAAATAGGGACCTATTAGTTCAACCAGGTTTCAGACTGGCTAAAGTAGACTCATCTTTTATGGGGTACTGTTTAAAATGTTATAATAAAATACCTCCCCACATTCTTGAAATGAATGAGACGAAATTCAAGTCTTGTATAAAACGCACACTATGCAGTCAGGCATATTATAAGTTAGGGGATTACATCGCTGATAAAAATGCCTGGCTCAAGGCTGGTCCTGCTCCACAACCACAACTAATTGATTAACACTTGAAGATTCTGTTGGATCTGCTGAAGATTGTAAGACTATCTTTGCATTGTATAAACTCAATTTCCTTTGTATTGTATAATTGCATAGCACGGATGTGAGTTCTATGTATATACTATACACTATGTACCATTTACCGGGTAATGTGTCTTTCATTGACTTGAATGTGCCCTGGCGGCTGATAGTATGTCATGCTCACACAAATGTCTCGCTGACGGTGGCGTGTGTGTTGGATCATTTAGCTCCCTTCAAAATGGTTGAGCTGAATGGTGCCGATCTATGCGTCATGTTCGTGAACGGGCGCCGTCAGTTGGGGCTGGTCATATCACTTAGCTGCCTCGGCATATTTTTAATTATTTTAATATTGAATTGTTGTTTTCTTGCCATTTGTTGTACTCTGGACACTTTTAACGCGTACATCTTTTGTACATCGTTCTCACATATAATTATAAATTCACATTATTGATGTAACTAATATATTTGTACAACTATAATTTAAAAGAGTGTCCATGGAGTTTCTTGCCCGTTCTTCTCCATAGGTACCTACGCTTTGGAATGGGCAACTAGCTTCATATTTTCTGACTGACCGACTTTTTGACAATTCAAAAGTGCCTGTAAATGGTTTAATTGAAATAAATGTTTTGAGTTTGAGTTAGGGGCGGCGGGAAGAGGCAGGGGAGGCGGGGTCAAGTCTCATCTTTCGTGGCACGCATTGTAGTTGTGTAACACATTAACAGTACCAAAGGCTTACATTTTGACAGTTAAACAACATTAATTGCGTTATTTGCGTTGTTGAGCAGACAATTTTTTCAAACATAGGGTGCGACTACTATGTAGTGTAACTTCTTCTGATGAACAGAACAGAAAAATACAATGATAACAGTGATAACTTTTCTTCATAATAGGACCGCAGGACCTAAAAATAAAGCAAGTTTTATAATACCTTAAAGTATATGATCGACTACAGCGAACAAAATCAGAAAAATATATGATATTCTTAAGGACATATGCTAGTTAGATAGTGTGTTGAAAACACCTGTAAAAACTTTATATTCACAATAAAAACCATATTAATATACATACAATCATTCTGATTTTTTGTCAGATTATTGTACAAGCAACATACTAAAGTACTATTGTTATAATGTTGTAGCCCAAACGATACATTTTTTGTAAATTGATAATTGCTTCATATTTTGCAATAAATTACCAGCGTTGTAACATCGCGCTTCTCTTTCTTTTCTATGCAGTCCGACAGTGACAGTGCTTTATGTCATGTAGCCCCCTTAATTAAAAACTTAATCTTACTAGTCGTCTCCTGCAAAACGACCCTAGCGTTATCTGAAAGCGAGCGCGCGAAGTGTACTAGGTAGTGCGATGTCGCGACCTCGTCTGTTGTGAGCTAATTTATGTGACGTCATCGCGTAATTGATATCGCTTCTAACGAAACAATTTTTCAGTGAACGGAGTAAGGGATCTTCATTCATTTGTTTTCAGCTTTTACAGCAGCTTACCTGTTTAGTGGGATTAAGGTTACTATATCTCAGGATTTATGCTGAGTTTTGAGGATTTTTAGGCTCCTAACAGGATTGCGGGCGGAAACCTCAAGATTTTTAGGTTTTTCAATAAAATAAAAAGTTACAATCAAGATAAATAAAATATGTTTTTGTTTAATTATATTATTATCTCCTATATGATATATTCACATATCAACGTAATTAATATCTACGTACATATTTAAAAACATATTTAATTAATGTAATTGATCGTCTTTGGTTTTTAGATTTAGAATCAACTTACGAACACAAATCCAATAACTGATTTTTCCACGGAATTTTGTTTGCGTTGTAATAACGTTTGCGACAAATCTATCGATTGATCTGTAGAAAAGTCCTGACTTTTCTGTGGATCAATATATCTATTATAGACTTTGTCAAAATAAAGCTTTTTGTCAGGACTTTTCAATTTTCCATCTGGTAACCCTAACTGGGATCGGCTTTCAGTCCAGAAACCGACCTCGACATAGTTGGCAAAAGCCTAGGGAGATTGTTTGACTTATATAGCTTACTAGGATCCGCCCGCAGCTTCGCTCACGTGGTATGTTGATAAATTTTAGCCTATGTCTTTTCCTAAGGTTCAAAGTATCCCCATACCGAATTTTATCAAAATCGGTCCGGCCATTTTGGAGATTAGCCGGAACACACAGACATAGACAGATTTGTGTAGATATAGCTGTATACTCGTAGATGATTGGGAAAAAGCAAGGCAGATGACAAATGGATAAATTAGAAATGGGGTAGCCCAAGACAAGTCAGTGAATCCGGCTGAATTTACTTCAAAAGTCAACGAAAAACATGACTAGGTTTCTTTTTGTATCTCACGATAAAACTTTTGCGAAACTAGAAATTAAAAGTGGCAGTTTCTTAATCGACAATAAACTTTAAGTATTTCAGCGTAAGCATTAAGTTGAAAGGCCAGATCTACATGATGTCGATAAAACGGCGCGAACAGAATTACGTAGGACATAACTGAGACGTTGGTATTATGACATTCGGCGACATTAACTTTCTAGTAAAATGTTTGGGCTAAGGTATAGGAGGTGACGAATTTCACCGACTGGCAACAGACACCTTAAATTGAATACATGTTCATTCACAATCCGAGGGGGTTGAAAGTAATTCCCAATCAATTGCTTCATAGGTTTAAAAAATTCGTCTTCACCAAAGCAAGTAACGCAATAACATAGCTTTTTTATCCTTTATTAAAAAGAACCTGGTTCTTAATATAACATAGCTGAACTATCTAAATGAAAGGCATTACGATTGATTGCCATCGTATGTGTATTACGCAATAAACTTGCTGTTATTCCCTCTGGATAGGTCTCAATGGTTTGAATGAGGCCTCATCTTATTTTATTGGTCTAATAAATCTCGGGCTCTTCACAATTTTACCCTACCATTGATCGGGGTTAATGAAGTCTAAATATAATAAGAAATTACATGACTAAAAAGATATTTTTCTTTCGCTTGGCGTTGATAAATAAATATGTTAAATACAGACTTCGAACCAGGTGTAATTATTATCAAAACCACCAATGAAAGTTTAGAACTGATAAATTAATCTTTCATTCATAACCTAACTAGTTTTCAAACATGAAAATTAATAATATGTATTTTTTTAAATAACTTTAAACCAGGGTACTGGCGGTTAAGTTTGCACTATAACATCAAATTTGATTACTTTTTTATTAAATCATAATGGCGTAAGGTTTATATTACTAGTGGTACTTACATCAATTTGGAATCAAACATTCGAATATGGTAGCTGTAGGTAGCTCTTATACCTTACTCCAAACCCTAATTCGCCCACTCCACTTTATGGGTAATTTTAACTTTTATGTCGTTTCTTTCACCAAAATTAAATTACTTATGCGATGGGTATGTTCCGTACCCCCCTGTTATTTCTACATTCACCTTTATTAAGTCATAATTGTTATACAAGTATGTATTTTTATCGAAATTCGTTGCTGATATCCAAGTTGACGTACCAGGAGTTCATGCATTGATGGGAGGTATAGGAGATACATTGACTCCGTTACCTTCAGAGTTACCAGTTCAAGTAGGTATCGCAGTGGCTTTATTTATGAACTTGTTACTATTATAATTCTCTTCAGATAATTATCTACCAATTAATACTCTTATTATTTCAGCAAGTTTACCATTTAAATTAAACGGATAAGTAGGTAACAATATTACTGGACAATTTAACGGGAAACAGCGTGTGACATCGACGTACAAAATGCATTGTTCATGTTTAACTTAATACTGTTAACGAATCGCCACTTTAATTCACAATAATTTACTGCTAATTAGTTCAGATCGCGGTCACAAAATATTTGGATGGAAGAGGGATTATTGGTTGTTAATAATTACATGCTTTACTGGATGACGATACTTTTATTATAACGTGATCAGACTCTGCTTCTACAATTTTGTGAAAAAATTTATGAAAAATGTTAAGATGATGAAGATGTTATTGTGCATTAGCGTATGTTTAAAAGTCATCTCAGGTCATCAGGTCTAGTTTTGGGAGCCACCCAATAAAGTAAACCGTAAACCTAAACCCAATAAAGTATGATGGGACTTTCATGCAGGGACAGTCCTCAAAATCACCTGCCCTCCACTACTTTCTAGCTGGGAAGACGTAACCCAACGCCAAAAACACAAAAAATTTAAAAATAGATAAATCTAACCACATTTTTTCTCGTAAAGCAATTCTCTTAAAATAAAAACCGCACGTGATCCAATCTATAAAGCCTTTAACACGACAATATTATCGAACCAAACTCGAACAAGAAATGCTGTAGGTCAGTCCATCAAAGTACTAGTGGGTAGCAAAAAGTTCCATAAAACGGGATTCTTGGTCAGCGTTCGTATTCGTCAAGTTGTGACAAATGTGGGAATTCTAGGGCCGGGACCGATACGAGGCAATCAATCAACGCTGGGAGACTGGACGTATAGGGCTGGCATGACAACAGTGTCCCGGGATTATAATTATATTTATTTGCATTTATTATAGTAGACTTAACACTTTAAAACTGTAACTCTACAAAACCATGCATTGGAAATGTGCTTAGGTATTATAAAAGCAACAGTGTTTTGTTTGTAGTTTTAGCCATGTTGGTTGTATTTACCTTGAGCAAGTTTTATGTGAGAAAGAAAAATTTAATTAAAAAAAATGACAGCTTAAAATGTACTCGTTTTTAAGCCTCCATTTTTATTTTTATTCTAAATGTATTTATAACATTACTACCTAAGAAAACATCTTTTTTTACTTCTAACAAGAGAAATAAAACATTAAAAAAGAGAGTTAGACATTCGAAAGTTGAATAATCTGCTCTGTAAAAAAATAATAAAAAGATAGAAGAAAATATTATTCACCAGTAATAACATTTTCTTCGAATATCTCTCTGTGGTGAAGACCAGTAATAATATATTCTTCGAATATCTGTCTTTTTTTTTATTATTTTTTTTTTCTTGTGATGCACCCGACCATGTTTTACTTTGATCGAATAGAGCAGATTATTCAACTTTGAAGTCCCTATTTCCCAAATCCCGGAAATTTTCCCGGAGAGCACACCACTATAAAGAACCCTATCGATCTCCAGGCGTTTCCATTTACAGCCGGTACATACATCATACGTATTATTTAAAGCGTTTTTCTACGAATTCGTATTTATCTAGGGAAAAACGTTACTATGAGTTAGTAAGTACCTAGTAAGTATAAAGACTTTTTCTCGGAAAGTTATTAGTGAATAATAAATGATTTTATTTCTGTTAGTAGGTTTATACACGCGTCAATCATATTCCAAACACTAACGGAAGTTGTATTAAAAATACAAATGCTTAATGTTTGATCATATGCGCCATCATTATTTAATCGACATCTTCTGTCCCTTTTTGTATTGCTTTGTGTAGTGGTATCTACAACGCCACATGCGAACAACGCATCATACTGACGTCACGCAAAATCCTGCATCTCGTAAGCAGAGTTTACCGCGCAACTAGCATAGGTAGGTACATACAACGACCCGACATATTTATGTCGGGTCGTTGTATGTACCTACCTATGCTAGTAGATATATATGCATAGATCTGTGATCTTCGAGCTTTGCTTGAGGAATGGCTTTTCCCTGGGGCCAAAGAACTTCAAAATTTTCTTCTGAAAATTGGATTGTAACCCCTTTGTTTCTTTTTGACAAATCTTCTTTTGAATATCTCCACTCTCTGACGTCATAGTAATTAAGTATGGATCTTCTTTTTTCAACAAAATTTGTTTAGTTGTTAGCCAGTTTACTTTTTCTTTATTTGTACATATTGCGGGCAACTGCCCGATGATTGCATCTGGCAGTTGCCCGCAAGACACAACAACCGTCTGGTCGGAGGATCCTCCCTTTTCTAAGGAGGTTGAGTCAACTTTACACCCTGTTCCCCACACATATATAACGTCCTCACCTCTTCTAATTTCACATAAGAAAATATTTAAGAATATATATTTTTTTGTAGAAAGTCTAAATATTTTCATATGTTGAAGTTGAAACAGGCTGGTCTCAACATTACAACATATTTCCACGAGTCGTTAAGCCCCATTTACACAATGCAAGTTTCTTGTCTGTGGCATGCAATAAAATTGAAGCAACAAATTAATGCCTTACATCGCCTTAACACAGTGTAGACGGTGTAACTTATATTGTTGAAATTATGGCGTGTCACAGGCAATTGAATGCTACCATGTATTTATTAGAAGGCTAATTCCGCAATTAAAAACGTTCAAAATCTAGTCGCAATTTCTATTCTATTCTATTTTTAATTATGACAAGTAAAGCCCATGTCTACTATTCTGCCAGTGCCAAAAGTGAATTGAAAAAGTCGCAGTTTTATCTCAGCGACAATCAATATCAAAAAATGGTCAAAAATGTTGGGAAATTAGAGGTATTTTTGACAGTTTGAGTCTGAGATCAGACTGTGAACGTTCTTATTATTACGGGAATTGTCCCTCAGGCTTTACTCAGTTCGGCATAGCTTTGCGCTTTTGTTTCAGGGCGCAGCATAGCGACCGCATCTCTATTTATCATCAATAAGCAACAAAACACGGTCGCTCTATAAACGAAAATTCGTGTGTGAAAGAAGCCCAACTAAATTGCACGCGCTGTGTTATTTTTGGGAACCTAAATATTGTGTCTGCTCAAAACTTAGCTAAGATATTAACATTATCTGTAGCGGTGTATTGAATTCCTTACATTCTAACTCCTATCGCAACATTCCTTACAATATCACTGCAAAATTGAAATCTTAGCAGCACTTCACTACAACCGAGTCGCAAGCCAATACTCCAACTAATTTCGAAGACTATTCCAAGTCAAGACTTTAGCTCAAACGGCTCATTGCACCAGGATCCGAAGTATTCCAAGTCAATTGATATCTGTACCAAGTTCGACGCAAAACTTTCAGTCTGATTTGGCTGATTCGATTATACAACTTCGAAATACGGAATTACTTATGAAGGAATATTAAGTAGAATAAGCGATAACTTTGTTGGAATAAATGTCCAATGATGGATTTATTACGTTCTCTTTATTTATTGCGAACATTCCCAGATGGTTAAAGTATTTATAGGATTTCTTAGTAATTTCAATGAAAATTATCATTTATTTGAGCCTACGTACATCCTGCGTACCGGAAGACGTAGCGTTGGTAGGCCTCCCACAAGGTGGTCCGACGACCTTGTGAAAGCCGCAGGAACCCGTTGGATGCGAGAAGCACAAAACCGGTCGAAGTGGAGGTGCTTTGGGGAGACCTATGTCCAGCAGTGACGTCTTTTGGCTGGAATAATGACGTACATAATTTTGAATTCTATATAAGAATAATATACAAACATCTTCGCAAAACAACATTAAATTTAGTCAAATATTATACAGCTATAATTAGACTTCTGGTGATTTAATAGATCTGTGTATTTTTTGTTGCCATGCAATCAAAGAGGATCATGGATCATGGATGGTGTTACAAACCGAATTATTGGAAGCACTTAGCGAAAGAGAACAGTTTAATAAACACAGGAAAACGAAATTTCCTTCAGTGCATTTCACCATTCTTACAAGTTAAATTGAATCGCAGAATTAAAACAAACTCCAAAATTTTTCATTTCATAAGACAATGCCTTCAAGTGTCACAATTCTAATTAAAATACAATTTCATCACAAAGTTGACTTAAAACATAATAGACTCGGTTCTTTATCAGTGAGGCATGTTGTCATACCGTTGAAGGAAATTGAAAATATAAAGGGACCTCTGATTAAGTAGCTTTTGAGACCCCTTCCGCAAGGCACCATACTTGGACCTCCTTTGTATGGTAATCTACATGTCCAGTCTCTGATGTGGGTAAAAAATATTTTAGCAATGAGAATACGGTTTAGGCATTCTTTTGTGTACTCCATTTGTTGAAATAGAATTAAATGTTGGATGCGTCAGGACTTGTTGTAAAAATACTGACAAAATTAGACTGGGAAAAGCTTATTGTTGTTGTAGTTGCTAGCTAATTTATTTGCTATTATTTTTGTACTACTTTTTGTCTATCATATTCGTTATCTGTCCTTAGAGTAAAACTCTAAATGTGATTGTTTTCTGTTTGACATATTCTGCCAATGTGTCATACTTTTTTATTATTATAATCTACTGACTTTTTCTAATTTTGGATTTTGGCTTTGGTCCACACAATGACATGTTAAAGTGCAGTGTGCCATAAATTTCTATGAAATCATGAGGAAATTGCGCTGCAACTAATTGATTAATAGATTGGTCCATGTTTCCAGCATATAGAATGGAGCTAAAACCCGGTACTTCATTAATTAACGAAGTCAAAATTGGCTTATTTGGGCCATTTGTAAGCACTTCATCAATTTGGTATAGTAATTGTTCAGGATTAAACTGTAACATTTTCTTGGCAAGCATCAGATGAAACTAGTACAAAATTATTCTCTATTGTTTTCATTCTACTTATAGCGTCTTTTGAATAGAAAGATAGTTTCTTACATCCAATTCACTATCCATTATCACGAACATTTCTAGTTTTATTTTTCTTCCTGATAGAAGGCACTTGGAGCAAAATTTCAATTAATTTGGATTCAAACACTCGACAGGAAAGCGAATTACAATCGAATTACTCGCTAATTGATTTAAAGTTTGGCGAATTTATGTGGGATGTTAGTGTTATATTATTGTAACTTAATTAGACGAGGATATGAATGTTGATGAGGTTTCTGATAAGGCGTCGACATTTAAATGTTTTGTTTATTTATTGAAGTGAAAACTTCTTTAGCGGCGCTGTGTACTTTTTTTGGAATGGGTAAAAACTTCTAAATTCGCGTCAGGTCACGTGACCCTGATCGTAAGATTCGTAAGACGTAAAACGAAAGACGCGCGTTGTTGAGGACAGCGCCATCTATGCACATCGGGAAGAACTACGAGGGCCTTTCGCGTACTAACTACATAGTTCATCCAACAACGACGAGATGGCGCTGAACCACGGATATATAACTGACGACGAGCTCCATGGGCTTGCTTCTCTTACCACTGCCGCGACCAACACCACGAACTGAAGTCTATCCTGTGTGCTTATTTGTAAATCTGAATAAATTCCTTTCACGAGAAGAATAAACCAGTCACTTTGGTCATCATACCTGATTTGCAAAAAACCCTATAAAATAAGGTTTGTTTATAAGACGATTCACAAAATACACTCGTAATTGTTCAAGTTTTCACTTCTGTCGGCACTACCGGAGTGCCAGTTTTTTTTTATTCAGTCATTTAAACAAGGGCCTTTTATTTGATCATCTGAGGGGCAATTCTCGTAACTTTAAAAGCGTTCAGAGTCTGAGTCTCAATCTGTCAAATATACCTCTAAATTTCATACACTTTTGACAAGTTTTTTTGACATTGATTGTCGTTTTTATTATTTTCAACACAATACATATTTTTGTTGCGTTTGTTTACTTAAAGAAAAACTAAGACTCGAGTATATTTTTTGGTAATAATTAAAGGTGCCGTTTATTTCCGTTGTTTCTTTTTTGTACAGACGACAGCACATCAACCTATCCGAAACTGTCAAATTTTTCCAATCAACTTTGAACCTTATGCTTAAGCGATAAAGTTGAAAATCTATTAAAGAAATCTAACAGATTGTAGTAGCTTGATGTGCTGGCGTCTGTACATAGAAAATTGTATTAAAATTATCTGTAATTTTATTAATCTCGCGATTGATAAATCAAATTGATGCTAAAGGCTCCTACAAACAGACGCGACACGCGATATAATCGCGCGCGACACAAAGGCACCGCTCGTTGCGCGACTTGCGGTGCCTTTACGTTGCGCGCGATTTTATCGCGTGACGCGCCTGTTTGAAGGCGCCTTAACGCTGTGTACTAAATCTCTCAATTTCTAGGTCCAAAATCTATGAGGTAATGGAGACATTGATAACTAAGTCATAACTCATAAGTTAACAAAAACTATAGTTTTTGTTAACAAAAACTATAGTTTTTGTTAACAAAAACTACAGTTTTTGTTAACTTATGATGATGATGTGATATCCAACAGTATACTGTTGGACATCACAGTCATGGTCCACATACTTCACCAACGGCTCATTAACAATTCATAAATTGAAATTCATTACATTGATGTGGTAGTTTAATTAAAATTCCCGCACCAATGTAAATGTTTAAAACGTTATTTGTATGCAAAACAACACTCCGACATACAATACTGTTGTATGAAACTAGTACTGGTAGGTACTATAACTTTTAGGGCTGATTTTTCGAACGCCAAATAATATTATTGGAGGTATGATTTTAAATTTTTGACAGGTCTGCCATACAAAAACTGTCAGACGTCAATTTTATTCCACGAATAAAAATTATCTGTTAATAGAAAAATCAGCCCAAAACTTTTTCTCACGATTCATGTTTCAAAATTCAATTTCAAGACTTAACTGAAATTAAAACCGGACCCTCGTTACTCTTAATCAGAAGCAATAAATCACACTTTTCCTTCTTGTCAATTGCATCTGTTTTAAGTTACCAAGGTTCCTTAAGGGGGAGCCGTGGGTAAAATATAACCACAAATAAATTGGCGTGAATTGACACATCTTGGCACCGGAAAACATGGTTAATTCTTATTCCGACAGGTTTTCGCTGAATTAATTTTAGGCGTTACTGACAGACCTTTTTGGATTTACATCGTCATGAAAAGAGCGATAAAAATTAACCGAGACAATGATTTTTTTTCTAGTTATCGCCATGAAACTGGAAATTTTCGCGAGTAAAAATAAAAAAGGAAAATGGTTTGAGAATAAAAAAGTAACCGTTTAAGCTATAATTAATTTTAAAAAAACCGCTAGCAAACTAAATAGTTTTGTAAATATTTTCCAAAATCATCAGACTGTGATTGTGCGAGTGCTGTATCGTACATGGCCCGCGCCCCGCGGCATTGCACAGATCAGCACTTTTCTGTCGCCTTGCACAAGTTTAACGCGAATGTAGACAATCAGCGTTAATCGTCAGCTGTACTAATTCACACAACTTTCATTCTACGAGTAGCGTTAGTTACGCGGTAGTTAAAACTATTCAATAAACCATCATCTTTGTCTATCCGTGATTTATCATTTCAAGCTAACATCCAAGGTGTCTGCGACGCATGAATGCGTCGGTGCTGAAGCACCGCATATCGTCATAAATAGTTTTCTACAAATCTCAATCACAGTACCAAAAAATCAGAATACTAAAGTTACGCCCCATTGGAACGGACAAATCACGTAGTTTGTGTTCAAACACTGAAAAAAATATCTGACTTTTCGAAACCTAGCTTTTTTAGGCCGTATTCTGGCATTGTTCCAAAAAATCCCAAATGGGCCTGTTTTCTATTTTTACGGATCATCGGTTAGTTTCGTTTTAAATTGGGTTGGTAACGTTTTTTGATGTTTACGATTCAGTTGCATGTATATTGCTACCGATTTACAAGTGCCTAGACCCTTTTTTTGATTTCTGATTGTAAACCATATCACTGCCTATGATAGATCTAAAGTAAATATTGTTAAGCCTGACATACACCATTGTTTCTGCTATTGAAGTGAAACTTCTTTTGCGGCGATTCGATAATTGGACGAGAGTATACAGTGAGTCGCAATAGCATCGCAGCGACTACCGACTGCGACCTTGTGAAGGCCGCAGGAACCCGTTGGATGCGAGAAGCACAGAACCGGTGGAAGTGGAGCTTGGGTGAGACCTATGTCCAGCAGTGGACGTCTTTCAGCTGATGATGATACAGTGAGTATATGTCCCTAAGCATGACAGAGAACAAAGATATAATGGTCAGTGGGTCATCTTAGAACTCTCTGTCTCTCACACTAAATCTCTCCTATCGTCGTTGTCAAACCAAAATCTGCTATGTGCCGTTTTTTTGAGATTTTATGAGATTTTAAGATTTTGACCACAGCTTGTAGGTCACTGCCTTATTTCTCATATAAAAGAACTGCTATGTGCTTATGACCACTAGTTATAGTTAACTATTACCTCAGAATAAAATTAACTCTCATGTAAAAATTTTCAGGAAAACTTCTTTTGTCAATATCTCAAAGTATACTTTTTGCACATAGCAGGTTTTGGTTTGACAACGACGCTATTCTTTATGTTATAAGAATCTTCACTTCTATCATTTTCATAAGAGATTCCTATCATCTTCCTAAATCCCCAACCTTCTTTTTACAAATAATGTTAATATGATGTCAGTATACTTAAAACGAACTAACCAACTTCAACAGTATTTCTAACACAACAAATCTTCGACACAACCACACACCCTCACTCCATTTGCAACAAACACTGCACCCACATTCCTTTTGAATGCTAAATCACTTGTTGTAACACGCAATCTTGCCGCCATTACTCAAACTAAATTAACACAATAATTGTTACATCTTCGAAGTTAACTCATAACACTATGTCATGCATAATGTGATAAGGGTTGCCCGATAGAAAATTGGAAGAGTCGGATAAGACTGTGGATATTTATATTGGTTTTAGATGACGATCGCGCCAGTTTCATAAGTATTATAATAATAATAAAATATTTATTCAAAAATTATAAGACATGAAAATTATTACAGTTTTGCTTATATAAAAATTATATTGCTAAGACTTACGTGCCTGAACTAGGTAGTCCTGTGTTTCAGGCGAAAAGAGCTAAAATAGTATTTTAAAATTAATAAATAATCGAAAGTTGACAATAGACAAATAATTATATGTTTAGTAGCTTAACTCTTAGTTTCTAAATTTGATAAATACATATGTAATGCTGGTGAATTTTGTATATCTATATTTACTTTAACACAGTTAGTAAATTTTCTGTATTATTCATAAGACATACTTTGGAGAGCATCCTTGAGGATTCTCTTACAATTTGTATAGTTCACAGAATAAATGTTTGCTTTCGAGTTTAGTCTATTATATAGGAGAGGTCCGAGGTATAGGTAAAGTGGACAAACTATATCTTTACGTCTTTTATTAGTATTACTAGCGCTGTAGGGTAGAGCTTTGTGTTGTTTTAATACAATGCCCATAATAAATAGCTGTCGAACTGTTAATACTTTACAAGCTTTGTACAGGAGGTTAGTAGGAAAAAGGAAAGGGCGGAAAGTAGACACTTTGAGAATCGCCCTCTGAGCTCTCTCGATGGTTAGTAACATTGTTTTACCTGCTCCACCCCATGTGGTAATACAATAAGTTAAAATCGATTGACATAGAGCAATGTAAACTTGTCTTACTAATTTTGTGTCAGCAATACTGCGTAACTTTTTAAAAACAAATATCAACTTGCGAATTCTATTATTTAAAGCTTCTATATGTTGTTTAAACGAAAGTGTGTCATCTATTATAACACCAAGGTATTTTGTTGTATTTGCTATTTTAATTTTAGGACAAACACATTGGTTATTTGTTGGAATTTTGCAGTAATGAGCATATAATGACGAGGTAGTGCCAGTTGATGATTGCTTGCGCATCGAAAATTTAATATAATTATAATTTGTCTTGTCTGCATTTAGTGTTAGTGAATTAAGTTGAAGCCATTTATTAACAATATTAAATCCGTGTTGCGCTAATTTGTAGACATTTTTTTCTGAGTCAGCCGAAAATAAAAGGGCAGTATCGTCAGCATGAGAAACAATTTGGCCATGATCTAGACTTAGATTGCAAAGATCGTTTAAGTATATCAGAAATAATGTAGGCCCTAGAATACTTCCTTGGGGGACTCCGAAGGGCGTGTTTTTTTTATCCTCGCTGAGAACATCTGCAATCCTTACATATTGGGAACGATCTTCTAAATAGCTTTTAAATAGTTTCAGCTGGGTGCCTCTAATGCCTATGGTTTCAAGCTTGTGCAACAGAATAGGAATAGAAACCGAGTCAAACGCTTTGGCGAGGTCCAGGAAGATTCCTACTGTGTGGTTACCATTATCAAGTTCTTGTCCTAGATAGTCAGTCAGATGGTGTACGGCATCGTCTGTTGACATTTTAGGCCTAAATCCAAACTGCCGCTGAGACAAAATTAATTTATCCTCCAAGTATTTGTAAAGCCTTTTATTTATAATTTTTTCTAATATTTTAGATATAGCAGGCAGTAACGAAATAGGTCTATAATTTGTGACTTGATCTTTACTGCCTGATTTATAAACGGGCACAACAACAACTTTTTTTAGGCACTCGGGAAAAACACATGCAGATAATTACAGGCTCGTTTTACCTGGTTGAATACCGTAATTACAGAAATAATTTAAAAACCATTGAGTCTCGCGTGGATCCACGTTGGATACGGATATGAAGAGTTAAAGATTGACTTGTTTGGAACAATGTGAACATGTAGATAAGTTTCTATGGTCCCCACTGTACCTTAAGTTTCTAACAACATTGAAGATCGATAATCCTATTATTTTCAATCATGGCGCAACCCTAATATGTTCCTATCAAATAACGAGCGACATATTTTAATAATTGGCCATAAAACTTGCCAAACAGACGTCGTTAGAGTGAGGGGTAGACTTTACTGCCACGTGAATTTATGAATCGCTTGAAATTGTAACGAAATTGATTAACTCATATTATGGATAACAAACGGCTTAGCTTAGACTGAAATGTTATACCTGTCCGGTGTGCATGGAATTAGTATGTACCACGGTGAATCATTAAAAGTAAGTTCATTTTTTTTTATTTGAAATCGTATCAACAATTCCTTTGCAAAGGTACAAGACATTATACTTGGTTGATATCTCATAATTTGATAGTCCAGACCAACAAAAAAAAAAAATTATCGCAAAGAAGACAGAAAAATGGCTTTTCAAAAACCCAGAATGACGACGATTAATAGCAGTTTCTCTAGCAGCAAAATACTATCAAAATAATTTCCATTAAAACCGCCATCATTTTTAAAACAAACATAAATATCTTTATTCACTATTACTCCAATCCCGACCTCAAAAACCAAAACAAAAGCGAATCAATAAATCACACACTCTACTCGCACTGGGGCTATTATTTTTAATTACTCCCATCGCATCGTTCAATTTAAACTTTTTAATCGACTGCACGCCCGCTGTTATTACTGCAGAACTTATAAGTACTGTATTAGTGAAATCATAACACTTCGCTCCGTATCGGCGAGGTTACGTGTTTAGATAACTCGCTGTGTTAGATGGTGGGATATAGTATTGGGCTTTTGTTTTTCCTGTTCGATGTTTGATGTTTAAAGGTCATAGCACACGTATCAAATCGGAAAGGGATCGGCACCGTATCGCCTTTCGCCTCGCCATCAAACAGGCGTCAACCTTAGGTAAGCACGTAACAAAAGCGGACCAGAAGATCCGATACGTCGACTAGGCTACGATTAAGCGACACCGACGGCCCGCCTGGTCGCCCCTGGTTTTTTGTGCAGCAGGCAGGCCGGAGGGGTGAGAGGGGCAAGGGTGCACGAAGAGACGTAAGCGCGGGGACGACGAGCCGTAAGCGCGGGGACGACGAGCCGTAAGCGCGGGGACGACGAGCCGTAAGCACGGGGACGACGAGCCGTAACATACCACACAGCGGTTTGTGAGCTTGTCCCGAAGCAAGGTGATTACGTTACGATTCCGATTAGTGTGCGTTGCACTAGGGAGTTTCATACAAAGAATACTGAACGACTCGAGTTGATACGGTGCCAATCCCTTTCCGGTTTGATACGTGTGCTATGTATGACCTTTAAGAGGAAATGCGGGTGGTCGTTTCTCCATAGAAATGCTCTCGCCTGTTTTCTTTCTGGTTAATGACCACAAAGCAATGATTTTTTACAGAATAATAAATATTAACTACTTGTTTGTTTTCCTTTTTGATGATACATTATTTTTAGAAGCACTAGAAACTAGAACTCTCAAAAATTGCCGATATAAACCGTTGCTGATTTAAACTTAGTTTGAACTTAGTCATGTATACTAGGGATGTTACGGAGCTTCGGTTCCGATTCCGAAAAGTCGGAACTTCCGATTAATTTTACACCTCCGATTCCGATTTCGGTTCCGATAATTTTGAATCGGAGTTAGACCGAAGTTCGAAACGCAGCGATACACGTGACTAGAGCGCCTACAAAAAAGTTTTAACTTGTCACCAGGGTAATGTTTGTTTATTTTATACACGCTCGCGCTCACAAAGTCTCAGTTTATTGTTTTGTTTGTGGATGTTAGAAGAAATAGAAGAAAGATGTTTTAAGGGGAGGCCCCTTAACACATCTTTCTTCTACTCCGCCCCGGTTCCGGTTCCGATTCCGGTTCCGATTCCAGTTCCGATTCCGGTTCCGATTCCGATCAATCAAATTTAAAACCTCCGATTCCGGTTCCGGTTCCGGTAAAACGACATCCGTAACATCTCTAATGTATACCATTGAGTTTGTAGCGCTTAGGTGGTGTAGAGACAATAATACTCCAGATGTAGGTACGACGAAAGTGTATTTAAAATATACGAGGAATATTGAACAGTGCGTGTGTGTTATTACAAAATGTGTACATGTCTTAAATTACTTAACTTAGGAGCACAAGTAGTGACTTACTTACTAACATTTATTATCCAATAGGAATACGGTTTCAAATATAAATTATAGTTCCTAAAGAAATCCGTGCGGTGGCGCACTGGTCGCTGTCGTGTTATTGGCCGATCGTAGAGACCGCGTCGAGTGCTCTGTTCGGCGCGGGCGGCGAGCGTGTCGCCGGGGCAAAGCCCTAGAATCCCGCGCGCTGCGGCGGCGGACGGATGTATGTTTATGTATTGCAGCTACAGTACTCCCCCCTTAGCGAAGCGTACAGGCGTCTTGACGATCCTGCCTGATCTTGTGCGGTGTTCCGTCGATTTCGATGCTGGAAGTAGGTCGGATTGATCTTCAGTGGTAGTTTCAGGTGATTGGCGTGTCTCACTATCCGTGTGTTCTTGATCTTCTGCGATGTTGATAGTGTACGCCGGTTTGAGACGATCGATTGATATATTGCTAGATCTTCCAGGTAGTTGAATCGTAAAGTATTTTTCGTTACGTTCGATAACCTTGTATGGACCTTTGTATGGATGCTGCAGAGGTTTGCGGACTGTGTCATCGCGTACAAACACGTGGCTGCATGTCAGTAGGTCGTTGTGTACGAACATACATCGCTTGTTTGAATGTGGTTTGTATGTAGGTGTGAGCTTCGTGATAACGTCGTGCAGGTGATCGACGTAGTCGTAGTCTATTTTCGTTGCGGCTGGTGTAGGTGATATAAAATCACCGGGTAAGCGTATCGCTTGGCCGTAGGTAAGCTGCGCGGCACTTGTGTTTGTGTCGGTGCGCGTGGCGGCTCGAAGACCCATTAAAACAGTAGGCAATTCGGAGATCCACTTGTTGCTGTTTTTTAGTCGAGCCATGAGTGCGGCTTTAAGTGTTCGGTGCCAGCGTTCGACTAAACCGTTACTCTGCGGGTGGTAGGCAGTAGTACGGGTTTTTTCTGCTCCAAGTAATTGTATGAGGTTTTGGAATAGTCGACTTTCGAACTGTCGTCCTTGATCAGTTGTTATTCTTGTGGGACAACCAAAACGAGATATCCAGGCTTCGTACAGCTTTTTTGCGACGGTTTCAGCAGTTATCTCTTGAAGGGGCATGGCTTCAGGCCATCGTGTACAACGATCGATCATAGTGAGTATGTATCGATGTCCACATGAAGATGTAGGTAGCGGTCCAACAATATCAACGTGAATGTGTTGAAATCGTTCGCTCGATGGGAATGTTGTGATGTCACTGTGATTATGTCGTTGTACTTTGGACAGTTGACACGAAGTGCATGTTTTCGTCCACTCGCCAATGTCGGTATTCATTGCTGGCCAAAAGTACCGTTCTTGCATTAGTTTTCGGGTAGTTCGTATTCCAGGATGACTTGGATTGTGCACGGCGTTGAATGCGATGCGACGAAAGTCGGCTGGTAGGTATGGACGAACATGGGACGTAGACGTCTCGCAGAATATTGGCTTGTTGGTACCGGGTATGACGATTTTCTTCATTTGGATATTTGTTTGTCGTGATGATAATGGAATATAGCTGTCATTTTCTTGAGCTTGCGATAATTCTTCGTAGTTGATTGGTGATGGCAATTCGATTGTTTCGATACGTGAGAGAGCGTCGGCGACGACGTTGTTTACTCCACTTATGTGCCGGATGTCAGTCGTAAACTCACTGATAAACAAAAGTTGACGCGTGCGCCGTTGTGTATCGTTATCGGACGGCGGCTTACGAATTGCGTAGGTCAGCGGCTTGTGGTCGGTGTAAACAATAAGCTCTCTACCTTCGAATATTTTTCTGAAGTGTTTGATTGCCATGAATATTAAAAGTAATTCTCTGTCGAATGTACTGTATCGTTGTTGAGTTTCGGAGAATTTCTTTGAGAAATAGCCAAGTGGTATCCATTTCTTGTTTATGAATTGTTGAAGTACGGCGCCGGCGCAGTTATTCGATGCGTCGCACATGAGCGATATGGCGTCGGTTGTTGATGGAGATGGGTGAGCGAGTAAAGCTGCGTTCTGTATGCTAACTTTACATAACTCGAATGCTTGTGACGCTTCTTTGTTCCACTCGACTTTTGTTTTGTCGCGTTTCTTAGAGTTGTGTAGGAACGCGTTGAGAGGTGCTTGTAAGTGGGCTGCGTTTGGTATGCTATCACGGTAAAAGTTTACCATTCCAATAAATCGACGTAGGTCGTGAATTGTTTCGGGTTTGGGGTAAGCAGTGATAGCAGTTATTTTGTCTTGTGGTGGCTTGATTCCGTTGCTCGACACTTCATAGCCCAGGAACTTGACATTTTCTCTGCCGAAGACACACTTTGATGGATTTATGGTGATGCCATACTTGTCTAATCGGCGTAACACCTCCTGCAGATCTTCGATGTGGCTTGCTTCATCTTCCGATGCGACGATAACATCATCGATGAATGGGAATGCGTAGTCTAACCCGATGAGTACTTCATGTATGAATCGTTAGAATGTCTGTCCAGCATTTTTAAGTCCTGGACACATACGTGGAAACTCAAATAAGCCGAAGGGTGTTGTGATAGCAGTCTCCTCGATGTCCGGTTTGTGTACAGGTAGTTGTTGGTAAGCACGATTTAGGTCGAGAGTAGTGAAGATTTTCTTGCCGTGAAGTAGGTACGTAAAATCTTTGAGTCGCGGAACTGGATAGCGGTCGGGTTTGGTGACGTCATTGAGTCTACGGTAGTCACCACAGATGCGAATGTCGCCGTTTTTCTTAGGAACGACATGTAGTGGACTGGACCAAGGACTTTTGCTTGGTCGGCAAATTCCTTGTTGCACCATTGACTCGAATTCCTTCTTCACGGACAGGTACCGATGTGGTGGAAGTAGTCTGCTCTTGCTGTATACTGGTGGACCGGTGGTTTCAATATGGTGTTCTACCCGGTGTTTTGGAGTATCCTTCATACATGACGGTCGCAGGATGTCAGGAAACTTGCTGATTAGTTGGTGATATGGCTGATCAACGTCAATACTTCGGACTGTAGGTTCTGCGGAATAGGTAACTGGTGCCTTGACGG
The DNA here is from genome assembly GCA_927399505.1 of Luperina testacea. Taxonomy (NCBI): domain Eukaryota; kingdom Metazoa; phylum Arthropoda; class Insecta; order Lepidoptera; family Noctuidae; genus Luperina; species Luperina testacea. The sequence goes on from OV656757.1 coordinate 1,909,635, forward strand.
TCAGGTTGGTAACTTTGTCGACGAGACATCGGCCGGCTATGTCGACAAGAAGTTGATGACGTTTCAGGAAGTCGGCACCGATGATAGGTTTGTTGACTGCAGCGATGATAAATTTCCAGGTGTATGGTCTTCGTAGGTTGAGATTCAGTTGTAATGTTTTCTCTCCGTACGTTGGAATTACCGTGTTGTTCGCTGCATACAAGCAAAAATCCGTTGGTTTTGCTGTCGATCCTTTTCTTTTCGGTATCACGGAAACGTTGGCGCCAGTATCAATTAAAAACGATAGACGCGAGTTTTTGTCTGTTATAAATAGGCGGTAAGAGATATTGCTTGCGTCGGTTGCCGCCTCAGCCAACGCAGGCGTTAGTTTCCCGAAGTGATGCTGCTGTCTTCGAAACTGCACGGACGCGTACATTTTCGCGCGTCCTTGCCGAACTTGCGATGATAAAAGCAGATCGCTGATTGGTCGTTATGTGCGCGACTGCGATTATTCTTGCTCGATGAACGCGATCTTGAACGTTGTCTGTCGAAAGGTCTGCGCCGATGCTGATGATAATGCGATTGATGTGTTTTCAGTTCTGCAATTTCTCTCGTGAGCGCGTCGATTTTCTCCTCGATTGATGTAGATGCATGTGGGATTGCAGGAACGGAGGTAACTGCAGCGACTGCGCCGAGTGGTTGTGTTTGCTCGAGGATCTTATCTGCCATCAACGCCAGCTCGTGAATATCGGAGTGTTTCGCGATGTTGTCGCTGACTGCGAGTACTGCTCGGACGGATTGTGGAAGATGGTTTGTCCACATAATCCGTAGCGTTGAGTCGGAGATATTATCGGCGGCGAGGTTTTTCATGCGACGTAGCAGCTATGAAGGCTTCATGTCGCCGAGTTCCATTTCTGATAGCAATCTTTGTACTTGCCTTTGCTTGGATTCCTCGTAGACTTGGAACAATCGATTTTTCAGTGCTTCATAACGGTGGGTTTCGGGTGGATGAAGAATGATGTCGGAGATTTCGTCGAGATCTTGCCGCTCAAGTTGTCCGATTATGAGTTCGAACATAACTTGATCGCCTTTCTTCTGTACGGACATGATGGCTTCGAATTGCGCGAACCACAGACGAATCTTGTCGCGCCAAATGGGTGGAATGCGCAGCGACGTCGACACACCGGAAAGTTCTTGTTCACTGTTGTTGGCCATGATGACAACTTGATCTGGAGGTATCTTCTTAGTATCACGTCGGTGTTTCTCTTAATATCACGTCGGTGTTTCTCTATATCACGTCGGTGTTTCTCTTAATATCACGTCGGGGTCACCAATGTAGCGCTTAGGTGGTGTAGAGACAATAATACTCCAGATGTAGGTACGACGAAAGTGTATTTAAAATATACGAGGAATATTGAACAGTGCGTGTGTGTTATTACACGTGTAGATATCGCGACGCCCCCGTCAGGGGGCGTGGCGAGCGGTTCCGGGGCTGAGCCCCCCGGCCGCGGAAGCAATACGGTGGCCTGCTAAAACAGGCCCCTCACTGTTGTCGGCTACAGTGGCCTAATAAAATCGTGAGAGCACGTAGAAGACGCGCTCCCCCGTGAGTAGTTGCATGTTGTTTTTCTGTAGGCGCGCCGCGACGCTGACTCAGAGCGCCGCTTTCTTCACGACACCTCGGCGGTCTGTCCCCGCCAGGTGAGACCCCCAGTTACCTGGGAGAGGCCCAGCGAGAGACGACCAGCATGACGAGGTGCCGACTCGACGCTCCTACAGAAAGTAGGTGTTTTGTTCCCGCCCGCCCCGCTTCCAGAGCTAGCCGGTTACGGTCCGGGCTAAGGAACAGTCGTGTGTGTGTGAGCGGCATTGTACTGTAGTGTTACGCCGCTCAGTGTCTGTGCGTACCGTGGCCCGCGCTGCGCATACGCACTTTGTTATAGGTGTCTGTATAGTGATGAATGGCTGAGCCGCCGCGTAACGTGCCTATATTAACCTAGCACACGCCACGCGACGAATGTATGTAATGAGTGTGGAGTTCTATTGGGTCGAGTGAGCCGCGTGTAACCTGGGTGCGGCTCACTCGAGGCGTCAATCCGGTGGGATGGGGTCGTCGTCCGCTACCAGGTCGCGGGGTAGGGGTCTCGCGTCGGGGGGGCGCGCGTGCCAGGGCGCAATGTCCTGGACATGCGGCCAGGCGGATGCGTCGGCACGCGCGAACATTCCCGTCGCGAGGCGCCGCACAAACTCGTCCAGGCTCTCAATCCCGAGGTCCCGTTGCAGGACATCGTTCCTCACGTAGCGAGGAGCGTCAACGATGGTCCGCAGCGCTAAGTTCTGTTGCGCGCGGAGCAGCCTTCGGCTCGACTCGCTCGTGAGGGCGAACCATGCCGGGGCGGCGTACGTCAGTATTGGGCGCACGTACAGCTTGTACACGCCCAATTTGACGCGCGCCGGTATTCGGGACGAGAGCACCGGTTTAAGGAGGTTGCGGGCGACCCTACCTTTTGCGGCGACCGAGCGGACGTGTGGCCCCATCGAGAGCCGACGATCGATGGTGACCCCTAGGTACTTGACCCGGGACGACCACGCGATGTCGGCTCCCTGTAGCTTCAGGGGGGGTGGAGGGGGCGCGTAGCCGGTGATCAGCGCCTGCGTCTTACCCACGTTCACCGACAGCCGCCATTTAGCCAGCCACTCGGGAAGTAGGTCGAGCGCGCGCTGCATCTTGACGGCCGCGTACTTCGCATTAAGCGACGTAGTAATGTACGCGGCGTCGTCGGCGTACAGCGCGAGCATTGTGTCTCGAGTGGCGGGGATGTCGTCGGTGTAACGTGAGTAACACGCCGGCGACACGCAGCTGCCCTGCGGTACACCCGCGAGCACCGGGCGGGCGCTAGACAGCGCTCCGTCCACCACCACCCTGAAAGTCCTGTTGGTGAGAAAAGTAGAGACCACCTTTACGACGCGACGGGGCGCGCCTGTAGTGGCCAATTTATATATCAGGCCGTCGTGCCACACACGGTCGAAGGCCTTCTCCATGTCGAGGAATACTGCTACCGCGTGTTCCTTCTTATTCATCGCAGCTGCGAGATGGTGCAGTACCCTCGACAGCTGGAGCGTCGTGCTATGCTCCGCCCGAAACCCAAACTGCTCCGGGCGCGGCGTGATGTGCGGTTGGAGATGTCGCAGCAGGAGTGCTTCGAACACCTTGGAGACTGTCGGCAACAAGGTGATCGGCCGATAGCTCTCCGGCTTTAGGATGTTTTTACCCGCCTTGGGCAGCATGATGACGCGCCCCTCCTTCCACGAAGCGGGAAAAGCCCCCGTGCGCAGTATCCCCGTAAACAGGCGCGCCAGCGCCGCTACCATACGGTACGGCAGGTGGCGCAGCACTGTGTTGGTGATACCGTCAGCACCGGGGGCCTTCCTAGGCTTCGTCCTAAGGATGGCGCGTCTGACTGCGCCCGGCGAGAAAAAGACAGGGTCCTCTTCGGGAGCTATCGGCGTTGCGAAGTAGTCTCCTAGGTGTTTCTCGACTGCTGCGACATGGTCGGTGTCGTTGGTCGGGTTTGGGCGGAACTGACGCTCCAGGTGCTCGGCGAAGACCTCCGCCCGGTCCTCTGCTACATACCTAAGCGCCCCGTCGCTGTTGAGCAATGGACGCACCGGAGCTGGGGTGTTCTTAAGTTGGCCGCACAGTTTGTGTAGTGACGGCCAGCTGTCCGTCGTGGCGTCGATTCTGTCCTCCCAGCTCGCGGTGGTCAGCGCCTGTAACTCGGCCTTGACCTTCTCCGCGAGACGGTTGAGCTCTCGCTTCATAGCCGGGCATCTTGTTTGCTGCCACTGCTTGCGAATGCGCCTCTTCACGGCGATCATCGCGTTAATGTGCGCCGGCAGGGGCGGCAGTAGCCCTCTCCCCTGCGGCTGCGTGCTTGTCGCCGTTTCTAAGGCGCTTTGTATGCAAGCAGTGACATCTTCCGCGGTCTTGTCTACGTCCGCGGAGGTAGCGATCGGCCGAGTCGGCGTGGTGGTCTCTACTATTCCCACGAACTTGTCCCAGTCCGTGGTTCGACGTGGCGCTAATGGCTTCAGTCGGGTCGGCCCCCCAGATAAGACGACGAGTACAGGTTGGTGGTCCGACTGTAACTCGTCGTCTATCACTTGCTGGGTGATCTGGCAGCTTAGCCCCCGGTGAACTACGATGTCCAGCACGTCCGGCATGTAGCGCGCCGAGTCCGGGTAGTGTGTCGGCGTCTCTGGGCCGGACACCGTGTAGCCGAGGGCTTCTGAGTCCGCGAAGAGCCGTCTCCCCTCGGTATTCGCTGTGCAGGAGTTCCACGCCGGGTGCTTGCAGTTCAGGTCACCGGCGAGGATGGTGGCGCGTGGGGTGTCTACAAGCAGGGCCCGCAGCTCGTTAAGGTCCAAGGGAGCCGCGGGCGGCTTGTAGCAAGCGTAGATGTTGATGTCCTCGCCGGCAACGTGCAGCTGCACACCCAGGGCATAGAAGCTCCTGAGCGACGGCAAGGGGAGTTCTTGGTGGACGACTCTTCGCCTCACTAGTACCGCCAGACCACGGTACCGCATGTGGGCCGACCTTTCATCCTTTCTATATAGGTGGTACCCTGGGACCCTGACCCTATCTTCGGGTCCTAACAGGGTCTCACTTATTAGCGCCACGTCGATGTCCTGTTCCCTCAGGAGATGGCGGAGGGGGGCGACCTTTCCTCTAAGGCCGCGGGCGTTCCAGTGGATCACCCTTAACGGCCTAGCCATGGTACAAGGTTAGTAACATGGCCAGTCCGTCAAGGATGACCGTCTCGATGTTCTGACCCTGCCTGATGGCCTTAATTAGGTCCATCAGTAATTTGATCGCACAGGTCGTAAACTCTTTATTTGGGGTCTCGGTCTTGGATTCTGTTTCTGTTTTGTTTGCGCCGGTGGCACCGCGGCTCGCCTTCTGAGCGAACTTATCTTTGCTTTTTAGTTCCGCGTTTTGCCGCGGTGCCGAGCCGGCGCTAGTTGTGGCTTGCTCGGAGTTTACGACCTGCGCCCCGCTTGCGGCAGGGTCGGCCTTAGGTATTTCTTCCTCCTGGGTCGCCGGAGGGGGGGGGTGGGTCTCCTTCTTCCCTTTCCCTTTACCCCCGCGCCTCTTTTTCCTCCTCCGCCTCGAGGAGGTGGCTTGGCCTTGTTCTGGGGGCCCGTTGGCTGCCGCCATTAGTGTGGCGCTCTGGGCCTCTCCTTCCACCATTGGCGGCCTTTCAGTGGCCGCTGGTGGCCGGCGCGCGTGCGTGGTGATGGCGGCAGTCCCCGCTCGCTTGTTCCGGGTTTCCGCCTGGAACACGGGGCACTTGTTGTTGCACGCGGGGTGCGGGCCACCGCAGTTGACGCAGGTGGCCGGCTCCTCCCGCGGGCGTGGGCAGTCGCGTGCCACGTGTTCCCCGCCGCATCGTACACAAGCGAGCGGCCGGTGACACAGGTGCGAGCTGTGCCGGAACTTCTGGCACCGGTGGCACTGGGCGGGCCCGCGTTTGCCGCGCCAAGCCTCTATCTTGACACCCCGCATGTACATGAACACGGAGGTGTCATAAATGGCCCGGACGTCGGGCGTCCTTTTGAGGATGGCGTGGAAGACACAGCCGGGTCTTCCCTGTGCGCCCTTTATGTGGCGCACGTACTCCGGCTGGTACCCCAACGCCCGGAGCTCCTCCTCGATCTCCTGGGGGTCCGTATCCGGTGGCAACCCCCTGATGGCGATCTTCAGGTTTTTATCCGCTGGTAGCGAATAGGCGAACCAAGATACGCCGCTTTCCTTCTCCAGGCCAGTCAGGTACCTCTGGACCAGCCGGTACTCGTCCTCGGTGTCCGGGGTAAATCGTACCCCGGTCCCGTACGGGCGAGCGCTAGGCGGCCGGCCCAGCTTGGCAGCGATGGCCCGGAAATGAGCGGCCCAGTTCGGCAGCTTCTCCACCACCAGCGGAGGGAACTTCATTTTCTTCCCCGGCTTCGCAGGCTTCGCAACGCCGGGGGCGGCAGCAGGGGGTGCGGTATTGGCAGAGGGGGCAGGGGTAATATTTGAAACACTCACCCCTGCTTGTGTCGGTGTAGGCGCCGGCGACTGCGGCGGCGGCGAGCGCCGCGTCACGTCAGCAAAAGTAGGCGAGGCGGGCGCGGCCCGGCCCCGCGGCGCGCGTTCGCGCTGTGGCCGCGGCGGGTCCAGGCAGTACCGCTTCGCCTCCTCTTCGGTTTCACTTCCTTCGGGGCTTCTTGGGCGCCGCTGGGGTCTGGGCTCAAGTTGGAACTCGAACCCAAACCCAATCGGCGGCGGAATGGGCGACATCGCCACAGGCGTCTGTGGCGCAAATATGGCTCCACCCACAGTGGGCCGACGCCCGGATCGCGGGGACGTATCCCTTGACACGTCGTCGCGACCGGACGCGGCCGAGCCCACCGACGCTAGCGACATGCTCGACCCCGTATTGGAGGAGCACGCCGACAGCAGGCGGGCGGGCGAGTCGTAGGCGGAGGCCCTGGGTGGCGCCGGCGAGTCGGGCGCCTGCGGCATCCGCAGTGTTAGCCGCTCCCGCTCAGCCAGTGCCGGTCCCGCCAGCGAGAGGCGGGGGCCGGGTGCGGCGGTGCGGGGAGCTGGCTCAGCTGGTGTGGGTGCCCCCACCGCCGCAGCCCCGGAGGGCGCGGGCGGGGACGCGAAGCTCGGTGGCGGCGCTTTGGTGCGCGCCGGGGGTGCGCGGGTGGGCGCGGGTGGCGGGGTGGTCTGCGCTGGCGGCGCAGGTTGCGCTGTCGGCGCGGCGGCACGCGCGGTGTGCGCAGTGGTGCGCGCGGGCGCCGCGGCTCGGGCCGCGGGTGTCGCGGCCCGGGCCGCGGGCGCCGTCGAGCGCACGGCTGCTGGTACTCGCGCCGGCGGTGCAGCGGCGCGCGTCTGCGGCGCGCGGCCGGGGTTTGCGGCCGGACCCGGGGCCTGGATAGGCACCGGGCGGAACGCCGCTGGGCGAATAGAGACCGCGTGCTGACGACTCGACGACGGCGTGGGCGCACCGCGCGCAGGCGCCGGCGCCGTCGGTGGGTGGGCAGCTACAGCGGGCTCTGCTCCCCCTCCTCTTCTCTCTTCTCCTCTCCTAGTTGCTCCAGCCGGCGGCGCACCGGACGACGCGTCGCCAATATTTGGCAACGACGTCGCCCGGTCCAACGTCGGACGGGGCTCCTCTGGGGCCTCGGCATCGCGGCCCAACGAGCCGCGCTTGCCGGGCTTCGACATCACGGGGGCGTGGCCTCCGCGACCGCTTCGGCGATAATTCGCCGGGCTGCGAAGTGACTCCCCCTGTGTTTGCGCGAGGAATTAATTCACTCACGCAAACACAAGTTGAGATTGTTAAAATTTGCGGTCCGCGCGGGATAAACACTGTAAACACACACACACTAGGGAGATGTTAATCAGGTGACCACTAGCCGATCCTGTTATTACAAAATGTGTACATGTCTTAAATTACTTAACTTAGGAGCACAAGTAGTGACTTACTTACTAACATTTATTATCCAATAGGAATACGGTTTCAAATATAAATTATAGTTCCTAAAGAAATCCGTGCGGTGGCGCACTGGTCGCTGTCGTGTTATTGGCCGATCGTAGAGACCGCGTCGAGTGCTCTGTTCGGCGCGGGCGGCGAGCGTGTCGCCGGGGCAAAGCCCTAGAATCCCGCGCGCTGCGGCGGCGGACGGATGTATGTTTATGTATTGCAGCTACAAGTTTGTTTTTCTAAAACTTGATAATTATCTCAGATTCTGAATTCAAATGTACCAATTATTACTATTGGATCACCAGCAACATAAATCATCAAAAAAGTTTCACACTGTCGCAGCATTGCGTTAATTCCGTAATGATGATGATGTTGGCCTGAATTTCAGTAAACTTTAATAGTAAATGCGAATTTCCCGTTATTATTTATTATTGTTCCGTCAGAGGTTCAATTAAAAGTTTATAATCGATTGCACAGTGTTCAATGTTTAATTTAAAACAGGTTTAAATTATTTCCTGTCATTGACTATGAGTGCTAAATGATATCAGCCGTATGAGTCGATCGAAGGTAAAGCTACGCTGGCCGCGTTAATTCGTGGATGGGTGACCATCCATTACATATAAAGCCCTCCATGCCTCGAAAAGCATCTTAAGACGCTGACAAGAGCCAAATAGGCTTGTCTCAAACAATTTTTAGCCAAATCTATACAGTTTGTCACGGCGGAAAAAATGTTAATCTTGAACATATTTCTGAGAACCCTGTTGTATTCAAAACACGTTTATGAAAAGTTTTCTCGATACAAAAAAATGGTAAACTAACCTCTTAAAATGATCTTCCAACAAAAATATCTGTATTACTTGTCAACGTACGTTGGTAAAATTTATAACAATAACGTATCATATTTAAATACAAAACTTGTTTTTTTTTATTTTTGACTACTCAACTTATTTTTAAGTAGGTAATTAAATATTTTATGGTTTGTAAAAAGTTACGAGCGTCGCGTCATCGCGCTTCTCTTTCTTATGTATGCAATCAGACAGTGATCGCCATGTTCCTGACTGTAAACGGCTAGAAGCACAAAACTCTGATAACCGGTCTTACTAAAGGGTATCTTGCCTACTAACTGAGTTGTAGAGGTCAGACAGGTAGTCGCTCTATTTTAATAATCAGTTGTGTTTGGTTAGACTTGAAGCCGACCCCAACATAGTTGGAAAAAGGCAAGGTAGATGATGATTATTGCTTAACCTAAACTTCTGCCTAGCCCTTTTCCCAGCTCTGTTGGGGTCAGCTTTCAGTCTAACCGATTGCAGCTAAATACCAGTATTTTACATAAAGCGACTGCCTATCTGACCTCCACAACCCAGTTACTACGTAATACGACACCCCTTGGTTGACAGACTTTCAGGCTCCTGACCACCTGCAACGACTGTTAAAGACTTCTACTATCACACCAATATTATAAAGGCGAAAGTTTATGAGCGAGTTTGTATGTTTGTTACTTCTTCACGCATAAACGACTAAACGGATCTGGATGAAATTTGACACACAGATAGTTTAAAATCAGGATTAACACATAGAATACTTTTTGTCCCGATATTCCCACGGAATCGGCACTTATGCTAGTCCTACTAATATTATAAATGTAAAAGTTTGTGAAGATGTTTGGATGTTTGTTATTCAATCACGCGTAAACCGTTAAACAGATTTGGATAAAAATTGGCACATAGATAGACCATTTCCTGGATTAACACATAGGATACTTTTTATCCCGATATTTTTATCCCGATATTTTTACGGGGTCGAAACTTATGCGGGTGAAACCGCGGGGAACTGCTAGTAATAAGGATGGATGGATGGATGGACGGATGGATGTTTGTTACTCGTTCTCGCCAAAACTGCTAAACGAATTTTAATGAAACTTTACAATAATATAGCATATGTACATCAAGATAACCCTTAGAAAACTTTTTATCCCGATATTCCCACGAGGTCGACACTTATGCGGGTGAAACCGCGGACGCTGTTAGTACACATGTCATGCAAAGTCAAACTCATGCTTTTTTTTGTCGTTAAGATACAGTTTCCGGTGTAACCTGTTAACACACACTTAAGCACACTGTATCACATATGTACAGTCACGAGCACTAATATGTCAACACTTGGCAACTTTCAATTGCGATTTTTTCGTGAAATGACGAATGCAACGTTGAAATATGACACTTTACATAAACCTATGGGTTGGAAAATACTATGTTCGTAATAACATAAAATTTCATTAAAAAATAAAGGAGCAAATTGCCTTTGAATAAAGCCAAATTTATACATACTTATGCTCGTGACTGTACACTTCCATAATAGGCTATTTGACTGGTTTCTGATAAACATCTCAGATTATTTAATGCTGTTTATCGAGCCCACAAAAACCTATTATTTCAAATTGCTTAATGTACCTATTTCTTTTAAAAAATAGTAAATAAAAATGTACCGTTTAAATAAGCCGCCAAAACGCTACCTTTAACAATATGGCGTCGTGAAGTCACGATCCAGTAAACAAATGTTGAAACGGTCGAGATACTAGACAAAAGTCATCTGTTCTGCTATTTTCTTAATTTTAACTACAATTTCCCTTTTAAAATGAGTTATAAATGGTGTTTAGTGCCAGCGTGTACAAATACATCAATAAAAACCCCAGAAAAACTGTTTGTAAACGTTCCAAAAAATGCCAAAATGCGCAAGAAGTGGTTAGTTCTTGCTCGCAGATGTCCTAAGGATATAGTGGATAATTCAAGTGTTTTCTTCTGTAAAGACCACTTTGATGCAAGTAAACATAATTATTATTATTAACTAGTTTTTATTGTAGAAACAATGTTTAGATTGAGGTTGGTTTATTTTACTAATCTGTTTGAGGTTACAATTAAGAGATGACGCGAATAACCATTTAGGAACAGTACCTACTTACATTGCTGTTTTTACGTTTCTAAGCTCAGCAGCATAAAAATCGGGGTTATTTCTGAAGAAAACTCCGATCATAAACGGGTCAACTTTGGGTAAATTTCTGCTGTCGGCTTTTACAAAGTTGCTATCCATGATTATCACTCAATAAGTAGAACTCATCTGCACTAATTATAGTCAGATTTCTTTAGAAATTTCACTCACTGCGCGTACAATAAATAATCGCAAGACAGAGGAAATTACGGCTGTCAACGAAAGACATAGACATTTACTGAATCATGACGTCATCATAGGTTCAGCCAATCCAGACCGTTTTCGATTACGTGGCGCCAGATTTAAAAAAATGAAGTTTTTTCGGGATTTCTTTTATAAATAATACATTGTTTTGTAGTAAAATTAATGCAAACCGATTTTAAAAGCGATAATCTATACGAGTGTCAATAATTATGACCCTATTTTTTACATTGTCAAATAGCCTCCCAGTTGTCACTTGAACCCATTTAATTTATCTCCACATTTATAAAAAGAAAACTCAATTATTTTTATCCAGAAGCCATAATTCACTAGGTATATACTTACACACAAGAATGCGTACATTTCTTTTGTTTTGTCCCTAGATCGATACTTAAAAGCCTACCCAGTGATTTACATAGAACCTTTCACATTTAAGAACCTGAATAGGAATAATGAACTCAATGCTTTTAGCCAGCCATTACTCCGACTGACGAGAGAGAGGTTAGAAGATTATATCCAAGATAAGAACGCTTGGAAACATGCTGGTTCTGCTCCATAGGACAATCTAGAGTCTAGACAAAATCAAACTGGTTGCTAATTTAATTGTAAATTTATTCTTTTTTTTACATACGTTCGGTAACTACTTTAATTCATACCCTGACTTATTACTTGTAATTTTTTTTTATTTAAATGAAAATCGTTTCCTTTTACCATGTTTGTAAATATGTATGTGAGCACCATGTATCTATTAGATAAATAATTTATATGTCGTGTCATTTTTAATTCTTTTACCTATTGTGGTATAGTAATTTTATTTTAGGTGCATCGTCTTCACATAATGTTTTACAATGTATTTTGCATACATTAATTATATAATAATTATTATATAATTAATGTATGCAAAATATTGTAAAATATTTTAAAAGAGTAACGGTGGAGTTTCTTGCCCATTCTTCTCCATACGACAACTACCTTTTGGAATGAGCGACTAGAATCAATTCTATTTTTTTGTAATTTTTGACGTTCAAAAGTGCCTTTTATGTGCGTATTTGAAATAAATGCTTCGACTTTTGAATTTGGAGGTTATAATGTTCAAATCTCACTCATAATACCACATTATAAATTATTATAGATGGAAAGACTGCCTCGTTGGTATAGTGGTCACAAGCGCTCCTGTTGAGCACGAGGTCCTGGGTTCAACTCCCGGGTCGGGCAAAGTGTGATCGGGTTTTCCCATCAGGCCCGGTTGGTGGCAATAGGGTTGCCCCCTATTACATGGGAATGATACATACCTAGTGAAATGTGGGTGTCCTATAGATGCACTTCTCTCTCTTCTCTTCTTCTTTCTTCTTCTTCTTGTCTTCTCTTCTTTTCATGCGTCATGTTTGCCGCATATAAACGTATTTTCTTTCTTTTTTTTTCTTTCTTTCTTTCTGCCTCACCCCTCAGCGATTCCAGTCGTAATTCTATGAAAGACCACTGTCACTTTTCAGAGGACCGTCATGACTTCAGCTATTCGCTGTGAACATATTTAAAGTAGGAATCATCAATGTAAAACACTGCTCTTTATAACGGTGAAGGAAAACATCGTGAGGAAACCGGCATGTCTTAGAACCATAAATTTAAAGACATGTGACATCTGATAGCCCGCGCGCACTGGGCCCGCGCGGTGGATTACGGCCCACTCCCTCTCACCGGGAGGAGGCTCGTGTCCCAGCAGTGGGAACATTATAGAATCTTCCTACTCTTTGTATGGTGTACAGTTTAAAGAGTATTCTATTCTATTCAATCTTGATATTCATTAATAATGGCAAGTATCTTTTCTTGAATAACTTTACGGGTTACATATTCTTTGTCTTTAATTTGCAATTTTCTTCGCTCTTCAACTGCATTTGTATCTAAGTGAATTAGCAAAAAAACCCAAGCCCTTTAAGTAACCTTATCAACCAGCAAATAAATCCAACATCTACATAAAAGTCTACTACAAATTAGGAAAACTAAAACGGAAACGATATAAAAACTCCGAGATAAGCTCACACCGATCCATCTGACTGTCTATCCATTAAGGCTGTGCCCGATCCAGTGGATTTATTTCGGCAAAGTAAACCGGATCAATTTTCAGGGCCGGTTTTATTCCGAACATACTCGTAAATATGTATAGGCGCAAATGGTATTGATTATTTTTTTATGAGGGACAAATTTAATGTTTGTTTGAGTAGAAAATATGGGGCAGTAGGCAATCGTGTCGAGAACGTGTATTGCCAGCTTTGAAGTTGAAATGATTTTTTATTTAATTATGTGGTTTTAAGGAAAATTTTGTTAAAAAGAAAAATAATATCGTTCAAGAATTACTTCCAGTCGATCTATTCTGTAAAAATTTCACCGTGGAAACTTTGGTAAATTGAGCATAAATTGAGCTGCCATTCCACCTGAGGGGCAGTTCTCGTAATTTTAAGAACGTTCACAGTCTGATCTCAGTCTCAATCTGTCAAAAATAGCTCTAATTTCCCTGCATTTTGACAATTTTGACAGGTTTTTGACATTTGTTTGTCGCCGAGATGAGAATGCGAGAGATTTTTAATGTTTTAAATTTAGAGAATTAACCTTCTGATGTTAGGGATTGACACTATAGCAGCTCACTTCACCTACAGACCGTTTACTATAACTTGTCCCGTGACACGATTGATAGCACTGTTCTGTCAGGCGCCATTTTGAATTCTATTAATATTAGGTAAACTTGGCAAGCTATAGTGCCAACATGACGGCAAGAGACAAGTTATAGTGAACGGTCTGTAAGTTTTCATGGTGAGATGTGTAGGTACAGCATAGTACTACTGATCGTAATCGAACATGCACAAACAAGCACAAAGAATAGAGTAGAATACTCTTTATTATGCACACCATATAAATTACAGTTATAAATGTAGACATTTTACATAGAGTGACACAATGGGCCCAAAAATGCACAAACAGCTCGCTAAAAGCGATCTTTTAAAGACGACATTCGGACATACATTTTACAAAAACGGTTATTATTACTCAATTACCACTTCAAATATCGCACTGCGGCAAACAATCCAATCCACTCAGAAATTAATGACTTATAAACTGGACGCAACGCTAATATTTTTACAACCTCAAGTAATCAGTTCGTACATACATTAATGAGTTTATTCTCCGTCGACAGACTACCTTTTTGGCTTTGCAGTAAACATAATTACGGAACGGTGGGAAGCGTATTTATTTTGTCGTTATAACCGGACTGTTTGGTAGACCGTACACCCGTGAATTTTGTGACAGCAAGAAGTTACTTAATGTTGAGTTTCAGAGGTCAAAGATTTTTCTCTTGTTTTAGGTTTCGTTTAAGTTCTAACTTTGCACGTATTTCAGACGATGATTGCATGGCAATGGAGAATAATATGTATAGTTTAATGCTTAGTTATTGTATAGGTAATCCTCGGGCCGTATATGTTGTTAAATAATTGTATATTCTAGAAAGGGTTTTTTCTATATTGACCATCACTCTACTTGCTCACCGAATGAGTGAGATTTGTCTTTGGGATTGGGATGTCAAGTACATCCCGAGGACAGCCGAACACATCCGAAGCGGGTATTTTTGAATAGTATTTTTTTCCTATAAACAAAACACGCGCGGTGTCGCTTACGGTGACAGTGGCACGAGTTCAATGGTTTTTCCCATCTCAAAAAATGCCTAACGCGCCTAAAGAAATTTCACTTTAAAAAAAGTCCCATTAGAATAAAGTCATCGCAAACCTCAAATAAAGCGATAAAAAATACCAGTCACTCAGAATCACTTCTGCAGTCATCAACTTTTAAAACTCAAAAGTAACTCCCCAACTTCATTACAAACATCCCTCTCGATAACTTGCCTATTTAGGCATAAATTTCCTCCTTATACATAAAAGCAACAATGGATAGCGTCATGAATACGCGAAGCTATTGTCAACGGTTTTAGGCCAGTAAATAAATGGTCCTTTAAGGCGCAGCTCGAAGGTATGGAGACGACTAATGTACCACCGGAACGTGGTAAAGATGATCTATGATGTACGTAGGGTTCCGGTTGGTGAATTGCTGTGAGCGTACCTTAGGAGCAGGTATCAGGAAGTAATGATAGTTAACTTGACAAAGGATTTATGATTTAAGACGTGGTGACAGTAAGTGCGCCAGACGTGTAATGACGCCATACGAAAGAGGTATGAATGACATTTCCACTGCTAGCTGATAGATTCTCAATGAATGTGGGTAGGGGGCGACTTAAGTTATTACTAAACTGGAAGTCTTTAAAAAGACTCCGGACCCAGGTTGGCCGAAGCAAGGCAAACGGTGGAGATTTATAGAAGACTCTGCATTGGAGTGTAAATGTGGTGCTGTTCCATAAACGACGTGACACTTGATGTCGTGTCTTGTGTGTCCTGTCAACTGTTACATGGATTGGTGGATGCTGGTGATAGCGCCAAACAAGTAGCCGAATTCTGTGCAGAGTCTATTTAGATTGCAATCGACATGCTAAGAAGAAGATTACTTAATACTAGTTAGGTACACCAATTCTGAAAAACTTAGTTCCAAGAAAAGACCTAGAAGTCAGAAAGACGCAATTTGCTTATTGGCAAATATTAAATCAAATATGGGTGTACGAGTTCTCGTTAAAGACATTTTTATATAATCTGTGCTCCATAAGTGGCAACACTAATATTCATAGACTTTTGTTCTGCGCGTCTTCTCGGAACTGTCATGTCGGGACCGGCGTCTCCCCGCCTTTTGTAATACAAGAAACAATAAAACTACTGTTCCAAATCCGAAGATTTTCAATAAGTGTGCCTAAATCACACTTCAATTATGTGCGTAAATAATGGGAAAGTCAACAAAGGTAAGCTTGAAAGAGACCCGAAAAATAAAGACGAAAAATAATACAATTAGATAAACCATTATAATTGCATAATACATATACATTTTATCATTATTATTTTTGTTCGTTGACGCCTTCCCCTTAACAAAAACACTCAGCATAGGCTTAAATGATTCTGTGTCGCTAAAAACTTCGCTCAAGTTCATGAAAATGTTCCGAAACATTTAAATAATAAATAAACTTAGATGTCCGGCTGTTAATTTTCGAAAACGTTCGTGGTCGAGAATCTAATGGCGGGATTAATCAAGGATTGAGTACGTACAACAGAGGGAAACGGTAATTTGTTGGGTGTGTAATGCAATATTACTTGACAGGTTCAGACGGAGATGGCAGCATGAACTGGACTTCTTCAACAAGAACTGGTCCTCAATAGCTTTAAATAGAGAGAAGTGGAAAGAGATTAGGAAGGCATTTGCTCTGCTGTGGGACATTACAAGATTTTAATAATAATAGGGTACAGATGCCAGCACATCAAGCTATTTTTGTAAAATATAATTTAAAAAGAGTGTCCATGGAGTTTCTTGCCCGTTCTTCTCCATAGTTATCTACGCTTTGGAATGGGCAACTAACTTCATATATTTGACTGACCGACTTCTTGACAGTTCAAAAGTGCCTGTAAATGATTTAATTGAAATAAATGCTTTGAGTTTGAGTTTAACCGAAACTGTCAAATTTTACCAATCAAGTTTGAACCTTATGCTTAGGCGTTAAAGTTGAAAATCTATTAAAGAAATTTGACAGATTGTAGTAGCTTGATGTGCTGGCGTCTATAAATAAAAGTGGTGGTGTGGTCGTCACACACAGCCCGAAAGCCCACCAGTGACCACCAGTCTTACCAAGGGTTATCGTGCTACCTAGTTAATGGGGCGTGGAGGTTAGATAAGCAGCCGTTACATGCAAATACTGGTATTCAGCTGAAGTCGGTTAGGCTGAAAACCGACCTCAACATAGTTGGGAAAGAACTAGGCAGATGATGATGAGTGGTTATGGCGAAGTGTGTGATGAGAATGACATATTGAAGGTCAAATATGCTAGATACGCGTAGTGATGATATTATTTGATGTGATCATCATCGTGATCTAGATGGTAGATCTGCCTAGCATTTTCCTAACTATAATCTATCGGAAGCAGCTAAATACCAGTACATTGAGAGGCTGCCTATCTGACCTCGACATCCCAGTTAAGACTAACGCAGATTTGGGCGGGTCATGACCGCATTGCGAAAATCCTCCTATGTCACTTTCATATATTTTATAATATGAACCATCGCACACTGCAGGCGGCCTACACCGCACTTTTTTGACTATGGAAATATGATGCGCGACGACCTGATATTTACGTCAGGTGGTAATGTGGTGTGTTTTTGATGATGTTAAGTATGTATTACTACATACAACCCGATTCCTAAGAAAACCTATACCTACCGCCGTTCCAAAGTCTACACAGTTCGTAACAAAGCGTTCCTCTAGTCCCAACGCAGTAGTTCTTTTTGCGCGCCGTCAAACTTTACTTAAATGTAACACACCCTTGGGTGTACCGGGCTTTTGGGGATGTACGGCGTGTAGCTGTGAGCGGAACGACGAATGGGCATCAGTGCTTAACGGTTGCCTATTATTCGTGTTTTTCCATTATTTAACCCGAGGGCAAAGTGACATTCTATCAGCGACAACGGCGATGGAAAAGTAAAAAATGTATCCGACTGACATATCTAAGCAACCGAAACGCTTATGTCAATCTTGTTGAAAGTTGTTTTAGGAATACGAAACGCTTTGACACTTGTGTTTGCCTTCTTTATGGTAATGCCGTGTTGGTCGGTAGATAAAGAGACCCAATTCTCAAGCATGAGAACGTGTGGTTGAAACCTCTGATGTCTCTCTATGCAGTAAATTATTCAAAATATTTTTATCTAACTCTCAACAACTCTCTCTTTCTTGAAAGTGCCTTCTAATTGACTATTTAAAATAAATGGTTTGACTTCTACTTAGAATAAGTTCGGTTTTCTAGATAATTGTCATCATCTACCTAGACTTTTGCCAATTATGTCGGAGTCGGCTCCCAGTCCAGTAATTTGAAGATCATTGTCTCTGTCACATAATCCTGTAAGGTCTCTTTTTGAAGCTCAATGTGTCATATTTACCTACTTTGATAAATTCACACAGACAAATCACTTTCGTATTTAGGTACCTATAATAATTATTATTAGACCATTCTCCCTGAATTCATTATAAGCTGCCTATAATTCTGATTTACAAGCCAGCACGAAGTAACGAAGCTAATAAAATTAAACATTCATAATCAATGAGATCGTTCGACGTAGCTGTTTATAGAGAAACCCATATTCACAAAATGTAAGCCTATTTACTGTTATGAATTATGGAAACACATAAATTTACCTGTCGGAATAAACGCCGAAACAAATTAAATTCACTTACTGTTGCGGGCACGTTTCTACGTAATATGCTCGCGTATTTTCATTTCTAATTCGTAGAATGCTTAGCTGTGTGGCTGTGTGTTGAATTATGATTGAGATGCTGTTTTTACACTTGTTATGTAGAACTTGCGTCACCTTGAATCTGAAGAGCATGACTCATACAAAGCGCCCTATTATGTCGTACTCGCGGCACATTTAAATCGTTGACCACCATGATTTATACCATAATTAATACAAAGAGCCCATTGTCGTCGGCACCATCGTCTCCTCAACATTTTCGATAGCGTGGATTGAAATCTGAAGACCATAATTAATACAAAGAAACCATTGTCGTCGGCACCGTCACCTTCTCAACATTTTCAATAGCGTAGATCACTCTTGATTCTCACATCGAACAAGTGTCACGCGTCTTAGTTTTACGGATTTAATTGTAATATTTTTATTAATTAAATAGCTTTAAGCAAATTATATCGGTTTCCTTTACATCCTCCTGCAGCCGAACGTAATTGGCGCAGTCGGTAGGATACTCGCGGTCGGTTTCGCGAAAAAAAACGAAGATTTACGTAATCGTTAAGCCGCCCGTACGGCTATCCAGTCGTTCCAGAGTATCCAGAATCTACACGTCGTGCTGTATCGAGGAATCCAGACATTGATTACGTAAAGGTGCTGATATAATGTTCATGTAAGTACATTAGATTATTTCTAGTGACCGCTTATCCTAGCCCGTACTAACATAACTTTCCAAAATTTTCTTTCTACGAAAATCCAGGAATACTAGAATAGTTAGAAGTAGTAGTAGAGAAATAGTGATAGACTCTAGAAGAGATTTTAATTTAGATATATTATTAAACGAGGATACAGAATCGTTTTCTGGAAAAATGTCTTTAGATTTAGATATCATTTATAAAGCATTACGGTTGGTACCCGACTTTGACGGGAACCCGAATGTGTTGACTAGGTTTATTAATTTGTGTGATCATTTAGTTAAAGAATATTATAATGTGCAAGGTGGTTCCGAGTTAATTAACTCTGCACTTATTAACGGCATATTAAATAAAATTGTAGGGTCTGCTGCTCGCTTAATCAACTCGAATGGTATAGCAAGTGATTGGGATGGCATCCGTAAAGCATTAATAAATAATTTTGCTGACCAAAGAGACGAGACCGCTCTTTATAGTGATTTATCTCTTTTAATACAGGGCTCTAACACTCCGCAAGAGTTCTATGAGCGTTGTCAGAATCTTTTTAGTACAATAATGACGTATGTTTCCTTACATGACACCTTAAAAACTACCATAGACGCTAAAAGGGATTTATATAAGAAATTAACGCTCCAGGCGTTTGTGCGCGGATTAAAAGATCCTGTAGGATCACGTGTGCGTTGTATGCGCCCTCAAAGTATAGAACAAGCACTAGAGTTTGTTCATGAAGAAACGAATACCATCTATCTGCAAAATCGTAATGACCGTTTACCTTTTAAAAAAATTAATAACGATAACCAAGCCGGTGATCATTTTAATTACCCAAGACCCAATAATTATTTCAAAAGTCGGGAGATGCATTTCAGTGATTGTTCTAATGATCCTTCTTTCAATGATTACTTTACCGATTATGATGGAACTTATTACGATTACTATGAGTTCCCAGAAAATGCGTACTATGAATTTCAACCATCCCCTCAGGAATGTGTAGAATATCCCCAACCGTCCGGAAACATAAACTCCGAAATCCGACAAATTAAAATAGAAATTAATCTCCAAACTCAACGGTACCTTCCATATGTTCAAATCGCGTCACCCCCTCTTAAGCTTTTAATAGATACAGGTGCGAACCAGTCATTTTTATGTCCTAATGCTGTAAAAAAATACTTTAGTGATGTTCCATTAACTTATTCTCCATTCGAAGTGCACAGTGTTCATGCTAAAACTAGAAACGACTATTCAATTACTTTACCTATTTTTAATGAATTTAACGATACGAGTACAGTTTCATTTGATATTTATAAGTTCCACGATTACTTTGATGGATTAATTGGTACCGATCTTTTAGAAAAATGGGAAGCTACAATAGATTATAAAAATAAATTATTTACAACTAAGTTTGCTACAAACCCTATTAGAATGTATGATTCACGTAATACTAATTTATATGAGAATATTATTTCAGCAGGTTCATCTAAGTTAATAAAGATTCCGATTAATGTTCGCGATGGAGACGCTTACATTCCTGAACAATCTATTTCAAATTGTATCATACGTGAATGCCTTACTACGGTGAAACAGAATAGGGGTATATTAGAAGTACAGAATCCAAGTAAAAATGATATAATCTTTTCAATGGATCATGCAGTTTCTGCAGAAGTTCATAATGTTGAGTGCACGCGCACTAAACAGCAAGAGCAACGCGTAAAAGACGTGCTATCGCGCCTTCGTACTGAGCATTTAAATGAAGAGGAACGCATTAACCTACAATCATTGTGCTCGCAATATGCAGACGTATTTTATATTGAAGGTGAACAATTAACATTTACAAATAAAATCAAACATTCAATTAAAACCACAGATGAAGCTCCAGTCTATACAAAGAGTTATAGATATCCATATATTCATAGACAGGAAGTACAAGAACAGATAGGTAAAATGTTAGAACAAGGTATAATTAGACCTTCAAATTCTGCTTGGAGTTCTCCTATTTGGGTGGTAGCTAAGAAAGCTGACGCATCAGGAAAGGTGAAGTGGCGTATTGTAGTAGATTTCAGGAAACTTAATGAGAAAACCATAGATGATAAATACCCTATCCCCAATATAGCTGATGTCTTAGACAAATTAGGTAACTGCCAGTATTTTACTACATTAGACCTAGCTAGTGGCTTCTATCAAGTTGAGATGGACCCCCAAGATATTACAAAAACAGCATTCAATGTAGAACACGGGCATTTTGAATTTCTAAGAATGCCCATGGGACTTAAAAATAGTCCATCCACATTTCAGAGAGTAATGGATAACGTGTTGCGAGAACTCCAGAATACCATTTGCCTAGTATACCTAGATGATATAATAGTTTTTAGTACATCATTGCAAGAGCACATAGTCAACCTAGAAAGAGTTTTTAAACGATTACGCGAATCTAACTTTAAAATACAAATGGACAAATCTGAATTCCTTAAATTAGAAACAGCTTATCTAGGGCACATTATAGGCAAAGATGGAATAAAACCTAATCCAGATAAAATTTCAGCAATACAAAAATATCCCTTACCTAAAACCCCTACAGAAATTAAGAGATTTTTAGGACTTCTTGGTTATTATAGAAAATTTATTCCCGATTTTGCTAAAATAACCAAACCTTTGACTCAGAGCTTAAAGAAAGGCTGTAAAATTACACTTGATCAAAATTATGTCGAATGCTTTGAAAAATGTAAGACCCTTCTGGTCAATGATCCAATTCTTCAATACCCTGACTTTAAAAAAGAATTTATACTCACTACGGACGCTTCGAATTTGGCAATTGGAGCAGTTCTTTCACAAGGGTCTATTGGCTCTGAAAAACCCATAGCTTATGCCTCGCGTACGCTCAACTCTAGCGAAATAAATTATAGTACTATTGAAAAGGAGTTATTGGCTATAGTCTGGGCAACCAAGTATTTCAGGCCATATTTATTTGGACGTAAATTTAAAATAGTGACTGACCATCGTCCTTTACAATGGGTAATGAGTATTAAAGAGCCGAATTCCCGTTTAACCCGTTGGAGATTACGGCTAAGCGAATTTGATTTCACAGTTGTCTATAGGCAAGGAAAGCATAACACTAATGCAGATGCTTTATCACGAATAGAAATTCATCATGGAGAGGCTAGTTCGTTAGTAGTTAACACGTCACAAGGTGTACCTTCAGACTCAGATTCTAGAACTGAAAGCGCGGATTCTAGGACTTTGAGCGCCCATAGTAATTTAGAAAGACCCACATTAGAAATCCCTATTTCCGACGACCCCCTTAATAAGTTTAATCAACAAATTTATCTAAAGGATTTGCCTATTCATATCTATACCAAAAAGAAAAGAGGCACCGTGCCTAAATCACGCCTAAAACGGGTACCTAATAGTGCTCGTTTGTTACAAGACACTGAAAATAATACTAGTCCTGACCCTGACCCTGGCCCGAGCGGAGGAGATAACGCTAGACAGTCTTAACGATGGACATGTCAGGTAATTTAGATTATACTGATGCATTAAAATACGACAATGCCATTGCAATCTTGCAGAATGAAAATAATTTAGTTGCTGAAATGAATTACCAAATGAGTTTAAGTAAGCAGTGGGTTTCACGTAGTTCAAACATTACAGTAGAAAACCAATATAAAATCGAGAAATTATCAATTCTATTTTAGCTAACAATAGTAGATATGAAACAGAATACCAATTAATATGCACATTTAGTTACTAATGATATTATGAGACATTATAGGTATTTTGTTTAAAGAACTTGGTAAATTGCAGAATTTATTGGCATTTATTAAGGTTAGAAGTATTTATAATTCTATATTAAACTATGCTATGTTTAAGGATATGATGAATAGATTAGGTATAATAAGGATCAGTTTCTAAATACGTTTTAGAGAATATTTTGACATTAGACTAATATATTATTACAATGGGAATAAAATAGTGATAGTTATGAAATTTACGATGCTTTATCCTACTAACTATGTCCTATATAAATTGTCCTTGGCTCCTAATCATGACAATCAGGTCCCAATTCTAGCTAATCCTTTCTTAGCGGTTCACGAAAAAGATCTATTGTACATAGAGACAGAATGTCCGAAGTATAGTTACAGTCACCTTTGCGAAATGATTTAAGTCACCACCATAGCAACCAATCTGACTGTATCCAGCAGCTTATACTTCAACAGAAATTAATGAATCCTGTCAATTTACATCAGTCAACCTGTCTTCTGAAGCTATGGAGCAGCTAGACGACCAAAATTTTACCAATTACAAAGGAAAATTCGTATAATGTACTTACCAATGAAAACTATAAAACCAGATACCATTGACTTTGGGAGTTTGCATTCAAGTAACTCTGAAATCGCTCTACAAGAACCTGTAACGCTACAGTCGTCGAACACAGAAGCTACATACCACACTACCATACCGGTATACATTCTACTATCCGGTGCATGTGTACTCATTACCATCGTTATACTTCGTCTTCGCAGATTGAACCAACTACAGAAAGCCACTGATGAAATCGATATTAAGGATAAGGAAGCCTGCAACACCGAGATTGATCCAGCTTCACCATCGACACTATTTTCGACTAGAGTTTTCAAATAGTTGTCGATCTCGTGGAGGGAGATGTTATGTAGAACTTGCGTCACCTTGAATCTGAAGAGCATGACTCATACAAAGCGCCCTATTATGTCGTACTCGCGGCACATTTAAATCGTTGACCACCATGATTTATACCATAATTAATACAAAGAGCCCATTGTCGTCGGCACCATCGTCTCCTCAACATTTTCGATAGCGTGGATTGAAATCTGAAGACCATAATTAATACAAAGAAACCATTGTCGTCGGCACCGTCACCTTCTCAACATTTTCAATAGCGTAGATCACTCTTGATTCTCACATCGAACAAGTGTCACGCGTCTTAGTTTTACGGATTTAATTGTAATATTTTTATTAATTAAATAGCTTTAAGCAAATTATATCGGTTTCCTTTACATCCTCCTGCAGCCGAACGTAATTCACTAGCTTATGGTATTTATTTCTTGTTTGTATTTCTATGGAAGCCAGAGAATGTATATTGTGGCTCTTGGCTGAGGTCAAAAAACCTTTAAACAGTATGGTAAAATATGAGTAGATATTTTGTTGTTGTTGTGATAATAAATCCAAATTGTTTTGGTTTGTTATTCTCTCATTCTGAATTGCTACACAAGTGGGAAAAACACGTGAGAAATCCACGCAGGAAAAACTTTGGATCCTTACTGCTGAAGTATCTTCTGCTATTTTAAGGACATGTGACGTCATAAATTTTTGTAAAGGCTCTGACTGTGAACTTCTGAAGAAATATTATCTCATCTGCAGAAATGCACTTAAAATTGTTATGTATTGTTGTAGAGGTATGAGAAACAGGGTGTAAAGTTCACTCATACTCTATAGAAAAGGGAGGATCTTCCGACCAGACGGGTGTTGTGTCTGGCGGGCAACTGCCCGTTGATTCATGTCGGGCCGTTGTATCTATGCTAGTTGCGCGGTAAACTCTGCTTGCGCGATGCAGGATTTGCGTGACGTCAGCATGACGCGTTGTTTGCATGTGGCGTTGTAGATACCGCTACAATTGATTAAAACATTATTAATCTAAATAATATTTTATATTAACCGTACGCGAAATACGCGCATTGACGTGAAGTTGCCGACAAAAGCCCGTAATATCTATTACCTATTAATCTATATTCTGTTGGATACTACTACCCAGCCCAGGAGCGCGTGGGATGCGGTCACTGCAAGTAGGCTGCCGCAGACGGCAGGCCAGGCTCTCTGGTCTTTGTTTGGCGGTCTATGGTTTCTGACAGCGTTGCGTGCAGAAGCGCTATCCGTCAGCTGTCAGCCGGTCGGTGTAATCTGAAGGCCAATTCTCGTAATTTAAAACGTTCAAAATCTAGTCGCAGTCTCATCTCAGCGACAAAGAAATGTCAAAAACTTGTCAAAATGTAGGGAAATTTGAAGTATTTTTTGACAGATTGAGACTGAGATCAGACTGTGAACGTTGTTAAAATTAGTAGAATTGCCCCTCAGGTATCTCAATAATCTCTTGTTGATTTCTTTAATTTGATTAGTGATGATTTTGTTCCTCTGATTGTAATTTTGCTATGGTTGATAATATTTTTTATAATTCATGTTATTAGTTTTTAGGATATCAAATAATCTTCTATTTAATTGTGGTTTCACTTCTGTCCTAACAATACTATATTAATAATAAGGCTAAAGACTTTGTTTGATTGTTTGAACGCCCTTATCTCTGAAACTACTGCTAAAGTTATTTTTGCATTTGATAACTTAATTCTTGAGGTTATAGGCAAATAACATCATGGAAGGACCGTAAAGAGCCGAGCAAAAATAAAAAAGGGACCAAGATAGTTTAAGAAGAAGTTTTTTGTTTGATTTTTCGAACGCGTTAATCTCTGGAACTACCAGTCAGATTTGATGATTCATCAAAAATTCTCTTTGCATTTTATAGCCCAATTCTTCAGGAAGGCTATAGGCTATTTAACATCACGCTAGGACTATTAGGAGCCGAGAAAATAGAAAAAATGTCCGAAAGAACGAAAGCGAAAACGCAGTAATAGCGCGGGCAGGTGATGTGATGACGGATGCGATGCGACTGGGTGGGTCAAGGCACCAAAAAATTTCACGCGGACGAAGTCGCGGGCAGAAGCTAGTATAATATAATATTATCCACTTAGTCTAGCTAGACTATAAAAAAATAACAAAATTGTATGAAAATCCACCTAACAATGTAGAACCCAAAAAAAAAACCTTGACGCACCCTAAATAAATACCCCCTGAACAAGGTGAAGGTATACGTTTTAGTTTTAATCAAAAACTTAATATATTATTCACCTTGCATATTTTTCTTTTGGGTACACAACGTTGTATTTCATTACAGGCTTGCTCGGGTTTATACCCTTTGTAAATGAGAGTAATCGGGCTTAATAAAATTTTACCTCGGCAAATTATTTAATTTTTTTCCACTGAAAATTGTGCAATCAAGTAGTGAAAAAGCTGGGCTAGGTTCTCTTTTTGTGAAAAATAATTTATGACGGGAACCGAGTCCCAAGTCTCAAAGTTTCTTTGAACATTTTCAAGGAAAAGTCATACTAGTGCCCCTTTAAGGGGCTTACAGGACCTAAACACAAAAACCCAAGTATTAGAAACAATAAAAGTATATGTTCGACTACAGTAAAAAAATCAGAAAAATATATGATATTCTTCAGGATATATGCTAGGTCGATAGTATGTTGAAAACATACTCGTAATACAACTAATTTGATACGATAGAAAAAAAATCATGAAGATAGCTCTAAAAACTTTATTTTTACAATAAAAACCATACCAATAAATATACAATATTATGATTTTTTGTCAGATTATTCTACAAGCAACATACTAAAAAACTAGATTTTTTAATTTTTTCGTCGAAACAATAGATTTTTGTAATTAAATAATTGCTTAATATTTTGCAATAAATTGCCAGCGTTGTGTCATCGCGCTTCTCTTTCTTTCCATGCAGTCCGACAAAGACCGCGCTTTAGGTTATGTAAGCCCCTTAAGCGTCAGCTTCAAAACTAGTTCAAATTATTAATCATGCTTGTAGTTACTAAAAATATCATGAGTAGGTACCATTTAGAGGCGAAAGAAAACATAGTGAGGAACCCTTGAATTGAAAAAAACTTGACATGGATTCTTATATAATGTTAAAACACCTACCCAATACACGAGAAAAACAGACTACATGTTACATTTACATCATCATCATCACCTTTTCGTCGTCTCACGACTACGGCACATTCACCAGTGATAGGATCTCTTTGCATGTGGGGGGGACAGCCTGCGACATCTGGATCTGCATTTCGTCGCATCACGATAGCATATGGATGAGCATTTCGTCGTCTCACGACTATGACACATTCACCAGTGATAGGATCTCTTTGCATGCGGGGGGGACAGCCTGCGACATCTGGATATGCATTTCGTCGCACCACGATAGCATATGGATAAGCAATTCGTCGTCTCGCGACTACGCGACATTCATCAGTGGTAGCATCTCTTAGCGTGCCGGGGGGACAGCCTGCTTTGAAGACATCTGGATTTGCACCTCGTCGCATCATGACAACATATGGATGAGCATTTCGTCGCCGCACGACTACGACACACTCACCAGTGGTAGCATCTCTTTCCGTGCCGGGGGGACAGCCTGCTTTGAATACATCTGGGTCTGCATCTCGTCTATATCTTCGTCCAGATATAAAGTCATTTCCTTCTTCGGCACGGTCTTTTAGGCATTTTTTTTCACTCACGCATATCAATAAAACCAGGAAAACGATTAACTTGAACATTTTGCTTTGGTCTTTAAGCTTTTTTGATTTGCACTGGATGACTGACAGTTTGCATGCCGTGTATGTTTATTTATATAAATATCAGTTGGTTACACCAATCAGTTTTAGTTGGTTTCTATAGATTGTGATTTCTATGCTTATTATTAGAATTAATCGAATTTTGCTCGTTGGAGCAATAAAACAATGCAAATCAATTTATCAACATTTGATGTATCTAATTGTACCGTTAAACTAACTCCAAAGAAATAGTGTTTTGCTAACGCAACTTTTAAAACAAAATAAAAATGGGGTGTGGCTGTGTCATGGACACGGCCGTGTGTTGTTCGTGAATACGTATACGTAACGGGGTTAATCCGCTATGCCGCATTCATTCTTTTACGTTCTCAGCACTGCTTGACTCGGTCATATGATGTTTTATTGGTATCATTCTGTTCCTCTTGAGAAGCTCTTTCCAACTTCATACGATCTCTGTATTTTGATCTGGCTTTTTGACGCGTATAAAGGCTGACATTATATATTTTTCTTTTCATTTTTAATTCCCGACGCAAAAACGACGGGGTGTTATAAGTTTGACGTGTCTGTTTGTGTATGTGTGCACTATGGAAGCAATTTCAAAGACGTATTCACGTCAAAAATAAAATTGCCAAAATGCAATGATTTGACCAATCGTGGCGACCAATATTCGTTCCTTCTCTGCATGAAAATACGCATTTGCTTTCTCAGCAGTTGCTGTCGCAAGACGCGTGTCGCTTGAGCATGTAGCTCGTGGCCACGGGGTAAGGGTTGCCCTCTGCGTTTGATCCAAAGTCGAGCGTGGGGAGAAATTTGGTTTTTACTATTAGGTAAAGCTGCGGGTAAGAAAATATTAGAATCCAGTTCAGAAATAAGAAACACTTTATCTTATTTTTTATTTTATTTTATTAAATAGGAACACAAACAAGCACTATACTTTGTGTAAATTATATCATGACCACTACTACTACTCTCAAAACGGTGAAGGAAAATATCGTGAGGAAACCGGCATGTCTTAGAACCAAAAATTCTAAGCACTGGGCCCACGTGTTGATTACGGCCCACTCCATATCACAGAGAGTAGGCTTGTGTCCCAGTAGTAGGATTAAAGGCTTCTTCCTCCCATACCAGGATTTATGGATGATATACTTTTCATGGCACTCTAACAAGACATTTTACTTCTAAAAGATAGACAAAAAATAATTCCTTTGTATGAAATTATATAAGATTAAAATAATACAAAACTAACTTTTAACTTCGCTAAGGGTCCCAAAGTAATTAAAACATTGAACTAATTTCTCTAAAGTAATGAAAGAACTATTATATAGCAATTATATTTTATCACCAAAAGTTTTGAATATTCGAATATTAATGAGATCGTTAAGAATTCATGCTGTTTTGATATTGAAACTAAAATAGTTGGGAGTGACAAGAGAAGGAACAATGAATAAAGGCTCCTACAAACAGGCGCGACACGCGATATAATCGCGCGCGACACAAAGGCACCGGTCGTTGCGCGACTTGCGGTGCCTTTGTGTCGCGCGCGATTATATCGCGTGTCGCGCCTGTTTGAAGGAGCCTTTAATTGCCTTATTCTAGATTTTGTAATCGTCAAATTGCTAGTACGAAAGAGAGTGCCGATTTTTATTTCATTATTTGGTATTGTTTTTTCAAAAGTCAACGCATTTATTTCAAATAGGCACTTAAAAGGCACCTTTGAACGTCAAAATTTCTAGTCGCCCCTTCCAAATAGTAGATTTCGTATGGAGAAGAATGGGCAAGAAACCGAGAGGTGGCCTGTGTCACAGCACTGGGAGCATTATAAGCTGATTATGAAATAATACCGACAATATTTTCGCTATGCCTTGTTAGCTTGTTAGTGAGCATATATATTTTATTAAGATAATTTTCTAGGTATCCAATGTTTTTTACATTATGGTCATTACGTAGGTATGGTTAATCCAAACAGTAAAATAATAATAAACGTAAAATGATATGAAATGTACTTTTATAGAATTCTAACAAAGTAATAGGTAATACGGGCTGGTGTCCGGAACTCCACGTCGATGTGCGTATTTTGCGTACGGTAACAAAGTAATATAAGATTATGGGTTTTAACAAAATGGGCAGAGTTCCAAAGTACAGGATATCGATATACTACTTTATGTAACTGACTATTTGAAGGCACACTCGCGAGTTATAGTCTTGGTTTAAAGATCGTAAATTTCGTTCAACCACACAAATCATTTTTCAAGAATTTCTGTAATTTTCTTTTTATATTTTTGTAGTTTTGGTAGCCAAGTTAACCAATGGTTTCTTTTAGTTACAGATTAATGTACATACTTGATCCTGATTCCTGGTACGAACCAACCGTTACTAATATAAACATGGAAGAAAAGAGTGGAATAAGAGTTACTATGAGTAAACGTTCGTTCGGCATACCGAACAATTGGTAACTCTAATCATACTGATAAAAAGATCCATCACAAAGCCGTCATCCACGCATTCTACACACCAAACCAAGTATCTAGGTAACTTTGTCCAACAATTATTGCTGGTAACGACTTTTACTATATGTGTGATAAATCGCTGTTTACGTGCGCAATGCAACGCACGCAAAACATTGTGCCTAGGAGTGCATGCCACGGTAAAGGGATCGTGGGAGTATTGAAAGTCAAGTTGTGACATTTAAAACTTATTTCCATAAAAAAAGTTAACTAAGTTGGAACTTTGATATTTAATATGTCCGTAACCAGGGGGTTCCCGGATATGTTCGACGTAAAAAAATCTTAATAAACTGAGATTTTTTTTTAATAACTGGGATTTTTACATTCATTATTTAATTATTTTATTTTATTCTTTTCGGGAAACATACTTTTTTATTTTTGGATTGTATGTTTTGTTAATATTTGCTGCACCCTGGATGCTTTTAACGTGTGTCTTTTTTACATTGTTCTCACATATAATTATTATTAATTAAATTCAACCTTAGTGATGTAACTAATATAATTTAACAGAGTGCCCATGGAATTGATTGCCCGTTTTTCTCCATAGGTACCTACTACGCTTTGGAATGGGCAGCTAGCTTCGTATTTTGTTACTGCCCGACTCCTTGACGATTCAAAAGTGCTTGTAAATGGATTAATTGAAAAAAAAAATGCTTTGAGTTTGAGTTTACAGCTAAATACTGTGTTCTTAAACAATAATATGACATTGAAGGCCATTACGGCACACACAATAGCATAATATTCTCATATTGCCCTAGAGCTAGCTATAAGCTTAGACGTTATTAGTTAAACAACTCCGTAGCACATCTTCAAAGGATAAGGACCAATTAATTTAATTGCTAATAAAGACACAAGATACAAGTTTACAAACGAAGAAGTATGTTTATCTAAATGTTTATATTTTGCCTAACAGACAATCTCGTTAATAAATGTGTGGGTAGAAAGTTAAATGTGTTTTGACAAGAGACGTGTCTTGATCCAGTGCGCAATAATGTCCCGCCGCGATATTTCTCCGTCTGTGGGCTTTGTGGCAAAGTTACAATACACGAACTTAAAGTCGACCGTCCTCTGCTACGTAGCATGTTTATGGAGAGGTTTTCCATGTTACTGCGCGGTTCATTTGTTTGCCCGCAACGCAACAGTGCGAGATGCTATGTACATTGTACAAGTGTGTAGCTTAGTCGGAGGTTGCTGTGAAAAGCGGCTTAAAAAGCTTTAAATATTGCCTAGCTTTGAAAAAGGAAAAGTTTTGTCAAGTGTTATACCGGTTTATCGCACAGCTTATAAACTAAGATACTCTATAGAACTGCCTAAAGTACCCACAATGTAGTACAATACAAAATTCACAAGACCAAAGTCTCAAGTGTCACCTTTGAGACTTTGGCCTAAGAATAATGACGAATACTGGAGTTAGTTACTTTGTCTGCAGTTTTTAACTGCCGACTTTAACTGTGCAGTTTATTAGCCGTTAACCGTGTTCATTAGCTTTGTTTAGTTTAAGTTTTTATGATTATTTGTTGATAACGTTCCTAACCTTAAGTTCTGAGCTGAGCTGCACGATTTTTGACAAATGCGAATGACTGACTGGATAAGTCCGCTCAATCTGTGGTTCTTTTCTCAAAAGACCATTTTAGACACACCAATCTCCGTGGTCTTCACATGATTTGACCAAGTTTTTGTCTAGACTTTAAAAGAGATTATGACCTCTGAGTTTGTTTCGGCCTTTCTTCTCAGAATAGCCAAATAGGAAATGCCGACCTCATCTAGTTAAAAAAAAATATGATTGACGTGTAAGAATGTTTGTACACTCACAGAAAATAAATCATTTATCAGAAATCATTTATCATATGATACTAAAACTCACCTAAAACTAATAGCAAACTAAAATAATTATGGTTTCGAAAAATTCATCCACATCGCTGTCGACTGGTAATGTATCCAACCGACTGGCGACATTGCCACGTTGTATTGCAATGCTTATCCTCTGGCCAAGGTAAAAGCTAGCTCTTGGGTCACGGGAAGTCTCAACCACCCGTTTCGAGACCTAAGAGCATTCGGACCACACGGGCCGAAGGTTTCAAGGTTTTTATAATTACCGAAAAGGTTATTAAATAATATGTAAATGTATATAACCTATTTATGTATTTGTGTACCTAGTTGTAATAGATTTTTTTTATCATTGTTCCTCTCAAACAAAGCACCTGCCATCCAATCTCTTCACCACCCTTGGTTGACTGGTAGAGAATGCCTATGGCATTAAGTCCGCCTTTGTACCTTTTTGTGCGAAAAGTTTAAATAAATAAATAAAATTTATCAGAGGAGTCTAGGATTTTCCTGATTAATTTCTCAGTATCGCGGACCGAGAATCTGAAAGCCGGTAAACTAATTCTAGAAATTTTGGGGATGCCTACGCCCATTTGCATCGATAGAGTAGCTTATTCTCATGCTCAGTCGTCCATGGCCACATATATAAATCGAAATTAATGTTATACCGGATAATTTAGTCTAAATGGTAAGTGTGCTTCCATATTCGCGAAGAAAATGTAAGTTAATTTAGCGCTGAAATAGCAGTAACGAATAAAGGTGATGCCCGAAAGCATGTTAATATGTGGTAATCTTTCCGAACTGTCATTGACTTTTTAATTTTTCCTCAATAAACACGGGAAAGGATGTTTCTCAAAGATTGGAGACCCGAGGTACTTTGTTTCAATAATTTTGATAGCTTGAGCGATGATGGTGCGATAGCTGCATCAGCCGACTACACGACAGATCAAGAGGACACACACACACAGAACAACGATCACGACAGATCAAAGTTTGTAACAAAATAAACTTGAAAGTCAAGTTCAAAAAATCATTTAGTCACCCACGTCACACACACACACTATGTGTACTCTATTAAGTCCTTAATAGAGTTTAATCTTACTCTATTAAGACCTTAATCTGGCATAATAGCAATACAAAGGCTACTAAGTCTGGCATGGCCAGTGATTGACCGCTCGACTAGCTTAGTTTGGCATGTTCAATAGAATCACTTTGGTACTGAGCGCCTGACATTTTGGGAACATGAAACGGAAAATACGTTTGAGGTATCGCTGGGAACATTTTATGAAGGATGAAGGTTGTTCGCCGTTAATGATGTTAAAGTCTATCCAATAAAAATTAACTCCACTTACTGACAGACAACATACAGCCTAAACCAAGGTCGATTTACACGAATTTTTGCATAAGAGTTCCTTATGTAACAAAAGTGACCACTAAGGAAGGATTTTTGAAAATTCAACGCCCCGAAGGGCTAACCTAGGGGATGAAAGTTTGTATGGGAGGCCGTATTTTTTGCTGATGGGAAATACCATCGGACATACGGCTTGTCAATACGTAAAAATAAATGTCGTGACTCACTCACTGACTAAGTCATCAATGTCCAGCTTAAACTGGACCTAGAAAGTACAGACGCCAGCACATCAAGATACTACAATATGTCAAATTTCATTAATAGATTTTCAACTTTATTGCTAAAGTATAAGGTTCAATGTTGATTGGGAAAATTTGACAATTCGGGTGGCTTGATATGCTCAGCTGGCTTCTCTGCAAATTTACAGAGATTTCCATAATAATGTAGACAAGGATTAAGGTCAGATTTTTGGAAAAATGTTCTATAACGCGGCTTGGGGTAGCAGTAAACTCGTAGAAATCGTCAAGTAACGAAAAAGCGTTAAGGCTTCTTCAAACAGGCGCGACACTCGATAAAATCGCGCGCTACACGAAGGCACCGCAAGTCGCGCAACGAGCGGTGCCTTTGTGTCGCGCGCGATTATATCGCGTGTCGCGCCTTTTTGTAGGAGCCTTTATGCTCTATGCAAATGTTTCTTCATTTTTATTATCTTGGATTTTAATTTTGACCTCACTACTGGCTTCAACACCTTCGGAAACCCTGAAAACTAAGGAAGTTCGTTGCTGACAAAGGTCCTCCGACCGCACTAATTTTTTTTTATTGCCCACGGGATAGTGAATTCACGGCCTTACGAAGTCGCTGGCAGATTGCTAGTAAAAGCTAATTTTCCAATGTTAATACGTAATTAAAATTGTAGACACTCGCAGTTTTGTCTATACCCCAGTCCAGCCTAAGTATAAACTGAAACCAAACATACCTCCACCCCTTAACCAAAGGTCATTAAAGTAAGTAATTATGTTGTCAAATCTAATGTCAACTGACCTGATTGGCTTCTCTTGTTGCGGGGAACAAACCACAAGAGCCAATTATTATGTTTGAGAACAGATTTGCTGACCTGAAGGCCAATTCTTGTAACTAAAACCTCATCTCAACGATAATCAGAGTAAAAAACTTGTCAAAAATGTAAGTAAATAAAGAGCATTTTTGACAGATTCCAGAAATCAGGAATCAGATTGAAATTCATACTTAAAAAATTATAAATGCGAAAGTACCTCTGACTGTCTGTCTGTTACCTTTTTACATCTAAACCAATGAACTCATAATGAAATTTGACAGAGAAACCTGGAGAAGGACAGGCCACTTTTCATACTAGATCGCTGACAAAGTCTCGGGCAACCGCTAGTTCAAAATAAGCAGGAATTATTGTATCGTCAATCGCCAAGTATAGGTACCATAAACGAGCTATTTTCTTAAAAAAAGTAAGTAACTTCATATATATATTTTGCAAAGAATTAAGTTGTAGTGAAAACAGTAGTTAATCGAAATGAATTATTGTTTCCGCACACCGAATTCGCTTGCAACGTAGATTTAAATCGTGCTAGTTGCAACATTACTTGCTCCTGCTGTGAATAAATTCAGCATAATAGCTAATAAATAACTTGTGTATTTGTATTCTAAAATTGTATTTTAGCTAAATTTTAACTTGTAAAGTTTGCTGTTTTCACTATGAGTAAAGCTAAAATACTGTGATAGTGTCGTTATGGGTAGAAATTTTATGAAATGGCAAAATCTACCATTATTTACCTACGCACACTCTTTAGGTAGTTATGCGATAAAATTATCTACAGACGCCAGCACATCAAGCTACCCGAAACTGTCAAATTTTCCCAATCAACTTTGAGCCTTATGTTTTAGCGATAAAGTTGAAAATCTATTAAAGAAATTTGACAGATTTTAGTAGCTTGATGTGCTGGCGTCTGTACATATGTCGGAGCGTGTCAAAAAATACGTCATTCGTTTGATTGATCGGGACGCGAGCGCCATCTACTGGCGCTTGACAGAGTCTAGCCTAAGTTCGTGGGAGTCGACGAGAGCGCGACAGAACGATGTGGAGCTCGTGCTCTCTTGGACATTGGACATCATACGAGCAACATGTGCTTAAAAACTGTCCTGAGTTCCGTATCTAGTTTTGTCGTGTACCTACAGTCTGTGATTCACTGCAGTGATTAATTTGTTCGTGAAACTATAATCTGATTTGAACTACAAACGGTTTTTCTATTGCGCAATAATCAATACTACCGATAGTACGCCCACAGTAGTTAAAATATGGCTGATGAAAACCAGAAACACGTACCTACCTTCTCCGTCATGTATACATAGTGACCTAATTGGTAATGTTCTACAGAAAGTTCAGGTGCGTAGTACTCGCAACGTACGTGTGTGACCGGATGTATGAACGTAAACGAACCAAAAAGAGGATTAAAGATATACGTAGTAGGTGGCGTTCTTTAGTTTCTGCCTATCCCCATGGGAAGAAGGCACAAATTTATGCATGTGTGTGTATAATCAAGTAGTTACGACAGCAAAATAAAACATTATGACAGCTGTATTATAGCACCATACTTAAGAGGAAATGCCGATATGGTCGTTTCTCCGTAGAAACGCTCTCGCCGGTTTTCTTTTTGGTTAATGACCATAAAGCAATGATTTTTTTTTTTACACAATATTAAATATTAACTACTTGTAGGTCTTTATATTTTCCATTTTGATGATACATTATTTTTATAAGCACTAGAACCCTCAAAAATGATAATTATAACCGCTGTCAACAGAGGCCTAGTGTACAAATTTGACAACCTTTAATGAAAAAAAAACAGGGACACAGTATATACCTATCCTTCTTATTCAGTTTATGAAATAGCTTTTAAATTGGTCCAATATTGGAGGAGGAAATAGGCGAGAGTCAAACGTCGAATTACGACTTTTTACTTAGGATTTTTCAAAAGTCTCTCCGACCGCATTTCCTCTAAATAATTCTTTGTTACACTAATCTGTACTAGAAAAGCAGGATTTCATTGGTGGCTGCGAGAAAACAAAAAGACGCCAATCTTCCATACTAAAATCGTCATTGTACTTTATTTGATTTTATTATTATCAATTTATTTTATTATATTGTTATTTCTATCACTTAAATTACCTAGTAAATCAATTAGACAAACTATGTAAGTGCTTTTTTTTTAGTACTTTATATAATACTAGCGACCCGCCCCGGCTTCGCACGGAAACATTATTATTATATATATATAAACCTTCCTCTTGAATCACTCTATCTATTAAAAAAAACCGCATCAAAATCCGTTGCGTAGTTTCAAAGATTTAAGCATACAAAGGGACAAAGGGACATAGGGACAGAGAAAGCGACTTTGTTTTATACTATGTAGTGATAGTGAAGACTAAGCCCTCTGTAATGTTTATATGAATTAATCGTTGGAATGCCATAATAAATAAATAATTTAAACGATGCAACTTTCGTAATGATAGCGAATCGGGGACACCGAAGAAATATCATAGGTACTTGAAAATTGGACGTCCAATAATCAATTACCATTTGTCTCAGTATTGAACCTAAATATAGGGATCAATTTCAAGTCAGAAAAGGAAAAACTTTCGAAAACACAAATAAGACTTTCGGATAATGTGGTACAGACGCCAGCATGTCAAGCTACCCGAAACTGTCAAAATTTCCCAATCAACTTTGAACCTTATGCTTTAGCAATAAAGTTGAAAATCTATTAAAGAAATTTGACAGATTGTAGTAGCTCGATGTGCTGGCATCTGTACAAATGACTGACCCGAAACTTTTCAGTACAATAACTTACATAGAATTACTTAGGTTATTATGTTCTGCAATCGAGAAATGGAAGCAGATAGATTTTATTTCCATGAGAAATGACTCCAGAACTCTGAAATTAGTTTTGACTTGTCGAATATTTTCAACAAATTCGTATTCCTGCAGCGAAATACAAACGCTCCATTGCAGTTTTAGTTTTGGAGTAGTTAAACGAAATGTTTGTTTGTAATACAAGCTTTTTGTTTTAATAAATTAATTACTGTTTGTTACTGTTTGAATTCGTTGTTTTCGTTTGTTTGCCTGCATCCCTATGCTCTTTTCAACCTGTGTTTTGACAATTATGTACTGTGTATAATGAGAAATGACCATCATCATTATCATCAACCGAAAGACGTCCACTGCTGGACATCCTCCACCTCCACTTCGACCGGTTCTGTGCTTCTAGCGTCCAATGGGTTCCTGCGGCGTTCACAAGGTCGTCAGTTCACCTTTTGGGAGGCCTTCCAACGCTGCGTCTTCCAGTACGCGGTCGCCACTCCAGAACCTTTCAGCCCCATCGGCCATCTGTTCTGCGAGCAATGTGCCCTGCCCACTGCCAAATGACCATGATTTTAACGAAATAAAACAAGAAGATGGTCTACTGTTTCTAGTAGTAACGGTAGAATCAGTACAGTAAATCATTCATCATCATCATCATAACCAGCCTATAATGTTCCCACTGCTGGGACACAGGCCTCCTCTCGGTGAGAGGGAGTGGGCCGTAATCCACCACGCGGGCCCAGTGCGGGTTGGCAGATGTCACATGTCTTCGAATTTGTGGTTCTAGGACATGCCGGTTTCCTCACGATGTTTTCCTTCACCGTTTTGAGAGCAGTGCTGATGAAATAATTTACACAAAGTAAAGCGCCTGTCTGGGTTCGAACCTACGACCTACAACTCGTAAGTCGCGGCCGTTACCACTTGGCCACCACTGCTCTCAGTGGTAAATCATTACTTCACTGCTATTCAAGAAATCGAGATACAGTGTCTTACTAGATGAATAAATGATAAAAGATCTCCAAGCTGTAATGGTACTAATTAGTAACATAATACAACTTTATATAATCGCTCCGTTGGTCGCGGAGCGTGGGGTCCCAGGTTCAATTCGAGGGTCGAGCAAAGTGATATTGAGTTTTTCCGTTAGGAATTTCTTAGTATCTAACAGCTCGGAGTTTGGAAGTAGGCGGTGTGATACCTCCGTGCCTCGGAAAGCACGTTAAGCCGTTTGTCCAACGCCTGGGGGCTTACTCTCCAAACTAATTTTAATTCCAATGAGATACCAATATGATTCCAATGTTAATTTTACAGTCACGTGATTCGGTACTCTTGAAAACAATATTGTCAACAATTACTCCACGCCAAGCCCGAACCCAATTCCACTTAGTTCTCCAAAATGGACACCCAATCTAAAACATTTGGCGCTAGCATCGAACTCAAGAGTACGAAACGTCACAATTCCAATGTCGATCTATCGGAATTAAATTGAAGAGTAAGCACCCTGATCTCTCTCCGGTCGTGTCGGATTACGTGTCCGTCCCATCGTGAGTGACGGAAAAAGGTCTGCACCTGCGTCAGCACGCACACTTGTGCACTATAACATCTCCCGCGCCGAAGGCTAGTCTCCGTTGAGATTAGCCGCCGTGGCCTAAATACGGTCTGGAGGACTTTATTTATTTACAATTCTACAAAACAACAACAACAAACAAACAACAACAATAGTTTTTGAAGTGACAACGTCTAATAAATCGATGAGGCTGGATGCACTCACGAAAAAACATGACTCATGTAGCGTTCCACTTCGCGGCCTCGCTCTGTAGCGTTCCATGGCGGCTTGAAGTGCAAGCGAATATTAACAAATGCAATGCAACTATTCCATCAGTATTTTCTTATGACGTTGTCACGTTCAACTATCGTCAGTAAACCGACTTTACAGACAACCGATTTTTTTAAGTTTTTTGTATACCTACTAACCTTTGGATTTTGAGTTGTCCTAAAATAAATAAATTTGAATTTGAAAACAATACTACAGACTACAGTCGGTGTTGAGTTTTGTTTTGTACACTATATTTGTAAATGTTGGAAAAATAGGTAGTCAGTACTCACCTATGTCTCAAACATTTCAGGCAGTCTCTCTGATGTAATTCAATTTTAAGGAGAGTTATATGAAATTAATTGACGATTTACCCAATATTGTTGTAACTGCGACTGCCTCGTTGGTCTAGTGGTGGCAGGCGCTGCTGGGGGGTATGAGGTCCAGGGTTCGATTGCCAGGTCGCTCTGTGTTATTGGGGCTTTTCCATCAGGATTTTTTCAGTAATAACCGGGAGTCTGAATTTGTGGCCGTTATGGATAGCAATAGGCTTGCCTCCTATTACATGGAACATAGTACAGTACCCGGCGATAAATATTGCACATCGACCTTTGGAAAGACACAATCGGCTAATTTCGGCTTCGTAGAGCGTTATCTCTGTCGCACGAAATACAAACAGTCCGGTATCTATTAGGAGCTGTTAAAACAATTCTGATTTGCTTCTTTTGATAATTATTTTTATTCTTTGTATAAAATCGATAGGATCGAATAGGTCGATGTGCAATATTTATCGCCGGGTACTGTAAGTTACATTATAAAAACTCCATTCTTAAGGATTCTTTCATTCTTCAAAATTTTCTCAAACATGCTCATTTCTTACTCTATTAAGAAATGAGCATATTCGAGAAAATTTTAAGATTCGAAGAAAATCTCTAAAGCGCGCCTGAGATGGTATGGCCATGTAATAAGAAGGTCTGAAGAAAACATGATTAAACAGGTCCTCCACATGAATTCAGGTCCATAGAAGTGAGGTAGATCCTTTCCACTTGGATGTTTGTACTTAGTCAACAATGACCTGAAGCAAGCCCAAGGGAATGATCTCGATGACCCAGAACGAAATATCTGGCGAAGAATGACGAGGAGCGCCGATCCCAAATGAAATGTGATAAGACTAGGCAAAGAGAGAGAAAGAGTGAAATATGTTAAGTTATGGCAAAGAGAGAGAAAGAGTGAAATATGTTATGTTAGTAATCACTTAATACTTATACTAAACAAAACAATACTAACTACCAACTGGTATGGTTCAGACGTGTCGCTCCAGCTCTTTGATTTAGCAACAAAGCATGAGCGGTAACTAATCGATACTGTGATGCATGTCGGCGACGGGATAAAGAGCTATAATTCATTGGAGGACGTGTATGATGCCAAAAACAGGCAAAGTCAAGTGCAGAAATTAATGTGGATTGTGTGATCTGTGTTGCTTAAATCCGTGGTCGTACAGTAAACACCCATTCAATTATTTATAAAAGAAGATGTTTTTTGTACATTAATTCAAAAAGGTTTAGTATTGAGAACAATATGCGTCATAAACAGGACAACACGTATGATTAATTTGACACCTTTAATCCCCACATTTAAACATTCTAAATTTAAAAAAGCCAAATTCAACATTTCTTAGATTATAATCAAAATTCTCAAATAAGATTCAAAATCGAAATTCCAAAAAAAGAAAACATTCCAAAATTTTTAAATTTTTTTACATATCTCTTGCTCTGTAAGTACACCCTTACACCCCTGAATGCCGGGGTGTATGACTATCATTACAGCATAGGTTTTGGAATTTGAAAAAAGAACTGTCATACTCATACTGCACGAAGAATATTTTTAAAAAGTTAATTTTTTTTTTCTCGGTATCGATTAATTACTCGAATCGGAATCTAGACAATTTATTTTATAAAGATTTTATTTTAAATATGGAACTATTTGTTTCCACATCGTATGTTAGATGGAATCGATTTAAAAATCAAACTGGCCAGCAAGATTTGACGCGCTTGCGTGCGTGAAAAAAAAAAGGCAGTCTACTAGTAGGCGCGAAAGCATCGCGAAAATAATTAATTTTCTTGTTTGAATTCTTTTTCAAAAGTTTTAAACATGTCTAGTGACGAAGACATAGATCTAACGCCCGATTTTATTAAAGAAAGGGCAAAAACAGTTGTCGAAAATATATTACCGCCGAACTCGAAAGAAAGATATGTAAAGGCATACGACGAATTTATGAAATGGCGGTCAGAAAAAAAAGTGAAATCTCTTTCTGAAAGTGTTTTTATATCATATTTTGATGAATTATCTAAGAGGCTACAACCTTCCAGTTTATGGTGCTTTTATTCCATGCTAAAATCTACAATGATGACAAAACATGACGTGAATTTGAAAGATTTTTCTAAACTTACTGCTTTCTTGAAAAGGCAGTCTGACGGCTTTAAAAGCAAGAAATCGAAGGTATTTACTGCAGAAGAAGTACAGAAATTCTTAAATGAAGCTCCGGATGAAATTTATTTAGCAATAAAGGTACCTACGTATTTACTTGCCCTTTTTAATAAGTTACCAAAATATTTCACAAAAATACTATGCGAATTTGGTGCCTTTAATACAACTTATGTCTTTTTTACAGGTTGTTCTAATTTTTGGGATATCGGGAGCCTGCAGAACCGTGGAATTGACAAACTTGACAATAGAAAATGTAGAAAAACATAACAAATTACTACTCATAAAACTGCCTAACACGAAAACTAAAATTGACCGGTCATTTGTTGTGCATGAAGAATTTGCAAATTATGTTGAAAAATATCAAGCTCTTCGGCCTGAAAACGTGGATACAAATCGTTTTTTTCTTAATTACAGTAAAGGAAAATGCCACAGACAAGTAATAGGAAAAAACAAATTTACAGGCATGCCAAAGCAAATAGCCACATATTTAAAACTGAGTAACGTAGAGTTATACACCGGGCATTGCTTTCGCAGAACATCAGCGACTCTATTGGCTGATTCGGGAGCCAACCTCACTCTGTTAAAAAGGCACGGCGGCTGGAAGTCCAGCAAAGTGGCCGAAGGTTATATCGAAGATTCGATGGCAAACAAAAGCAAAATTACTTCTAAAATAACAGAAAATATAAACTTAAAATCACCACGTCAAAGCACATCATCTGAGCCATTTTTTAATGAAGAAAATAGTACCAGTCAACTGCCGCCATTTACGATGCAAGAACCTCAAGTCACTCAAACTCGAGTCTTATCATCACAAACTCATATTCAAACTATAAATATACCTAAAAAGAACGTGACCATATCTCTTACAAATTGTAATAATTTTACTATTAATTTTAATTAAATACACATTTTTTTCTTCTTAATAAATGTTCATTGAAACCTGCTGTCTTGTTGTTTACTTACCTCACAATCGATATGTAAAGCAGAGTATTTATCTCGGGCGTAAGCATCAATTGCATACTCGGGTTAATTAGCGCCTTCGCTTCGCTCAGGCGCCAAAAACCTCGTATGCAATTGATGTCATACAGCCCTTGTTTAATAATCTACTATTATTCGTGAGCAAGCTACCTCGTAACCAACTATCATTGACCTATCATTGAACTATCATTGAAATGTCGCCTAACAAGCCTTTCAAAATATATCATGTCTACACAAACTGCCACATACATCACGTACCCATCGAAAAAGACATTCTAGATTCATTGACGTTATTTATAACTCGCGCGTGCTCGTAAACAACGGTATAGGGTCACGCTTATGTACATAAAACCAGGCTTTTCGGGTGTCATGTCTTTATGACTGTTAGTTTTGTTTTCTTGGAGATAAGAATTTTGAAGTGTACTTTTGACCTTGACATTGTTTTCGGCATACATAAACACACGGCTTCTTCCCATGGCGGCGGTAGGCAGAAACTACAAAACGCCACCTGCTCCCATCCTTCCATACTTCTTTTGCTTCGTTTTTAGGGTTCCGTAGTCAGCTATGAACCAATATAGTTTCGCCATGTCTGTCCGTCCGTCTGTCCGTCCTCGCTTATTCTCTGTGACCGTTAGCACTAGAAAGCTGAAATTTGATACCAATATGTTTGTATATCAATCACGCCGACAAAGTGGTAAAATAAATATTGGAAAAAAATGTTTTATTAGGGTAGCCCCCTATATGTAAAGTGGGAAGTGATTTTTTTTTTAATTTCAACCCTAACGTGTGATATATTGTTGGAAAGGTATTTATAAATGAATAGGGGTTTACTAAAATCATTTTTTGATAATGTCAATAATTTCGGAAATAATCACTCCAAAAGTATAAAACAATGTGTACCCCCTCTAACTTTTGAACCATAAGTTTAGAAAATATGAAAAAAATCTGAAAAGTAGAAATTTATAATAATTTTGAACTTGATGGAAACAACAGTTTTTGTACAAAAAAGACAAAAAGTTGTACAAAATAAGTTCTGGACTAAGTTTGTAGTATAATCGTATATGCAAGCATTTTTTTAACTTCGTTTACATATCTTATTGTGACGGACGGGAAACTACGGAACCCTACACTGAGCGTGGCCCGACACGCTCTTGTTTTTTGTTTGTTTTTTTA
This sequence comes from Luperina testacea, assembly GCA_927399505.1. Classification (NCBI taxonomy): domain Eukaryota; kingdom Metazoa; phylum Arthropoda; class Insecta; order Lepidoptera; family Noctuidae; genus Luperina; species Luperina testacea. The sequence continues at coordinate 1,952,842 of OV656757.1, forward strand.
CGTGTTTATAATGCCACGTTTGATGTAGCTCTCTAATTGCGTAACACACTATCAATCACAATCTGAATCATTTTGAAGAATATTGTTAATCCATTGCTTCGTATGCTCGAAAAATTTGTTTGCTCATCAAGTAATTAACACAATGAATGCTCTTGAACTGTCAAAATGGAACCCATTCCTACTGTTAGTGTTAAGTAATTACCCCGCAGGTCAAAAGGTTATTTTCATGCCAAAAAGAAATGAGCATCGTCAATCACCCGGTTGTGGCAATTTAAAATCATTAAGTTCAGGAGTACAATTTTGTACTCTGGTGTGCGTCGTACGTACGGTCTGGTCAGGTTGCTCTGGACCTCGTTAATGGGACCAAAAACGAATTGAAATCATTTTCATTATTTTGTTAGTGTGTTATTTCGAATACTTACTCAGTTTTGAACCCACAAATAAAACCGATGTCATACATAAACGACATTCAATAATATTGTATAAAACTTACGAGTAAGTTTAATCTTCCTCCATCTTTCTCATCGGTACAACCTGTTTGCGCTACTGCTATTGAAAACTGTAGCCAGCGGTGCTATTCTGTAAAAATCTCACCGTGAAAAGTTAGGTAGTTGAAGTGAGCGTGGAGTGAGCTGTCAATAGTGTCAATTCTTAGCAAAAACAAACTCACTTCACCTAAGTTTTCACGGTGAGATTTTTACAGAATCGACCAGCTGAGCCGAATCCCACGTCGTACTCTAAATGTGCTAAATGCTCTCCTGACTGTCAACCCGAATGTGATGTGTTTGCGGATCAGTGGTGTAAAATTATGCGTATATTATCTAGTGTTCTGTGAGAGAAAATATGCAAGGGAGTCCACTGTTCCATGTTAGTTATAAATGAATTTATACAGGGTGGAAAAAATCAATAGGTCCTGAAGGGAAACTACTTTAAATCCTTAAAATATATTGTTTTACTTAAAGGAAACATTCCTATATTTTTAAAAAGAAACAAAACTACTTTCACAGATTTCTCGACAAGCTTACCTAAATCGGGAATCGAACCAGCTAAAAATAAAAAAAAAATAAACCCTGACTATAAATGTGCGTGCACTCGGAATAAAACGACGTATGTGCAAAACGAATTTACTCCTTTTTTAACAAAATAAATGAATTACCTATATTTAAAACTACTTTGAGCAAACTTTGATATGATAATTCTCTATGTTTTAATCTAAATTCCAATGAATACCTCTTAAGCGTTACGCCGCGAAAAAAAGTTAAAAATAGATATAACTTTGCAACTTTTTTGTATCGAGAAAAATTCATTGAATCGTGTATTCCTTTTACACGATACTAGACCAAAGAGTCAAAAAACATATACTAAAATGTTAAAATTCTATTCCACATTCTTAACAAGTTACACGAACTAAAAAAACCTCATTTTTTCAATATATCACCTTAACTGCGACGTTGCCTGAGGTAACTGTGCGGTGCGGGAGGGGTGATAGTTTTCACAAGTTGACGAATCACTGAGATCTCGCATCAGGTCACCACACCCCTCCCGCACCGCGCTGCTACCTCAGGCAACGTCTCGTAAAACGTCGGTCTATAGCTGTAAGGCTAAAGGTGGCTGAACCTAGATATTACAAATTAGGGTACTAAAGCCCTTCCTACACGCACCTTTTTCTTGCCGCGAACAACTATGGTTTATTCGCCGAGTGTAAGGACATTCGTCAGTGTTGCGATAGCCGTTTTGCGTGGTTGTGACGCATGTTTCCCACCTAGTTGTTTTTTTTTTGTGTTTGTGTTCTTTTTCTGCGTCATGTTTACCGCAAATAAGCGTATTTTCTTTCTTTTCTTTCTGTTGTATGGACCACTATGGAAGCTTATTGACGGACACGTTTTTCCTACAGTGCCGTTTATACGCCGTGTCTAGACACGGCTCGTCAACATTGTATGTATCACTATGGAAGATTGTTGACAGACACGTTTTTTCTACAGTGAGGTTTATACGCCGTGTATACACGGTTTGTCAACGTTGTATGAATCACTATGTAAGCTTATTGATCCGTCAACAAGCTACAAGCGACACGGCGTAAAAACCGCACCGTAGAAAAAACTGTCCGCATTTTTTTCTACGGTGCGGTTTATACACCGTTTCTAGACACGGTTCGTCAGTGTATGGATCACTATGGAAGCTTATAAATGATAAATGATAAATGATTTATTTTTTGTAAGTAGGTTTGTACAAACACTTTTACACGTCAATAATATTTTTTAAACTAGATGAGGTCGGCGTTTCCTATCTGACTACTCTGAGAAGAAAGGCCGAAACAAACTCAGAGGTCATAGTCTCTTTTAAAGTCCAGACATAATCTTGGTCAGGTTATATGAAGACCATGTAGGTCGATGTCTGAGATGGTCTTTTGAGGAAAGAACCACACAGATTGAGAGGACCTGTCCAGTCAGTGCACGCATTTGTCAGAAATCGTGCAGCTCAACTCAAGACTTAAGGAGCTCAACGATCCGACGAACAATACCAAAGAAAGGACATTTGGGTAGGCCACAAAAATTACTCAAACTGCCAGACCATGGAGAGAATAGTAAAAAATATAAAATGAATAAAATAAATGACCCACATCGTCTTCATATTCACAAAAATTAAAATAATGTAATACTTTACAAAGTAAGCAAATGTCATTGTTTTTTAAAAAAAATATTAATGTCAATGTGTATATTATATAAAAAATAAACAACAAAAGAACAACAAAAACACTCAAAATGCATAAATTGGAAGCAGCTCAATCCCAAGCCTTTTTATCCTCAATATAATCTTTAACAGTATAAAAGGCTTTCTTGCACAACTTACGTTTAATGAATAATTTAAATTTATTAAGGCTAAGATCTTGAACGTGGCTTGGTAGTTTATTATAATAGCGTATACATTGGCATCTGAACGAGCCACCTATTTTCTTGAGCCTTGTTGCAGGTACAACAAATTTGTGTTTGTTTCTAGTATTTATATTATGGATATCACTGTATTTTTTGAACAATTTTATATTTTTATGGGCATATAAAAGATTTTCATAAATATACTGAGAAGGCACAGTCATTACATTAATCTCTTTAAATTTGTCTCTGAGAGAGTGTCTCGGACTTAATTTATAAATTGATCGAACAGCACGCTTGCTGACGGACACGTTTTTTATAAGGTGCAGTTTATACACTGTGTCTAGGCACGGTTCGTCAATATAGTATGGATCACTATGGAAGCTTGTTGACGGACTCGTTTTTTCTACGACGCGGCACCGCAAAGAAACGTACCGTGTACAAAAGGCCTTAGGTCGTCCTTTCGTGAGTAATGGTCCAGTTCAGATGTCTGTAAGGGTAATGATGATGTAGCATGTAGGTACGTCCCTTCGTAATGGGACGATATTTGCGTATCTTAGTGACTGAAGCAATTTTTGGAAAAAACTGTTTTGCATGAATAAAGGTAGGAAAATAATTTTGCTAGATACGAATGATAGAATGGCAGTTTAGTCAGCTCAATTTTTATTGCTCTGTGAACTCAATTGCTTGAAAAGATATTCAGTAAGCTGATTTGTTAAAAAACTATCATCAAAACCAACAAAAAAGATCCTTCATCAATTCATACTTCTGGGACAGTATTTTTCTAATCCGATGTATCAGTTATTTACACCGTTTGTCATTTTTATGTATAGACGCCAGCACATGAAGCTACCCAAAACTGTCAAATTTTGCCCAATCAACTTTGAACCTTATGCTTTAACGTTAAAGTTGAAATCTATTAAATAAATTTGACAGATTGTAGTAACTTGAATGTGCTGGCGCCTGTACCTACAAAATATCCATGTTTGCAAAGCAATAAATGATTTGAATGATTTTTTTTGTAATTTGAAAATATCTGCTTATATATCTTGAACCCAAACTGAAATTCAGCAGGTATGCAATATTGGTATTCAGCTGGATCTGGTAACACTAGAAACCGACTCCAACATAGTTGAAAAAGGCGATGAGCCCAAATCGTGTTTAACAAATAAATGTTTTCTGTCATTCATTCCATCAAAAGAATTCTAACAAAGTCAATAATACTACAAAATTGTTTTTGCTCTGTTTGCTTATTAATATCAGTGTCTGTGTTCTACAAATAGGCCAGTTTATTTAATATACATATATAGGCTAAGGATGACCTAGATATCGACGATGACTCTCGTGCCAAACGTGTCCGAGTCGACCGCCTCGCTACCACAGATGCGACGCTCCGTAAGAATGGCAGCTTGTCAAATATCACTCTAATCCGACGTATACCACAGCTAATTTAATTCTATGTATATTTTATTCAATATGTTCTAACCTACTGTTTTATTTCTCAAGGGAAATTTCAAAAAGCCACGAATGCTTTATTGTCGTTTTTAATTTCACTCCAACTCTTGACTTATGTACACAAAAATTTTTAGAACATTTTTATTACACTGAATTTTGTATACCCACTTTGTATTTTGGTTTGAGAATAACCCAGTAAAGCACAGAAACAAACAGCAACACTGATAAAACAAAACTAAATATTTTATAAATAATTCGATAATTTCGTTTCTAGAATTATATTGTCTATTTTAGATTATTTTTTTTCATTTTGTTGTGTATCATGAATGCGGGTTGAACATTTTAGTATTTAACATAGTTTAACAGGCAGAAAAATACGCATGAGAGAATTTCTGTTATTAGTTGTTATTAAACTTGTTCAAATGTTTTTTGATGAACCTTTGTGCCGTAAGCACGTAATGTTCGAGAAATTTTCGATTCGACGAAAAAGCGAAGAAACGTAAGTTTATGGCGTAGCAACGAGTAATCTGCGGCGTAGCTTCTCAGGCCTCTACGCCGTAACACGTAGAGGTGTGCGGGTTCTACGCCAAAGGCTCGCGCTAGTGGGCCTGTTGACAAAATAATAACAAAGCTTTTTTGCTATACTAATATATTGGGTCCTTTTAAATGGCTCAAATATAAATTGAAATGCTTGGAAATAAATTTAAACAAAAAAAAAATTACAAAAACAATTCACGAATATAACACTTCAGAGCACAGAATCCTACATTTGCATGCAGACATTCCAATTTAGTAAAACGCAGCAAATCGTCGGTAATTTAGCAACAACGCTTATCTATAGGGGCGTCACACACTGAAATAAAATATGTAATGCATTTCGTACCGCTACATGTTGTAATTGAAAGTTGTCGCAAGTTACACGCTTATAGCGGGCATTGAAGCACGTACGGATGGCTTTCACGCCATCATGCGTAAGAAAGCGGCTTCCCTACTGCAACGTTTGCGTAGCACTCGGAACGGCATCCTGAAAATGATTGTTAGCAGAGTGGACTGCCCCATCCAAAGGCACTGGGTAGAATTAGGTCTAGGTTTATGTTAAATAGAATTAAGTACTAACAACAATAACATAGCATGTAAGCACAGTTTGTTACTAACCACTAACTACGTATGGACTGCTTAGGTCTGAATTAATAGTACATTACTTCAGAGGGAAGAAAGTGACAGTTCCATACCGAGATTATGGCATTTGCGCCACGAGCTTGCGAGGGGCGCAAACCATTTGAGGTATGGAACTGTACTTTATCCTGAGGGATGTATAGTGCTTTTTATTACACCTACGAGGAAAATTATGGACATAAATGCATAGAAATGTTTATATTTAGTTAAAAGTACAATTATTAAAAGTGCAGCTTTTTTTTTTTTAAAGGCTAAGGTCTGAGACCATGCTGCCTAGTCATCAGTTACTATTTTTTTTTAGTCTAACATGACATTAGAATATGGGTGTACACATTCTAATGTATTAGGAGTATTTGGCAGCAAATGTATCGAATCAAGTTTCCCTGTAAACTTCGCTGAGGTAGCCAAAACTACAAAAAAAATCTCAGCTCCATTTTACCGGGATCGCGTCTGTTTCAATGATTCCACATATTGTCCAGTTGCGCAGACACTTGAGATACAAAACTACACCAATTTTACATCACAATATCCACTAGGAATCAATTTGCGAATAATTAAAACAGCCAACTAGACTTCACTCGAAGAAATCCCGCCAAAAACTCTAAAAGTGCAGCTATTATAAATAATTTCGTTTTTAATTTTCTGTATGCACCAAGGAGGTTGGTAACTGGTAAAAAAAAAAAAACTGTATGTGGCCAGTAACAATTTACTTGAAATTTAATTAGTAGACAGTTAAAGTCTCTTGGCAGTATGACTGCTGACAAATTAAAAAAAAAGAAAAACCGGGTATGTAATGGAATTTCATACATATTTCCCACCCTTGGGTCGGAAGGATTTTCATACAAACTTCCATACCTTGGGATGAAAGGATTTGAAGGGCGGGATAAAGGCGTTTCTTCCCTCTAATTGGTATAATTAGTATGTATTTTCAGAGCAGGTGTGATAAAAAGATATTTTATTCATTTTATTTTATTGCATTTTTGTAGGTTTTTCTGTTTAAGAATATGAATTTGAGAACATGTGTAAACTAGTATTTCCAAAGTAGACCTTTACATATCAAATTCTCAATTCTGAGAAGCGATATTTTAAAGAGAACCTATGGATGAATTAGTACAACTGATTTAAACGTATTTTTTTTCTTTTATTTCTTTTAATGTACGTAGCCTATGGTGTGGAATGTGTTTCTCCCGACAGTCATCACAGGGGTGATTCTCGTAATATTAACAGCATTCACAGTCTCATCTCAGTCTCAATCTGTCAAAAATATCTCTTATTTCTCTACTTTTTTGACAAGATTTTAACATTGATTATCGCTGAGATGAAATTGCGACTGGATTTTGAACGTTTTACGGGATTATTTACGGGAATCGCCATTTTGATCCATGAGCGTGGCTTACTACCGCTTAGCAACGATGACATGATCAAATGTTTATGTGATAGTCAGACAAGTATAACTAAATATAGCCAATCTAGAACACTGCAACTACACACTAAACTCAAGACTCGATCATTTCAATAAAGTTTATACACAATCATAGTAGCAGTTTCCGCTTATAACTTGCACAGCACAAAAGGAAAGTGGCCATAAAACACGGTGGCTGTTTTGGATTTATACCGTCGGAGTGGTCCCGGTTTATGTCCCACGTAATGTGGTCACTTGAGCGCTGGATTAGCTGCGTTTACTAACGGTCTTTGGTTTTAGGAATTGTGGTGCTGGGGGTATTTGTAGTGGAAGGCGAAAATAGAATGGACTAAGAATATTCAATTTCGTGTGTCGTGTGTGTTAGGACAGAGATACTTTTTATTCCGATATTCCAAGGGGATCGAGACTTATGCGGGTAAAACCGCAGGGTGTACCTTGTTAAGTGATCTAAGGGTTTTTATAACATGCAATTTAAATGCCTGCTACATATAGCAGCCATACCTTTGCAGAAGCTGTCGAGATTTTTATTGTACAATATCCACAGATGATTTAATAATTATGCGTGTGCAATATAAAATGAAAAAGAAACAAAAAAGAAAAAGGGGGAAGCCCCGTAACAAGCCGTGGGTAATTCCGGTCTGAAATGATGTTGATATGAAAGATGATTACTGATAATCATTAACACTCAGAGTGCTTGGCCAGACTGCAATCGCCAGACTGCAAACGGCGTACTCAAACATAAGAACTTCATTTGAGCGTCCATAGTGAGCATGCAGGCGCGGTGAGCGGCGCGGGCTGCTTGGCGCGGGGAGCGCGCGGGAAACTCACGCCATACCTTGTTCATACAAGTAGCTGCAGTAAGTGCGCGGGCGGCCTGCGTGGGGACCGGGGTTCTCAAACTAGTTCGAGCTTGTTTCTAGTAAAAATAAGTCTTATTCATCCATATTATATTTTGACAAACACTGGATACAACAACACTCACAACGAAGCCGCGCTCGATTGCGGATAGGCAGATCACGCGCGTTCCCGCACCCGCGCCGCACCCGCACCGCACCCCGCCCCACGCTGCCAGTCTGGCCAAGCACAGATAAATGAGAGCCTAATGAAGCAGTCTACAAAATTGTGTTTCATAATTTGAGATAGGCACTGCATTACGTTCTAGTACCAGAATAGTTGATTTGTAAATGCATGACTGTGTAACACAACTATCCAAATTAGCATGTGCAGACTTCAGCACATCAAGCTACCCAAATTGTCAAATTTTCCCAATCAACATTGAACCTTTTGCTTTAGTGATAAAGTTGAAAATCTATTAAAGAAATTTGATAGATTATAGTAGGTTGATGTGCTGGCGTCTGTACATAAAAGTGGTGGTATGGTCGCGGTCGTTACGGTTATTCACACAGCCCGAAAGTCCACCAGTGACATAGCCGCCGTCTGTACATAGCCGCCAGCAAATCGGCTTACTACTAAGTCTTTGCATGTTTGAATACATCATAATTATATTCATGTATATAGTTTTCATTTCTAGTTGGTAATGGAATTTGAAATATTTACAAGCCCTAGCCAGGACTGATGCTTGATAAATAAACATAAAGCTCTGGTCAAATTAAGGTGAATCCCTCATGGGACACGAGATGAATATCGTTGGCGCTGATTGTGACAAGTTACGGAGGTGTTAAAACTGCCGCTAACAGTCGCACGACTATTCCTAATCATTTAAATAAACATCGCGTCGCGCGTCCCGCGAGGCATTTGCAATTCCTAATTCAAAATATTAGGCATATTAAAAACTAACTTAATAACGCCAGGACCTTAAGGAGCCGAGCAAGAAGAAATAAAGTCAGAAATAACGCTCATCGAAAATGGAATAATAGCGCAGGCAGGCGATGCGATGCGATGGAGTAGATCGGGGGAGTAAGAAATTCCACGTGGACGAAGTTGCGGGCAGAACCTAGTAACGTATTTTTTTTTTTTTATTCGAAATGGGTTTGCTCTTGACTCTAATCTAGGTCAGAGATGACATAGATAAAGTCTACGATGGAGTGAGCTTACCCAGAAGAAGCCTGTTCACTCTTACTTTGAAGAGATTCGGGTTGTATTCACTCGGAAACACAAACGCAGGTAGAGAGTTCCACTCTTTTGCTGTGCGCATTATAAAGGACATTTGAAAACGCTTAGTGCGAATTGGTGGAATAGCAACTAGGCAGGGATGGTAACTTGCAGTGCGTCTGGATGTCCGAAGGTAGAAGGGGGGTTCATTAGATAAAAGTAATCCCACTCCATCTACACAGAAAACAGCGCAAACTAAACCATTTCTAAACACTCCAACTGTAATTGTACCAGCATAAATCCCACTGCGAAATTCGCACCAACTAAATCACATGTGTTCTTGAAATTCACCCCGGAATCTAAAGTCGAGCTCGCCATCTGTCCGGATTTAGCCATTCGGGTCCGTCCGACTTTCGAAGCGTCCGGGATTTGGAAATGCGTTGGTAATAAAAATGGAAAGTCTGGATGAGAGCGTGACTGTATTATACTGAATGGAGGATTGAAAGAAAAGTTGCGGGTTCGTGTTGTATTTTCGGGAAAAACCACAAGCGAGTATTTAGTGGAATAGTGAATAATAGGAGAGTGTATGTAGGGAGTTTGAAAGGAGTTTAGTCTTAAATCTTATATGTCACATTTTTATTAATCTTCATTATATAACACCAATTGCATTAAAATGTCTTAGCATCACCCTAATTGCGTAAAGGCTCCTACAAACAGGCGCGACACGCTATATAATCGCGCGCGACACAAAGGCACCGCTCGATGCGCGACTTGCGGTGCCTTTGTGTCGCGTGTCGTGTCGCGCCTGTTTGAAGGAGCCTTAATATAACTGAACAATAATATGTCATCCCTAGAAAAATAAGTGGTTTGTTAAACAAATTAGATGAACTTAGTGTGATGAGGATTGATTTATCTAAACTATGTAGGTAGGTAAAGATCGTTTTTAGCGATAAGACCGCCCATTGTGTCAACCTTTATACAGTTTCAATATTTATGTCTGTAATTTATACGGTGTAGATAATAAAGAGTATTCTATTCTATTCTACTAAAATAACATCGCTTAATAGAAACTGTTATCATATAAAAGAACAAGGCTATGTCCAAATTATAAAGGAAATTAGCTGTCAAAAGACTTAATTAACCCGTACAAAGTTTATTCTAAAGTTTTCCTTTCTTTAAACTTATTCTTGCCAGAATTTATTTAAACATTTCATCGATTTTGTTAACGTGAATAATGAATATAAATGCTTAATTAAGATCTTAAATTCATTAATTCATTCATTCACTGATGAACATGAACACTTTTGACGGCACGGTTGGCGCAGTGGTTAAGCGATTGACTGCTGCGCTGCGTGTCGTGGGTTCGGTTCCCGCACGGAACAAATATTTGTATGGCCTACAAGTAGTTGTTCCGAGTCTGGCTGTTTGTGTATGTGAGTCTAAATGTTTGTAAACGCACCCACAATACAGGAGTAATTGCTAGTGTGTGGCAACATATTATAGAAAAAAAAAACAATGTCTGGGTTTAAAAGCATGAAACTATTCAAAAGAGTATCTACACAAGGAAGGTAAGCATTAAGGAATGAATAGGTGAAAGCTACTGCTCTAAAACGGTGAAGGAAAACATCGTGAGAAAACCGGCATGTCCTAGAATTAAAACAAAACAAAGATATGTGACATCTACCAACCTGCACTCTTCGGCGTGGTATATTATGGCCCACTCCCTCTCACAGAGGAGGCCTGTGTCCCACCAGTAGTAAGAACCGAATAGGCTGATTATTCTTATGCTACCTTTAGATACTATAAATTTCCAATAAAAAAAAAAAACAAAATAATAATAATATGATTTCTTACCCTTAATAGTTCAAACTAGGCTGAGAATCAGCCCTTTTGCGAACGTCAAAATTACAAAAGACAGTCCCCCAAAACGCCCGCCCTTCACCACTTCCTAGTGCTTTCGCTGGGGAGAAGAAGTGGCAGTGTGGAAGTGTGAACAACAAATTCCCCAACTGCGATCGCCAACTCGCCTGCCAAGCATGGCGATAATGGCAACACCCCCATCCAAAGACAAGCAAAAAAAAAACACTGGCACTCCGGTAGTGCCGACAGAAGTGAAAACTTGAACAATTACGAGTGTATTTTGTGAATCGTCTTATAAACAAAACGTCAGTTATACAGTATGTTAACTAACAGAGGGCGTTCCCGTTAACCCGCAATAGTATAGCATCCATACATGCTAAAAAAAATATTACCATTCGAAAATAAAATGTTTTTATTTTTTTTTATATTAAAATATTCACTAAAAATCGTAAATTGATACGTTAAAGAAACACTCTGTACACGCGTACTTGAAGGACAGCAATGTCGGAATTTATTTAATTAAATAAATTAGAATTAATTAAATAAATAGAGTATCAATTTACGATTTTTAGTGAATAATTTAATATAAAAAAAAATAAAAACATTTTATTTTCGAATGGTAATATTTTTTTTAGCATGTATGGATGCTATACTATTGTGGGTTAACGGGAACGCCCTCTGTTAGTTAACATACTGTATATCCGTGGTTCAGCGCCATCTCGTCGTTGTTGGATGAACTACCGTCGTTGTTGGATGAACTACGTAGTTAGTACGCGAGGCCCTCGTAGTTCTTCCCGATGTGCATAGATGGCGCTGTCCTCAACAACGCGCGTCTTTCGTTTTACGTCTTACGAATCTTACGATCAGGGTCACGTGACCTGACGCGAATTTAGAAGTTTTTACCCATTCCAAAAAAGTACACAGCACCGCTAAAGAAGTTTTCACTTCAAAAAAAAAGTGACACTCCGGGAGTGCCGACAGAAGTGAAAACTTGAACAATTACGTGTGTATTTTGTGAATCATCTTATAAACAAAACACGCGCGGTACAAATTTTCGATCAGGTCACGTGTCCTGACGCGAGTTTAACATTTTTTACCCATTACAAAAAAGTGTAAAACCCCTTTAAAGAATTTTTCACTTCAAAAGCACTTGTAAGAGGTTATCTATACTTAAATAAAAACAAAACATCGCTCTAGAATTATTTGAGCATCAAAAAAAAAAACCGTTTATTTTCTCAACTATAACTATATCCAGTACTATCCGAATGAAAACTAAAACGTTGTAACAATTTAATACAAGTACCTACGAGTAGCTACACAGTAAAGTACATACATAAAGTAATTTAGTTCTAACAAACAAACTCACTATAATCCACTATGTACTGTAAGTGTTAATACCTGCACAAATTGTACCTTGAAAAGTGTTTCGCCTTCTCTTGTTAATCTCTTTGCAAATGGAGACACTGCTAGCGAAAATGTCCAGCATTGTTTCAAACATTTTATTTGTTCAGTTCAGTCATAAAGGTCACAATTTTATTATTACAAGGTAAAACTTTATATTTTACTAGCTTCTGCCTGCGACTTCGTCCGCGTGTCTTGTTTCCCCGACTCACCCCGTCGCATCGCATCGTCTGCCTGTTACAACGTTTTCGCTTTTTTTTTTGCTCGGCTCCTAAGGGTCCTAGCATGATGTTAAAAAACTACTAAAAGGCCAAAAAGTTTTTAACTGACGGAATAGATTTATACCTATATCCATAGACGTAGGGAAACGGAGGTTCATCAACCCAAAATTCTCGAAACGAAGTGCCTACACTATTTCTTTAATTTTAAACTTTATCCTGATTACAATGTTACAAGGATCTTTTGGTGTGTGGCCACAATCATAACTAATGCTGCCATCTTGGTTTTTTCAATACAATTTCTCAAATGTTAAACAACAACTCCCCTCTGTTAATGTCATTCAGGCGCCAAAAAGAAAAGCATAAAGGTCCTTGTTGCAGTGTACTTAAACTTTAATGACATTTTAAGGCGCCTTCAAACAGGCGCGACACGCGATAAAATCGCGCGCGACACAAAGGCACCGCAAGTCGCGCAACGAGCGGTGCCTTTGTGTCGCGCGCGATAAATATCGCGTGTCGCGCCTGTTTGTAGGTGCCTTTAAACATCGAGTATTTTCACTGTCGATGCCTAAGCATAAGCATAATCAGCCTATAATATAATGTTCCCACTGCTGGGACACAGGCCTCCTCTCTGTGAGAGGGAGTGGGCCGCAATCCACCACGCGGGCCCCCTGCGGATTGGTAGATATCACATGTCTTGGATTTATCGTTTCTAGGATATGCCGATTTCCTCACAATTTTCCCTTAACCGTTTTGAGAGCAGTGGTGATGAAATAATTTACACAAAGTATAGTGCATGCTTATACCTTGTAAGGGAGAGCAGTGGTGGCTAAGTGGTAACGGCCGCGACTTACGAGTTGTAGGTCGTAGGTTCGAACCCTGACAGGCGCTTTACTTTGTGTAAATTATTTCATCACCACTGCTCTCAAAGCGGTGAAGGAAAACATCGTGAGGAAACCGGCATGTCCTAGAACCAAAAATTCGAAGACATGTGACATCTACCAACCCGCACTGGGCCCGCGTGGTGGATTATAGCCCACTCCCTCTCGAAGAGAGGAGACCTGTGTCCCAGCAGTGGGAACATTATAGGCTGATGATGATGATGATGACATGTCTTGGATTTATCGGTTCTAGGATATGCCGATTTCCTCACAATTTTCTCTTTACGGTTTTGAGAGCAGTGGTGATAAAATAATTTACACAAAGTATAGTGCATGCTTGGGGGTTCGAACCCACGACCTTTAACTTGAGAGTAGCCACCGCTACCATAGGTCCCACAACTGCTCCCACTGTCGAAGAAATCCCTAAAATTATTCACCCGTATGTCACACAAATAAGCTTGATACATAGCATCTTGTCTCTGAGCGTCATTTTTTACGTCTTAATCTTGCGCTGTTATTACTCTTAGTTTGTGTTTATCCCCACATTTATACTAGGATGAAGTTCTTTATCCTTTGCATTTGTGTTTATAGATAACTAGCAGTGCACCGCGGTTTCACCTGCATAAGTTTCAATCACTTGAGAGTATCGGGATAAAGAGTATCCTATGTGTTAATCCTGGTTATAAACTATCTGTATGCCAAATTCCATTCAAATCCGGTCAGTAGTTTTTGCGTGTAGAAGTAACAAACGTATAAACACACTCGCAAACTTTCGCCTTTGCGCACGTGCATGCGGTTTGTGCATTCTTGTCGCAGTCACAACGTGCAGTTGCCGACTATTTCTGTTCTGTGCTCGTGCTCAAACTATTTTGTTTTTTTTTTCTTACTAGCTGCGCCCCGCCGTTTTACCCGCATAAGTTTTGATTTCGTACGAATAATAGGATAAATAGTAGCCTAGATGTTAATCCAGGGTGTCAGCTACCTCCGTACCAAATTTTATCAAAATTGGTCCAGCCGTTTGAGCGCGAAGAAGTAACAAACATATAAACACACACACACTCACTCACAAACTTTCGCCTTTATAATATTAGTGTGATGGTGTGATAATAGGTACATAATAATATCTAGTAGAAAGTAGGATGATGAGGTTTGGCTTAACTTATTAAGGCCTACAAACAGGCGCGATACGCGATATAATCGCGCGCGACACAAAGGCACCGCTCGTTGCGCGACTTGGGGTGCCTTTGTGTCGCATGTCGTGTCGCGCCTGTTTGAAGGAGCCTTTAATCTGTGTTGGGCCCCGGTTAGCAACAAAAGTGGATTTACACTTCAGTTTTTTAAACTCAGTTATTGAGCAAAAATATTTGTTAAAAATTGCAGCAGAAGTACAATGCAATTTTGAACAAATATTTTGCTTAATAACTGTGTTTAAAATAACTGAAGACAAGTGTTAATAGACTTTTATTGCCGACTGTATCACAATAGTTAATAATTATTAATAAGTGTTTGTAATTAACATTAGTCAAGGTTCACTAAACTCTGGCAATATCTAAAATTCCCGTCAAGCATTTTAACATACTGTCTCATCAACAGTAAAAATGGCAACCGTCAAAATACTTGACATTAGCTTCTAACTACCGACTGGTAGTTAGAAGCTAATGTCAAGTATTTTGTAAAATTGGTCCTTAAATCTTGTTAAGTTATAAGTAGGTAAGTACCACAAGTTACACTTAAATTACTTTTATTTTACAAATATCCACCGCAATTAACTTAAAATATACAATCCTCAATCAGTATCGTGTAGGCTGTTCCATATTTGTATTATGAAAACCCACAAAATTTAACGAAGCCTGCAATATTTGATACAATATTATTCCTCTCAAACAATGTGACTACCATTATCTATAGTTAATGTTAGCCCGCCTGCGTTCTCCCTGGTTTCTAGTTATATTATATACACAAACTAGATAGCTATGTACTTAAAGACATTGTTAACGTTGCATCTAATATAATTGACTGTAATGGATTCAAGATATTGAGCGAGTTCATATTATAGGTGAGTAGTTTTATGTTATGGTAGAGAGGTCCTTGGCTAAATAATAACAGTCACATGGGCCGATTTTCAAGGTTAAGGCCAGGACTCTCGGAAATCTCGGAATCGACCTATTTTTGATTCAACATTAAACAATCAAATATTCTTTGTTTTAATCTGAAAAAAATATATGGCATAGTTTAACTAACATTCTTGATTATTCTATGGTTCAAAACACGATATTTACAACTTCACTCGATCATAAAAAATCGCAAACAAATCGAAAACAGCGAAGTTTTTAATCGTTTTTCAAGTCGCATTTGAAGTAGACTTAACTTTTACTCGCAAAAAATATATGAAAAAATAGGCAATGATGTATAGTAGAACATTCTACGGTTAATTTTTCTCAAAACTGATTTTTATTGTCTTAACAAGATATAATCTAAAAAGGCGGCCTGCGCGCTTCACTTCAGTAGCCCGCCGGGCGTTACCGAGGTAGGACCTGTGTCGCTTTTGCTGGCTCGCCGCGTTCCCGCTAATCGATCGAAATATACGTTATAATATTGTTAGTTAATTTGTGTTTGTGTATTAGTTTCAAAATTCAGTCTGTAAATATTGTTTAGGTTCTAGTATTAATAATTAAACTAAATATTAGTTTGTTATAATATAGTTGTAATATAGTGATAATTAAGATTAAATTATGGGGAATAAAAACAGAAGAAAGAAAAAAAAACGTTCAGCATTGAACTGCAAAGCTTAAAAAAAAAATAAGGTAATTTTGATTATTATTTTTCTACGTATTTATAACTACCCACTTATAAGACGACGCGACAGAATAATATTGCAGTTGTATAGGTTCTCTTGCTTTCGTCACAGTACTAGCAGTAGCAGGTCGGTACCATAAATTTACAATTATCGTAATATCTGTAATAGATTTTCAACTTTACTACAACGGAATAAGGTTTATATTCAATTGCAAAATTTGAGTTTTTGAGTTTGTGTTTCTAGTTTTGTGATTGTATAGGTAAAATATTATATTTTTTCGAAGTGAAAACTTCTTTAGCATTATTGTGATTTGAAAATTTTATGAAACGAAAAAGCTACAGTAGAAAAAGCTACAGTAAAAAGAGACATAAGATTTAACGTGGGAGAAAATGAGATAGGAAGCATTATACAGTGTTTTTGTTTTTTATTATTACAAATGACATCACATTTAATCCTATGCTACTAATTTGTGATGATGATGGTGATGGTGTTGGCGATGGCGATGACGATGGTGATGGTGATGGTGATGGTGATGGCGATGATGATGGCGATGGTGATGGCGATGGTGATGGCGATGGTGATGGTGATGGCGATGGTGGTGGTGATGGTGATAGCGATGGCGATGATGATGATGGTGATGGTGATGGCGATGGTTATGGTGATGGTGATTGCGATGGTGATGGCGATGGCGATGATGATGATGGTGATGGCGATGGTGATGGCGATGGCGATGGTTATGGCGATGGTGATGGCGATGGTGATGGCGATGGCGATGATGATGATGGAGATGGTGATGGCGATGGTGATGGCGATGGCGATGGTGATGGCGATGGTGGTGGCGATGGTGATGGTGATAGCGATGGCGATGATGATGATGGTGATGGCGATGGTTATGGTGATGGTGATTGCGATGGTGATGGCGATGGCGATGATGATGATGGTGATGGCGATGGTGATGGCGATGGTTATGGCGATGGTGATGGCGATGGTGATGGCGATGGCGATGATGATGATGGAGATGGTGATGGCGATGGTGATGGCGATGGTGATAGCGATGGCGATGGCGATGGCGATGGTGATGGTGATGGATGGATGGATGGATGGATGGATGGATGTTCTTTAGCATCGTTGTGATTTGAAAGTTTATGAAACGAAAAAGCGACAGTAAAAAGAGACATGTAAATTCATAAGATTTAACGTGGGAGAAAATGAGATAGGAAGCATTATACAGTGTTTTTGAAGGTTTCACTTCTACCACGTGTGAATTGCACACTTGCTGTTTTTTTATTTAAAAATATGAAATTCGTTGTGAATGAAATAGGAAGAGTTCAATAAAAATACGTATTGTGGTGTTTTTGATTAGTAGATTTAATTAAAAAAACTTATTGACGAATTCAAGCAACCAAAAAAAGTGTTTTACAAAAAAAACAACAGACTCAAAAAAAAAAACACTACAACGTGAAGAATATATTTTCATTTTTTGACACCGACTTTCGAAACTAAAGTTATTTTTCACTTTGTAGTGTTTTTTTTTTTTTGGAAGTCGGTTTTTTTTTTGTAAAAAAGATTTATTTTTCACTTTTTAGTTGTACTTACCTACCCCAAACAAATTCATATGTCACTACTTGCTATGTGAATATCAGTAACAAAGCTATTGAACACATCTGCTTTACCCTTTGAAGGGTACAGGCGTGATGTTATGTTGTGTGATTGCGATTACATATGCTATAGCAGCAATCGCGGTTGATTTGCTGGCATTTATTGAAGAGTTCCGTTGTTTGTCTCTGAAAGTCATCATAAGATCTTTACAAAAATAAAAAAACAGCATGT
The DNA here is from genome assembly GCA_927399505.1 of Luperina testacea. Taxonomy (NCBI): domain Eukaryota; kingdom Metazoa; phylum Arthropoda; class Insecta; order Lepidoptera; family Noctuidae; genus Luperina; species Luperina testacea. The sequence goes on from OV656757.1 coordinate 1,970,805, forward strand.
GTGCAATTCACACGTGGTAGAAATGAAACCTTCAAAAACACTGTATAATGCTTCCTATCTCATTTTCTCCCACGTTAAATCTTATGAATTCATGTCTCTTTTTACTGTCGCTTTTTCGTTTCATAATCTTTCAAATCACAACGATGCTAAAGAACATCCATCCATCCATCCATCCATCCATCCTTCACCATCACCATCACCATCGCCATCACCATCACCATCGCCATCACCATCGCCATCACCATCGCCATCACCATCATCAACATCGCCATCATCATCGCCATCACCATCGCCATCACCATCGCCATCAACATCGCATCACCATCATCATCATCGCCATCACCATTGCCACCACCATTGCCATCGCCATCACCATCATCAACATCACCATCGCCATCACCATCACCATCGCCATCACCATCACCATCGCCATCACCATCACCATCGCATCACCATCATCATCATCGCCATCGCCATCACCATCACCATCGCCATCGCCATCGCCATCATCATCATCGCCATCATCATCATCGCCATCACCATCACCATCGCCATCGCCATCACCATCATCCTCATCATCATCATCACCACAAATTAGTAGCATAGGATTAAATGTGATGTCATTTGTAATAATAAAAAACAAAAACACTGTATAATGCTTCCTATCTCATTTTCTCCCACGTTAAATCTCATGTCTCTTTTTACTGTTGCTTTTTCGTTTCATAAAATTTTCAAATCACATCACAACGATGCTAAAGAAGTTTTCACTTCAAAAAAAAAATTGCAGATCTGTCTATTTACGATGGAGTTATGCCCCCCTAACATACATAAAAAAAAAATAGAAATATCCGAATTGAGAACCTCCGCCTTTTTTGAAGTCGGTTAAAAATATAATATTTACAATCACAAAACTAGAAAGAAACTAAAGTAGGATGATGAAATTAAAATACTGTAGACGAGCAGCCCTATATTTCAAGAATAGGGCCGATTCACAATATTATTACTTATAAAAATAACCGTGACAGGGGTCAGCGAGTTCATTCGAACTGCGCTTTCGCGGCATTTGCCACGCGAGGACGGAGGTAACGCTAAATGCCTACTACGCTCGAAGATCCTGGCCTTAAGGAACGCTTGCGAGGTCGGTCCGTGAATGGGCGACTATCAATTACTTAGCCCTTCAGAAAGTCTGATAGTTAATTCTACCAATGGGATAATGTTACCCAGTAATTAGGTTGTGGAAATAAGACAGGCAGTTATACCATGTAAAATACTGGTATTCAGCTGCATCCAGTTAGACTGAAGCCGACCCCAAGATAGTTGGGAAAAGGCTAGGCAGATGATGGAGTTTGTTATTATGTCCAGAAGGTTTATTTTAATACAGGGAACGATATAGAAGTATGCGAAAGATGAAAGCGTTTAAATGAACACTTCAGCTAGAAGTAACAGGAATAAGTTTGTATTTTTAGGAATGTGAATTTGTTCTTAACTAATCTAACCGATTTATTTCAGACAATTTCTTCTTGTCTTACAGGTAAATATTTTAATGAATTTAATTCTCTACGGGGCGGAAATACTGAATATTTATATTAATAATATTAAAATATTATGCTCGGCTCGAATTGTGCCGAGCTGACCCGAACATGATTCAGTGATGGTAGATGCCAAATGGTAGTCACGAGCCGAATAAAAGTCATCTTTAAGTCCATAATTAAATATGTAGGAATTGTTTCGGGTCGGCTTGTTGTTCAACAAATACTGCCGATTCGAATGTATCGATTCGATCAAGTCTAAAGCACTCCTTACCCACACGATAAAAACATGATCTGAATTTGGGATTAAAAAACAATTAAGAGCGTTTGCGCCGTACGGCATTTCATACAAACTTTCAAGCCCTTATTTTTCGAAACAAATGAACCGATTTTAATGAATACGCCTAAGCAGGATACAAAGGTCTAAAAAGTTATTAGGGATCTAGTAGGTAGTTTTCATCCCGATATTCCCACAGGATCGCTTATGCGGGTGACCCCGCGGGGCGCTGCTAGTGTGATGTGAATATATGTCAATTCCAAACCCGGTTATTAACCCACGATTGAGGTAACAACACCAGAGACGCGACATTATTTTTCTTACAAGTTAATACTTAATTCATTTCTTAGTATTCCGCAGTAAAATGTTTCAATTTAAAGTAAAAGGGAAAGAAAGTAAATAAAGTTATCAACCTCCGCTATAAAGAGGCAGCTGAGGTTTATGAGGGTACTTAAACGTTGAAAGAACTATCAAGTACACCATTGTAGGGTTTATATTCAAAGTATTAAAGAAAATGGAGATTTCTTCTCTGTTTCGTAGAATAATAAATTTGGTTAGTAGCTAAAAGGTCGTATAAATAGCAGATAAATTATAATTATTCCACGACTGATAGGAAAGATAGCCAAACCTTTGTTTAACGACATTTTAAACTTAAATGATACGGTAGAATAGTAAATGAAATAGTCTTTTGGCATGTAACCAAAATATAAATGGCGGAATGTGGGGTACATATTCCATGCACCTCTGCCTACTGAATTAAGTATAAATATTTTATAACATTTTGTTCTTGGGGTTTTTCGCGAACGGAATGAAACGAGTTTGTTAGGGAATAAAGTCTAATGAGGCACCCAAGGTTTACAAACATGGGAATACAGAAATCAATCACATTACAACACATTATTGAGACAATGATCGCAAGCGCGCCATTACGTGCGCGTTGCAACGACTCGGGGGCTGAAGAGGAAGGAAGAGTAGCCCCCCCGTGTACCGCGTAATGTTGGTACAAAACTAAACATTCGGAATTTCGGACAGCGCGTTACAATTTTACGTAGGTATATATTTTTTTATTTATAGCATTAGATACTGGTCCAGTGGTAACGGCCGCGACTTACGAGTTGTTGGTCGTAGGTTCGAACCCAAACAGGCGCTTTACTTTGTGTAAATTATTTCATCACCACTGCTCTCAATGTGGTGAAAGGAAACATCGTGAGGAAACGAAACATTGCCCAAAAATTCGAAGACATGTAACACCCACCAACCCGCACTGAGCCGGGTGGTGGATTACAGCCCAGTCCCTCTCCCAAAGACGAGACCTGTGTCCCAGTAGTGGGAAAATTATAGGCTTATTAAGCTTATTTATTTAGAGAAGTTTAGAATAGAATAGAATAGGATACTCTTTATTATGTACACCATATAAATTACATACATAAATATAGAAACTATACAAAGGGTGACACAATGGGCGGTCTTATCGCTAAGAGCGATCTTTTAAAGACAACCTGAGGATGGATTTGAAAAGGGGAAAGACAGACAAATACTGTAGGTAGTCCGCCGTCTGTAGTTGATATGTTTATTATTCTTAAAACTAAAAATACATAAACCCATACAATGTTTGAAAAACGGACAGTCATACCTGCTGCTAACACACTCAGGAGGCATGAGGTTTTCGGATAGATATCAGCTCCGACAGTACCCTGGGGAAATTATTATCAAGAGGTCAAACAAATCCCACAAACACATATAGGTTTATGAGAAACAAATCACAATATTGTACTCCGAATTCATTTGAAAGTGCTCATACAATGGGGCACCTCATTGAGCCTCGCCTTTGATATCGACAGTACTCACAAAAATCCATTTAAAGCTTCGCTTCAATTGGTTCTTGTGAAACTCGAGGATCAGAAATGATCAAAACACTTCAAGTTTTTTGATTATTTTATATTCCATGCATCGTTGCTATAAAGACAATCATGGCTGTTTTAAAAATAAATCTTTTCTATACAAAACTTTTATTTTGTTTTCAGACTATAAAATATTTACATAAAATATCAAGATAAGGTTTTAAAGTTTTAAAATAAATCTTTATTTTAAAACTTTAAAATAAAGATTTAAAATAAATTACTATTAATATTGACGTACAATTACATATTATAAAAAAGGAGAGGAAAGAATCACAGGGCATCAAAAAATTCGTCAGCATCACTGTCAATTGTAAAAGTGCCCAAAAGACTGGCAGCATTACCACGTTGTAGTGCATTGTTTGGAATAATAATATGTTTATTCTATATTGACTGTCTTCTGAGTTATATGAGACAAAAAACCTGTTTACATAATGTAGAATCCTGTTGATTCTGTATTAATGTTGAATATATCACTTCACTGGCTCACTACCACACCAAGCGCCATCGTATACAGGCTGCTTCATCTTGTCTGTTTCCCGCCATTCCTCGTGATTGACAGATGACATAAGTGACAGCAGCTGCCCCGCTTGTGTGAATGAGACTGTGTTTACATATCTATTTAATAGACACACTACACATAGTTATAACATTGTATAAAGTGGGATCGGAATGAGTTCGTTTGCGATTCTGGAACGTTTCGTATAAAAGGGTGCCAAGGGAAGTTATTACAAATCCAACGCCGTCTATCTGTTTGTCCGAGTTTGACTTGAATTTATAATGTCAACAAATGTCTAATCCGGGTTTTTTGCGCGTACCTTAGCATTGTAACTGTTGAACTACAACGTTAGTAAAAGTTAAACATTCTCATTCCAATATTATTTTTTTATTGAAAATAATATTGAGCCAAGGTGCTTGTCACATTTTCGCCACTACATAGTTTAATAAAATCAAGAAGAAAAATCTTAATAGGTAATTAACATAGCCATACAACGGGGCAATGCTGCCAGCCTTTTGGGCACTTTTCCTGTTGACAGCGATGCGGACAAATTTTTTAACGCCCTGTAAATCTTTCCTTTTTTTTATTTTATTATTTATGTACAGACGCCAGCACATCAAGCTACTACAATCTGTCAAATTTATTTAATAGATTTTCAACTTTATCGATAAAGCATTAGGTTCAACTACATATTATTATTTTAAATCTGTTAGTTTGTTATGTAAATATTATCTTGTTTGAAAATGAAAGTAGATAATTCAGAATTTTCTTTCACCCATTTCCGTACGCCTACGTACGGAAATGGGTGAAAGAAAATTCTTACCTACTTACTTAAAAATTACCTACTTTCATTTTCAAACTCTAACACACCATCAAAGCGCATATTTCGCCAGCATTTCACACGTCGTTTTCACTGGCGTTTATAAATCTAATCTGAATGCTAGCCGTAATAGCAGAGGGCCCTTGAGACGCATAGTGCCTGCTACGAGTATTTCATTGCTAACGTTTTCAGCTGCGGGGAAAACCTTTGCGAAATTATCTTTGTTGGTGGCTAGATGTTTATGCTGTATTGGTGCAATTTCCTTTGCTGTTGATATATTTCTTTATATAGTGTGTATCTTCGCTATATTTAAAGTTATTCGAAGTAGTGTCGAAGTTATTGGGAAACAAATGTTGCCGGGAGGCAGAAATTAAACATGGAATCATTTCAACGTAATATTATCATTATCTGCCTTGCCTTTTCCTTTCCTTCCTTTTTTTATTTAGTATAGGTTTTTTTTGATAGATAGGTGTATGTTTATATTTAAATAACTATTGATTCTTCATCATTTCAGCCGAAAGATGTTCACTGCTGGGCATAGGCCTCCTCCAAAAGGAGGGGTTTGCCATAATCACCACGCTTGGCAGGCGGGTTGGCGATCGCAGTATGGTATGGTGGTGCAATGCATAGAGAACGCTGCTGCCCATCCTCCTGTACGACCCCTAGTCGCCTTTTACGACACCTACGGGAAGTATGGGGTGGTGCTAATTCTTTAAGTCAGGCACCACACAGACAATTGATTCCTCAGTTTTAAGTAATTGCACCTCCCACACTGTTTGTCAGTGCATCACCCAAAGGTTGACTGGTAGGAAATTCTTATAGCATTAAGTCCACCTCCGTACACTTCTGTGCTTGAATTACTAAATAAATAATAATTCTTAAATCTAACGTAGTCGAATATTGAACTCATCTGCCTAGCCTTTTCCCAACTATGTTGGATTTAGCTTCCAGTCTAACTGGATGCAGCTGAATACCAGTATTTTACATAGATCGACTGCCTATCTGACCTCCACAACTCAGTTATTGGAAAATACGATATCCCTTAGTAAGACTGGTTGCCAGACTTTCAGTCTTCTGACGACCCATAACGACTGTCAAACATCCACGAATAACAGCCGGGACCAACGGCTTAACGTGGTTTCCGAGGCACGGAGGTAGAATGTAAAAATGGTCACCATCCACGGACCAACCGCGGCAAGCGTAGCTTAACCTGATCAATCGACCCGTGCGGCTTTTATTACTTAGCCACAAACCCCTCAAATATTGAACTAAAGCTTACTGAATGATATAACTGTATTGCTATGGGATTGCTTATCTGTTTTTCTATATTTCCACCATATGTACCGTGTAAAGCCACATAAATTTAGTAAGGTTTAAGTGGCTGTACACAGTAGTGTTGTGTTGTGTCGTGACTCGGGATACACCAATCAAACAAATGTATTCAGGACTACGTCAAATCACAACGAGTTTTAAGTGGCGAACACTGCGTGAGAAGACGTCACGACACGACACAACACAGTAATTTGAATCCGGGACACGGTAAAATATGGCGGTTACACAAAAAAACGTTACACCAGAATAGCCGCTTGCGTGTTTTCGTACACCTGAAAGAAACCCCAAATGACAGCCTGTAGAATTTTTTACTCGAAACCACAATAAACTTACCCCCATCAAAACCTTTTCTCTCGACAGGCCCTGGATAGCACCCTCACTGTAACACGTCGCCGTCCCACACTCGTCCACAAATAGCACAATATAACACCTAAATGACAAATGCCGAACGTTTTTCATGAACATTAAACAAATCGTCCCATCCGATGTTATGTGGGTGGGCATGAAATTGTGGCAAGCTGTCCAAGGAAGTGTGTGTCATATTAATAATGGTTAGCATTGTATTAAGATCGTGGTTTTGCTTGTCCAGTTTGGAAATTCTTAGCATTTATGGCAATATTAGATTTGAGGATCGGATCTGGCAAACCAGTGACCTTATTATATACCTAGCTTTTACGTCGTCCGCGTTGATGTAGGAAATTATTCCACGGGGACGTTCTATCTGGTGAAGAGAAAATAAAAAAAAATCACTTCACTGAATTGAATTAAAACATATAACACAGGCCGACAAAATTTGACGAACACTCTTTCCCAGAAACCAGACTATACTTTTCCGAAGGATTTTGACGCGCTGAATTCGAATCAAAATTGCTTTATCACGTCAGGGTTTCGAAATATCCTAACCTAAAAGTGCAAGAAATACCGTTTTTTCTCATTTTTGAGGTTATGTAGCACGGCCGATCCTATTTTCTTTCAAAAAATATTAATAGCGTCTCAAAGGACTAGTCTTTCTCTTTAAAATGACGTTTACTCAAATATCTTTTTTTTTCGCTGAGATATCGCATTTTGAAATACTACTTTTAGGTTAGGATACCTCGAAACCCCGACGTGATAGAGCAATTTTGAGATTCAGAATTCAGCGCGTCAAAATCCTTCGGAAAAGTATAGTCTGGTTTCTGGGTAAAAATTTTGTCGGCCTGTGACATACATTAAAAAAAAAAAAAACTAACCACGGTTATTAGTTACTAGACAGTGGTGCCGATTCTGTTATTCACAAACTAAACTAAATTTAAAATAGAAAGAAAACTATGCACTGAACTTAAATTTAGTTTAGTTTGTGAACTAGGGAATCTATCTTTGTGCTAAAGGGCTTTGAAGGTCTGTGGCAAACCTACCTGTCCGTCATTTGGGTCTGGTCTTATTATATATATTTTTTGTTTGCATTGATTAGCTATCGATTTATATAGGTACCATGCGTGGCAGCCATTTTGAAAAAAAAAATAAAACTTCCTAATTCACTTGTAACATGAATTGATTTTCAAAGAATTCTGGTAATGCGATAGAAAAAGGCTAAATCTACGGAACATATTATTATGCAGTACGCATTCTTCCATAGGCACTTTTGATTTGTTGTTCACATCGGGTCATTCTCGCGCGCCACGTGCGCCGTTAGCCCACCAGACCTTTTTAAAGGTTCCCAAAAATAAGATCAGTATAATGCACATCTAGGACGATGTCCATTGCAAGTATCATGTCCAAATGTAATTCAAACATCAAAATAACAGCAGCAAAACAGTTTTCATGAACATTAAACCGTAATGTGCCGTACCATCAACCACACGTCCACGGTATGAAGAAAGCTGCTTTATATCGAAGCAATAAGGGTGGTTTTTGTAGTACAAGTGTGACTTGCGGTTGACCGTACAAGGAAACCCGTGGAGACTCAAGGTGAGGATGTGTTGGTATTAAATCATTGTTAATGTCTCGGATTAGGTCAGTATCTTATGTATATTGGTGTAATAAAGCTTTGGCAATATTAACGGTGTTTTCTATGGCGTTAGAGAAAATAAAAATAGCAACAGCTCTTTCGCAATGAACAAAAACTTGCTGTAAAAAGTAGCTGGGAGATCAACTATTCAATCGCCTTAACAAAAAAATCGGTTGTCTGTAAAGTCGGTTTACGGACGATAGTTTAACGTGACAACTTTATAACAAAACATTAAGGCCTGTATTAATGCCGATAACCTTGAGCATTTGGGCGGAGCTAACGACCCCTTCTCCGCGCCACTCCGCTACCCGCATGCAACAGAAAATGTGCGGTTGTGTGCGCCGCCACCACGGTTTGCCTCGCCTAGTCTCGTCACAGAGTATCGAAATCACAGAAGGTCAAGTCATCGTGAAAGTTAAATAATTATGTGTACCACATATACAGGGTGTCCCAGAACTCAACGTCAAGCCGAAACGGGGCGACAGGATTAATCATAACCATCACGAGAAAAATATAAAAAAAAATGTATCCCATGCAGTTTGAAAATTATGGGCATTTAAGGAAAAACCTAGAAATTTGATCAAACTGTACCATTTTTCGGTTATTGTGGTTATTCTTTTTTATTTTTGTTCAATTAAACTTTGGAAACGTAATCCTAAATAACATTTCTAGAATCCCAATAAAAAATAATGACACGATTGCCTCAAGTTTCCGAGAATTGAGACTATTCGTTAAACTACGAATTTAAAATTTTCAAGATTCGTCGACTTTGATTGGCCCTCCTTTAAAAAAAATGTACTAGAGTGCCTTGGCAAGTGGCATTAAAAGTTGGCGCATTTAATCAGAATTCTAAAATGGTACAATACTTGTTAGTTCCATACAATAAAAAAGAGTAAAAAAATTAAAAAAAATTTGAGGCTGATGGTAAACAATTTGAACATTTATTGTAATAAAAAACGTTATTTCTCTATCTGACTTTTATTCCAACAAACCTAAATTAAACTAGATCAAGATTTTTCATTATTTTACTAACTTTTTTTCACTTTAATAAAAGTGGCGTCACTATCTGTCTCGCTCACTCATGGCAAACATACCCACTATCCATCTCTCTCATCATTTTGCCTTAAAATTAAGAACCTACCTAGAGCTTGTGCGAATCAAAAACATTTTAACTGAGATAGCAAAAATCGGGTTACTTGAGGTTTTAATTTTTTTACTCTTTTTTATTGTATGGAACTAACAAGTATTGTACCATTTTAGAATTCTGATTAAATGCGGCAACTTTTAATGCCACTTGCCAAGGCACTCTAGTACATTTTTTTTAAAAGAGGGCCTATCAAAGTCGACGAATCTTGAAAATTTTAAATTCGTAGTTTAACGAATAGTCTCAATTCTCGGAAACTTGAGGCAATTGTGTCATTATTTTTTATTGGGATTCTAGAAACGTTATTTAGGATTACGTTTCCAAAGTTCAAATGAACAAAAATAAAAAAGAATAACCACAATAACCGAAAAATGTTACAGTTTGATCAAAATTCTAGGTTTTTCTTAAAATGCCCATAATTTTCAAACTGCATGGGATAGATTTTTTTTCAGATTTTTCTCGTGATGGTTATGATCAATCCTGTCACCCCGTTTCGGCTTGACGTTGAGTTCTGGGACACCCTGTATTTACAATGGACCAGTTTTGGTTTTATTTAGGTATTATCTATTGATATGGATGTACTTTTCGGGCTATGGTTACGAATAAAATTGTTAAAAGCTTTCGAGGCCGTGAGTAGAAGCTATACCCTTAATATAAATCAGCCTGGCTTGCAACAACTTATGTATCTATTTAACTAAAATTAATGGCTAAATGTGCTGCTAAGCGCAAAACTCAAGAATGGCTGAACAAATTCGGTTTTTTTTTAAATATTCGTTGAAGTCTTAGGAAGGTTTCTATGAAGAGAAGAAGGGTAGGTAGGCATGTACGTAGATAGGTAGGTAGGTATGTAGGGTAGGTAGGTAAGTAGGGTAGGTAGGTAGTTAGGGTAAGGCAGATAGGAAGGTAGGGTAGATAGGTAGGCAGGTAGGGTAGGTAGGTAGGTAGGTATAGGTAGTATAATTATCACTAGTGTATGTCATATTATTTGTTATATTTTTTATAAACAAATACATTATAACTAAAATTCAGCTGAATAATCTTCAAGTTCTTCGACAGACCTTACAAGATGCTTGTGAGTCACCATGTCATCCAATAGAGACCGTAGTTTTTGAATGCCCAAATCATCTTGTTCCTAAAATGAATGCAGTTATACATATATTTATAAGTAAAACAAAAATATAGGTTCATAATTTGTAAAAAAAAAATACATTCACATCCAAATCAACAGAATCACCTTCAACTTCTCTGGTAGAACTAATTGATTCACTACGTATAGGTAATGATTTTTTTATTTGATTTAATTAGTTGAATAATATTATTGACCCACTTTAGCCCACATGGATCTAGTAATGATAAGTGATAATTATAATAAAAAACATGACTACCAATTTGTTTTTCTAATTTTATGTAGTCTGTGCCACCCGCGGTCTGCGATAGGCTGATTTAATTGATTGATTGATGTCACCCGCGACGATAGAAGTCGAGTAAAAAGTATTCGACTTTCGATCTGCCATAGAGAGATTTGATCCTTATGATTGACCCTATCGATTGATGCCATAAAAGTACAGGGTATTATTTTTTCGGATTTTAGCCGGTTCGATTCCCAAGAGCGGCAAGCGAATTTTCTAAAATCTTTGAATGCAGATTTGTTTTTTTTTTTAATGAAGGGATTTTCCTTTGAGTAAAATTTGCTATCTCCAGTGTTTAGAGTACTTGCCCTCTAGGTGAGGTTAAAACAATCCAGCCTGTATATACATATATACTATTGAACTACTACTTTTTACTATTGTATGACATTATTATTTTTAATTCCTTATTTTGTTGACTGATCTTTATTTACGATAATTTTATTTTCAATGACATTGTACAGACGCCAGCACATCAAGTTACTACAGTCTGTCAGATTTCTTTAATAGATTTTCAACTTTATCACTAAAGCATAAGGTTCAAAGTTGATTGCGAAAATTTGACAGTTTCGGGTAGGTTGATGTGCTTGGCGTCCGTACTTTATTGAATAGTGAAATTAACAGTTAACATTCTTGTTTTATATTTGCACACCTTATATGGTTATTAACAGTGTACCATTTGACCTTTTTTAACATCCACTGAACCTGTTTTATGCAAATAAATGATTTGATTTTATTTTTTTATTTGAAAATAATTACGGCGGTAATCAATAAATTGACAAATTATTAGCAAGTACGTAACCTATAATCATAATTAATACCTACTTTAGGAGCATTTTCAGTTTTGTGTCACAATATGTCACAAATAATCGCAACGCATTAGAATAATAGACTTTACTTAGGCACCGAAAAGTAAAATTTATAATATTGGCTGAATCATTTCGTGGACGTGGACCTTCTGTGATCATTCACTACTAGTACTTACAACTTTCGTTTGAGAGGTAGGTATTTTATAAACAGTACCTATGTACACAGAGTAATGGACAGCGCATAAGTTTCATAAAACCCCGCTTGGGTAGGTACACTTTTTGTTTTTGCAGTAATATTTTACGATTTTATTTCGTAGTGCGGAGTTCTCGCAACGCGACATACGTCCACCTAGCAACACGATGCGCCCCGCACTAAATTTATGGACGAGTGCGGGGGTGATGTAGACGCAGTCTTTTATCAGAGGCCTTTTTAATTTATTATCATAAAAATAATACATATTTTAAAAAAGTAACAAAACCAAATTATTCTCCTTTGTATTGCAAACATGTAGATATATTTTTTTACACTCTTTTGATAAAAAATGAAGGAGTAAAACGGTTTCATCTCAATGATTTGGAGGTGATTTGGTGATTTTTTTTTAAATTATGTGATATCGGTAGAAAAATTATGGCTAAACCAAATTACGTATTATATCATGAAGATTACTAAGGATTTTTTTCAGATGTAATTTCTCTGTAAATGCCGACAAAAAATGGCTTCATCTGCATGCTTTTTTCAAGCTTTTTTCGAGAGAGCAGCCTTAATGAAATTGCCGAACGCGGAGGCCGATTCGGCAGCGTTCGACATCATCTGTCTCTCATCGCTCGTTCCGCGCTCTCGCTTGCACTTCAAGCCGCCATGGAACGCTACAACTGCAACGCTACAGAGCAAGGCCACGAGGTAACGCTACATGAGTCATGTTTTTTCGTGTGTGCAGCCAGCTTCATCGATTTATTAGACGTTGTCACGTCAAAAATTATAGAACGTTTACAGCGACTATATACTGCACTATAATAAAAATAAAAGTCGCCTAGAACATCCAAGAGTTTACTGCAGAAATATGTTATGTAATAATACATCGTAAAATTTACTGTTCCGCCATCCGCTTCCTTGTGACGTCATGAACGCGTCACAAAATGTGCAAATCACGTGAACGGAGCTGATAATATCGCTTATTTACCTATAGAATCGGACAGACTTGCTACACGAAATTAGATTAATGAAAACTAGCATGTGTTCACAAAAGTTTTAATAAAACTTGAATTGACAGAGCCTGGAATAATATCTAATCTTTAGGAGATTTCGCGACATCGGAGCGCTGAAGTCCATTATGGAACTTTAATATTAATTTCATTACAACTGCAAAGACCGTTATTGGAGGATAATTAAAGAATCTCTAACGTTTTGTAAATTTGAACTTTAAATTATTATTAATTTAATTTAACATAAACTCCTTCCAATGGGGATTTCAGTCGCACGTCTGAACCGATCCTTATTTCTACGAGACGCTGCGTTTTGACGTCACAAGACGGATGGTTTGACGAACGATTAATCTTGGTTTACACGCTACTGACACTAGAAAAGTGTTTGTTAATTGTTTCCGTCGATTATGCTTGGGAGGGAGCTGAGAAGAAGCAAACGTGGAGCTTATGGGTAAGTGTCGAATCGATCGGTCAAGGAGGTGTTATTATGGGTGGCTTTAGCGGGTGACCGTGCAATCCTCGTCGTGATTCTTTAGTTGTGGCGTCCATGATTAGAGAGTAAAATTGCGAATCTTCATAATTTTATTCTCTGTCTGCAAATCTTTTGGAGTTTCTTTCTCCTATACTACTCTATTTACTTACTTTTATTTTGTACCTTTCTGAATATTTTATTTAATAGTAGCATACAACACAAAAACTTGAGTTTTGTTTTTAACTGACTTCTAAAAAGGAGGAGGTTCTCAATTCGGATGTTTATATCTGTATTGTTTTATTTATTTTCGCGCATAACGCCGTCATTTATATAAACATTTGATTTGCAAAATTCTTTTTCTGTTCGAAAGAGGTTTATTTCGAAATGGTCCCATTTAAATTCCGTAAAGGTCAAGAGAAAAAGGAGAAAGACAACGTAACTCTTAAATAAATTCCAGCAAATCAACAGTGATTGCTGGTATAGCATTTGTACCTATGCATTTTTTACACAATAACACAACATAACATCACGCCTGTACCTTTTAAAACGGTAGGCAGATGTGTTCAATAGCTTCCTGTCATCACTGATATTCACATAGCAAGTAGCATATGAATTTGTGTGGCGTACAACTAAAAAGTGAAAAATAAAAACATTCTTACAAAAAAAAAAACAATGTGAAAAATAAATTTATTTTCGAAAGTCGGTGTCAAAAAATGAAAATAAAAATAATTAAAGTAATTTTTCAATTTGTGGTGTTTTTTTTTTTTGGAAGTCGGTGGTTTTTTTTTTTAGTTCAAAAGTTTTATTACGTTTAGTTTCTTTTGTTCACATATTCACTTTGCTCTGACGACAGACTTGTTTGCCTTCAGTTAGTAAATAAATCTAAGTTGTGGTCTGTGAAAAATGTAGTATGTTTGTTATATTTATTGTTAAGTTATTTCCATGTATTTTAAATACACTACTGTTTTTGTGTGTCGAAGGCCCGATGGCCGGTGGAGCAGACGAGTCCTGGAGTGGAGACCGCGTATCGGCTCGTAGTGTGGGACGGCCCCCGGCTATATGGATGGACGACCTAAGGAAGGTGGCTGGGGTAGACTGGATGCGGAAGGCGGAGGACAGGGTGCTGTGGCGCAGTCTGGGAGAGGCCTATGTCCAGCAGTGGACTGCGATTGGCTGAGTTTATTGATTGACTGTTTCTTTCCCTTACAAATAAAATAAAAAACTTAAACTAAAAGGCTTAATTGCGTAACACAATCACATTTAAAATACCAGTAACTTTGACAATACAACAGTATTCTTTACTGTTATGTATGTACAGACGCCAGCACATCAAGCTACTACAATCTGTCAAATTTCTTTAATAGATTTTCGACTTTATCGCTACAGCGTAAGGTTCAAAGTTGATTGGGAAATTTTGACAGTTTCGGGTAGCTTGATGTGCTGGCGTCTGTACCTATACGTATAGATGTGGCTGCGCCGCATAGTAAGGAACGGTCATAACATCAGTGCGAATCATTCCGTCTTTTAGTTCACACCTCTGTACGTTCCTACTTAACATTGGCGACGAGTACCCACATTAGTAAGTTATGTTAAGTACAAATTCAATTTTGGGAACAATATCCAATTTTGATCATCATGTACGGACGCCAGCACATCAACCTACCACAATCTGTCAGATTTCTTTAATAAATTTTCAACTTTATCGCTAAAGCATAAGGTTCAAAGTTGATTGGGAAAATTTGACAGTTAGGTGTAGCTTGATGTGCTGGCGTCTGTACAAAACTGGAAGCTTTACAAAGGACGACTTCAGCAATGGTTCATCGCAAACAGCATCGGCGAGGATAATGACTTACTTTTTACTTATTAACGTTGTCGAGTACATGAATTTCTGAAACATGATTATGAAACAATGGATTTGGAATTTCCTTCAAAATCCTTCGAATTGTGATAGAAAGTGTGTTACGCAATTGGCGTACGAACACAAAAACAACAACAGAATCATGAAGAATCATAAGAAGGCTCTTCATATTTACCAATATTGTCATAAAATGTTTACTAAATGGCATGTTTGCTGAGCCTTGAGGAAAGAGTAAACTTCGCCATGCTACATTGAAACCGCCAAGTGTACCGGTGGCGATAGATTTAAGAAAGAAAATACATTTATTTGCGGCAAACATGACACATAAAAAGAACACAAACACAAAAAAAAATAACAAGTTGGGGAAAACAAGGAATGGAAAAGAAAAAATATCGAAAGATATCCATTCAAATAAATAAAACTGAAATGTCTGTGTATAATGGCAAATTAACAGTTTTTTTCTAAATGCATGTGAAACTTTATACATACAGCACTTTATTTTTTTCATTTTTGTCTGTCTGTTTGTTCCAGCTAATCTTCGAAACGGCTGGACCGATTTTCACAGGACTTTAACTGGCAGACTGCTAATGTTGTATAAAATAGTAACTAAGACTACTTTTATTTTAGAAAAATAATTAATTAGAGTTCCGCGCAAACAAAAACAGTATGATTTTTTTTAATGCCTACTACGCAAGGTCAGTTCAAGGTCACAGTACTACCACTGACATGCACTCGACTTTACTTACCTTCCAAAGTTCGAACGCAATGGACAAAACCGTTTCATTCAACAGCACGAAAAGTTTACGTTCACATAATGTATTAATAAAAAAAGCTTTGAGCTTCGGCTACCATCCATTGTTGTAACCAGAAAGTACTTGAATTTCCACTAGATATCGATATAACGAAAAATGATAATAATTATATCCTGTGTCACTATGGGTAAAACATGAGCGAAAAATCTGTACGACAAAATGGAACATGTCAACCGCGAGGCATCGGTCCTGTATGCTGTGTTGAATAATTTAGTTACTAGCATTGACAACGCTAAATGTATGTAATGTATGTTTCGATCAATCGAAGAATGTATGTGAAATATTAATTAACTACGGATACTGTAATGGATTAAAAGGGGCTTATTTCAAAAGCGGCCTATTTTTGGATTAGGAATTTCTTTCTTTATTTTTTAACCGACTTCAAAAAAGTAGGAGGTACTCAATTCGGATGTTTTTTTTTATGTATTTTCGGACATAACTCCCTCATATATAGACGGCAATTTTTTTTTGTTCTAAGGTGGTTTATTCCGAAATGGTCCCATTTAAACTTCGTAAAGATCTGATGATGAGTTTCGGAGACAGACAACGGAACTCTTCAATAAATGCCAGCAAATCAACCGCGATTGCTGCTACAGCATATGTATGCATTGTTTACGCAATCACGCAACTTACCATCACGCCTGTACCCTTTAAAAGGGTTGGCAGATGTGCTCAATAGCTTCCTGTCACTGATATTCACAAAGCAAGTAGTGTTATTAGAATTTTTTTGGGGTAGGTAGATACAACTAAAAAGTGAAATAAAAAAACTTTTTTACAAAAAAAAAACAACCGACTTCCAAAAAAAAACACTACAAAGTGAGAAATAACTTTAATTTCGAAAGTCGCTGTCAAAAAACGAAAATACAGAACCAACGACACCGACTTCCGAAATTAAAGTTATTTTTCACTTTGTAGTGTTTTTTGGAAGTCGGTTGTTTTTTTATTTGAAATGGGTTTGCTCTTGACGCTCGTCTAGGTTAGAGGTGACAGATATAGTCGACGATGGAGTGAGCTTACCCAGAAGAAGCCTGTTCACTCTTACTTTGAAGAGATTCAGGTTGTATGCGCTCGGGAACACAGACGCAGGTAGAGAGTTCCACTGTTTTGCTGTGCGCATTATAAAGGACATTTGAAAACGCTTAGTGTCAATTGGTGGAATAGCAACTAGGGAGCGATGCTAACTTGCAGTGCGTCTGGATGTCCGAAGGTAGAAGGGGGCCGGTGGAATGAGGTCGTGGAGTTCTTGGGCACACTCACCGAAGTACTTCTATCTTGTATCTAAATTGGTAAGCTGCTTTTATTTCCCCCATATTTTTCCACTTATCTTTGTGCTGTGCCTTCTCTGTCCAAACGGTTAAGAATGAGTCCAATCGTGTTTTTTTTTGGAAGTCGGTAGTTCTTTTTTTGTAAAAAAGTTTTTATTAGAATTATTCATAGTTGAAAGGCACAAAATATTATGAAGTTCCCTCAAATCTTTTTTTCAGCTACTTATTCCTCAAGCATCGTTACACAAACATTTTTCAAATAACAGCTAGCTTTGATGTTACGCTATCGTCAACTTGAGCCTAAAACAATTCGGGGTCCCAACCCAAATTCATTTCCTGCTAGGAAACAGTTCATTTATAAAATCTTCAAGGATCTATTGCGGGGCCGTGCCTGATACCCACATCCTCAACGATATACCCAAATAAAACCCAAAACAATCAGCCGCCGCTATATATTAGGGGTAATCCCAAACAGACACGATAATAATTATCGTACGTAAAGCCATAGAATAAGTACAGAAGGTCGGCGCCATACAACGAGTGACAACTCACGCACACATAGCATGTCTATGTTTTATTTCATGTACAGCAAGTACTAACGTGAGTCGTACACCTTAAGGCCCTTTCAAACAGGCGCGACACGCGATAAAATCGCGCGCGACACAAAGGCACCGCAAGTCGCGCAACGAGCGGTGCCTTTGTGTCGCGCGCGAATATTTCGCGTGACGCGCCTGTTTGCAGGAGTTTTTATCCGTCATCGGCCGAACTATGCTCATATATCGTCAGCCGAACTCGGCCAGTCGAACCAAATATATTAATGTAAAAGAAACTACTCAGTTCCTTTTAACTACGTACGCACTCGTGTACGTAGTTATCGGACTCCATCAAGAGATCTTTGTTGAAGTAGTGTACGTACTCACTTCCTCTTACATAATTATGGTTAGTTCGATGGGCTGAGTTCTGCCGATGACGGATCAGGTGTACGCGAGCCGTAAGATCGCCGTACGTACGCGTCTAAGCGTGCGTGCACCCATTATCACACATTGTAATTTATATGAAGCTGCCCTTCTGTAGTAATCTCTGATAAAGCTGAGAAATGTTTTCGACACCCCAAGGAAACGGTTGTTCTTAGTCGTGGATCACTTTTTCCTCATAACGGGGAATGGCCGCAATTTTTACCAACAAAGTAGGTACGATGGAAACATTTGAGTTGGAAATCATGAAGCGACTTGCGGTGAAAAAATTCTTTGGTGGTTGTTTAACTTTTGGAGTTTCCGGTCCGTGGAGAACGAAGAGTTTAATTTTGGTTTTTGTGTGTTGAAAATTTAATACTTAAATAATATTCGTAAATGAACCCTTGGTTCCTGGAAATAAGTCTCTTTTTAATCGGAAAAGTCTTGATAACTGCTTTCAGAGTACTGTTCTGTGCATTTCGCTAGATTTAAGGAGCAACTTTTTCGATTAATGTTGCTGCTGTTTTTAGAGTAAAACGCATCAATAATCTGACTTTTCCTTCTTTGTTTCGTTGTGTTCAAACACTAATGCAATTTGAAACTATCGCAGAACAGAAGTCTCACAATAAATCAAGGAAATACTGTACTGTTTAAAATTCACTAAAAACTCGGTTTATTTAAACTTTCGGATTATATTTGAATTGTAAAGCACCAGACTTTGTAGCGAAAAATTCGAAGCAATGAATTTTTTAAATTTATTCGGATCTAGAGAAATAGTTTTAATAAGATTGCATGCGGGGGGGGGGGAGTTTAATCTTGGAATTGAATTATGTAATTTGTGAAGTTCATCCTTGATCTGGGAAACTGGGAATGGAATAAGGCATCAGCTGCTCTGAGCGCCATAAAGTTTTTAACCACTTCACACACTCACACTACGGCCCTCTACTAGGAGTGCTAGCACACTAACATATTGAAACGAAATAGGTAAAGTTTAACAGAAACTTTGAAGGACTTTGAATAATTATTAAGATTGCTTTTAAAAGCAGGTGTTCTACACTTTACCTTCCCACTTACCATCAGCTCGTCTGTTCTTAATATCTAAAAGAGTATTAAGATACAGGAAGGATAATCGTAAAAATCTGTAAAATCGATGGAAATATAGAGAAACTATACATAACATGATTTTAATGGTTTTCAAATGGATTATTCCCGTCCTTGTCACGCGGTACAGACAATGTAATTATGGCGGCAGTATGGAGTTAGTGTCTAAACACACTATGCCGAAGGTACGCGATCGAAGTTCCGCGGCTGATTTTACGTTCCGACGTATTCGGCTGATATGACACTTACGCGGCAGAAGTTCAGTTGCGCACACGCGGGGCGCGGGCATGCCTGCCTCCCGGTGCTCCCCGCCCTGATCTTCTTCGGCAATCGAACCGAACTTCGGTCGCATATCATTTATTTATTTATTTATCCATTTATTTCAGGCATCAAGGCCCTAAAAACATACAATACAATATTAATATTACTTAAACTTAATACTACTACTTACTTTTAATTAATGTGTGTACTACAGAATACGTTGCCGCCGAATTGCCGCTGAACTTACGCTCGACCGAAGTTCGGCTGTACGCTATAACGCAACGTAATTTCTGTATAATGTGTCGTCAGTAATTCGAATAGCAATGCAGGCGTAATCATGCCGAATTTCGGTCGCGTACCTTCGGCATGGTGTGTTTAGAACTACATAGTCGTGATGTCACTTCTGTGATAGTACTGTCTTTCATGCTGTTACACTTTTTATAATAATATCGTTATCAATATTTGAAAACCATATTTTTAAGAGTTTAAAATTAATAGTTTTAATCGTGGATCTTTGACAGTCGTTACAGGTGACTACCTGTAACGACTGTCAAAGAGGTAAGACTGGTTGTCAGACTATCGGGCTTCTGACTAGAAGCCCGATAGTCTGACAACCAGTCTTACCAAGGGGTATCGTATTACCCAGTAACTGGGTTGTGGAGGTCAGATAGGCAGTCGCTCCATGTAAAATACTGGTATTCAGCTGCATCCGGTTAAACTGGAAGCCGACCCCAACGTAGTTAGGAAGAGGCTAGGCAGACTGAGTTTTCATCGTCCATCGTCCATCGTCCATCGTCGTTTTCGTCGTTTTCGTCGTCGTCTTACTTTCATTAAGGAAAAATGCTTGGCTGGCTGCCACTTTCAAACTGATAATGGTAGTTACCTACAACTTTATAGTACTTTGATCTTTGTCTTCTATAATACAAGAATGTAGTAAGTACTTCTTACAGAGATTTAAAAGCTTACTCGCAACCACATATTTTATCTTAGCTCGCAATATTTTATTTTCCAACGCCTCCAGTATTAATAGTGGAGATAGTAACTAGGTAACTAAGTCCTTCAGAACTTGGCCGCAGTTCTAGGATTTAGGGCTTAAAAGTTAGGTCTTTATGAAAGCAGACTTAGTACTGACTTAACGTTGTTTTACATTCTAAACTTATTTAAAGGTTTCACCTTGGAAATCTTCTTCTGAAGATTTTGGGATATCATAGCAGAGATTAACGTTTATCTAAGCTTCTTAAGAGCAAACATCTAAGAAAACAGTCTGTAGGTGATTATATCTTAAGAAGATTTGATCTTTTTAGGGTTCCGTACTCAAAGAGTAAAACGGGACCCTATTACTAAGACTCCGTTGTCCGTCTGTCACCAGGCTGTATCTCATGAACCGTGTTAGACAGTTGAAATTTTCACAGATTATTTATTTCTGTTGCCGGTATAACAACAAATACTAAAAACACAATAAAATAAATATTTAAGTAGGGCTCCATACAACAAACGCGTTTTTTTCGGCGTTTTTGCCTTGTGGTACGGAACCCTTCGTGTGCGAGTCCGACTCGCACTTGGCCACTTTTATTTATGTGTTACGCAATTAGATTATTATTTTGAAAAAATAAAAGTAGCTACATAGGTCCAGTTAAAGAAGGGTAATAAGGCTCCTTCAAACAGGCGCGACACGACACGCGACACAAAGGCACCGCAAGTCGCGCAACAAGCGGTGCCATTGTGTCGCGTGCGATTATATCGCGTGTCGCGCCTGTTTGTAGGAGCCTATATGCGGTTTGGATACCAATCCAATATCATACTAGACGGATTGCTATCATTGCTAAAGTTTGCCCAACGATATTCACAATTTCGTTTCTGACTCAGATTTAGACATTTCTCAAAAGCTACAGCCGGTCGATTCTGTAAAAATCTCACCGTGAAAACTTAGGTGAAGTGAGTTTGTTTTTGCTAGAAATTGACACTATTGACCACATGACAGCTCACTCCACGCTCACTTCACCTAAGTTTTCACGGTGAGATTTTTACAGAATAGCACCGCAGTACCTACTTTATAATAGACCCTATTCGTCCAACTACATTAAACTTAACTTCCAAATCCAATTTAAATTCCCAAAATTCTAGTCCAAATTGTAAGGTTGCGGGAACAGATTTAGTACAGACGTGAACATGAAACCACTATTCCAGTAATCTGTGCTTAGAGCGCGAAAACATATGGAGATTACGTGGAACATGTAGATGGATGTGTAGTTTATAATGTGGTGTTGAAGGTTGGTAGGCACGAGGGGAATGCTGGCCTGTATGTCGAATGTACATAATTCAAACACATGTATAATAACGCTTTTAAGATTATGGATTGGTGACAAATCACAAATTCAAGGTCGCTCAACGCGCTATAGAGCAAGCTATGCTCGGAGTCTCTTTGAAGGATAAAATCAGGAATGAAATTATCCGGAAAAGAACCGGAGTTACCGACATAGCTTGCAGAGTAAGCAAACTGAAGTGGCAGTGGGCTGGCCATGAAGGATAAATGGCCGGTGGAGCAGTTGAGTCCTGGAGTGGAGACCACGTATCGGCAAGCGAAAGAGACCGGCCTCCTTATTGCACCGTTTCCGAGCAAGCTCCAACAGCATTCTGAAAGTAATAGTGGACAGGTTAGGTGGTCCATTTCTTGTCATTTCACTAGATCGTTTCCACGTGAATTTTTTTTTTTAATTGTGTAGTCATTTTGTTCTTAAGTACTTACTTACAGAATTATGAATGTAAATGTCTGTAATGGATGGTTTGTAATAATGATATTATTATTAAAAAAAAAACATTTTCATGTGTTTTAAAATTTTTCATAATTCATGTTTCATAAATAATAAGTAATTATTACACTATCAGATTGTTATAGGAAAGAAAAAGAAAGAAAAAGAAAACGTTTATTTGCGGTAAACATGATGTAGGGAAACACAAGTAATGTCAATGCAGAATGTTTTTGAGGTAAACCAAAAAAATCAATGCTGATCAAATTTGAATAGCAGACATTATAAAAATCCTACAAACCTAGCAATTAAATAAATTAGTCCCCGTTTACTAACTGCACAAAACTAAATTATTCCCCGTTTACTAACTGCACTAAACTAGTAGGTTAGTCTTAAAATATACTATGTCATTCTGAATCGAAGGCTCGCGTTCGCTTTAGGCAATTTCAATATAGAAGCGGTCTTCAGTCAGACATAGTCCCTACGTCCCTTTAGCCAGAAACAACCCCTATTATATAAATGAAATACAATATTTTAGTGACAACCCCTATTGTATAAATGAAATACAATATTTTAGTGCTAATACCGTCCCTGAATATGAAGCCACTACTCCAGTAATCATCGCTGAACGCGAGCAAACGTATGAAATTACTCTGATACACCTGCGACACGCTATTGGCGAGGGTTGACAACCTCTTGGTTATCCAAAAGAATAATAATCATACGAGATTCTGCAGAATTCGCCAATCCAATTCTGTTGATAGGTCTTTGTTGTCTACTTATAGTGGAAAACAGAATATTCGGATTTACAAAACAATCTGCTTTTTATTTATCGTCCTCGAATTTAAAAGAATTGTAATCTGGAACGATTTATTGCTATTTATCAATTCCATTATATTTTCGTATTTCTTTTATCAACAGTAAGTACAGTACCCGGCGATAAATATTGCATATCGACCTTTGGAAAGAGATAATCGGCTAATTTCGGCTTCGTAGAGCGACGCGTAGACGCTTTACTTTGTGTAAATTATTTCATCACCACTGCTTTCAAAACGGAGAAGGAAAACATCGCAAGGAAACCAGCATGTCCTAGAACCAAAAATTCGAAGATATGTGACATCTACTAACCCGCTCTGGGCCGCGTGGTAGATTGCAGCCCACTCCCTCTCGAGGCCTGTGTCCCAGCAGTGGGAACATCATAGCCTGATTATGTGAACAGAGATAGAGCATTCTTTCGTTGTTTTATCTATCAAAATGATCAAGAAAATCGAGAAGAGAATTCTCTTACCCTGCTTAAATGTTCGTCTAGCCTAAACCAAAGTTTATAAATAGTTCTACCTTAATTACTAACGATAAATCATTCCAAACAGTAATTAACTAAGTTAGATCTACCTACACGTTTAATAGAGCAGAAAACCGCCACAAGAGAATCCTAACACAATATACCTCTCTAAACGGGTTGTACTAATAGTAGCTACACTAACGCGCATTCATTACGGATTGTCGGAACACAATAATTATTTATAACATAATACTATCCTGTTGTGCTAGATACGCCTGTACTCAATTAATAAAATAAATGTACGTTTCGATAGAGAGTTGTTATGGTCATGTGTATTTAGCTTGTTAGCCAAGGCGCGTTTTTCTCGCGGCGATTTTTTTGACGCACTGGATTTTTCAGCTCGGCTTATCGCAGACGTTGAAAATCCAAGAATGTAATTTTTTCAACGCGCTGAGATGCGCTCTGTTGAAAATCCAGTGCGCCACTATATTTTATGTCCGTACAAACGTAGGCGTACTGTTCCACTGCTGAGTAAAGGCTTCTTCTCTTACAGAGAAAGAACAAACATTAATTACCACTTTCCGTCCAAATATTTCCCCCGTTCAAAGTAAATAAAAATTCATAATATTTTATTTCACATAAATCTACATAGGCACTTTTGAAACGTCAGAAGCCAGGCGCTCGGTTTCAGTTGGTCGTTTCCTATGAAAAAGTGCCAGCAAGAAACTCTACGGTTACTCTTTAAAAAATAATTGGCTTTTACAATGTTTTCGAATTGCACTGGTAATAGGTATGGGAGGACAGACTGTCAACAATTAGCCGTCATCATCGTCATCATTTCAGCCGAAAGACGTCCACTGCTGGACATAGGCCTCCCCCAAGAGCCTCCACTTCGACCGGTTCTGTGCTTTTCGCATCCAACGGGTTCCTGTGGCCTTCACGAGGTCGTCGGATCACCTTGAGGGAGGCCTTCCAACGCTACGCCCTCCGGTATGCGATCGCCACTCCAGAACCTTTCGGCCCCATCGTCCATCTGTTCTGCGGGCAATGTTCCATACCCACTGTCACTTAAATTTGGCAATTCTTCGGGCTATGTCGTTTACCTTCGTTATTCTGTGGATCTCATTTCTGATTCGATCACGCAGGGAAACTCCAAGCATAGCCCTCTCCATTGCCCTTTGGGTGACTTTTAGCCTTCTTATAAGGCTCTTTGTGAGCGACCACGTTTCACGTCAGTGCCATATGTCATCACTGCGATACGGTAACACGCACTGGTCAAAGAATTTCCTCTTGAGAATGATAAATATTGTAAAACATTTTAAATGAGTATCTGTGGCGTTGCGTTTCTTGCTCATTTTTCTCTAGACGAAACTACCTTTTGAAACCCCGGCAACAACTAGAATCAATTCTACTTTCTTTTAAATGTTGGCTTTAAAAGTGCCTTTTATGTGCCTATTTTAAATAAATGATTTTACTTTGACTTTACCGACGGAATTTTTATGTTAAGTGTTTGCCAGACTTACGATTTTGGTGATTTATTTTTTGAATTTTCTTCACGTGGCCCCAAATACCTGAAATCTATTGGCATCTCAACCGCACTGATACTTAATGGCGTTCCCGATTGATAGATAACATGGTAACCACTGGGCCGGATATACGCGAAATTGTTGATATAATCGGATACAAATGTGGTTTACTATCCAGCTGGCAACGTCACAGAAAAATGGATAGATGTATTAAATCAGGAAGTTTTCTGTCCAGAAACTCAATCATCTTTGATCCAAATAATATCAGGGGCCTATGTAATAAAACTGACAGGCAACAGTTTAACAATCCGGAAGTTTTGTATGTTTTTCATATTTTTCTGTCTTGTGAAAATTATGACTGTTGTGTTTTATATGTTTTTTTGAATATATCGCATTGTCGGTCCTATTAATTAAGGTCGTAACTATCCACTGCTGCGGATGCAAATCAAACCCATTCTAATTTCAAATAATGTGTATTTGCATTGGACTAAAGACAAGTCAATGATTTAAAAGCCGAAAAAAAAATAAGTTCAAAGATTGTAATAGCAATAATCATTTTATCGGGCTGGAAGGCTGAACTTACTTACTTTTATTTTCATAAGCTCTGCCACGAGGCCAACACCTAAACCCATTCCTAAACGAACATAGAACGTTTCAATCATCAATTTTCGGTAGTAGACCAAAGAGATTTATATCAACCGGCTAATGAAAACAGACAGCTAATTCTATACTCACCATCTATACGAATTAACCATCGCTCCCGTTGGCTAAAGATTCCAACTTCAAGATTTTGTATATAGTGGCAAAAAGTACATTCACCTTTTAATGGTTTATCTAAGCCGAAGGTAAGGTGCTGCACTCGGCACCACGATTAAATAGATTAGAGATTGTGCCCCTACCATGCTCACTTTTAAAACATCTCAAAGAATCGGTGAGGTTCGTTTCAGAGGAATAAACGTTCAACGTAAACGACTGATACCATCGGACATCAGTGATAGTATAAAATCGTTATTTTCTTTCTTAGTTTCAATGAACCATTCAGATTATACGATACTTGAAAAAAAAAAACTTTATATGTCCTGTGCCGTTCAAGTAAACTCTTTCATTTGATCGGGGAAGATAATTTAGAAATATATTTGGTACATATTCTCTATATGAAAAGGTAGCTTTAGCTTTAATATAAAGACTTAATTTTAACATATTCAATCCAGTTTACCCCAAATCTAAACACATTCATTGCTGTACAAGCCCAGATCCTAATCCGCCCATAAGAGGCTTAAACTGATGACAAAAATCTTTACAAACCACTAGTCCACTAGTAGGGTCCTCTAAATAACTGCATTACAACCACGGTCCCGAGTGACGGAGAGATTATCCGGGCTCATTTAATTAAGGCTAGAGGTCAAACGGTGCTAGGACCCAGCTGTCCAAACTGATTTCCTGAAGATCCCCCATTAAAACTTAATGAGAACACTCCCGAATATAATTGAACCAGTTACTGATTGTTTGGAGTGGTTCCCTGTCTGATTGCAGTGTTGAGAAAAAGTTTGTAGCATCTGGTTTGTAATTCTGCCTCCGCTGCAACAAAGTTTGGCAAGCTACTGAGTATAAGTTTTCTATGCAAAGAGGATTTCTATCGAGTTACTGCTTAGGCCGTCGGTCCACGACGCTACTCAAAAGTAACAGTTACAAACTCAAATTAACAATAAGTAGCCAGAATGTCACAGCACTGGTATTTCATTGGTGGACATGGTAGTCCGTACCCGACGCGACCAATCACGAATTAGTTATTAACGCGTTAGTAAGTCACATCATGTACGGATTATCATTAAAATAGTCCTCCAGACCAAATTTCAGCCATTGCAGCCAATTTCTACGGAAACTAGCCATCTACGCAGAAGATATTATAGTGCACTTATGTGTGCACTTACACAGCTGCACTCACTCTTCCCGCACTCTCATAGTCCGATGAGCCGGCAATCCGACACGACCGGAGAGCGATTAAATACAGGATCAATGGCTTAACGTGCTTTCCTAAGCACGGAGGTATCACATCGCCAACTTCCGTACTCCGGGCTCTTGCTGAGAAATCCCTAATGGAAAAACCTAACAACACTTTGGCCGACCTGGAAATAGAACCCAGGAATCCACGCTCAGCAGTCGCACTGGCGACCACGAGACCAGCAGAACAGTTACCAGTTATGATGGAAATACGCGCTGTGATATCTTATTTGGGCCACTTATTGATGATTTGAGTTTGTAACACGTAACTTTTCAGTAGCATCGTGGACGAAAAGCCTTAGAGATGCTATTTACTATTCATTTCAGCATACGATAAGTTTTATTAGGCGAAGCTGAAATAAACTAGGATGAAGAAGTTACTGATGGACAGAGGAACTTGAAATCTTTAGGTACATACTAAAAGTTTTATTCTTGAACGTTTAAAACTTTTCAGGAACGTCATGATTGCTTTGTAAATTGCGGGTCATAATTTACATTAAATTCTTTTTTTTTTGTGTTAAAACGAATGAGAAAGCTTTTTCTCAAAGTATTCCATAACTTTTGGAGTTATCATGCTAGCAAATGCTAAGGCTTCGGTGTGAGAAACTATGCAACATTTTTCACACTTTAAGTAGTACATAGGAAATGTGGAATAGGGGCTGAGGTCAAAAAAAAAGGTGAAAGAAACATCAGAAACTGGTTTATTGTTGTTAATAAACTAGAACTAAAATAATATCTTACTTAATAAATTTAGTCTTTTTGTATTTTTTCATCATTCAAAAGCCACTGTGATTCTACCTTTTTAATCATTGTCCACGTCATCACAAGTCGTCTTTGGTATACGTAATCTATGTCAGTTACACCTTAGCATTCAGGTTTTTCATATAGTAATGCATTCATCAACGTTCCATTTAAACATTATTACAAACAAAACTAAAAACAAAAGAAAACTGCACTTCATATAAATTATATTTTAAAACGAGTGTAAAAATAATGAACTGCCGAGAAATATCAGAGGAAGTGCGTGCTCAGAGCAAATAGATTTTAATGAAACGTTTGAAACGTGTGGAAGATTAATGGCTCCAGAGATGATAATACAACAATTTCTCTGTGTTTAATAGCAGCGCTTTAGGTTAGCAGAGCACTGAAGACCAACTGCGATAATTTAAAGATGGCAAGTTTAAGAATATACGAGTAATAGAAGACTCTTTATTAAACCATACGAATTGCAAATACAAATGTAGAAATTTTACATAGAGTTACCCAATGGGCGGTCTTATAGGAAAAAGCGATGTTATAAAGACGAGCTTTGGATGGATTTAAAGGGAGAGGATACAGAAACGAAGAATAAAATAAAATATATTTATTTAGCATACATGTATGTGTACCTTGGAAAGCAAGTTAATTCGTTTGTCCCGGCTGTCATTTTGTGGATCACGACGTCGACGGAAATTACGGGTCGTCAGAAGCCTGAAGTCAACCAAGGAGTATCATATTACACAATAACTGTGTTGTGGAAGTCAGATAGGCAGTCACTCCATGTAAATACTGATATTCAGCTGCATCCAGTTAGACTGGAAGCCGACCCCAATATGTCATGTCACAACATTACATTTCTCTTAAGTCCTGAGTTATTATTTGCTTTCTCTTTAATATTTATAGCAGTAGCCTCGCTAGTGCTACTTACAAACCCTACTGTAGTAATTAGAAGACACGGCGTGGGGAGAATTTTTAATGATTTAGGTGAAATTTATAATGAAATAATTAATTATGAAGCGGTGACATCACATTTCTGGATGCGGGACCCGCACCTACAGTTATGTTTTGAGTCTGCATGTTTTGGTCCCAGCAAAGGATTCCTGGC
Source organism: Luperina testacea (assembly GCA_927399505.1). Classification (NCBI taxonomy): domain Eukaryota; kingdom Metazoa; phylum Arthropoda; class Insecta; order Lepidoptera; family Noctuidae; genus Luperina; species Luperina testacea. Next base: position 1,999,851 of record OV656757.1, read on the forward strand.
TGTTTTATTAATCCGCTGTTATTTTTGGCTAGTTACTCAGTAGATCCTTCTTTGCTCTCTAGGTATATTTTAAGTTTAGCTAACAACGACGAATTTGCCCTTAGGGGTTTTTGTGTCTTTGTTTTGTTGAGTTGGAAGTGGTAATTTTAATTAAAGCTTTTGTTTGAGTAGAAAAACTTTTTTGATACTCTTGGCAATTCCCGTAACTTTAAAAGAACGTTCACAGTCTGATCTCAATCTCAATCGGTTAAAAATACGTCTACTTTCCCTACATTTTTGAGAAGTTTTTGACGTAAATTGTCAATGAGATGAGACTGGAACTTGAATTTTTTTTTTTTTTTTTAATTGGACTCCAGTTTATAAAACTCTCTTTGATCGTCTACGACAATATTCTGCTACCATTACATTGGTGGATTTCAGTTTGTAACACGTTACGTGGCCGATCGGCGTATTTCAAGTTGTCTGTGATGAATATAGGATTTCTGTGATTTCTCATGATTCCTATCTTCTTGAAGAAATCATGAGATAGAACTACAGTGGCTATCAAAAATCAGTTGACATTTTTCCACTTCAACTTTGAATTTAATTTAAAATTGTAGTGATTCTAATGTTTGAACTGCTATAACGTTTTTATTGACTAATTAAACTACCTTTGACTTATTATAAATAAATAATCAAGTAATCCCTTAGGAGTACCTGATTATTTTTATATTTTAAATCATAATGTGGCATCACAGCATATATTCACTATGACCATTTAACGATTAAGAGCGCGTATACAGAAAGTGGGCAACGTCGCAAACAGCTGTCAAATATTTCCCTGTTTTGATTAATTTGTCAATATTACTGTATGAAAATAAGAAATATGGCTAACTAATGAACTAGAATATTAATAATGAATTGCAATTAAAACACTGAATTTGATGTTGTAACCGTTTTAGGTGTAAAAAAGGCATTTGTAAAGTTTCCAAATACTTTTTTTACATCTAAAACTAAATATTCGGTGTTACGATATTAATTATTGCATTTGATAATCAATATTCTAGTTCATTAGTTAGCCATATTTCTTATTTTCATACAGTAATATTGACAAATTAATCTAAACAGCGAAATATTTGACAGCTATTTGCGACGTTGCCCACTTTCTGTATAAACGCTCTTAAATCAACGAACGATATCAACGTATTCTCTATGACACAATGGCGTGGTTTAAACTGTCAAAATACATGTTTTCCGTACGGTTGACATTTCGATTCCTTGCCGTTAACAAGACACGATATTGGCGTATTTTGCACGTGGTAAGATTTTGCGGGAAATAATACAGATTGGGGTCCAGCCGGTCGTTTCTGTAAAAAAATCACCGTAACTGTAACTTAGGTGAAGTGAGTTTAAAGTGAGCTGTCATTCTACATTATGCTAGGGATTGACACTATTGACAGCTCACTACACGCTCACTTCACCTAAGTTTTCACGGTGAGATTTTTACAGAATAGCACTGCTGAAGTAGAGAAATGTCAACTGACTTTTTGAGGCCACTTTTACATAGGTAGGCTATTTTCAGCACTGACATGATAAGATTGACCAATCATTTTCGCGTCAGTCCCAAATCTCTACGGAAACCAATTATTCCTCTCAGCCATCAAATCCTCACTCACTTTTGTCATATCCGTGGAATATACTTGAAGTTTTTTAAGACCTTTGCAAATACCATGTCAACCCTACTCAATATAAGTGTTTGTGACTCTTCCAGTGATTCTTGTGAACCTTTGACTGTATCTATATAAATAAAAATTTAATGTTGTTCGTTCGTAAGCGCGTCACTTGAGAACGGCTCGACCGATTTAACATTTTTTTGTTTAAAAATGTTTGTTATATTGAAATAAGGTTTTAGAAACAAAAAAAATAAATTGGAAAAAAACTCGGAAAGTTTGAAACATGGGAAATACTGAGTCCTAACTATGGCGTTTTTGTTTTTTTTTTTGTACCGGACAACGTCTGTCGGGTCGTACTAAAAAATGTGGTGATGATCTTAAAAGAGGTTTCTCATCCTATTTTCTTTAATGGTTGGTATTTTGAACCGTACTTTTGACTCTTGCACCCTAAAATACCTAAAACGAAATACCACAATTAAAATTATCTACGATTCTTAAGAATCACAAAATAAATCATAACTAATTTTGTCTATAGTCCAAAACTACTCTTTTTTTTATTCCAAGCTATTCTATTATATACCTTGCTACAATTATTCTAATTCATTTTGCACTCTAATACCCTCATTAAAAAGTTATCAGGGACATTTCCCATAATCTGAATAATTATGGCGATAAGCTCCTCAAACTTTCGCTGCAGTATCCCTTTGTGGGATTAGGTAATGCTCAACACGGGACATTTTACAAACTGCTAATAGACCAAGAATCACTTTATCTACAAAACAGCCTACAACATAAAAAAAAATATTGAAACCATCAGGGAAATTGCGTAACTTACATAAAATGGCATATAATGTTCCCACAGCTGGGACACAGGCTTACTCTCTTCGAGAGGGTGTGAACTGTAATCCATCACACGGGCCCAGTGCAGGTTGGTAAATGTTACATGTCTTCGATTTTTTGGTTCTAGGACACGCCGGTTACCTCACGATGAATTATTCCTTCATAGTTTTGAGAACGGTGGTGATGAAATAACTTTCACAAAGTAAAGCGCCTGTCTGGATTGTGTCCATGGAGTTTCTTGCCCGTTCTTCTCCATAGGTACCTACGCTTTGGAATGGGCAACTAGCTCCATATTTTCTGACGGACTGACTTCTTGACAATTCAAAAGTGCCTTTAAATGGTTTAATTGGAATAAATGCTTTGAGTTTGAGTATGAGTTTGAGTATTCGAACCTGTATTAGTACCTCGTTAGTCGTGGCTTTTACCACTGCTCTCATAAAATGGCAATCGAACCCAATGCCTTTAATTTTGACAGTTCAGCTATACTAATTGCGTTATTTACGTTGTTGAGCAGGCGAATTTTTCAAACCTATAAAGTAATGGATTAAGAAATTTCTTCAAAACCTTTGGATTGAGACCTACGCTTTGGAATGGGCAACTAGCTTCATATTTTCTGACTGACCGACTTTTTGACAATTCAAAAGTGCCTGTAAATGGTTTAATTGAAATAAATGTTTTGAGTTTGAGTTTGTGATTGAAGTGTGTTACGTTTACCAGTCGATGATTTCACTAGATTTTAGGCATTACTTTCAATAAATATCTTTGTAAATATCGGTTAAAACCCAGCCAACCCTAAAAGGTAAAAACCTTTACAACACAAAACACAATTAACCTTTCTGGCTTCCAATATTGTAATATAAATAATATGAGGGTTAAGCCCCGCATTCACAAGGATAATGTTGAACGAAATATGAAAATATTGGACCCTGTCGACTGTAATAACTGGGATCATAAACCTTTTACATCATCTGCCTAGCCTTTTCCAACTACGTTGGGGTCGGCTTCCAGTCTAACCGAATGCAGCTGAATACCAGTATTTTACGTAGAGCGATTGCCTATCTGACCTCCGCAACCCAGTTACTGGGTAATATAATACCCATTGGTAAGACTGGTTGTCAGACTTTTGGGCTCCTGACGACCCGTAATGACTGTCAAAGATCCACGAATGACAGCCGAGACCACAGGCTAACGTGCTTGCCGAGGCACAGAGGGGTCTCGGTTTGTAAAGATGGTCATCCATCCACGGGCGAACCGCGGCAAGCTTAGCTTAACGTGATCGATCGACCTTTGCGGCTGTTATAACTAAGCCCCAAGTCCTCCCTTCTCTCAAGACCTATTTATTAAAATTGCTCGGAATTATAATTTTGAGACGATTTTAATTGAGGGACGCCAGATAGATGGACCCCAATCAGCTGGGAAAACGCAAGGTAGATGATGAAAGCCATCACAAAGCTGCCCAACATTTTTAAACCTAACATTTTCAGACCTAGTGCAAACATAGCCTTACTGAAGTTTTATAAACACGAAACCCAAATAGAAATGTTATTTTACTCGCCATTCTTGTAAGCGTTACATTTTATGACGATCGAATCGATTCCATTGATTGTATATTTTGCATTTTATATAAGAGACCGTTTAAAAAGATCTTTTGTTAGAGTATGTGCTTTTACTCTGAATGTATTTTACACTACATTGTGCATAAAGTAAAATTTTAAATAAAATGTGCCGTTTCTTCGACCTTTGTTAAGTGCTTCACGATAAAACAATAATACTAGACAATTGGCAAATAAATGTACGTAGATTAAAATTTTTATATGTGTGGAAAAAGCGTCTAAATTACAGGTTCTACAAAAAATAAATACTGTATTACCAAAAGTGAACAATGTGTGTGTATGTAGCGATGATGTATGTAAGCCACATGCATGGAAGGCTCGATAAGTTTATCTAATTGTTTCAGAATACTGCAGCGTAAGTGTTTGAAAATCTTAAACAAAAATGATAAAAAGATAGAAGATATTTTATCATCCATGCCCAAGAGATCGAAAACGGCTAACAGCAGCGCAAGACTTTGTACAAAAGCAACCTTGTGCAACACTTAAGAGCAAAATAATATATTATACTCCGAACAGACTGGAACAGCGTTCCTTAATTAATTACGAAACTTCTTGAATATGTAACACGTGAGATTATTGCTTTATGTAGCATTGAATAGTATTAAGGCAAGTAGTTTTAGATGGTTGTAGAACTAGGAGTAATTTGGTCGTCGTAGGTAAATATGTCTCTCTCTCATTCATTTTATAAGCAATATCTACTGTGTCGTGAAAACGGACAGGCAATCTCGTAAAAAAAAGAAACTAAAATGATGGTTGAAGACCAAAACCTCTCTCATAGATACCATTATTTTAATATTAGCTTATTTTATTACAATTATAAGACTTCAGAATCAATCTGTTGAAACCTTTCAAACCATCCGCCGCTTAAAATGATTCTAGGTCATCAAGAAATAACTATATTTTATTTCACCCTTCAAATAAACTAACCAAACAAATCTCGTCTATAATCTAACGAATTTATCGAAAGCAAAAAACAGAATCCATTCCCTTCCAATAATATATATCAGAAAGATAACTGCGTTATCTTCAGATTCCCGCGTAAAATGGGCCTGGCGACATTTTAAATCTATTTCGATCCGCAAGATGGCCGCCAGTTGATTATCGATAGTGATAGTAACGGTAAAGGGATTTTTCTGTCTTCGTTTGTTGAAATGTTTTTCGGGAATCGGTAACTTCAAATATGTGGTTTTAGAGAAATAAGTACTTATATTTTTGAGTTTTGAGTTTTCAATGACTAGTTCGGCTGTTAAAATTAAAATGCGATATGCGATATCTGATGAGAATAAAGCAAAAAAGGTTTTACTCAACTTCTCCAAACAATGAGCCCATAAAAGTTTTAGGCCGAGATCTGTAAACGTTACTTAGCATGTAATTAGGCTAAGGAACACACACAAACACACACAGGAACACAGGTGACAGAAACTCTGCCTTGCGGCAGAGACGAACATCTCTAAGTCAAAGAACGAGCTAAGAAACATTTTTAGATCTCGATCTTTAAGCTTACTTATTGGCTAAACTATGCTATAGTTCCCTACTGTGCTGTTGGTTTTAGTTATATTTACTTGTGCCTGCTGCGACATAAAACATTCATTTTAGGTGCTACAAAAGACACACAAAAGGACCTCTAATCTTACAACTTTCATGATTATAACTTGTTCAATTATTTTACACGAAAAATAATTGAACCAAACCAACCAGAGAAAGTTCCAACCCCACTTACCATCACTGAATAAATTATCAAACAAGCGACCAAAGATAAGGCGATGCAGAAACTTTATTCCATTTTAAACAGACATTATATTCATAAAAAGGATCCACTTACAAACTCTGTGAATTGCCAGAATTTGTTTCCCTTTCTATTTGACCACAGAGTAAAAAGCTTCTTTACATTATGCGTGATAATTATTCAGTGCAATCATTCCTTGTAACAAATAATTTAAGACTGTGGCGCAAACAGTATTGAGGGTCTTATATTAATTTGATACTATGATAACAATAGCAATAATTGTTAAAATTTCCTTAACAAGATTACGTGGCTTTTGTTTTTATTCATGGGATGGTTAATGGTTAATGGTTTTAGCGTGAAGTTCGAAAACTTGGGGTATATTCATCTTGGAATGATTATGTGAGGATGAATTACAATGATGGGAAAGTTTTGAAGAAAACTGTTTCTCATTGGAATTATTCAAGGGAATAATTTCGTTTTTATTTGAATTAGATTTACATTGGAGAGATTAGGAAGTTCACTTATTAAGTGTACTTATTTTCAATATAAAGTGATTGGTCTATAATTACTAGATATGCAAAGTAATCATTATCTCTATAAAAATCATGAGAAATCACAGAAATCCTATCACGCTAAAACCCTTAAGAGCCGAGCAAAAAGAAAAAAGTCAGAAAGACGGCTAAGCGTGACGGGGCGGGTCGGGGGAACAAGAAATATCACGCGGACGGAGCCGCGGGCAGAAGCTAGTTGATAATAATTTATATTGATTCATAATTTATTATGAAAAGCCCTTTTGGTATTTCGTTCTAATCATGGTTTTGCATGATTTAAACAAACACTCTTATCCAACTCCAAGATCAATCCAGTATTTTATAATTAAATTTCTCATCTCCCATAAAATGTGTATGATTCCCCATACGTATTCTACAAAGATGACATTTAGAAGTTTGACCGATCCTATCTAACAAATCAAGTCAAAGCAATCTGAAGTTAATGAAGGTAACTCTGTCAATAAATTAGGAAAGTAACTTTGTTCTGCTAATCCCATTAGACGCCAGATAAGGTCGATAAAAGTTTTCCAAATGCTGGAAGTGCCCAAAGTGGGATCTTCGTTGAAAGCTGAAATTTTGTCGTGACTAGGGTTAGCAGAATTCGGAAAATGGAATGGTCACTCACGATAACATTTTCGGGAAGTTTTTGAAGTGAAAACTTCTTAAGGTGTGTTGGGCATTTTTTGAGATCGGAAAAACCTATTGAACTCGCGCCACTGTTACCGTAACCGAAACCGCTTTGAATGTGTTCGGCTGTCCTCAGGATGTACTCGGTTTTAATGTATATCAGATATGTCAGTGAGTGATGGCAAAGTATTCTGTTTCTTTTTTGTTTTCACTTCTGTCGGCACTCCTGAAGTGCAACTTTTTTTTTGATGATATAAAGGTTTTGCTTTGGTAGTTTTGTGTCTTGATTTTAAAATGATTGGAACACTTGTTTTTTTTTGGAAAATGATGGCGATGAAAATGGTAAAGATCCTAACTAATATTAAAAATGTGAAAAGAAGTTTTTTTGTCATGCTTTCACGCTAAAACAGCTGAACGGATGAAATTTGGCATATGGGTAGATCATCCGAAGATAGACATAGGTTTCTTTTATCTTGGATTACCGACAAAGTCGCGGACAAGAGCTAGTTGAAGTATAATGCTCTTAAATGGTATTGTTCATAAACAGCTGACAAGATTAATTTATCAAGTGCTAACGACAAATTTAACCTAAGCATACACTCATAAGAAGCATGATAAAGATTTTGATTCAAGGAATTTCTATCTACAATGGCCTTATGTAGACCTATCACAGGCCATTCCTATCAGGAATGAGGAGATCCGCAGGAGAACCAAGGTAACCGACATAGCCCGAAGAATTGCCAAACTTAAGTAGCAGTGGGCAGGGCACATTGCTCACAGGACAGATGGCCGATAGGGCCGAAAGGTTCTGGAGTGGCGACCGCGCACCGGAAGACGTAGCGTTGGAAGGCCTCCGACAAGGTGGTTCGACGACCTTGTGAAGGCCGCAGGAACCCGTTGGATGCGAGAAGCACAGAACCGGTTGAAGTGGACGAAAATCAATAGTCATTGCTATTGTTTATGGTTTGATTCTCGCCCAAACGAAAACTCATCCACTAGAGTTTTACAAATTATCATTTCGAAATTTGTTTTCTTTGTACAAAATTTTAAATTTTTGCGAATTTTAATTCCTTATAAACTTCATTCTAAGTCATTTATTCATTAATTCCCAAACGTAAATTCTGTAAAAGCCAACGTATCTCAACTTGATGTATCGCCAGCACCTTATTTTGGCAACCCTTGACTCCCAACTCTCGGTAAGCATAAAAACACTACCCTGTATTTCAACAAAAGCCTTTTTGAAGCGATTAAGGGAAGTGGGACATCAAAACACGCAAAGGTTACATGCTCTGTGAAAACACGCTTTAAGTTTGTCAAAATACGTTCATTTGAAAATTCACCCTCTTGAAGAAATATATCAAGAGATCGTGAATTCGTGACAGAACATCGATCATGCTTAGATAACGAAGCGGGGACGTCCTCATTTTTGATGCTGATTACTCGAAATTGAGACATCGAATCTGAATTGGTTCTTGGGTTTTCCTTTGGACATGAAAAACATGCGTGTTTGCCTTTTACTAGATTTTAGATTTCTTAAGTCTGTGTTTAGAAAGAGTCAAAGACTTCACAAGATTTCATCGCTGATTGGATTTTATGATATAAACTTCAGTTGATATCATCATTTAAAAGAACAAGAGTTTTACATAAAGATTTAACGAAAATCAACTCCTCCAATTAATATTTTATAATTTTTAAATATATTTTTTTTCTTTGTTTAAGTACACTAAAAAATCACAAACATCTGCGTAGCCCTGGCACCTGTTCTTGGAGTTCCTGTATTACAAGAGCCGAACTGTGAATTGAATTAATAATACTATGTAGCAGAGATATATGTATATTCAAGACACATAACTCGTTAAAAGACAGATACCATGTTCTTTAACTCGTTACTTACAAACAACGAATCCTTTACAAAGGAAACCAATTCATTTATCAACTCTGTCGTTCCTCCAAATTAACCCGAGACGGGTTGTTTCGAAACCGAACAAGTTTCATTCGGTAAATCTAATAACATTTGTACGTCTGTCTTTAAAACAAGTGCTAATCATGTTAGGCCCGTCTTCCACTACGCCACTCAAAATTAACCAGTTACCAACTCAATCACCAATGAGTGGAAAGAATGTCACATCTCACACAGTTTTAAACTCACGGCTTCTTCCTAGGCAGTGACTACAGAACGCCACCTGCTACGATGTTCTGCTACAATCGGCGAATCGAAATGGACGCTTTTAACACATACGTCTTTTTTACATCGTTCTCACGTATAATTATAAATTCGACATTAATGATGTAGGTATCTAATATTTTTGTTAAAATATAATTTAAAAAAGAGTGTCCATAGAGAAACATAGGTACACATTTTTTCATTTAACATAAACCATTTTTCAAGGTAAACGTAAAGGAGTAGGTATGTAGATACTCCTTTATGTTTACTTTCATACATCTGAAGGCCAATTCCCGTAATTAAAAACGTTCAAAATCTAGTCGCAAACGCATGTCAGCGATAATCAATGTCAAAAATTCGCAAAAATGTAGGGAAATTAGAGGTATTTTTGACAGATTGTGACTGAGATCAGACTGTGAGCGTTCTTAAAATTACGAGAATACCCCTCTAGTCATACACGCACGCTGGTTGGATTACTACGCACCCGACTTTTCAGAAGAACTTCACTATTACAGTACTAACTGTTATGTCGTTCAGTCGTTCTAAAGCGTCCCCTCACAAACCAGTATTTTAATAGTTGTTCGATAAACTATTTAATAAGGCATAAGCAAGTTGCGTCTTCGCGTACTTTTAAAATACTAGTACACACATTCCGGCTACACATTGGTGATTTGAGTTTATAACACGATACTTTTAAGTAGCGTCGTGAATGATGGGCCTTAGAGTCTCGGAATTGCCTATTGTGTACAACTTTCGCTGGTCTATCGAGCTGGTACATCGGCAACTTTCTTGCTCTTTGTTTCATATAAAGAGGCATTCATTAAAAAGTTTCCAACGAACGACTTGTAAAAGTTGGGGCTTAAGTATTTCTTATGAGGATTTCTATTTTGATGGAAAACTTACTGAGTTGTGTTATGGCGGTAAAAAGCCAGGCGCTGCGCTGTAGGTAATGAACAGGAAATTATGGAGGAATTTATAAAATGTATTTTGTCGTTGAATTTTGAAAGATTGTTTGAGACAGTTACAGATCATATCATGCTACCCGAAACTGTCAAATTTTCCCAATCAACCTTGAACCTTATGCTGTAGCAATAAGGTTGAAAATCTATTAAAGAAATTTGACAGATTGTAGTAGCTTGATGTGCTGGCGTCTGTACATTAGTCTGGTTGCTGCGATTGCTGTAGATACAAAAATATGTAGGTATGTACTTTTTTTTTTTTTTTGAGGATGGGAAATCATCAAATGACTCCTCCCGCTCTGAGTGGAGCGGAAGGGAGTGTCAGACTCTTACTGACTAAAACCCACCCATGTTTCTTCCTTCGCCCTTTATGTTCCGGGCCAGCGGTAACCCTTTCGGACAATCCCGCTGACCCGGCAGGTAGGTATGTACTTAAGAAAAGTTTTTGCACTGATGACAAATTTGCTTTCTTTTTGTTGAAAATATGAATTATTAGTAGTCGTATTTGTATCTTGACTAAAAGACAAGTCACAGGACATATTACCCCTTCATCTGAACGTAGATCCACGCGAGATACAATGACTTTTTAATTATATCTTTAATAACGGCGTTCAACCGGTTAGTAGAAAAGAAGATACTAATCACTGATGTCCCTCACATGCCCAAAAACTGAAGTGGAGAACTGGAGATAGAAGGAGTATCTGGCGCGATTGGAAGACGACAGTTGGGCTTTTAGAACAACAACTTGGAAAAACCCAAATGGTGATAAAAGAAGAGGCAGACGAGCACAACGTGGGCAAAAACGTGGAAAAAAAAACTACACTAAAAGAAATAAGCAGTAAATAAAAATGAAAATACATTAATTTGAACTGCTTTAAACAGTTCCATATGAGCCTAACGTTCAAAACAGTATTTTTTACTGATCCGAAAACAGTTAAAGCTTGAGGCAAAATGTTACCGTCATGACAGAAAACTTTAACGCTTGAAATAGCTAAAAGTCACAAAATTAACCGTTTTATTCATTTGGTATCGTTCAAACCATTGTTTACAGTAATGGTGGTTTTTATTTTTCAAATCTTGTTTCCATAGTCCAGTGTTAATTTGTAGCGGTATCTAAAACCGAACAAAGCGTCATACTGACGTCACGCTAAATCCTGCATCTCGCAAGCAGAGTTTACCGCGCAACTAGCTTAGATAGAACGGCCCGACATGAATCATCGGGCAGTTGCCCGCCAGACACAACACCCGTCTGGTCGGAGGATCCTCCCTTTTTATAGAGTGAACTTTACACCCTGTTCCTCATACCTCTATAACTTATTTACAGTCTCTACAATGTGTATCGCACGGCATACGAGACTAAGCTCAGTACAAAAACTTAATTGAAAAATATTTACATCCTGCTTCCCGCTACTACGTTAGTGCTTTTGGAGCCGTGCCAACTATAAGTGGCATAAATGTGTGATGCATTATTTCGGTATACAAAGGTTTCTGTTGTGTGGCTAATATAAATATAATCCCACTTGTCCCATCATGGGACTGGGTCAATGGGACTAGTGGGACGGACCGAATGTCTTAGCAGTTTATAGTAGCGCTGGAGAGGCTTCTGGCTAAATAATACCAGCCGCACGGGTTGATCTTCAAGGTTAAGCAATGCTAGCCGATGCTAGCAGATAGGTGACCATACATTACATATTAGAATCCCTTCATGCCTCGGAAAGCACGTTAAGCAACGGCGGTCCCGGCTGTCATTTGTAAACCTTTGACAGTCGTTACAGGTAGTCAGAAGCCCGAAAGTCTGACAACCAGTCTTTCCAAGTGGGAATCGTATTACTCAGCAACCGGATTGTGGAGGTCAGATAGATAGTCGCTCCATGTATAATACTGGTATTCAGCTGTATCCGGTTAGACAAGAAGCCCACCCAACCAAGTTGAGTAAAGGCTAGGCAGATGATGGTTCATAGCAGCGCTGCAAAAATTGGCAAGCAATAAGCAATGCATCATTTTGTAGACTGATTACCTTGTTGTTTAGTGGTCGCAAATCGATTACTGAGCGTCCTGGGCGATCTTATGATTCTTGGGTTTGGCCAAAGTGATATTGGGTTTTCTCCTATTACTTAGGACTTTGAACGCTGTTTAGCTGTGCTAATCGCGTGCAGTTTCATTGGTGTAATTCGCCCTTAAACTTTCATTGCAAATGGTGAAATATGGATCTACCCTTAGGCCATGGTTCCATAAAATTCTGGCATAATAAGACATTATTAAAATAATGTTTCCATTTTTGCTGACTATCAAAACATTGAACGTAAGTTAGCACCGAACATATTTTGGACGAAAATCTTTTTGTTTTGTCTGTAACTCTAACCTAATAAAGTAGTCTAAGTTTAGCTCGAGATCCAGTTTCATATTGCTTGTTTTGACAAAAGTTTTTTTTTTGTTATCTTTAAATTCAATCTCTTACTTATTTATAAGCTTTTCACTAGGTATTTTGTTCGTAACTGCTCAATCTGTGTAGCCTTTTCCCATCTATGTGTAGGTCAACTTCTAGCCTTACCCGATGCAAGTGAATACCAGCATTTTACAAGGTGTGACTGCCCATCTGACTTCCACAACCCCGTTACTGGGTAACACGATACCTCTTCTTAAGGCTGGTTGTCACACTTTCAGGCTACTGACTACCCGTAACGACTGTCAAAGATCCAAGAATGACTCTTCTCACTCTCAAAAATGACGGAGGTGTCTTGATTATGTAATGGATGATCACCCATCCACGATGCGACCGCGGCATGTGTAGCTTAACCATCGATCGACCCGTGCGGCTGTTATTATTTAGACACGAGGCAGCAAAATTCGCATTCCTATTTATATTTTCATCAGTTTGGTTTTACCATTTGGCAAAACTTAACTATGCAGACACGGAAAAACTACTAGAAATTTTAAAATAAAGTCTTATCTACCTACTCTAATATAAGTCTCTTCATTTACCTAATTAATAATAGTTTTCACTTTATCTACTTTAATATTATTCGTTAATTTATTTAATCATAAGATTTCTTACATAATCTAGTTTTCAAATAATATATACCCAAATATTAACTATTTAAGACATTATGTTACATTTATTGTTTTCTTTTTTAAATGTTTGATGTAAATTGATGGCCTGAAACACAGGTTTGCCATAAACCTAGATCAGGCAGATCTACATTAGAGTTAGAATTTAATTTTTCCTCGATTGGAATTAATGTAAATCCTATTTTTACTTTACTTTACCTACTTTTTTTTTTGAATAAAAATTTTATTTTTAATTTTATTACCATAAAAAAGCATATCCACTGCCAAAAGTTTAGATAAATCCAGTAATATTTTAGACGTTATTCATCTGCTTTTTAAACATGAACAAAAAACTTTGGCCCATGTTTCATGTAAATGTCAAACTTTGATCGCGTTTCGCCCCATGTGAAAGAATTCTGCAAATTCTAACATATTTCAGATTTATATTATTTATTATCAAATGCACGAAGTTTAGCTCGGTTCACTTACAAAGTTCAAGAGTTTTGAGTCAAAAGTTTTTTGGATACAGTTTATGTTTGTGTTAGCTCTTATATAGTATTATTTAGTTAATGGCTTTTTTTTGGCTTGTAAAATTTTTTTCGTGGTTTATTTCCGTGTTCTAAAAATATTTTAAGCATTGTCTTGTTTTAATTATACTTTGAACGCTTTATTCTCTGAAGTGCTGTTATAAAATATGATCTAAAATGTCTTCAATTTTAAAAGTAAAAATTAACCTTTTATTTTATAGTGCTTTCAACTAGTAGATTAAATATGATCGAAGCTAAGCAAGATAAACAATATTAGAAAATCCTTAACCACGTTTTGAGTGACCATAGATAAATTCTTCTAAAGATAATCGTTAGAGGTTGTCAGAAGTACGAAAGTCTGACAACCAGTCTTACCAAGGGGTATCATATTACCTAGTAACTGGGCTGTGGAGGTCAGATAGGCAATCGCTCCATGTAAAATACTGGTACTCAGCTACGTCCTGTTAGACTGGAAACCAACCCCAACATAGTTAGGAAAAAGCTAGGCAGATGTCAGATGATGATGATGTAAGTAAATTCATAAAGCTTGTCAACTTTAAGATGATAATCTAAATAAAATAAAGAACACTACCTCTATTTTAAAACCCGACGCCTCCACTATACATAGATCTAACCCAATACCGTCATTATCGCTCTTGGCAGAAAATAATCCAAAATTACCGCCATAAATCCAAACTAAAGAGATTAAACATACAACCGCCAAGATATGTATAGGTACAGCATTGAGAATCGTCAGATGTAGACATAAATCTGACATGCACGAGTGGGCACAGCTGAAGGGATCCAGTTCGTGCCTGATATATGGTGCCTGGTTAAGAGAAAGTTGAAGTAACATGTGTCATTTTTATGGTCACGAACCGTTGAATTTGTGATAGGAAAGGAACCGTGGGTAATGGTATAGACGAGCATTCTTTTACGAAATTGAACGTTAGAAATGGTCTGGGGCTTAAACCGGGAACGTTTGGAAAAGGGAATAAAAACCGCAAACGTAAATCAAAATAGTGGGCCTACAAATTTTTTGGGCCAACTTTAGGTTTTGAAATCACGAAAAAATGCAATAAAGCGTTTTTTCCGTTTGCAATTTGCACAAAAATGAATGCAAGAAACGTTGTAACTTAAAATTCAGCGCTCAAACTTAATCAGAAGCTCAAATAGGAGTCCACCGCTGGAAAAACCCACGGTTACGGCATCCCATTTGCAATGCACAACGTTACACGTACGTCTCACAATGCATTCCGGACATAAATCCCCGTTAATACCCGCGAACTTGTCACCACCACTGAGCCACAGAACAAACAAGTAACAGAATCGCCTGTAGCTGGCATTTGAAGTAGGTACTGCTTTTTTTAAAGTAAATGTAAGTACCTAATTGAATGGTATTAGTATATTTTAGGTCATAGAAATAAAACTAAAAGATTCGGCTTTACTCCGTGACTGTACTCATGATGAAATTGGGCAGTGGGTCCAGTCGACCTATTCAAAATGTGATTAGGTCAACAGCTGGACCCGCGGGTCCAGTTCGAGTGGGTCCAGTTGACCAAAGACTCCTACATTCAACGAGAAAAACAGGCGCTCGAACACAGACGTATATGTACGGCGATCTCTAACTACATATCTCATACGATAGCCAGTCGTGAGTACAATGCGTGCCACGAAAGCTGAGACTTGACCCCGCCTCCCTCGCTCTTTTCGCCGCCCCTATGACGTCCGGTCCCGTCCCGCACTCAAACCTCATACCGCTAAAGATACCTAAAATTGTATACTGCGCAAGTCAAACCACGTGGTGTGTCAAGTCTCATCTTTCGTAGCACGCATTGTACGCTTGCACTTGCTATACGTGAAGTGTGTCTATGTGTGCGTGCGTTTTCACTCGTTCTACGAAGCTGACCTTCTGCATCCATCAAATTTGTGACTGTGTTCTGCTGAAAATTTGTCTTTGTAACGCAAATGTCTCACATTTTTCCACTATAATCACTTATTTCGCTTTTAAGCTTGTTTCGAAGTGGGAAATAATAAGCGAAACGTTTGTCTTGTCGAAATTACGGATGGCGATTTGGATTTTGTGACTCAAGTGCCTGAGAAAATTATGTGTAAGTATGTAATTATGTATGGATGTGTTTGTGAATAACAGACTAAGGAAGAAAGTACCTATTTGTAATAAATCGAAATTTGTTTAAAGTGGGAAATTAGCAGTGTCATCAATTTATCCTTTTGAAACTACATTATTCTTAGGGTGATATTGATCTGCATTTGGTAAGGGAAAATTTATACTATATAAAGCTCGATTACCACTCACTGACTCACTCACTGACATAATTGTTCTCCCAGATGGTGAAGGGGGAGGTGGGTATATTTTTACAGATTCGTATAGAAGTAACTCTCACGAGTATGGGAAAAATCCCAAACCTCCCCTTTTCCACCCCACTCTCACCCCTCCCTATCGTATCTCGGAAACTAAGAGTCCCGTGTTTTGTTGTTTTACGGATTCGTATAGAGGAGGCTCGGAAAATTAAAATCCATTTTTCAAAGTTGCCCCCCTTGCCCCCCTTCTCCCCCCCTCTAGGTAGATCTCGGAAGTTAAGAGACTTGGAACATTTTTTTTTTCAGATTCATATCAAGGGGCCCAGAGTTGGTCAAAATCATTTTTCCAAACTCCCCCTCTCCCTCCCCTTCACCCCTCCCCCCATCGTAAGAAATACTCCTCAAAAACACGACCCCGCGAGCTGCTTGCAGCTCGCGCAACGCCCGTAATTCTTTTTACAAGGGTAAGAAATACTCCTCAAAAACACGACCCCGCGAGCTGCTTGCAGCTCGCGCAACGCCCAAATACTAGTTAATAGATAATCGTCGTTGATCTGCCGTTGGCAGTTATTAATAACCATCGACAGATGTAAGAGTAAACCTTAATTATCTACCATATTATCAAAATCTGACTCGCAAATTCTTATGTTATTTATGACTAACTGTGCCCGCGACTTCGTTCGCGCGAATGTCGGGAAATAATTGGATTTCATGGGTTTTCATTTTTTTGCATGGAATCCTAAAATACAAATATATTTTTCCTTATAACATCAGCTATCTGCCAGTGAAAGTCCCGTCAAAATTGGTTCAGCCTTTTCGGAGATTAGCCGGAACAAACAAACAGACAAACATTGTTATAAGTATGTGTACCGTATATAGATACATATATACTTTCATAATTATGAATCTAGTAAACAGTTGTTATATTGACATTACAAACAACACCAACAAACACTTTTTTATAGGTGAATTATATAGATTTACAGATATAGATGTATAATATAGATAGTACCTATATATGTAGATTTACACAAGTTTAGTTGGAAAACCATTTCTGTAGTCTTGTGTTACAGGAGTACCCAATAATTCAATCTGAATACACGACACACGTTTTTGAGTGATGAGCACATGTGACTAAGATGTAGATTCCATCGCGTTGGTAACAAATCGTCCAGACCCGAAATATATACCTGAAGTAAACCATCAACATTAGACAGAAAAAGCTCATGATTTCACCCGAAAATAACGCGATTATTACAGTCATTTCTTCTCATGGGTCGTGGGAAAAATTACCTGTGTCCCCCCGCACCCCCGTCCCGGTTGTACCCAGTTCGTTTAACAGCCTAAATGACGGACGTAAATCGTACGACAAATACACGTGTGGTTAGGATTTGCATGTATATTGCGTACTGTGGCCTAGAGTCGTTGGGACTGGATAGGTCTGTCTAGTAAAGATTTGGGCCAATATTATGTAATTAAATAGCAGCTTGTGAACCTGGGTTCAATTCCTGCGTCGGGAAAGTGTTATTGAGTTTTTCCATCTAGAATTTCTCAGTACCAGCCTCAGACCAAATAAAAAACCAAGACAGAGGGCTGTCAACAGTAAAGTGAAGCCGGTTTCGTAAACACGTGTGCACATAGTGAGGTGTAGTTTGATTGTAAATGGTTGTAAATGTGTGCGTGTGAGTGTGTATCCACAGAGCGGAGGTGTAGTTTTTGCAAGCTTCACTGTATTGTTCGCAGCGCTATGTCTTGACTTCTTATTTGGTCTGAAGACCAGCACAGGAGTCTGCATTTGTGGTCTATTATATGGGACTTAAAACGTAACTGGCGGAATGTGAGTGTACCATAGGTACCTGCCTAACCCTTCGGGATTACAGGCATGATGTTATGCTATATTTTGTATAGTAATGTGGTTGAACAAAGTCAACATACCTTTTATATGATGAATAATTCATGATTGTCCTTCTCCCGAATCGGTCCCTCGATGTCCTTCTCATTACATAAATCTTTCATCTAAAGTTTATACATCTTTTATGGGGTACTGTGTTAAATGTTACAACAAAGTACCTTGTTATATTTGCTGGAAAATTTAAAATGCATATTATTAAAAGTACAATTTGTAAATAAGCATATTACAAATTAGAGGATTATATCCAGGATTAGAATGCTTGGAAACATGCTTTTCTTGCTCTATAGGACAAACTAGAGTCTAGACAAAATCAAACTGGTTGCTTATTTATTTCTATTCTACGTTCACCCAATCTAAGAGGAGGAGGAGATGAATTTTAAATGTTCGATACCTCTCTTTGTGTTGTATTTTGCTGTAACATCAGCACCCCGTATCGAATTCTGTTTACTGCTGCATATTTTACTTCGCCTCGAGGTACAGACGCCAGCACATCAAGTTACCTGAAACTCAAATTTTCCCAATCAACCTTGAACCTTATGCTGTAGCGATAAAGTTGGAAATCTATTAAAGAAATTTGACAGATTCTAGTAGGTTGATGTGCTGGCGTCTGTACATACGTTCTATTTTAATTCCATCATTCTTTTTAGGAATTGACGTACTTACTTTTACACCTAATATTTTATAGAAGGAAAGTTATCTTTTTTATCAAATTGACTTGTTCTTTTTGTGTTTTTTCTCTGCATCATGTTTGCCGCAAATATACTTCTTTTCTTTTCTTTTACACACTACATAACATTTTCGCGTTATAGCAATTTTATCAACAGTAAACACAGTAGTCGCTTCTGTAGTGCCTCAGAGATGTTCGTTGACGCCCGGATTGACAGCTTCGCTGCAATCAGGCGCAAGCGAGCAGCGTCCTTGTTACACAGGGTGCGTGCCAGTAACAACAGTTTCCTGGATGTCATTGCCAACAAACTGGATTGTCCTTCCATCTGGTACTAAAGTCAGCTACATGCTCCTGTAAATATTGGTAATGTCTACTAACATACTTTTTAAGTTTTTATGTTACTGTTACTAACATCTTGGCACCTATTGTCATTTGTATTGTAATTATGGAATTGTATTCTAAAATAAAGAGCTTATTATTATTATTTATTAAAATAATGACAACTGTTGTGATTAAAATATATGAACAATTTATGTTGATAGTCAATTTGATAACCAATTAATTTTCCTGACTTTTCATAAGAATGATTTATTAGAATAGTGCCAAATAAGCTGTATGTTTTTTTGTAACTGTTTGATTCGCTTATAATATGTTCTTTCTTTTTATTTGCGATAAAATTATTTAAGCTTAGTTTTAAATTTTCGGAAACCGTTTGATTCTGCCAACATTCCGTTCATAAGCAATGACTAATACTCGTTCATTTTTTGTATGAGACGAGAAACCCTTTGCAGTGGGATAATCAAATACTATTACTTTTACAGCCCTATAACTAGAATTTTATATTTTTATTTTTCTATTTTGAATCAGTTATCATCAAGCCATAACCCCACTGCGCCTTCGTAGTGGATAATGGACCACTTCCTCTCACAAAAACAGGGCCTGTGTCTCAGCTATCCTGTGTTCTGACTCAATATACACCAATTTAACACATAATTACAATAACCTGTTTACACCATAAGCGTAGCTATTATTACACCTACCTGCTAACACAATAGTAGATTCCTATCAACATTCAGCAACCCAAACGACTGTTATTACGACCGAACAAACATACATTGAACGTTCACACATGTAAACTTACGCTAAATAGAACAGAATTAGGAGGTTAACCCTGCAATAACTCTGTGTTTCACGTATCGTTAGGCAGTCGCCTATTAGGCCCCCAGTTTTTCCAAAGAACTAAACGGAATTTCTTTGGTGGAATTATTATTGAAGTTTAATTTAGCAAAATAATAATGGCTTGATGTAGCGTTTATATCGGTGGGTTTCGAATTTAATATATCGGCCGGCGGCGTAGCTTTAATCGAATTTTGGTAGCGTGTTTACGGGTTGTCGAGCTAGAAGTGAAACCCGCACACGATATTGAGGGCCCGATATTTAGATGATGTGTTTTTTATAGGGACTCTTCCTCCCTTTCTCTTATTACACCATCCCGATTTAGGGAAAGGGTCCCTGAATATCGCGAAGTGTATTAAGGCTTTAAGGTATACCTACTTACTATGCGAAGTATTCTGTTTAGTTTTTGTTTTATGTCGTTACTACCGATTGCTAAAATACAGCATGACCATACCTTTCTGATACATGCTCTATAATACACGTATTTTGACACCTTCATACATAAACAAATTACGTTTTTTTCGTATCACTTGGAAGATAGCTGTCTCGAAGTTTTGTCTGTAGTTTTCCAATTGACAATTTACAGCTCCTTGCATACAAATAATAATACACACAGAAGTTCACGCCTTCTTCCATGGGGGTAAGCACAAGTACATAACGCCACCAGCTACGATCTTTACATAGGTACTCCTTTTGACCCGTTTACGTTAATAGGTCAAATACTCACGCTGGTTGCGAGTATTACGCACTTAACCTTTCTTAAAGTGTGTCAATACTATATAACAGAACATGTTACAAAACATAGTTATACCACATATTTCTATAGAGAAGTAAGCAATGTTAAATAATTTGGACGTGTTATATAAGATAATCTAGACGCACTCTAAAGAGAAAATGCGGTCGGAGAGACTTTTGAAACAGCCTAAGTAAAAAGTCATAATTTGAGGCTTGGCTCTCGCCTATTTACACCTCCAATATTGGACCAATTTAAAAGATATTTCATAAACTGAATAAGAAGGATATATTATACTGTGACCTTTTCTTTTTCTTTTCTCGTTAGTAGTTGTCAAACTCGTACACTAGGCCTCTGTTGACAGCGGTTTAAATCGGCAATTTTGAGATTTTTTTGAAGGTTCTAGTGGTTATAAGAATAATGTATTATCAAAAAGGAAAACATAGGGACATACAAGTAGTTAATATTTTATTATTGGAAGAAAGGAAACAGGCGAGAGCGTTTCTATGGAGAAAAGACCATCCGCATTTCCTCTTAAGAACGTCACCAATTCGTCACACTAAAAATATTCATATCAAAATAATACATACGTTCCCCTTTTAATACATAGTCAGCCTATATCCTATTCCCACTGCTGGGACACAGGCCTCCTGTCAGTGAGAGGGAGTGGGCCGTAATCCACCACGCGGGCCCAGTGCGGGTTGGCAGTTGTCACAGGTCTTCGAATTTTTGTTTCTAGGACATGCCGGTTTCCTCACGATGTTTTCCTTCACCGATTTGAGAGCAGTGGTGATGAAAATAATTTACACAAAATAAAGCGCTTGCCTGGGGGTTCGAACCTACGACCTACAACTCGTAAGTCGCGGCCGTTACCACTTGGCCACCACTGCTCCCCTTTTAATAAACCAACCCAATTTTGTCATGATCATCGAAAATTCAATATTCCATCCAAAATAACCTAAAACATATTGAAAATGGCTGTCATTAAACATCGGCTAGTGAATAATGCATGTAAAGCAATTTCAGTTCGTTGGAGGCATCTCAGCGAGTCAGATGAATTGCATGCAAAATATATACAGTGCGAAATTACACCGCACTCGGGTGGTGATGCCGATATTGTTAATATTGTACCGCTTTGGGAATAATTTGGTGTGTTGGTATGTGAAGTGAAGAATAGCGAAATTTTAATTGGCGTCGGGTAATTAACAGAGAGTATTTCTGCATTTTGAGGTATTTATGCCATTTCAATTTAATTCCTGCTTTATTCACTTGCACGTTATAAATTCCACGCTTAAAAATTCGCGGGTCGAATAACGAACCTCCTTTTTTTGGAAGTTGGTTTAAAATGGCTCACTTTCTCTTGCTATTTATTCGTAAATGTCCTAAAATAAGCGAACAAGCTCTTCAAAGACGGTCAGCGGGATTGTCCGAAAGGGTTACCGCTGGCTCGGAACATAAAGGGCTAAGGAAGGAACACGGGTGGGTTTTAGTCAGTAAGATTCTGACACTGCCTTCCGCTCCACCCAGAGCGGGAGGGGTCATTTGATGATTTCCCATACTCAAAAAAAAAAGCTCTTCAAAGACACTGACAGAACTGGAGAAATGTTGTTGTGAATACAGGAATTACGTAATCTGCATTACTACAATCTGTCTTTCTTTAATAGATTTTCAACTTTATCGCTAAAGCATAAGGTTCAAAGTTGATTGGGAAAATTTGAGAGTTTCGAGGAGCTTGATGTGCTGGCGTCTGTACAACAAAAAAACCGAAACTAAACCGGTATAATCCAAAACCGGTTTAAGTTAAGTGGTTGTAACAACTCCATATTATGTCACGCTGCAAACTTTAGGTATTTTCACACACCCAATTCCGATCTCTGGTGATGACATATGGCATTGAAACGTGGTCACTCACAATGGGCCTAATTAGAAGGCTAAAAGTCACCCAAAGGGCAATAGAAAAGGCTATGCTTGGAGTTTTCCTGCGTGATCGAACTAGAAATGGAGAGATCTGCAGGAGAACCAAGGTAACCGACATAGCCCGAAGAATTGCCAAACTTAAGTAGCAGTGGGCAGGGCGGGCATATTGCTCGCTGAACAGATGGCCGATGGGGCCGAAAGTTTGTGGAATGGCGACCGCGTACTGGAAGACGTAGTGTTGGAACGCGTTGGATGCGAGAAGCCCAGAACCGGTCGAAGTGGAGGTGCTTGAGGGAGGCCTATGTTCAGCAGTGAACGTCATAGTTTTATAGTATAAAGATGTGACTACGAGTAACTCAGGCACGATGAACATCCAACAAGCTTCATTTTAAAATTGAATTAGAATTATCTTCTAAATCTGATGTCAGCAAGGGTTAAGTATAATTACAGCTCGGACAATAATGACGTCATCCTGCGGCCGCTAACTAATCCACTAATCCGCCTGCCAAGCGTGATCGGTATGGCATTCAAATTCCAGATTAATTGCAGGGTTATCTATGTTCTATTGTATTGTATTATCTTTTATGGAACTAAGTATTGTTGGTAGTTTATGTTAAATTATCTACAAGGTGTTATAAAAACTTGAGGGTTAGCTGCGAGTTGTTTTTTTTTTACTTGCCTTCGCTGTCCCACTCTTGGGCAAAGGCGCGATCTCCTTCCTTCGTAAATATAATTAAATTAAATAATGTAGACGATAAATAAATATTTGTACGGTAATAGCTATCTAACTATGAAAACTTAATGGAAATTGTTCACCCAAAACTGCGTCGCACCGTCGCTAACTGAGAAAAGAACTGGAACATTTTAGGAACTACCTAAAATAAAGAGAAGAAAATAAAAAAAGCTATTAAAATCATTAATCATTGTAATGAACTCAAAATATTTTTTTAATGACAATTCTGTACACTCGGCATTCCTTAGAAGGTACTGTTACTTAAAGCTTGTAATAATTAATAGCTGAAGTTTTTACGTAAGATAATTTAGGCTGGTTATCATTTCGTAACATAAAGGCGCGACACGCGATAGATCGCGCGCGACACAAAGGCACCGCTCGTTGCGCGACTTGCGGTGCCTCTGTGTCGCTCGCGATTTTATCGCGTGACGCGCCTGTTTGAAGGAACCTTTAGTCAGCAGGGTAATTGAGTAAGAAGCTAATATTTTGACAGTTCAACATTTATTGCGTTATTTACGTTGTTCAGCAGACAAATTTTCGAACATATGAAGCAATGAATTAGCAATATCCTTCAGAATGGTTCAGATTGTGATAGAAAGTGTGTTACGCAATTAGGGTGCAGGCTGGTTACCAGAGAACATTTTTCGTGTTGAAATTTCGTTTAGAAATCCTACTACAAAAGTTTGTATGTTTGAATGTTTGTTACTCAATCACGCAAAAACGGCTTACCGGATTTGGATGAAATAAGCCATACAGATAATTTATAATCTGGATTAAGGGGACTACATGACTTAAGCGCGGTCACAGTTGGACTGCATTTAAAAGAAAGAGAAGCGCGATGACACAACGCTGGTAATTTATTGCAAAATATGAAGCAATTATCTATTTACAAAAAATCTATTGATTAGACAAAAAAATTAAAACACTACTGCTTTAATATGTTGCTTTTAGAATAATCTGACAAAAAATCAGAATGATTGTATGTATATTAGTATGGTTCTTATTGTGAAAAGAAAGTTTTTAGAGGTATCTTCATGATTTTTTTCTATCGTATCAAATTAGTTGTATTTTGTTTTCAATATACTATCTAACTAGCTTATATCCTGAAGAATATCATATATTTTTCTGATTTTGTTTACTGTAGTCGATCATATAGGTTACTTTTAAGCATTATGAAGCTTGCATTTTTTAGTTTTAGTCCTGTAGTCCCCTTAACAGATAGGATACTTTTTATCCCGGTAAATGACATCCACGCGAGCGAAACCGCGGACAAAGTAGAAGTAGAACATGCAATCAGACGCTGTAATAATAAAATACTTTTAATAGTAAAAAAATATAGTAAAATCTTAGTATAGTTTACCACAACAACAATGGTAAATATGACAATAATTCGGCGGGACTAAGGCACGTTACATAGGTATCATGTTATATATTATTCTCAGAAATCTTTTTCTTTTCATATTTACGGGCCGAATTTTATGAGGAGGCCTATTCTTCGCGTCCTGACTATTTCGCGAGGCATGTAAAGTATAAACTTAGAGAGGGTTTGAAAACTACACTTTTACCCCTTTACTAATAAACTTATTACATCAGATGAATAGTTACACACCGATTTCTCTCTTTCAGTCGTCCGTAATTTGACTTTCGAAAGAAGAAGACAAAGCCTTAAGTACACAGACGCACACAGACAGTATACAGACGCTATACAACGTTTATTAGATATAAGAGGGTATGTGTTATTTTTTTTCTTTTGGCATGATGATGTAATTACGGAAATCCCAGTGGTAACGGCAACAACTTACGAGTTGTAGGTTCGAACTCAAACATGCGCTTTACTTTGTGTAAATTATTTCATCACCACTCCTCTCAAAATGGTGAAGAAAAACATAGTGAGGAAACCGACATGCCCTAAAACTAAAAAAATGGCATATACATGTGACATCTACCAACCCAACATCTAGCACTGGGTCCGCGTGGTGGATTACGACCCATTAAGCGGCCCAGAAGCAGTCTGTGAAAGTTACACGGTACAGATGTTCTATTTCACGAAGTCCGTTCGGCTTTGATTGTAGTAGTGACGTATCCCGACAAGCGCGCTCCCACAGCGGCTGCTCCTTGCTACCGTCGCATGAGGCTATTTCCGCGAATGTGTACCGTTTTACTTCACCCATTGTTGAGTCTCTGTTGTTCACAATGTGCATGTGCACGCTTGACAACATTCATAGCGAAACGGACTTCGTGACATAGAACATCTGTAACAGAATGGCTACGGTGGCAACCGTGAATAGGTGGAGCGATGATCTTCGCAGGATGGATGGTAGCAACTGGATGACAGTTACCGAGAATTGAGCTAAATTGCGTGCAATTGGAGAGGCCTATGGCCAGCAGTGGAGTGCTGTAGTCTGATGATGACCAGTTAAACAAACCTATTACAGTACCCGGCGATAAATATTGCACATCGACCTTTGGAAAGAGACAATCGGCTAATTTCGGCTTCGTAGAGCGTTATCTCTGTCGCACGAAATACAAACAGTCCGGTATCTATTAGGAGCTGTTAAAACAATTATGATTTGCTGCTTTTGATAATTATTTTTATTCTTTGTATAAAATGGTTTTGTGTAAAAAGGTCGATGTGCAATATTTATCGCCGGATACTGTACCACACACCGCTTAATTTTTATCTATCTATAGGCTACGATCGTCAGCCTATTAATGGCAGTCCGTTACTGAACGTGACCTCTCTAATCGCAAGCCATTTAACATAATCCTTGGCCATTCTCATCCACCTGCTACCTGTCAAAGGGTGGTTGTTAGCAGCTTTAAGCTACCATTTTGTCCTGACCATCATTTAATTTTCAGCTGACGTCCACATCTGAACATAACGTAGGTCTCCCTCAAGCGTCGCCAAATCGACAGGTCTTTTTCGGTGTATCAATGCAGGGTTAAATTGAATTAGCTAGCCAAACTCCGCAAACGTGGTGGGTATCAATTACAGAAAACCAATGTTTTGGTGATACTTTTTTGCGGGTCAACTAACATGGGTACTTGAAATATCAGTTTTAATAAAACATTTTTTTTTGTTTCATCGCAAAAAAAAACTTTTTTCTATATAATAAATAAACTGATTCCCTCAAATCATACTTCAAGTTATTAAACTACCAGCGGTCTTTGGCACCGAAAATATAAATTATTAAATTATAATAATATTACCAGCGTCAGGCACTAAGTTGTCTGGCATTTTTGCTGAACTGGGCCGTTTTGGCGCAGCCGTGAGGCACACTTTCTTGCTAATTTCTTACATCGAATTTTACACTTTTTTGACAAAGACCAAACACACGGTAAACTCTTCACCTTCTAACTTGTACCGCAACGTTACGTCACGTAAGTCATAAGGAGCGGGGGTCCCGCATAAAATGTGCATTAGTCTGAACAAATAAACGCTTTTATCCCCACTTTCAGAGGATTTGTGGTCGCCACGATGTGCTTGCAATAAACTGTATTGTTGGGCTGGCTTGCAATACCAATCCGTTTAGCAATTGGATCGAGGAATATATTCGCAGTATTGTCTTCGATTTGGTATATACAAAGATTTGGTTTAGGTCTCTCTCGTTTAATATTATTTGCGGTTTTAATAATGTCTTTGTAGGTATTGAGTTTACCCGACCAGTTTCAAATTTGAACAAACTTCGTACGCTCCTTTCTTGTTTTACCTCTGACAGTTACCCAAGCGGCAATCCTTTAGAAACCTTATAGCAACAAAAATAAAGATCAATTTGATTTTGACTGTGATGTAAAATCAGAGGTGAAATAACTGCAAAAGGACTAGAGTCATGCGTTTCATTACTTAAAACCAAATGCCAAAGTGACAGGAAGCGAAATACTCTTTATATTATAAAGACGGAAGTTTGTGAATGTGTGCGTGTGTGTTTTTATATGTTTGTTACTTCTTCACGCTCAAACGGCTGGACCAATTTTGATATAATTTTGAATGGAGGTAGCTGACACCCTGGATTAACATATAGGCTACTTTTTATCCCGATATTCCCGCGAGATCGACATTTACGCGGGTGAAACCACGGAGCGCAGCTAGTACTCTTTATAAAATCATCTCATAGCCGTCAATTCCCCATAGTGCAAGCTACACTACTTTAACTGACACAGAAATACAAAGCACGTGTTATCGTTTTAAAATAAGAGACCATAACTCATTTCTCCTTTTTTTCCTTTAGAAATAAGCATCACCTTGTACGTTTTTTTCCTGTCCTTTTCTTCTTGTCTATGTATCATCATCAGCTGCCTAGTCTTTTCCTTGTCTGTTTATGAGTGCAGTACATAATCAGTCACATAAAAAAAACAAGCTTTAGAGGTACTAAACTTATTATATTTTACACTTAGGTACATAAAAAAATCCTTACAATAGCTGTTAGTCTCATCAAGTCAACTTAAACACTATGCGAACAACAAGTTTCTGCTAGATGGTTTAATAACTATCCCAGTAAGTGTCATGGCGGCTAGCCAGAAATAAAAAAATATTAACATAAAGAAGAAAGTTAGCTAGCACTTTGACTTTGGTCGAAAGTTTGCCGTGTAAAAATAAATTGTAATTGAAATTGCGAAAAAGTTGAAAAGATTTACATCTGCCGTATATCGTTGCTTTTCTATAAATTTACAATTTTATTTTGAAGATCAAGATTGTCCCAAACATGGTATGTTCCTATTATTGCAAATATTAATTAGCGCAACAGTCTTTTCAATAATTTGTTGTTTATCTTATTTTGTGTGTCTTATTTCTTTTTAGTAAGTATCATGTATTTATCATGTATTTATGTATACTATTTATTTGTGCTTATATTCATATGTAATTAGGTATATAGTATATTCATAGTTTTAATAGGTTTATGCATATCTTTATATTTAAAATATTTATTCCTCAATGTTCATGATTGCACCTACCACTGTTTGTCTCTTCATCACCCAAAGGTTGACTGGTAGAAAATGCCTATGGCATTAAGTCCTCCTCTGTACATTTATGTGCTTGAAGTATTAAATAAATAATAAAACTTTAGAACTTAGGCATAAATAAATGAAGAATAATTATTTACTTTACAAACCATCATGCTAGTTTTACTCAAAGGTCGAGGCAGAGGATTACAACAATAATTATGTAGTACATTCCCTTTCTTTCTTTATTCCATTTTCAAATTTCACCCAGAAAAGTTGCAATAAAAACTTTTTGCTCTAAAAACAAACTGTTCCAACATTACTTAACTCCAACTTTAAAAACGACTAATAAAACACTGGCCAGACAGAAAAGAAGAACTCTCCTGTATTATTCTTTTAGAGCACTTTGTACAGCATGATTTCTTACTGACTCGATTAGAACTCAGGTCACGTGTTTCGAAGTAATTTTATATCGAGGCAATATCCGATAGGGTGATGGTACTATCGTTTATTTTGTTCCGTGTGGTGGATGCCCGTAATAAGCTTTGTTTTGCTTGGGTTCTTTGAACTTTAGCTAATAGTGTTGCAGTATTTTCAATGCAGTGGTCAACGTTATTAACTTTTCATAAAAACGTGAAATGGGACTGACGATATTTTTTGCTCGATATTACCCAGGGTGATGTCATTTTCACTCACAGGCTGGGATTTAAAATAATTACATTTTACCAGATACCTAACCGTTATTTAATCTAAAGTTGACGAGTTTTTTAAAGTGAAAACTTCTTGGGCATTTTTTGAGATGGGAAAAAACCATTAAACTCGGGCCACTGTTACCATAAGCGACACCACGCGTGTTTTGTTTTTATGAAAATTAAAAAAATACCCTCTTCGAATGTGTTCGGCTGTCCTCGGGATGTACTCGGTTTTAATGTATATCCGATATGTTAGTGAGTGATGGCGAAGTATTCTATTTGTGTTTTGTTTTCACTTCTGTCGGCACTCCCGGGGTGCCACTGTTTTTTTTTTCTCAACAGTAGGCAACGCTTTTTTGAAACCTCTTCATGTCCAGGCAGCAGTGTCTACCACTTGCTGTTGCCCCTCTGTAAATCCGAAATCAGACGATTTACTCGATTGAATGGTTCATTTGAATGAAGGTCCATTCTTGTCCATTCGCGTTCACACGACACCGGCAGATGCAAATAGGAATGAACGTTAATCAGCTCCTTTAATTTCGACCATTCGATCCGGTAGATAGTGAAAAATGCCGAGTTCCAAATTCAAATATCGTTGGATCGGTTCAAGTGAGGGAGATTTTGATATAAGATTTTGCAAAAATACCTACTGTAACAATTAACTGCCTCACTGGTTGAATCGCAAGCGCCACTGCCAAACATGAGGTCCTGGGTTCAATTCCCAGCTCGTGAAAAGTGTTATTTTTTTTTTTTTGCTGAATGGGCCCGCTCTTGACCACGATCACGCCTGATGGAAAGTGATGGATGAGATCTATGATGGAAGGAGCGTGTTCAGAAGATGCCTAAGACACTGTAACTCCCACGCATCGACGAAACACAGCAGCAGTTGTCGGTGTGTCCCATCTGAAATTTCTCAGTAGCTGCCCGGAGTCTGGGTCTGTGGCCGGTTGATGGTACAGTACCCGGCGATAAATATTGCACATCAACTTCTTCGATCCTGTCGATTTTATACAAAGAATAAAAATAATTATCAAAAGAAGCAAATCATAATTGTTTTAACAGCTCCTAATAGATACCAGACTGTTTGTATTTCGTGCGACAGAGATAACGCTCTACGAAGCCGAAATTAGCCGATTGTCTCTTTCGAAAGGTCGATGTGCAATATTTATCGCCGGGTACAGTAGTAGGGTCGCTAATGTGGGTATACCCTACTATGGGAATGCCTCTGCCTATTCTTTCAAAGATAACAGGGGTTATGTTATGTCATGTTGTTGTTGTAGCAACAATTGTATACGTCATCATCATCATCTGCCTAGCCTTTTCCCAACTATGTTGGGGTCGGCTTCCATTCTAACCGGATGCAGCTGAATACCAGTATACAACAACAACAACAAACAACAACAACATACACAACAACAACAAGACAATATCAACAACATGTAACAATTGTATAACAATTGTATTGTACGTATAGGTAGTGAAATATGAACGGCAGTGATTTAGCTTAAAATTAACTTTAATTACAATTATTATAATAATTGAGAGATGTGCTCGGCTTGAGCGATGCAAACGGAATTTCGTGGCTTACGAACTATTGGTACATTATAACCTAAATAATGACGACATATTTCTGGAATTTCCCATGAGGCTCCTTCAGATTAAAAGCATTAACTTAAGTGTTAGAAAAATTTGTTGAAAGAGATGTGTATTAAGCGGAATCGGCGACATGTCTATTTAAAGGTGTTAGAAATAGAGTGAGGATTAATCCTGTGGGAACTGATGCCTGGTATGCATAACTACGTATAGGTACTCCTATAAATTACTGTTTGTATACACGTGTGGTCTATGTTTTACCAAGTCTTTTATCGAGGCAATAATATCGAATAGCGAGTTTCGTGGTGGTTTGTTTTGTATCCATGTGGCGAAGCGCGTCGGTTCACAGGATGCTTTGTTATTTGAGCTAGGTGATTGTAACGAGAACCTTTGATAAAGAGCGCTGTGTTTTTGTTAGAATGTTTTTAGGTTGTGTTTTTGTTGTAGGTGCTAGGTTTGTTCAAGAGGATGATGTTTTTCGAGTTGATAATAATGTTGTGAGTGGTAACAATGAAAACGGTGTGGTGTTTGACAATGAAGAGACAAAAATTGTAAATTGCACCAATTCCTCACTTCATAATTTTTCAGTCACAGGAAAAAAAAACGGACACACCCGTTGTATAGCCCAAATAAATAATGGTGCATCAATTTTTATACTTTTAGATAATGTGGGCAAAATGGATCAACACAATTATTAACTTAAAAAAGAGTTCTCAATAACCGCACAACAAATAAAACATTTTTCTCAACCGTAATTTTGTAACTCAAAAGCACTTCAAAACTATTCGCTGTGTATTAAAAGCAACCATAGCAAACGAACTAGCAGGAAGTATCATTATAATAACAACAGCACGCTCCAACCATCAATCGCTCGGTGTAACAGTAAAGGAAAACGAAGGTTCATTCAAAATGTTGCATCTAGTACCGCAGTTCCGTAGACAGACATGACTTTTACAGAATAGGCAACACAATGTAAAGAATCACGAATGGAAGAGTGTTGTTGTCCTGACTCAAATCGGCTAAAAAATGAGATAGGACTTTTAGTCATGCGAGCGGCGATATAAGGCTCCTACAAACAGGCGCGACATGCGATATAATCGTGCGCGACACAAAGGCACCGCTCGTTTCGCGACTTGCGGTGCCTTTGTGTCGCGCGCGATTTTATCGCGTGTCGCGCCTGTTTGAAGGAACCTATACTCGTAATACATCTCAGTTGATATTACGAGACACACTTCTAAACTCCATGCTAGTAGTATCTGTATAGCCATGTTTTGGGAAAATAGTGGCATCACATAAATACCTATACATAGTTTTTGCGTTCAACCCGCCTGTTGCTCGGCTACTGTTACATTTTTTGCGATGTCACTCACCACAAATGTTCAGCGTTGTTCCACCAGTAAATTATGAGCTAAGAGGATTTTTCACTTCATTGTTACTGGATTTAAAATTTTATGAGCTTTACAAAATGAGGTTTTAATTGTTGAATTACATTTTTTATAAATATGGTTAAGTTTTGGTATGACAGGAATATAGTTGTAAATTAACCGTTACAAACAGACCACGTGGGCAGTACATTGATTCTTTCCTGCTCTGGGTGGAGCGAAAGGGAGTGTCAGACTCTTACTGACTAAAACCCACCCGTGTTCCTTCCTTAGCCCTTTATGTTCCGGGCCAGCGGGAACCCTTTCACACTTTGAGGCGCGCGTAGAACACGTACGCGCCGGCCGGCACGGGCCTGGTCCTGATCGGACGGTCAGCTACCCATTACTCTCCGTCCGCAGGCCCGCGCCTACGGTAGCGCGGACGACTCCCGGCGTCACGCGGCTCTCTACGTCCGGAGCGTCTCCCGCGGCGGCTGGGACGTGAGGCTCTTTCCGTCAACCATCCCGCCACCTCTTTCGCTAGCATGACTGCTTCGCAGAAAGAGGTGATTGTCTCCCACTCCCTCTCGCTCCGGACCATAACATGAACCAGGGCCGGATGTACTTACCTTTGTCTCGAAATTAGCAATATTTCATGAAATGAAAGCCTTGCCACTAGTCAATATTCAGTCCGTAGCAGCTGAATATAAGACACACTAATGTAATTTTTATGCATTTTAATGCGGTACGTCTGTCTGCTTCCCTCTTTCAGTCCCTTTAACTAGATTACTACGAAATATACTCCCATTTATAGAAAAAACCTACGACTAGGAGCCGAGTAAACGCGATTCAGTATCACTGATCCGAGCGTGACAGTTCAGTTTCATTCACTGTTCAGAAATAGGGTAAAGTGCGCCTGAAAAAGTGTTCGCTTCAAAACTGGTCAAACGTTGTAAGCCCAAAAACGCTATCGATCATAACTACAAACCTGAAAAAAAAACTGAAACGAGAAAGGCGAATAGTTACCGATCCGCTCTCAGGCTCGTAAAGTTTAATTGCAACAGTTCGTTTATTTTCGTTCTCGTGGCTTCGCTCTATAGAGGTTTCCAAAACTGTTTCGGCCTTTCTATCGTGATGGTTTCCGCTTCTGCCATTTCAACTTCACCATGTCGGAAAATAATTGAGATCTATTAAGGCTACAGCAGACAAGATACTTTCAACATTGGCGATTAGCGATTTAAATTCGATTTTCGAAGCTCGATACAGCAACTGAACACAGACAGCAACGTTCAGAAACTGGCTTATAACAACCTAGGTATTAAAAATCGAATGAAAAAGCTGTAAATTTTGTCCTGTAAGTACATTGAAAACTTTTAATATTCAAACTTACGTTTCAAATTAATATTATTTAAAGTTAAACAAATATCAACTTTATTTCAGTGTCACTCTGAAATCAACTTAATAAGTTGATTTCAGAGTGACACTGTTGAAAAAATTATAAAAATGTTTGAAGTTGTAGCGCAAACTGAACTTTATTGTGTACGATTTAAAGTTATTTTTCCATAACCTCATATTTGTTTATATTTTTGGCAAATAAATAGCGAATGCACTTATTACATGCATAATACACTCCCGCCTTCTTCTGATGGGGGTACACAGAAGGAGAACTTTAGTTTTTACTTTCGGAATAAAGTTCGAAATACAAAAATCGGCTCGAAGTTAGCCTTCGGCTAAAGTAAGATCTTGTATAAGATGGATTGGGCTGTCAAAATATTATGATGCAACATTGATGCAGTCGCAAAAACTCAACGAACCTAAAAGTATCGTGTCTGTTCTACCCCTTAAAGAGAATCGTTATTTTGTTGTTTTACGTTTAAAATTTTAAGGCTCGTCTTAATTTTGACTGCGGTGTTGCCTGTTTGTTGTTGAGTTCCAAAGCTATTATTTTGCTGTCAAAATGTTGCGGAGTTGTGCTTTCTGTTTGAAAGTCTGGTATTGATGTTTAATTTGTTGAGTCGTTTGCGATTATTATGGTGGTTTTATAGATATTTGATTTGATTATTATGGTGGTTCTGAACAAGTACACTTTAGAATTATTTGATTCTAAGCTGTAGGCAGTTTATGAATCTCAAAAGTTGTAGTGAAGACGATTTTTTTTTATTTGTAATGTTTTAAACCAAACCTGTTTGGAAAACCACCTTTTTGCGCATTGGAAAATTCTTTTCTGTTTTCTTTTTTTCACCTCTCTCCTACAATTTGTAGATTACAAAAAACCGCACGCAAAAACACTATATTCATAGCCACGTTCAAAAAATAGATCACCTACATCTAATACTGTATTAGACAGAGACATATTGGTAGCTGTGACACTTACTCACGACATTCTTCCCCTCAATCAAGTTTTACGACGTGCGGTGAACGAGGCAGCTGACACCAGTAGGTAGGGTGTCGTTCATAAGTAGACACAGAAGGCCCGCTTTATACAACAAGTGAAAATACGCGCACGCACACACAGGCGCGTAAAGAAAGAAAAAGTATTTATTGTGACATAGAAATCATTTATTTGCCAAAAATGTAGGTATACATATAATATAGTTATTTTGTGGCGATTCCCAATACATTTTACCTGACGGCATGCAAAATTGTTTAACATACACGAACAGAAGAGAAAAAAAAGAAAAAACATAATACAATAAACAATATCAAAAACAAAAAGCAAAATTATTATTTAACACAAATCACTATTAAAATTCATTATTGTCTATAATACAAAGATGTTAAAAATATAGAGATGTCAAAAATATAGAGATGTCAGTAATACAGAGATGTCAATAATAAGAATGTTTTTATTACTGTCGACATTCTTATTCAATAATAGAACAGAAACCTTCGGAATTACAAATTATTAGGTATGTCAACAAAATTAAAAAACATTTTGGTGGGTAATTCTTTATGATTTTTGGGTAGTTTGTTATAAAGAAACCACGAAGAAAATATTTTTGGATAAGGCTGTTTATAAAAAAAAAAATTAAGTATAAAAAGAAAGTAAAAAAAACAGAAAGTTCTGTACGAGGCCAAAAGCCACCTACTTCAGCATGATCCTGCGACATTTAAAAAAACGACTTGCTGCGATCTCAAACAGACTCTAGTAGAGAGTGCGGTTGCACTCGCTGTACGTAGACGCGTGTCTATGTGGGCGTGCATTTTGGCTCATTGTATGGAGCCTTCTGTGTCTCTCTAATTTGTGACTACAGTGTCACTGGAATAGTCTCCATTCATTCTAGACAGCTGATGCTGTGTATAGTTATGCTAAGGGTACACATGCCAGTAGCTGGCACAAAAGTATGCAACCAGCTTGCATGCCGTGTGCCATAACAACTTCTGATTGGTGAATACCATACTGGTATAGTATGCCAGCTACTTGCATACTTTTGTGCAAATTACAGGCATGTGTGTGGGAGCCCTTATGTTAGGTGAGTAAAACTTTTGTACTGTCGTTTATTGGACTGTTACTGAGGTAGTTACAGATTGTAATTATATTAACATAGGTGGTGGAATTGGTTTTAATATTTTCGGGTCGGACAATCTCTGTTCTTATAGTTTGATTTCTTTGTAGATACATGACGTTAATGTAGAAATGGAAGTATTAAAATATGACCTAATACAGTCAGAACCACAAATAAAAAGTTGAATTTATACAGCTTAAAAGGAATAAAATCCAAATTGGAATGGATCTTAAAAAGTGATTTAATATTTCTAATTGCGCCTAATTCGGTTACTATAGTACGCGCGGAACTAGTTAGCCGCGCCTTAGGTATGTGAGCGGTGGGACGGAGGGGCCCCCGTTCTTTGTCATTTCTCAGTACGTGGGTTGCGAACAATAGGCAACCCCGTCGCCCTCACCCCCGTCCCCACCAAAGGCGCGGCCAACTATTTCCGCGCGGACTATACCAATCGATATTATTATTATAATAGCAAATAAAAGCTCAAAACCATAGCTAATACTTAACTCCAGTGTGTACTTTGTTCTGGAAAATATATCAAAACTAAAGATCCTCATTAAATATACAAAACAATTTCATATTCCATAAATGAAATACAATGTTGCCAGTTCCATAACAAAATAAATTAAATACTTAACAAGTGCGTTTGCAGAGAACACCTTCGGTTTGTGTATGTTTATAGGGTTAGGTAAGGGCAGTGGTTTTCCCGACCTTACCTGAAGCTTGTTGTCCCTTCGCACTTAATAGCAGGTGGCCAAAGTATACGCGACAGCGATTAGATTTATATATATATTTTTTTTTTTTTAAAAAAAACGTTGCCCCACACTAGGAATTACTCCTGTATCGTGGGTGCGTTTACAAACATTTAAATTCACATACACAAACAGCCAGACCCGGAACAACTACCTGTAGGCAATACAAATATTTGTTCCGTGCGGGAATCGAACCCGCGACACGCAGCGCAGCAGTCGATCGCTCAGCCACTGCGCCAACCGTGTCGTCAAATATATAATATATTGGTAGCTATATTTTTACTATTTGCAACCGGCTCAACCTCAAACTCAACGCATTCCCTATTTCAATCCTTTGAATTGTCAAAGAGTCGGTGAGTTAGAAATATGAAGCTAGTTTCCCATTCCAAAGCGTAGTAGGTACCTATGGAGACAAGCGGGCAAGAACCTTCGTGGACACTTTTTTAAATTATTATGTATACTAGCGGCCCGCCCCAGCTACGCACGGGTTAATTTTTTTTAGAATTTGCGAAATTTTCTTCGACAAACTTTATTCTGGCAAATTTGGTGTCGTCATTTGGAAGTTATTCGCGTACGGACATTTCGGCTTTTTTGTTGCTGACTGTACATAGTATAAAACAAAGTTTTATAAACACTTTGTTTTATACTATGTACAGTCAGCAACAAAAGTCGATTAACATTTCAGTTTTTTTAATCTCAGTTATTGAGCAATATATTAACACTACAGTTTTGATAATCTCAGTTATTGAGCAAAACATTTGTTTCAAAATTGCATTGTACTTCTGCTGCAATTTTGAACAAATATTTTGCTCAATAACTGAGATTAAAAATACTGAAATGTTAATCGACTTTGTTGCTGACCGTACCTAAGGATATTTACAAAAATATCAGTTACATCATTAATGTTGAATTTAATTGACCTGACTAAGATTATGTCTGGACTTTAAAAGAGACTGTGACCTCCGAGTTTGTTTCGGCCTTTCTTCTCAGAGTAGTCAGATAGGAAACGCCGGCCTCATCTAGTTTAAAAAAAAACACGATTGACGTGTGAATGTGTTTGTACAAACCTACTTACAAAAATAAAATAATTTGTCAATTATGAGAACGATGTAAAAAAGACGTACACTTGAAAAGCGTCCAGAATACAGCAATTAGAAATAATTAAAATAAGCCGTGACAGCTAAGAGATGACCAGTCACAACTGACGGCGCCCGTTCACGATAATGAACATGGATTAGCACCATTCAGTTCAACCATTTTGAAGGGAGCTAAAGTGGCGTGCGTGTATGACTAAACGTTTGGACGTAAACGAAGCAAAAGAAGAACAAGTATGATCTTAGCAGGCAACGTTCTGTAGTTTCTGCTTACCCCTATAAGAAGAAGGCGAAAGTTTACCTATTTATGTATGTATTTTAATTATTTATTGTTTTTATGCTCTAATAGCTGTGCCCCGCGGTTTCATCCGCGTTAATTTGAGAAAAAAAAACTACTAAATTAATATTCCTGCCCCCTCATGACCCACGCTCAAGCTCACTTCACCTGAGCTATCACGGTGATCTTTTTACAGAATAGTACCACTGAGCCGTGGCCTATAGCCAAAGAGATGCCTGTGGCCATGCTCGAGGCGACGACAGCGGGGGGCGGGCGGTGCGAGGGAGGCGCGGGGGAGTGCCTCGGTCCCGTGGGTTGCGCGTAGACAGGCCCTAAGGCCAACAATCATGGTAAAAGTATCAGATGGATGGGAAGCATTACCACTAAGATCACCGAGGTCTGTAAAAAATACTGCAAAAAAGTTCGTAATCGTTCTACTGATAGACAACTGTTGCTTCAGCTCACATCTTGTGCCTGTCAATATTCCGATTAGTCCGTTCTAAATTGTCCATTTTAAGGTCAATTCACCGATCCCATTTCGTTGGGTGAATTTGCACAATGAGCTGTGCTCAAATTGATGTATTTTTGAGCCGCCTGGATTTTATTGTATCCTCTTATGTATTCTGGCTGAGTGGTTACATTAAATGTTTTTGGTAAGGGAAGTTTTGGTTCTATTACAATAAGTTAGAATTATGGTGGTGGTGGTGGTGTGATTATTATGGTGGTGTGGTGGTTGGTGGTGGTGGTTTGTGGTGGTGGTGGTGGTTTTGTTATGTTATGTCTTTATTGCGACAGTTAGCTATAAACAAATGCTAAAATGTCCTTGTATACAAATTAAATTAGCTGGTGACACTTCACATACGTCCCTAATGGTATTGATATACAATATGTAACTCAATTAAAGCACATTATGTAAATATAAAAAGCAAAATTAAATAAAAAAATAAAAGTTATTTTATTATTTATTAAAAATTAATATCCTTAAGTAATTTGTTATCCCAAACATTTCTAAACCGACGTAAATTACAGTAACACTTCCGCTGTACAGTCAAAACAAACCCCAATTTTAACACAACATCAACAAAACAGTTCCTAAAAAAGCTTATAACAAACACTTACCTATCTATTTAGTAAAAACATCTTATATTATCAAGTTACTTAATGCACCATCGGGCGCAAACAACAAACATGTTTTGAAAGGTTTTGTAAAGAAACCGAATCTAATTTACGACCGAAAAATAATTTCGAGGACTATTGCCGCTAAAAAGGTTCGCAGTTTTGTAAAAACAAGGCTCAAGAATTAATTGCTCTGAAATCTTGAAACGTTTTACTTCGTTAGTGAATTAAATGGCAGATTTTATTTAAGACATTTTTGAAAATTCTTGTTTACACTTAATTTTATTTGGTAAAATTAGATTCTTATTTATTTAAATATAATGCTTTTAATTAAAACTGAGATAGTGTCGCGATTGATTCAAAAATCGGTCGTCTGTAAAGTCGGTTTACTGACGATAGTTGAACGTGACAACGTCATAAGAAAATACTGATAGTTGCATTGCATTTTTTTATTCGCTTGCACTTCAAGCCGCCATGGAACGCCTCCACGCTACAGAGCGAGGCCGCGAGGTAACGCTACATGAGTCATGTTTTTTCGTGTGTGCAGCCAGCTTTATCGATTTATTAGATGTTGTCACGTCAAAAAGCAAAACTTCCCAAAGTTGCTTCTGTTAGTTTATTTGAGAAAAATTACTTACAACATCAATAAAGCATAATTAAGTATATATATATATATACCTGATGTTGCCCTTTATTTATGTGTTATGTATTGTATAAATATAAGGGTGGCGATTCT
This sequence comes from Luperina testacea, assembly GCA_927399505.1. NCBI lineage: Eukaryota > Metazoa > Arthropoda > Insecta > Lepidoptera > Noctuidae > Luperina > Luperina testacea. The sequence continues at coordinate 2,039,083 of OV656757.1, forward strand.
GTTGTTCACAAACTAACTAAATTTATGTTCAGTGCATCTTTTTATTTCTATTTCATTAAGAAAAGGACAGAAGATAAATTTTAGTTTAGTCCTGTCAAATTAATCAGCGCCTGACGTAAATTGACGTAATTTTAGTGGGCAAGTTTTTAATCACGTCTAAATTTGTATGGAGGCGCTGATTAATTTGACAGGACTAAACTAAAATTTATCGTCTGCCTTTTCTTAATGAAATATAAAGGAAAAGATGCACTAAACTTAAATTTAGTTTAGTTTGTGAACAAGGGAATCGGTAACAATGTCTTTTGTTGGACATCCTATAAATAACTGAACATTACTGAAGGCAAATTTCACCATTACACTGATGACACTGATAGCTCTTGATCGCGTTTAGTTTCATCGGTGGAATTCGTTTTTCGGTGGTTAATTCACACAAATAATACGATTAGTCATCTTCATTGGCCTAATTAAACTACTAATCTGATTGTGGTATGGCTATAGTATCTACCCGGAGAGGTTAAAACGAAGCCGGAGGGACAAGTAGTAAGAAGCTACTTAGGTCGATCCAAAATTCCTTACCAGGCAGCCGAGAGAATTGAACTTTCCACAAACTTTGAAATATAAAGCAAAAAGATAACCCTATCTATACCTACAGTTTTAAATATAATATAAATCCAAACCGAACGGAATCAACGTAGCAAGTCGTCAAAAAATATAAAAAAACTGACAAGTGCGAGTCGTGTGTACGTGTTTTTCTCGGCGTTTTTGCCTTGTGGTAACAAGGCAAAAACGCCGAAAAAAACACGTTTGTTGTGTGGGAGCCCCCCTTAAATATTTATTTTTTCTGTTTTTAGTATTTGTTGTTATAGCGGCAACAGAAATACATCATCTGTGAAAATTTCAACTATCTAGCTATCACGGTTCATGAGATACAGCCTGGTGACAGACGGACAGACGGACAACGGAGTCTTAGTAATAGGGTCCCGTTTTACCCTACGGGTACGGAATCCTTAAAATATCCCGAAGCGCTTCTTTTAAATAGTATCATAGTAATATTCCCGGGACTTGAATTCAGCTGGAATTGCGCCAACTTACTCGAAAAATAGACGGAGATTCTGTGCAGGAAAAAATACAAACAAAAACCGAGTTAAATATCCCTTTTTAGACAGAAATTGAGTTAAAAGACGGGCGTTTTAGCGAAGACACTGTAGTGTTAATTCTACTTTTACACAGGCTGTACTTTCGCAAAGTTTTTAGCAAGAATTGCGGGAAAAGGATGCTTGATTTTGTTAACCTGATATACTCGTATATGTAATTGTTAAGTGAAACGCTTGTTTATTACCTCGCACTCCATGATTGTAATAAATTCTATTATTTATTTATCACTTGCTTTAACAAGGTCTGTTTTATCTTCGCACTTAAAAAGAAAATGTTAAAGGATTTCTCCTGACGTTTTTTTTCGCTATACAGGGTTCCATTAAAATAGATGGACAAATTTTAACACAGCGCTCAGCACGTCTAACCAAAGACACTCAAGCAAAAAAAAACACTGATTAAAGTGTTTTTGTTTTGACCTAAAATGATAAATTGCCGGCACATTAGTGTATTTTCGTTAGCTGATTATTTTTCTTGTAAGTAATGCGTTTTTCTTATTATATTTTTACATCATAGTCCTTATTTTGGTGGTCTGAATGATTTCTAAAAGTTTGTCCATCTATTTTAATGGGACCTTATATATAATAAGTATGTATGTATCAATGCCTTAGTAATTTTTAACCGACTTCCAAAAAGGAGGAGGTTATATGTTCGACTGTATATATGTTTTTTTTATGTATGTTCACCAATTACTCGAAAATGGCTGGACCGATTCCAAAAATTCTTTTTTCCTTTAAAAGGGGTAAAAATACTCTCGAGGTGGTCCCGTTATCATCAAATTGGAATCTGATGAGAGGATCCCATGGGAATCGAAGGAAACCCTCAAATTTTATAGGCAAACCTATAGCAATTTGGGTATTTTAAACGGTTTTTTTTAAGTAACTTGAGCATTTGCTCTCGGAAATCATCATTTGGTAAAGTGGAGCTGATAATGAAGACCACAGATGGCCATCGGAACTACTCTATGACAAATATTTCACGGGTTGCGTTTCGATTACTTTAATATGTTGCTAAGCAATTTATGCTCGTTACAATACGTATGGTGAAGTGGAGCTGATGGTGACTTCTCAATCAGCTCCAGTTCTTCTGGTTCTTGTTAGGAGAACTCCTCAACAATTAACGTCCCTGCAACGGGAAAAGCAATATTTTGTATAAGGTGATGAGCAGTTGACATTAGGCTATTGTAACTTAGACAAAGTACAAACTGACCCACTAAAAAGTGAAAAATAAAAACATTTTTACGAAAAAAAACAACCGACTTCCAAATATCACTATAAAGTGAAAATTAACTTTAACTTCGGAAGTCGGTGGCAAAAAACTAAAATACAAATCCAAAGACACCGACTTCCGAAATTAAAGTTATTTTTCACTTTATTCTTTTTCGATTTATGTACCCCTTAATCCCTTATGTTGCACCTGCCATGTTTTGTTTCTGCATCACCCTAAGGTGACTGGTAGAAAATGCCTCAGGCTCTATGTATACCTTTGTACAGTATTTTTTTTACCCTGAATAAAATAAATACATAATTATGAACCTTATTTTTCTTTTACAGCACTTAATAAGTCTACCAAAGCATTAAAGGTAATGGCTGAACTCAATGGTGTTTATAAACGACTTTGTACTGTAAATTCAATACACACGTGCCTTTAAAAGGAAATAAGTGGCGCTTCATACATACAAATTGGTGGAAATGGGCACAGTTGAGGGCATAACAGTACAGTCGACTGCCCGTCATTAGTAATATTTCGACATTTAGCTCGCCTAGCGAAGAACTGAGTTTCTATAGAATAAGAGGCCCGCCGATTCTCACCGTGAAAATTCAGGTGAAGTGAATTGTCATCCCACCTGACGCTGGATATTGCTTCAAACTCACTTATTTATAGAACAACTAGCTGCGCCACGCGGTTTTACCCGAATAAATCTCGATCCCGAGGGAATATCGTGATAAAATGTACCCTATGACCATTCCCGGGAGTCAAACTATCTCTATACCCATCTAAATCGGCTCAGCGGTTTAAGCGTGAAGAGGTAACAGACAGACACACTTTCGTATTTATAACATTAGTATAGATTGCTTACTCCACGTACAGTAAACACCAAAGCGCGCAGCAAGCCAACAACATAACATTTTACAAAAAATCTTCAAACATTAAATATCGATTTACTTCTACACATAAATATGTCACCTAGCAAGACGGGCTTGCGACTAAGTACAATGCGTGCCACGAAAGATGAGACTTGACCCCGCCTCCCCGCTCTTTCCGCCGCCCCTATAACGTCCGGTCCCGTCCCGCACTCAGACCTCATACCGCTAAAGATACCTAAAATCGTGTTCTGCGCAAGCAAACCACGTGGTGTGTCAAGTCTCATCTTTCGTGGCACGCATTGTAACAACAGTCGCCTACCCGCACGGTTCGATCGATCAGGTTAGGCTACGTTTGCCGCGGATGGTTTGCGGATGGGTTACCATTAGTACATACCGAGACCCCTCCGTGCCTCGGAAAGCACGTTAAGGCGTTGGTCCCGGCTGTTATTCGTGGATCTTTGACAGTCGTTACGGGTGGTCAGAAGCCCGAAAGTCAACCAGTCTTACCAAGGAGTATCGTATTACCCAACAACTGGGTTGTAGAGCCTAAGTTACCTTCACCTAAGTTATCTTGGTAACTGACCAAGATAACTTAGGTGAAGGTAAGGTTTTACAGATTAGCACGACAACTGGAGTTATTACCAACGACGTGCAGCCTACTGTACTAACTCGGTTCGGAATGAAACCTACGTAAGTGAGAATGAAATGTAACAGTATGTTATGTTAATAAGATGCTGTGTTTACTTCTTGGAAACGATTACCTAACTTCAGTATAATAAGAAAAACATAATTTTAAGACCGACTATATCCACTGCTGTAGATATGTAATTATCATTATTATGCACCTCCATTTAGCTGATCGAATATGAACACTATCGTATTATCTGAGCAACTGTTTCATCGTCATCTGCCTTTTCTTAACTATGTTGGGGTCGGCTTTCGGTATAATAAAAAAAAAAAAGTGTGTTGAACACACTTTTTTTTTTTTTTATTCGAAATGGGTTTGCTCTTCTCTACTCTAGACTCTAATCTAGGTCAGAGATGACACAGATAAAGTCTACGATGGACTGAGCTTACCCAGAAGAAGCCTGTTCACTCTTACTTTGAAGAGATTCGGGTTGTATTCACTCGGAAACACAAACGCAGGTAGAGAGTTCCACTCTTTTGCTGTGCGCATTATAAAGGACATTTGAAAACGCTTAGTGCGAATTGGTGGAATAGCAACTAGGCAGGGATGGTAACTTGCAGTGCGTCTGGATGTCCGAAGGTAGAAGGGGGCCGGTGGAATGAGGTCGTGAAGTTCTTGGGCACACTCACCGAAGTACAATCTGTAGAAGACCGACAAGCAGGAAACACTGCAGCTGAATACCAGTATTTTATGTGGAGGACGCACGGAGGGGTCACGATATGTAATGGATGGGCACCCGTCTATGGACCGGCCTCGGCAAGTGTAGCTTAACCATTGATCGACCCGTGTCACTGTAAATATTTAACCTCAAACCCCAGAACTTATCAATTGTCTACAGACTAATACTTAAAGATGGTATCTAATTGGGTCTTACGGTAGATTACTTTTCGCGTTTAGGAGTTTAGATGTTCTTGTCTGTTGACTTTTTCATGAAGAAGTTAGTAAGCATACACACGAGTTGCACGCATCGACGACAGTGGCAATTGTGACCGCCGCCGCGCCGCCGGCACGTCGATGGCTACCGCCGACTCGCTTTGACGGCTTTTGTTGCAGTTACCTTTGTTGTCGACGCGTGTTGCTCGGGTTTATGCACACTAACATGTGTAATTGTACCTTAACTCTAGGATGAAGTCATTTTAGATTTCCTTTAGAATTCTAGAACGTATATTATCCCCTAACTGTGTGGTGCCATCTAAAAATAAATGGTAGTAGTTTTGTCTATTTTGGGGTTACAACGAAAATACTTCGATTGTTATCGCATGGCCAATGAAAATTGTTCTGCGTCAGACTAGTACAATCAACGACAACTGAAATTGTTACCATTTTTGTTCCCAGTTTTCTCAGAATTGTTCATGTGCAATTGTCGCTAAGGTTCACTATTCACTGCAGCGTAATAAATGTTCAAAGGTGCTTAGTATAGTTTAGAGTCTAACTTAGCTTTTTGCTGGATGTTCTGCTCTAATTGCATTTTCTGTTGAGTAGTCTGCAAGAAATATTCTTCTGCAATACTGATGAAGATAAGATAATTAATAATAACTCTTTTTGATACTTGTAAATATTTTTATTTCTATTATAGAGTTAGTGTGTAAATTCTTTTAGCTTTAATAAATATATTCATCTAAGTAGATAAGACTGATAGTATTATTACGTTTCTCTGCAAAGTCAAATGACCGTAAGACTTGTTTATTAGTTTAAAGATACTCAGCGTTTGTTGAGCTGCATTTTTAAAAACAATTATTGTAGGTATAGGTGGATTTGTTTTCCTAGTTATAGTGATAAAATAACTGTAGGGGACTGTCAGGAAAACCACAATAAAGAAAAAGCTTAAGACTTGACGCCAATTTATGAATAACCTAGAGAAAATTTATCAGAAAACATATTATCTCCTTTATTCATAAACGTTCCTTAAATTTAAGTAGTGATAAGCGACTGTTTAACTATACATTTTTGACGTTTGAACGTCACTAATCGTTGTTTATAAATAAACCCCTTAATTTTTGAATAATAAACATTCAATTTCATTACACTTCCATGCACAAAAACCCTAACCAGCTGGCAAAATACTACACGGCAACGTACGTACACACGTGAGAAAAAACCGTTCACGCGAAAGCCTAGCGGAATATGAGCGGGAAACTCAATTACGCCAACACGTGGCCTCCTAAGAGATACGTCAGCGTTTTTATTTAACTTTACCCGTGTCTTACATAAATATAAGGAGCTTAGGAAGGTTTCAGGATCGTATGTCCGAATGTTACTGCACAATTTGTGGAAAGGATATTTTTTTTTGTTGTTTTATTTTTGGGTGTACCTAAGTGATTTTCTGAGTACAGATTGGACAGTGTGGTTTAGTGCTTTGTTTTTTCCGTGTATCGGTAAGCGTAGTGTGGGACGCCTGGCGCACCCCCTATCTAGATGGACGCAGCTGGATGGGACAAACAGGATGCGGAAGACGGGGACAGGGTATTGTGGCGAAGCCTGGGAGAGGACTATGTTCAGCCGTGGACTGACGGTAGGCTGTGTTAATTGATTTAGTTTTTCTTTGTGTCATCAATTACAATTAAGGGAGGGCGCCCACGAGCAAATTTTGTCTCCGCAACTAATTTGTCTCTCTCAACAAGTCTACGGATTTGTATGAAAGTGCCCGCATGTAGCGACGCGTCAGCTGGGAGACTTCTTTTTCCGTGGGTTTAGAACAGGCATGCAAACTGTGGCCCATTTTTTGTTTGCAATGTAAGTGCGTGCACGGTGAAAAAAAACTAGCCAGCCAGTTGATGAATGCGGCAATTTTTTTTCGAAAAAGTGGCGTTGCAGTCGCTCCCGTGTGCGCATAGTCCAAAAAAAGTTTCCTGGGCAACTGAGTTGCTCGTGGCCGCCATCCCTTAGAGATATTAATTGTGTTGGGCTGCAATATCTTTCATGTGCAACATACTTTTCCTCTTCTATCAACACGAACTACTATAGAATACCATATCAACATAATTCTCTTTCCTTTAACCTAATGTATGTAGGGTCCATGCAACATGTCTTATTCTCCCATACTTCTCTATTATAGTCCGCGCGGAACTAGTTGGCCGCGCCTTGGGTGGGGCCGGGGGTGAGGGCGGCGAGGTTGCCTATTGTTCGCAACGCACGTACTGAGTAATGACAAAGCGCCCCCGCCCCTCCGTCCCACCGCTCACATACCTAAGGCGCGGCCAACTAGTTCCACGTAGACTATAGTCGCCCCTTTCTAGGTATATCATCTTTCACACAGTTCTTCCACCGACCATTTCATTGGTCTTCAAAGCTATAAAACAATCCTCATTAATACGTGAAACTTTCCTGACGACATTTTGCTCATAAGATAAAAATATTATAATTGCTTACATCGGATCTTTCATTCTTTTTATTTGATTCTTATTTGTTTTTATCTCCTGCACCTATATTGTTATGTGTGCCTTTTAGTCTGTGCTAATTAAATGTATTTTTTTATCACATCTATTCAAAAAGAGCTAGTGTTTTTCGTAAATAGGGACTAAAATAGCTCTTTAATCCCTACGGACTAAAAGTTATTTGAATTTGGAATGTGGATATTGTTAGTAAAAGTTCCAATCACCAAAGAGATCATTTACGAACATTGTATGATAAGGTAAAATGCGCTGAAAGTCAAACACTTAATTTTTTTAACACATCATTCTGCAGAACCTTGTGTTAAAATCATTTTCATATCAATGATTTTCTCCTCAACGTTATTTTATTGTTTGCCTTTATGTTAGTAAATAATGACTTTTATTTTAATTTTAATCACATAATTATATGATTTTAAAAACCATTATCATAACCATGCCAAATTAGCTTTAAAACTCGGTAAATTTTTCCAATACATTATTGCAGTACTTCGGCCGTGTGTATGTGCCTAAACACACTCAGTCCCGAACAAACAGAGCCGGTTCCAACTCGGTTTTATTTGGTACTCGAAGGTCGTGATCTACATAATACATGAAACTCAATCTCGGCAGGTTTTGCGTTTTACAGTCTAATGAAATATTGATTCAAATTGAGAAGATTTTATTATGCAGCCTCGCAAGATTTTGGTCGTTACCTTTTTATGGAAGGTGAGGATGCAATTAGGGATTTAATACGGTAAATGGCTATAAAAATGCTACTGGTTTGAGTATCAATTCAAACGTTCTGGATTCAGGCTAAACTAATATACATGGAAATTTAAAGACCGTGACTTCAGGCGCAATTATCGGGAGATATAAACATTACTCAAGATCGATGGCTGCGTAAATTATTTTATTTTTAAGGTTCCGTAACTCAAAAGGAAAAATCGGAACCTTTATAGGATCACTTTATTGTTCGTCTGTCTGTCTGTCAAGAAATGATTTGTCATAGAAACTGGTGCAATGCATCGGCCATCCCTAATCTCAGGTAAGAGGTCAAGTCTGAATAATACAATCCCCCCTTGGTAAGACTAGTTGTCAGACTTTCGGGCTTCTGAATACCCGTAACGACTGTAAAAGATCTACGAATGACAGCCGGGACCAACGGCTTAGCGTGCTTTCCGAGGCACAGAGGGGTCTCGCTATGTAAAGATGGCCACCCTTCCACAGACCAACCGCGGCAAGCGTAGCTTAACCTGATCGATCGATAATTATAACAACCGACGAAAAAAAACGACGACAATGCACTTTATTGAATGAAATTTAAACAGCATGATACATTTTCAAATGAGAATCAAAGAATTTTTGTTGGAACATCATTTAATTAGAGTACGTATTAAATAAGCGTTCGAAAGCACGTTAAGCCGTTCATCCCGGCTGTCATTCGTGGATCTCTGGCCAGTCAGAAGCCCGAAAGTCTGACAACCAATCTTACCAAGCGGGATTGTATTACCCAATAACTGGGTTGTTGGAGTCAGATAGGTAATCGCTCCATGTAAATATTGGTATTCAGCTACATTCAGTTAGACTGGAAGCTGACCCCAACACAGTTGGAAAAAGGCTAGGCAGATGATGAGTAACTATGCTATTATAATAATATATGAAACCGTAGCAACAAAATGACCTCTATATACATATACTTCAAACCCCTTTAACATTAAAAGAAAGTGTTTTAAAACACAAACATTTATAGGACGTGTTTCTCTAGAAGATGATAGTAGAAAAAAGTTACAAAGTAGATTCTCATAGGAATCATTAGCTGGGAAAAAAGTGCAGTTGGAGAGCGGTCGGGTCGAGTGGCGTGGTGACTGTGGTTTTTCAAATGTAGGGACAAATCGTGTAATTACGTAATGTTATTTTATTTTGGTTAAGTATTATTGAAGTTGTGGTATTGGTACAGTACCCGGCGATAAAATATTGCACATCGACCTTTGGAAAGAGACAATCGGCTAATTTCGGCTTCGTAGAGCGTTATCTCTGTCGCACGAAATACAAACAGTCCGGTATCTATTAGGAGCTGTTAAAACAATTATGATTTGTTTCTTTTGATAATTATTTTTATTCTTTGTATAAAATACAAAAAAAGATAATGGTCGATGTGCAATATTTATCGCCGGGTACTGTAATGGGATATCAGCGGAGCAATGGGCAATTCTCATAATTTTAAGATCGTTTGCACTCTTACTACCCTACATTTATGACAAGTTTTTGACATTGATTGCCGCTGAGATGAAATTGCGACTAGATTGTGAACGTACTCGTATTTAATTACGGGAATTGGCCTTCAGGTTGTTTAGATGAATAAAGGTTGTATAAGGAAACATTATATAGGTATATATAAGCTTAGTGACGTCACATTAAATGGAATATGGCCCCCTCTAGAGGACATAAAGAAATGAACTAAAAAAAAATCGGTTGTCTGTAAAGTCGGTTTACGGACGATAGTTTAACGTGACAACGTCATAACAAAACATTAATGAAATTGCCGAACGCGGAGGCCGATTCGGCAGCGTTCGACATCATCTGTCTCTCATCGCTCGTTCCTCGCTCTCGCTTGCACTTCAAGCCGCCATGGCGTACAACGCTACAGCAGAGCAAGGCCGCGAGGTAACGCTACATGAGTCATGTTTTTTTCGTGTGTGCACCAACATCATCGATTTATTTATAGACGTTTATTTATAGATATTTTATTTATATTTATAGACGTTGTCACGTCAAAAAAGAACTGGGTATCCTCACATCACTATGAATGTATTTTAAATACATTAAAATATTATTAAGTGTGAACTGTTTATTTAATAGACGATAAATATTGAATAGTTTGTACATAACAATTTCAGATGAGAATTTTCTTATTTCATATTATGTTCTAAAGCATGATTTTTCAGAAGTTGAGTTTTAATTTTCGAACTTACTTTTTATCTTCTAGAAGAAACATTCTCAGGTAACACATATTTGCTCGATGTAGAGAGAAAACTTTACAACCTCGGAAAATGTCCAGCATAATAAAATAAACATGGCGCCTCCAAAGTGAGGCTCGTTCACGTCGTTAGGACAAGTTAGCGACACGACGCGATACGTGACGCGTCTGAGATTTAAACAGGCACACTATCACGCTTGTAACCTTTAGGGTATAAAACTTTTTTAACCCTTATGGTAATCGTTGTCTTTGTCTTTTTCGACTATGAAGTGTGATGACGTAAAATGTTGAAAATAAAATCGGCCTATAATGTTTCCACTGCTATGGAATACAGGCCTCCTCTCTGTGAGAGAGGAAAAAAAGGAGGTGAAAATATGGTGGATATTAATCCGTTTTTGTTTATAGTATTGTTTTCAGAAAAGACAAATTAAATTAAATTAAATGAAGAAAGTGTTTAAAAACTTTGACCCATCTTGACCTTGAACGTGACCTTGACCTTGAGGTGACCTAAGACTGAAATATTTAAAAGCAATTCAGCAAATTTCCTGGCGTCTGTGCAAACGGCCCTTTTATTTCCAGCTTATCTCCGAAACGAATGGACGAATTTTGACAAGACTTTCACTGGCATTAGCTAATGTTATAAGGAGTAACTTAAGCTTTTATTTTACAAAAATAATTAGGGTTCCATGCAAATAAAATACAACCCATGAAATCCAATTTGTTTAGCGACATGCACGCGAACGGAAGTCGTGGGCACAGCTAGAGCCGAATAAAAAAAGCTATTCTGCTCCTCCGAGGATATTTTGCAAACAAAGTCGGTAAGTTCCTGCAGTGTATTTGCAATATCTACAGTTACTACAGAGCTAAGTAAGCGAGCGATAACGGCTACTCCAGCAGGAAGCAATAACGCGCGCTCGGGATACAGACTCGCGCTTTTTATTTTTACATTACAGTTAGTTGTTGAATTAGTGACGCAGTATTGTCATTTATTTTAAATCAGTATCTAATTTTAAATTTTGGTAAAATTACGAGGTTAACTGACATGAATACATACAGCAGGGTAATTGCGTTACACACTATCAGTAGTAATGGGTTTTGTTTCTGCAGTTCAACAATATTCATCGCCTTATTTATATTGTTGAGCAGACACATTTTTCGAACATATGATGCAATGGATTCGCAATATCCTTCAAAATTATGTAAATTGAGGTAGAAAGAAAGAACAGAAAGAAAGAAAACATGTTTATTTAGCACAAAGCCACAAGTGCACACAACAAACAATAAAAATTGTAAAAGAAACTAAAAAAAATTAACTGAAAAAAAAAGAGTGTGTGCATCTCACGGCTGCGCCAAATAGGACCAGTTCAGCAAACTGCCGAGCATCTAGTGCCCGATGCTGGTTTTCAACTGGCCCTGAGATCGATAGTGTGTTATGCAATTAGGGTGCAGTTTATACCGTGATCGGGGGTCGGGAGGTTGACGTTGAGTAGCCATGATTATTGTGTAAATAGCAAACGTAGTGTTTCGTAGCGATACTCACATTCAAAGAACGAAATAGTAAAAGAATAGTAGGTACAGCTCTAAAAAGTACCTACTAAAAACAAAGCCTATAAAAACAGTCTCCAAAATCCTAATGATCGACCGTAGAAATAATTTCAATCACTGTAAGAAAATACATGACCATAAAATCTCATTAAAAAATAATTAGGCCTCTAACAAGAATTTATATCTTTACAAAATCTTTCCCCTTTTAATAAGCCTCGAACATGAACGAGAATCCAAAGGCAAGAAAATAATTCTCATTTTGCGTGTACCAGTGGAATTGGTCCGCAGTGTACCACTAGTGTTTTGTCTTACAATTTTGTGCCTTCGGTTGCCAGTCTTTTGTTCAGTAGGATGAGAATAGCAATTAAGCCGTTTCATATGAATTAAAATAACCTCACCATTTTTTATAGATGCTTAGTTTGGAATAATTATGAGATTTTGTTGGAATAACAATGAAAATGAAATTGCAGTGGTGTCACTAGATGGAGTGTGTATTTAGAAAGATTTCTTCATATTTTTGTAGCATTTACTCGTGAATTTTTCTAGATCCAACCAGCAATCCTTTTGATTTTTTTCTATGAAATTATTATATCAACTTATAATAACGACTTAAATGCTTAAAAGTGGGAAAATGCTTGAAATACCTACCTAAGGTATTTCAAGCATTTTCCCACTTTTAAACATTTTACCATCCTTGAAAATCTAATTTTATCAATGACCATTATTGTACTCCGCCTTTGATGTTTCATTTTTCTAGATCCAACCAGCAATCCTTTTGTTTTTTTTTTCTATGAAATTATTATATCAACTTATAATAACGACTTAAATGCTTATAGGTAGGTATTTCAAGCATTTTCCCACTTTTAAACATTTTACCATCCTTGAAAATCTAATTATCAATGACCATTTGTACTCCGCCTTTGATGTTTCATAAGACGAGAGAGAGTTTTTCCTTCTCGTAATTTGAAAGGCTTTATCATTAAGGCTCCTGCAAACAGGCGCGACGCGCGACGCGAATCGCGCGCGACACAAAGGCACCGCTCGTTGCGCGACTTGCGGTGCCTTTGTGTCGCGTGTCGTGTCGCGCCTGTTTGAAGGAGCCTTTAATGTGATTAAGTTGCCCAATTATTATTTTTTACGATATCTTGCTTCTATTTCCGTCAACTGTGATGTACAGACGCCAGCACATCAAGCTACTACAATCTGTCAAATTTCTTTTGTAGATTTTCAACTTTACCGCTAAAGCATAAGGTTCAAATTTGATTGGGAAAATCTGACAGTTTCGGTTAACTTGATGTGTGCTGGCGTCTGTACCTACAGAGCGGCCGACGGTATATGTAACGATATACCTACATCAAGTAAACCCCCTTAGAACCTAAATTGACATCAAATAAGTCTAGAACTCGAACGAAAAATGTTGACACCAAAATAGTGCATAGTAGGTATTATGGGTATATATAGTAATATGTTCAGAAACAAACAGATTATTCTTGCACTAGAGAGTTCCGTACACAATCTATCATAAAGGAGATAGTATCAAATGTATTTCCCCTGCTAATAAAATAATATGACATCGGTTTATCTGTGCGTTGTTTGAGTAACAGGAAATGTTTGTGACATCCGGTTATTAATGTTATTACAGTTAATTTGGTTATGTCCGTAATAATATACATTTGTGAGTACCAGTAGATATTTAGAAAGAAATAAAAAAAAGAAGAAAAAAAACTGCCTTTAATTTTTATGAAATTTAAATGAAAAATGAAGATGAAATAAAACAGAAAAAAATATTTTATTTCCCCAAAAATAAAAACCCGAACCCGGGGCTATGGTAGTTTACGCATAATTCTCACATAAATAAACCTCCCTTTCACTTCTTATCTCGTGCATTTGAGCACCACACCACACAACCACCCTATTCTTCATTTGAGTACCTAACAGTTTCTTGAGAAGGGGGTCATGATACCGCGCTCAAAGACACTTCCTTGACATTTAAGTAGTTCTTTGACATAATCTTTTTATTATTTGATATTTATCATCTGCCTAGCCTTTTCCCAACTATGTTGAGGTTGGCTTCCAGTCTAACCGGGTGCAGCTTAATATAAGTATTTTATATGGAGCGACTGCCTATCTGACGTCCACAACCCATTTACTGGGTAATACGATACCCCTTGGTAAGACCGGTTTCGGGCTTCTGACTACTCGTAACGACTGTCAAAAATCCACTAATGACAGCCGGGACCAACGGCTTTCCGAGGCACGAAGGAGTCTAGGTATGTAAACATGGTCACCCATCGACAGACCAACCGCAGCAAGTGAACCTTAACCTGATCGATCGACCTGTAGCCACGGGCCCCTCATGTATATGATATGAGATATGCTGGTCAATTAACGTTGATGATTCATTTGATTATTATTAAATTACATCTCTGTAGTGCGGCAATCATTTTACATAATTAGCCTATAATGTTCCCACTGCTGGGAAACAGGCCTCCTCACCACACGAGCCCAGTGCGGGTTGGTAGATGTCAAATGTCTTTGAGTTGTTTGGTTCTAGGACATGCCGGCTTCCTCACGATATTTTCCTTCACCGTTTTGAGAGCAGTGGTGATGAAATTAAATACAGTACCCGGCGATAAATATTGCACATCGACCTTTTTACACAAAACCATTTTATACAAAGAATAAAAATAATCATCAAAAGAAGCAAATCATAATTGTTTTAACAGCTTCCAATAGATACCGGACTGTTTGTATTTCGTGCGACAGAGATAACGCTCTACGAAGCTGAAATTAGCCGATTGTCTGTTTCCTTAGGTCGATGTGCAATATTTATCGCCGGGTACTGTACACAAAGTAAAGTGCCTGCCCATGTTCGAATTCACGACCTATACAACTCGTAAGTCGGGGTTGATACAACTGAGCCACCACTGCTCCCCAGCAATAATTTTAATCATCATCAAATCAATTCAGCATGGCATTGGAATTAGTTTCTTCTGTATGTCATTGTATCGGAAAATGTAAAAATTACAGCCTAAACTGTTGCTTTGTAGGTACAGCAGTGCGATTCTGTAACCATCTCATCATGGAAACTTAGGTGAGGTGAGCGTGGAGTGAGCTGTCAACAGTGTCTATTCCTAGCAAAAACAAACTCACTTCACCTAAGTTTTCACGGTGAGATTTTTACAGAATCGATCGGCTGTTTAGATAATTAATTGATATCGAATCAAACGATATTTAGAGGCTTTCACGTGGCTTTGATGATAACTCATATGCAATTAACATCATGGCAGTACCAATTATAGGCAATCTATCTATATAATAAATATCAAAGTTCTGACTGACTGATATAACAACGCAAAGCCTAAACCGCTGGTCCTAGAGACATGAAATTTGGAGGGTGTGTTCTTTGTGAAGAGTAGATATCCACTAAGAAAGGGTTTTTTGAAATTTCACTCCTAAGAGGCTGAACGGGGGAGGGTGAAATTTCACGCAGACGAAGTCGCGGGCAGAAGCTAGTAAAGTATAATTCAATTAACAGCAACAAACGCGTAATTGGTTTATAGAAATCCTACTAAAATAATAATTATTTATTTAAAACTCCCTGGGTAGAACGAGTAATTGGATTTTTTTGTAAGCAATCTTTTCGCAACAGCCTCGAATCTTATATTTACTCAGAATCAGAATGTATTTATTTGTTAAAATGTAATTTTGCGTGGTATAATGTTGTGTAATTTATATAAGTATTATGTAAATAATTTCTGAACGTTTCCCTACAACATTGTGATGAAAAAATATTATTCAAATGTCATTCTTAACTAAATAAAATCAATTTTAATATTTATTTTAACCTGACTCGATATTATGGTAATGTAATCCTAATTGATAAAATGAAGGTGTTCTACATCCCTCTGTCAATACGATAAGTGAAAAGAGTGAAGTGATTATACGCAAAGGGCTTTGAAGGTCCGTGGCGTAACTACCTGTCCGCCATTTTGTTTTTTTTTTCAAAATGTCGCATGAAACCTGTATAAATCGATAGCAGACATCAATGCAAACAGAAAATATTGTAAGACCAAACCCTCATGCTTGAAGGGGTTTGATCCTATTATGTATGGTTTCTGATAAAAATGCACAAATTGTCGTCATAATCCATCTCCACAACTTGTTATAAAATGTTACCTACCTCCAAATATTCAAGCCACATACACTACAAAAGTTAGTAAGACCAATGTTACTGAAGACACCGCAATTTGGCCGGGTAACGGGCTGTTGCATTGTTGCTAACTAGTTTCTAACTTATGTACTAACTATTTAAGGTAAACATACGGGAGAGGTTTCTGTAAAGCATGTTGGTTTCATTAGACAGGTGAGGTTATAATTATCATCATCTTCGTATCAGCGGAAAGACGTATACAGATGGATATTCACCACTGCTTAGCAGCGGTGGCACAGTAACATCAGCCCCAACTTACGAGTTGTAGGTCGCGAGTTGGAACGCAGACAGGCACTTTATTTATTTATTTAAACTTTCTGCACTAAATGTACAAAGGTGGACTCAATGCCTTAGACATTCTCTACCAGTCAACCGAGGGTGGTGAAGAGATCGGATGGCAGGTGCAATTTACTTTGTGTATTTAATTTGATCACCACTGCTCTCAAAACGGTGAAGGAAAACATCGTGAGGAAATCGTCATATCTTAGAACAAAAATAAAAAAAAACTGGCATTCCGGGAGTGCCGACAGAAGTGAAAACAAAACACAACACTCACTGACATATCGGATATACATACATTTAAACCGATTACATCCCGAGGACAGCCGAACACATCCTAAGCGGGTATTTTTTAATCGTCTTATAAACAAAACACGGGCGGTGTTGCTTATGGTAACAGTGGCGCAAATTCAATGGTTTTTTTCCATCTCAAAAAATGCCCAACGCGCCTAAAGAAGTTTTCACTTCAAAAAACGAAGACGTATGACATCCGTCAACCCGCACTGGGCCCGTGTGGTGGATTGTGACTTACTCTCTCTCACAGAAGGGGAGGCCTGTGTCCCAGCAGTGGGAACATTATAAACTAATTATGCTGAGCTATTATGCTAAAGAATCGTGACAACGAATGTGGATTTCCGTGATCTTACCTTGCTAGTAGCACATGTCATACAGCAGGACTGCTAGCTCTTCTAACACATTTTTTCTGGATGTTCTAACTTTGAATTTTGTGACATTTCAAGCGTCTGCTTTGTCTCTGTTGTCTCATTTGCTAGCTCTAGCTCTATTGACAACTGGTATCCTAGTAGCATAAAGCTGGCATCGCATAGGAAGCCAACTTCTTGGTGTTACTGATATCAGCATTTGATCAGGTGGACAGTCGGCCATTTTATCACCGAACATGCTCGCCACATTTCACCGTCGTAAAAATTAATCAAAGCATTCTATTTATTCAGTATAGCGCAAAGTTGTAAGCTTCACGCATCGCTCAACTTTGTATGAGCTAAGTAGGAGGTACCAACTTATGAAAACTGTATCCTAATCATTTTACATGTAGAGTAAGATGTGATATTAGTTTCCAAGCTGACGTGGTAACATCTCACATGACGAGAAAACTGTAGGCACTGTGGAGCTTCTCACAAGAACTTCAATTGTTTTCCTTCATTTGTTTTATAGAAGTACCCCATATTTCGCGAACGCTGACTAAACAAATGAATACTCGACTTAGCACACGAGAATGTTGATACGAGGAATGTCGAGGTATTCCACTTAGAGCACTGATTTGAACCGCACTTTGACGAACCACACCTGCTATAATTGTACCTCTTTTGTAACACTCAATGTTCCGATAGACAAAAGCCCCGAACAGTATCTCATCTGGCTATTGTTTGACAGTTGGATCAATGGGTTTAATTGAAAAGACAGTTCTCCTCAATACGGCACGGATTGTGAGGCAACAAGCTTCATCTTTCTGACTGTCTGACCCCTTGACAAGTCGAAAGTGCTTGCAATTGGTTTATTTGAAACAAATGCTTTGTTTTTGAGTTTTAGGTAGTTGATCTTTGTTTGTTCTAGAGCCATTATCACCGGCAGCTTGGCCGGTATTCCCGACACGGGTGGTCGCTTTAATAAGTTTTGGAAAAACTAGTCTTCAGGTAACTTTTTCGTGTATAGTTTGTAAGAAACAAAAAATGTAATAAGGCAACGTCTTTATGAAATTGAAATGACACTATTTGCATTAAACCATAACTAAGAACATTTCCACCGAACTTAATAAAAATGTACCCAACGCAAAACCTAAAAGCATTACTTTTAAAAATTTCGAACAAAAATGCATCCAAGTTATTTTCAGTTAGGCAAAGTTTTCCAAACAGTTGATACGGCAGAAGAGCGCAAGGCGCATTCGAGTGCGGAGCAGCGGTGTCTAAGGCATTTTGCTTCCTTTATGAAATCCTACGTGGGAATTTTGGGAAACTGTTATTGCAACTTCTGGTGGAGTCCCAGTGAACGAGTCAGTCAATTCGTTTCCTCTTGTCTTTCTGTGCTAAATGCCTATGGCATTAAGTCCGCCTCTGTACATTTATATGCTTGAATTATTAAATAAATAAACATCTGCACTATTAAGAAGACCAACGTTAACGCTGTCGAAGTGGCAGAATTCTGGTAGAAGCTTATTTAAAGAGGTATAGAAGTATAAAGGTCGTCGGTCGACCTTGTGGGAGACCTTCTAACGCTACGTTTTCTGGTACGCGGTCGCTACTCCAGAACCTTTCGGCCCCATCGGCCATCAGTTCTGTGAGCAATGTGCCCTGCCCACTGCCACTTAAGTTTGGCAATTCTTTGGGCTATGTCAGTTACCTTGCTCTACTGCGGATCTCCTCATTTCTGATTCGATCACGCATGGAAACTTCAAGCATAACCCTCTCCATTGCCCTTTGGGTGACTAATAGCCTTCTTATAAGGCCCATTGTGAGCGACCACGTTTCAGTGCCATAAGTCATCACTGGCAACATGCACTGGTTAAAGAATTTCGTCTTGAGACACTGCGGTATCGTATATGGGACGAGAATGTGAATGTGTGATTTGCTGTACTCATCGTGTTTTATTGTAAACATGCACTAAGGATTCCATGCCACTGAATCGAGACGACGATGGTGGCAGTATCGCTCGGCCATTGCTAATGCCATCTTATAAAATTTTGTATGAAAAATGTTCTCATTGCAAGTGGGACCACAACCCCGACACTATAGGAATGTGTGAACAATATTAAAAGTTTGTACCTTTAACAAAACGTGGCTCCGCAGAGATACTTTATTTCCTTGCGAATATTTTGTATGTTATTGTAAGTTTTATGTTCGCAAAAAGTGGATTACTTTCAGTATGTGTGGGTTAGGAACTTTATCGTAGAGAATGAATTTTATAGTCTTATATGTAATTTATGAGAGAGTAGTTTCTTGTAGGTACTAAACCAGGCTGCATTGTCTCACTCAAAGGCAATTAAGGCAGTTCTCACACAGAGAAAAAAAACCGGTCAAGTGCAAGTTGAACTCGCATGGAGAGGGTTCCGCACGATGAATATTTTATTTACCATGTTTTTTGTTTAAATCTGACCTAAATTTGTGTGTGGTAACTAAAAAAAACTTATAATTGTAATTGAAAAAGATGTTCTCCCATACATTCCAACTGAAAATGTAAGTTTGTACGCACAATATTGAGAGATTTACCATGTTGTTTTAAGACCACAGACTTCTTATAGGTTTTCCTGTAATCTATAGGTAACTATTTTCTGTATTTTTTTCAATATTATAAGCTCAGTAGTTTCGGAGATAAGGGGGGAATGGTCAATTTTCGTCTATTTTCTTAAATAACTTATATAAAATTTACTTTAAAATTATGAAAAAATATATTTAAGTTGTTCACAGTAGGCCCTTTCATTTGATATGTCAAAAAATACAGATTGCAAAACTTTTTTTAAATTTTCTCTTTACCCCCCAAAATAGACCTTCATATTCAAAATTTATTTATTTACGTTACACGCCTGTATTTGGCTCACAAATATTCATATGTGTACCAAATTTCAACTTGATCGATCCATTAGATTCGGAGCAAATTCGCTGTGACAGACGGGGCGGACAGACAGACACACGAGTGATCCTATAAGGATTCTGTTTTTCCTTTTGAAACCTAAAAATGGTTATAAATCAACAAACTAGATCAGTGCTAAAAAAGTCCCATTGCAGTGTATAAGCCTCTTTTAAACCAGTGAAAAACCGAGCATTAATTTTTAATAACTACGCTTGCTCTGGTTGCCGATTTCAGATCATTATTTTAGTCCTGGTTTTTTTACGATGTTTTCAACTGCCCATAATCTGTCATGTCTAAAGCCAAAAAAGGGAGTAAAGAGGTAAAAATATGAAAATGTGAGATTTAAAAAAAATCCAAATTCATTTATTTTATAACTTTATTTTAAGTCCGGAATACATATGCCTGTAAATTGCACAAAAGTATGCAAGTAGCTTGCATGCCTTGTACAATAACAATTCCTCATTGGTGGATATCATAATGGCATGCAAGTTACTTGCATAGTTTTGTGCAAGTTATAGGTATATGTATTCCGGGCTTAAGATTATAATATAAATGATTTAGGATTTTGTTAATCTCACATTTTCATTTTTTCCCTCTTTATGTATAAGGTGACACACTCTTTGCATTACCTTTAAATAATCGATTATAACCCTAGGGTTATAATCTATTATTTTCATCCATATATCCATTTTCTTTTCAATTGAAAAGAAAATGGATATTGCCGTCAAAAATTCCTAGCTACCCGAAAATGCAAAACACTTTCACACAACGGCGCGCGGCGTCACGACTTCCACCACAAAAGAAAAAAAAAACTATTACGTCAAAATCGACACACGCTCCTACCGAAAGCAAACAATAACAATAACAAATATTTGCATCGAAGCAAAAACGTTTCTCGAACTACAATATTTGCCATCCCTACGAGGTAAACATTCTCAAAAGAAAAGAATCCAGTTAAGCGTGAAATAGGGAAAATTCCTTATAGAATGTGCGCGGGCGGGTCGACGTTGATACATCGTAAAGAAGATGTGCATGCAATCTTGAGAGTGTATTTACCTAGAGAAGTGTTCAAGGAAGTCTATGGAAGAATTACAATAGGCCTAAATAAGAATAGAAATGGGCTATGGACGGGATGGGACGTGACAGTTTTTATTTATTCATGTAGCATTGTAAATCTTGGAGCTTTATGGGTGACATGACCTGATACAGACAAGTTTTTAAGGACACTCGGTTTTTATTTTTTACGGTAAGTACCTATACTCCATTAATTATAGCACTAGTTACGTCCCGTGGTTTCACCCGTATAAGTTTCGATCCCTTGGGAATATTGGGATAAAACGTACCCTATGTTTTAATCCTGATTATACACTTTCTCTGGGTCGAATTGCATCTAAATCCGTTCAGTAGTTTTTGCGTGAAAGAGTAACAAACATCCATCCACACAAACTTTCGCGTTTATAATATTACTAGCAGCGCCCCGCAGTTTCACTCGCATAAGTAGCGATCACGTAGGAATATCATGATAAAAAGCACCCGGTATGTTATTTTATTGTATAAACTATATTACTCTAAAGTTTCATAAAAATCCGTTCAGTAGTTTTTGCGTGAAAGAATAACAAACATCCATTCATCTACCCTCACAAACTTTCGCGTTTATAATTATTGTAGGACATATAATATATATAACTATAGTAACATATTGGTAGGATAACTGTTGAAGGTATATCACCTCCATGTACTTTGTAACACTGGCTAGGTGAAAAACTGTACGTTTGAGTTGACATAAGTTTTTCACTAGACTCCATTTTCAACATTGTTCCTTGATAAACTTTATACCTTTCCAATAAAAGCTTTATAGTATTTCATGTGCATTTCGCTCTGTAAACCTCCCCAACAATAACAAAAATAACGACAGTTATTCTATAATATTATTGAAATTACTGCACTTTAGACTTATTTTTTTTAATGTACATGGTAAATAGATTTATCATGAATTAACGGAGTTTATTACACTTTTATATCGAAATAACGAAAGGGTGTTAACCGTCATTATTCTACAAACAAAAAACGGAGATTTATTTAAAAAAGCTTCAGAACAAATCTGAAGAAGAAGATCTATAAGAGCAACATACCGACATGAATTATGCCTAAGAAGGTCAAAAACCGCCCTTTTGTACAAAAGCATAATTTGCATGGCTCCAAAAATTTTAATAAGCTGCCAAATGACATAAAAGATTTAAACTTGTTTAAATTTAAACGCATCCCAAATATTTTTTTAATAGATTAAAATGATACTATACCATTGACGAATTTCTTGCTGACAAAATTTCTTGCGACTGATCCTGTATTTATGATTTATAATCTAATATTCCTATCTAAAGACATTACTTTATTAGAAGTGTATCGTACATAATGTTTTATTTATTTCCTAATATTGTTAAATCAATAGTGTATGCCAAGGGCAGATTTTTCGCTTTCTATAAAATATTTGTGAGACCTGTTGTATCACCAAAAATCACACCAATCTAAATAAAAAAAAAGTTAAAGTATTTCTTTGGCTTTGAATAATACAATGATGGAAGTAGAGACGACGACAGTACGGGAAATTTGACCGTTGTAGCTACAGAAAAACGTTCTTATGAGACTGCCCTTAAGTTCTTGAGTAATTGCTAACTGCATTCACAGATTTTGGGAAAATGGTAGTCAGCTAGAAAAACATTAATGCTTCCATTTTCTTGTATTTTTGCATTAAACGTCATGTATATTGGGCGTCCCAAAATAAGCATCATCCTTTAATTATCTTACAAATAAGCACAGCAAACAAATCGTATCCCAATTTAGTACTGTAATTGGTTTAAAATTTCAATAAGAGACTCTGAAGCTATCTCCTTACAATTAATTTATTGGCCAAGTTTACCTTAAGATAAGTTGCGAAGCAGAAACAGCGGTTAAGGGTGTGTTTTGTAGGGGAGCTGACAGCGGGAAATGTAATTAAACTTTGATTGTAATTGTGTATTAACGCGTGTATTGTAGAAGTTACTTGGTGAGAGCTTCTTTACAAAGAAATAAAATCTTCTGCTTCCTAATAAAGAAGTTAGTCAAATGTTGCCTATAATGTTTGCGATTTCGAGACAAGTTACTTCAGGACGTTTTTTATGACTAATAATTTATAATCTATACTAATAATAAAGCTGTTGACTTTGTTTATTTGCTTGAACGCGCTTATCTCTGGAACTACCGGTCGGATTTGAAAAGCTCGCATTTGATAGCTCAATACTTGAGGAAGGCTATTTAACACTACGCTTAGGAGCCGAGCAAAGAGGAAAAAAAATTGAAAGAACGATAAGCGAAAACGAAGTTATAGCGCGGGCAGACGATGCGATGCGACGGGGTGGGTCGGGGGAACAAGAAATTTCACGCGGACGAAGTCGCGGGCAGAAGCTAGTAATAATAATAAAATCAGTCTGTATTTTCCTACTGCAGTACAAAGGCCTCCCTTTCCATTTTCCACTCAACTCGATCCTGAGATAATAAGGACCAATCCCTCATAATATATAGCCGTCAAGTCTATCCCGCCATCTACACTTGGGTCTTCCGCGAAGCCGCTGAACGTTTAATAATATGCGCTTTTATAATTTCTAAAGTGATGATAGTATCCATAAAATTTATCGACATACAAGCAAGTTCTAAGGTTATAACGTTATCGTGGACGGAAATTTAAAAACTTCTTCATAATTTTTCCATACATTTTACTTCCCTGTGTTATC
Source organism: Luperina testacea (assembly GCA_927399505.1). Taxonomy (NCBI): domain Eukaryota; kingdom Metazoa; phylum Arthropoda; class Insecta; order Lepidoptera; family Noctuidae; genus Luperina; species Luperina testacea. The sequence continues at coordinate 2,062,744 of OV656757.1, forward strand.
GTGATGCGATCGACGTCACGGTAGAAATTATGAAAGCGTTAGAAAGTCTTTTGTCTTTTAAGAATACAATTATTTAAAGCTAAAAGGTATTTGAAGACATCAGAATTTAGCCGCTAAGCTGTAGCTAGCCAGACAAAATACATAATTCCATCCAAGATCGAACAAGAATTTCAAGATTTAATTGATCGTACAATTTTTACGCAATTACCTACTTCGATTAAGTGTATTGTTGTTTTCACATGTACTTATAACCAACTGGCTTAAGTTACACGCACAGTTATTAAGGGGCTTACATGACCTAAAGCGCGGTCACTGTCGGACTGCATAGAAAATAAAGAGAAGCGCGATGACACAACGCTGGTAATTTATTGCAAAATATGAAGCAATTATTTATTTACAAAAATCTATCGCTTGAACTAAAAAATTAAAACACTAGTATTTTAGTATGTTGCTTGTATAATAATCTGACAAAAAATCAGAATGATTGTATGTATATTAGTAAGGTTTTTATTGTAAAAAGAAAGTTTTAGAGGTATGTTCATTATATTTTTATATCGTATCAAATTAGTTGTATTTTGTTTTCAATACACTATATACCTAGCATATATCCTGAAGAATATCACATATTTTTCTGATTTTGTTTACTGTAGTCAATCATATACTTTTATTGTTTCTACAACTAGCGTTTTTTGTGTTTAGGTCCTGTAAGCACCTTAAGGAGCTTTTCCTCAATTTAATCAATCATGGTATATTGGGAAAGAAGTCTTACCAGTTTCTCTCGTCTCCTATTAAATGGAACTCATAATTATAAATATGGTGAAATATAGTATACTAAATACTCGTATATACGAGTATTTAGTAGATCCACATATAATGAGATATTCGAAATTCTGACGAAATATGAGTTTTCGAATTACATTTTACCAACAAGACAGAAATGCGTATGCTACGATGGACAGCAGGAGACACTCTCAGAGACAACAATGAACATAATTTTTAGAGGGAGTTTCAAGATTATAGAAATAGCGGATAAAGTAAAAGTGTCCAGATTGAGATGGTACTTCGACGAGCAGATGACCAAGTCGTGATAAAGTGCCTTTGTGCGCCATGGCTACAAAGCAGAGGGGAACAAGAAAACTTAAAACCACACGGATGATGAAGGTCCAAAAGCACATGAGGGAGATGGGATTTACGGAAAATGTCGCACAAGATCGAAATAAATGGCGTCGCATGATTGGGAAAACGGACTCCACGTAACGGGAAAAGGCGAGTTCAAAGAAGAAGAAGAATTACATTTTACACAATTTTTTTTCCAGAATTTCGGTTTAATACTTTTCACCCGACTGCCCTACAGAATACAGGTAATGTTGTTGAAGATGTTATTTTTTCAAAAAATAATTCGCTACCTCCCATCCATTTGATCTCCTTCTTGTTATTCATTAATACTTGTACCATCGGTGTTGGAAAATTTCCGGAGCCTTTACAATGTTTGAACGGAGATAATAATATTTTGATCAAAGTTAAGCCTTGTATCATATTTTAATAATGCCTATTAATACGTTGACATTTCAATAATTTTCGATGGAATTTTATAATTAATCTAATATATTTTGGGTAGGTTGATGTAGAATTATGCTTTGGTGAGTTCAAACGATATTACTGTTCATGATAACGTTTATAATAATATTAATACGTATCTAGGTAGATATTTGGAATTATTAGATAGACTCGGATGTAATTTAATTTTCATAGAAGTTATTCGGTTTCATATACATACCATTTTATATTATGTTTATATAAATATTTAGAACTACGTATTGTGTATAAATTTGTTTTATTTTTTATTTATATCTTATCGTATACTGCACCGGTTGACGTCAGCAAGTCGACATAGGCTATCACTGAAAACCAGGGTTGAGGCTCTATTTCTCATGGAGTCGTAACATTATGCTGAGCGATAGCCGTTTTGCGTGGATATTTTCTCCCAATTTGTTCTTTTCTGTATTAGTTTTCTTTCTTTGAGTCACGTTTAGCGCAAAGAAACGTATTTTTATTTATTTCATGTACCAATTTTTTTAAATATCTAAATATAAATATGTTAATTCTAACGTAATGCAATCTAAATCACATCAAAGTTTCCATAAATGGATACCTATGACTTGTAATTAACGACAAACTCTAATCAATGCCTGCATAAAAGTATAAAACAAGTTTATTTAGGAAATAAATTAAGCATTTTTGTAAGCAAAACGGTCCCATCTAGTTCAATTCAAATTAAAAGTCATTTATTAAAATTAGGCTGAGAATCAGTACTTATCGAACGTCAAAATTACATATGACAGTCCTCCAAAACGCCCGTCTTCTTCCCAGTGCTTTTTCTCCGTCATTCCATTTAGTACTTGAACATTGTATTATTATTGCATTGTATTATTGTATTGTCCTTTTCGAACATGCATAAAGCTATATTTTTCTACATTTCCTAGAACACTACGAGCTCCTCTACATGTTATCCTCCATATTCTAATGCAATTAGTATGGTATATCTAGCAACGTCAAAATGTTTAGTCTCGGGTATATCTTCAGGCAATGTTGTGCTATCCTTAGAAACATTATGACGTCATGACACAAGCAAAGCAGTATGTCTTTAAGTCAGACGTTGTTTCTGTGAGGAGGAACAGTCTTGTTTAAAATATCAACGTGCATTATAATTGGCTACCCTATCATCTGTCTGTATTAAGAATTTCTAGCAAAACGAACCGTATGCCTTGGACTTTCCCATTGGTAAAAATTACGAATTTCAACACATACTTCCAGGGGATGATTTTTAAAAATCCTTGCTTTGTTTTTAAAGGAATTCTTATCCAAAATGCGCGCTTTTATACCCAGCGGTATAGGATTGTGTTGTCTGTCAGTGAATTTAAGTTTTTTTTTTAAAGCAGAGATAGTGTTAGAAATCGATAATGACTTTATCGGGATTTGATCTGTGTCGTCTAAAAGTATATTGAAAATCTATGGGGTGTAGTAACTCGAACTTTTAAACATTTTACTTTACAGTAAAACGTTTGTTAGATTACAACCGGTCTGTGCTGTAAAAATCTCACCGTGTAAACTTAGGTGAATCCCTAGCAATAAGTGGAACGATAACTCACTTTAAGTTCTCACGGTGAGTTTTATACAGAATACATTAACATTAATTCGATAACAAGTTTTTTAATCTAACATCTTATTTTGTAATTTCTACAAAGGAGCCTGTGACACGTTCAATGCTTGTGAATAGTTCCATAAACAAGCCAAAGTTGCGCTAATTGACAACATCAATTTCTAATACTACCTACTATAAAGTTCATAGTCGCGGCAATCTATTTGGATCTCGATATATACTCCATCGATATACACCTTCACATTATCCAAAATATGAATATCAAGACCCAACATTACGATCGAAAATGTACTACGATAACCATACAGTCTCATAGATCGCTTTGAATTTAAATGATAATAGCTCAATGACTATATATACAGATATATAACCGAGTATAGAAAGTGGGGGTAAAGGGGTCAGCACAGCCATAACCCGAGGAAATAATAATCAATTTTGATTGCTTATGGCTACTTGCATCTGTCCCCGCACTATCAAAATGGGCTCTAGTGATGTGTCGTTGGTTGGAATGGGCGTCGTCGATACTTCACCATTTTGTTATTATATGTTATTGTCGGATGGTGTTAAAAGGGATAGGTGCAGATACTGTAGATAGAGATATAGATATGGAAATAGATGGACCTTAAAAAGGTGGCTGAGACAGACTGGTTGGGGAAGGCGGAGGTCAAGGTGTTTTAGTGTAACCTGCGAGAGCCCTATGAACAGTAGTGGACTGCGAGAGGCTGAGTATGTAGATACACAATCGACGCGTGACCTTAACCATGGGTTCAGTACATGACTTTGAACCACCTGAGTTGAAAAGTTACGCCGGTTCTAAAAAAAAATTGCTATTGTATTGCACTTTTCTATGATTTAATAACCCACAAAGTATTTCCACCCTAGGGGATCTATATACTGACGTCTTGGTAACATTTGGCGCGTCGGTTTCTTTGCCTCCCTGCGTCGTTTGAATGTGTTTGTATAGATATTGACATTAATGCATGTTTGCGATAATGTGGAGAGAAGAATGTCGAGTTTATTCCTCCTTAGATAGTGAATCTGGCAACGATTCAAACTGTAGTCAATCAAATCGAGATTGATGCCGTAAATCAAAGTTATTATTTGCATATTTTGCTGTTATGAAAACTGTTACGAAAACAAAATTATTTCCAGAATGTAATAAGCTTATTTTCAGGACGTCATAGTACGAAAAGATAAAGATTTTAATAATACTCTTAAAAGAGATGGTGGTAGGCACTCAGTTTTAATAAACAAGGCACTAAAACCGTATATGGTATGTTAGGGTATGTTTGGCGCTGAGATAAAATCGTAAAAATCAAATTCTCCGACATTTTATCGGTATAAAATGCCGCAGTACACAATGTTGTCAGTATTAAAAATATTGCTAGGAATTTTATTCGTACGGGCTTACTCCAGCGCCAAACTTACCCCAACATACTCTTTACTATCTCAATCAACTATTGTATATAAAATATAAATATATCTAAAGTAAAGTTTATCTATAGATAAACTTTACTTTTACGAGTAACTTCAAACAATCAGCGCGACTCAAATCCAAAACTGTACTTCCAGTCTCAAAACTTGCTCAATTCTCTTGCACCAAGAGCTACCGTTTATCTATGAAGTAGAACAGCCTTGTGCCGTGTGTGCCTACCAGGAATTGAACCAATAACCGTTCGGTTCGATGTCTAAGTTCTCGGAAGTAGCGAAATAACTATGAGATATCCAAAGTCATGGATGTAAGCTTCATCCGGTGGTATTACGAATTCTGTTTCGGAGTATTACTAGAACGCACAGACGGTATCTTTTGGACTTTGATTTTTTTTGTGTGAAAAAGAAAGAGAAGAAAAACAACAAATTTATTCGGTTCAAACTAAGTCATACAAAAAATAAGAACAAAAAAAAAACTCATAAAACCTAGTTATAATAGCATCATCTAATGTTCCCACTATTATAAATATAATCTTCCCACTGCTCGGACACAGGCTCTCTTGAAGAAAGAGTGGGCAGTAATCGACCACCCGGCTCAGTGCGGGTGTCATATGTCATCGAATTTTTGGTTCTAGGACATGCCAGTTTCCTCACGATATTTTCCTCCACCGTTCTGAGAGCAGTGGTGATATATATGATTCATACAAAGTAAAGCGCCTACCTGGGTTAGAATTCACGACCTGTATAATATAAAGAGGTAAAGTACCACTTGGCCAAGTGGTACTTACCTCTTTATAATATTAGTATAGAAGAGCAGTGCTGTAGACCAGTTTGTATGTATAGGGGGTAATATCTGGAACTACCAGTCGGATTTGAAAAAATCTTTTTATGTTTGATAGCCCAATTCTTGAGGAAGGCTATAGACTGTTTAACATCACGCTATGACCCTTAGGAGCCGAGAAAAAAGAAAAAAGTCAAAAAGAACGTTAAGCAAAAACGAAGTAATATCGCGGGCAGGTGATGATATGCGACGGGGTGGGTCGGGGGAACAAGAAATTTCACGCGGACGAAGTCGCGGGCAGAAGGTAGTGTTATAATAAAACTACCTATTGTTACCCACGGGCAGTGCCAAACAGGCTCAGTTCAGACTATAGGCCTGACAACTTTTGCCTGCCCTGGTAAAGACGCCAGCACATCAAGCTACTACAATCTGTCAAATTTCTTTAATAGATTTTCAACTTTATCGCAAAAGCACAAGGTTCAAAGTTGATTGGAAAAATTTGACAGTTTCGGGTAGCTTGATGTGCTGGCGTCTGTACTTGGTTTAGTTTGATTTCAAGACCTAGTGAGCGGGTCATTCAGAGTTGACTTAAACTTTATCAGCCTTCTTTAAGTGCCTACCTCAAATGGCTTAGTATGATCCTCCGCTATGTCGAAAATACCGCAGCATGTATTATGAAATAAATATGTGGTAAAGTTGAGGATTAATGTTAAGTACTATGTTAGACGAAAACACGATTCTCTTTATTTTTTCGACAACAACAAAATGAGAATTTAAGCAGTGCATAAATACAATCAATTAGCTGTAAAATGAAATAACATGATTGAAAATCCAGCCAGGTTTAAACAATCACAATCCATCAAAATCAAGCCTCATTAAAACTAGGTCGATTCAAAACGCAATGACATGACAATAAATGATTAACTACAGAATTCTGAACTAAATTGAAGTACAATCATGAATTACACACACGAGTTAATTGCTTCTGATAATTTACACTTATTAGTACCTCGTTAACATCGTGTCAAAATGAATTATCCACTGTCCTATTTAGTCGATTGATGAATTTTTAAAAATTTTGTTCACAATATGTGGTGTGACCATGAGTGCATACAAATCACTTTCACACTTTACTAAAGATAAAGTAAACCACACAATTTATTTTGTAAGAGTGCAGTCTGTTTCTTCTATCAAATTGGCATTAACTATATGAAAAACCTCATGCTGTATTAAACCGACAGAAGAGTCAGCTAAGTTGTTGGCATGGACACGTATGTAGGTACAATTAACCTACTGACATATTATATTATGTATTCGATGACTTATTTCAAATTCGTGGTGATTATGAATTGTTGTTGGTACACACAACTTAAGTGGCAGTGGGCAGGGCACATTGCTCGCAGACCAGATGGCGGATGGGGCCGAAAGGTTCTGCAGTGGCGACCCCGTACCGGAAGACATAGTGTTGGAAGACCTCCCACAAGGTGGTCCGACGACCTTGTGAAGGCCGCAGGAACCCGTTGGATCCGAGAAGCACAGTACCGGTCGAAGTGGAGGTGCTTGGGGGAGGCCTATGTCCAGCAGCGGACGTCTTTCGGCTGAAATGATGATGAGACATATGTTGGTAAAACCTAACCTCTTATTGTACGACAAGCTGAACCAATGCGAGGTCAGCTTATGCTGGAAATGTATAGCTTAATTTAGCCGTGTGTACAAAGCATATTGAAGAGAATATAAAATTAGTGGGTACAGCTCTCTTGGACTATTAATTTCGATACTGCTGCCTCAGCCTGAGTTAATTGAACTCGCTAGCCATCTCTCTCCTGGCACGCACAGCTGTGGCAAATGGAAAAGTGTGTTCATTAATGGGAAAGTTAATGAGTTTGTACCTACTTCTTCTTAGCGTGTCGATGGAAATGTTTATTGAGTCGGCCTAGAATTTGCCTCCAAGTTTGGCACATTCAGTAGTTTCTTTCAATTACTGTACTGTGATAATAAGAAACGCTGGACACGGCAATAAATGTGCCATCGTTTATGAAACGGCACAATATTTTAAACTGCAGGTCAGAGTAATCTGTGAGTCTCCACCTGAGCAGATTTTCTTTGCTTCGGCCAACTTGGATCTGGAGTCTAAAGACATCTAGGATAGCTAAGGTAACTCATGCCCAGGTGAGAGATCAGCAGATGGACTGAATGGAAAATTGTTCTTACATAACTGAACACATCATTGTATAGAAAGTTCTAACGTTATTTTATAGGTAGGTGGTCTGCATTCCAAAACAAACAACCGATATGGAGCAACCATATTCTTCAAGCTCATATTTCAACCAGTTTAAAGTAAGCACTCCACAGTCGAATCCTTTAAAGCCATACATCATAGTGACGGGTACAGACCTGGCACTGTGCCAGCTGATAGCAATGCTGATTGACTTATTGCCTGAACTTAATAGAGCAGCGGATTAGTTTTGTGTGAAGCCCGCGTTAGATTTTGTTCGACTTTCAAACAGAGGCGGCCTGCCGTAGCAGACAGTTGTCATGTACGTTATATGGAACTATTCAAACAAACAGGGCACATTACTAGAAATATACAAAAAAAAATGAAAAGACGTTTATTTGCGGTAAACCCGACGCAAAACACAAACAAAACCGTGTAAACAGAACAAGTACCTGTCCTGTCCTGTCTTCCTGTACGAGTCGCAATAAATACTTTTTCTTTCTTTCTTTCTAAGTTGGGGGAAAATATGCGTCATCTCTACGCAAAACGGACAACGCTCAGCATAATGCTGCGAGCCTATGCGAGACAGAGCTCCAGCGCTGGTTACTTTGCTACTTTCTGTTATTTTTCTTTAATGTTTGTATGGCAAAATTGAGTTAGCACTGATGTCGAAAATTCAAAGTTGTAGAGTTAATTCGTGCTAAAAGCCTGGTCGTTATGAATTTCTGGAAAACAACGCTGTTTTGTTGACCTGCCAGAGTTGAAATTGGGTTGGTATAACAAAACTAGAAAAATAAAATTGGAAAAATGAATTGCTTACGCAACACTTGCATATTTTCTTCCATATCACGAACTTTGCTGTTTGTTCTCTTTTCTGTTCTATCTATATGTTTCAGTGACTTTCCAAACATGGTAAACATACTTTAGAATTATTAGAACTTTGAACAATATCCCAACAAACGTAACTGTTACTGGTCGGGGTGACCTGCATTCATTTAGCTCCCACAAATTAAATTTCTGACAGCTTGGAATTTTCTAAGAGAACTACTATATTGGATTATTTAATGTAACTGTTTGTTTCGGGTCACCTAGTACATTGTTTTTTGTTTCATATGCTGCCAAAGCCAAAAATAATCACCAATTCAACCATAGATGTCCACAGTCCCACAATAATGCCAGCACATTATTTTTTAGCCTCGGCACTGCTGTCCGTAATCTGGACACGGTCAGCAAACCAGGCTGGCAGTACGCCAAACTTGCACATCATTTTATCAAGATCTGTTCACGACGTGTTTTTGGAATTCCGGGACCGAATAATAAACAGGCAGGCCAATGCAGGTGGATATTTTATGGATTTGTTATTGACAATTATTTACAGTTAAACCAGAAATTGTATCAACATCGGCTTAGCCTTTTCCCAACTATGTTGGGGTCGACTTCCAGTCTAACAGTATGCAGCTCAATAACAGTATTTTACATGGAGCGACTGCCTATTTGACCTCCACAACCCAGTTACTGGAAATGTGATACCCCTTGGTAAGACTGGTTGTCAGACTTTCGGACTTCTGACTACCCGTAACGATTGTCAAAGATCCACGAATGACAGTCGAGACCAACGACTTAACGTGCTTTCTGAGGCACAAAGAGGTCTCGGTATGTAAAGATGGTTACCCATCAAACCAGACAAGGCGTGCGCTTCGGTAATGTTTGTTTCCGAATTAGCACAAACTTCGCGCTACAGAGTTACTGCACTGCGTAGTACAACACCTACTTTACGCGTTCGTATGAAGTTTTCTCTGTGTCGGGTTATCTACTCCGGTCGCACCTCGTCATCTGTGATTCAAAAGGTTTTCCGACGATGTACGATGATTGTCGAAGTGCATACTTTTCTTGGGAGATCTGTAGGTTCTGCGATAGAGAAAGAAAAGAGTCTGTCATAAAATTGGCATAATTTGCAGTTTGTACCAAGAGAATCGATGAATGTCAAATGTCTGCATAACTAAATTCTTTATTCGGCTTTCGTGATTCAAAAAACGTCCTGTATTTTTTTTTAACAGATGAAGAGGAAAGATGAATGACCAATTAATGCTTTGACTAATTGGTTTGGATAATTGCAATATTATTATGGTGTTCGTTGCCAGATACCCGAGGTAGACTTATTTTAGTTCAACAAAAAATGCGTTAATCTACATAGATCACAAGGAGTGGGGCACAATACAACAATACACTCACTAACTCTACACACACACAAATACTTCACGTAATACTATTCAACACTAATACTACTATGTCTAAGAGATAAATTCACTGTGTGAGTTGCTTACCTTTGTGTAACTTAGTTCCAAAAGCTTAAATCAAATCATGTGAATAGTTCAAGACTGGGGGAAAGTCGTAAGCCAAAGTAGGTCCTACCTACAAGGCGGATGTAAGCCTCTTAGGAACTATGAGCCAACGTTCATCTTCGGTATAATCTGCAAAATATAGGTCAACTTATGTGCAAAGTGCTTAAGGTCAAGATAGGAATGATGAGGGGAGAAGTAAATTGTGTGTCGCTTAAAGTAGAATTTTAATTTTGTTTTGAAGACGAAACACGAACAAGCACAAATTGATTCGCTTTTTAAGAGTCGTGGGCGACGGGCAGTTTGGTACTGAGCGCGCATTTTTGTAATAGGTCTCTTAGGCTTTGGGGTGTTCTAACAAAGCGGTGAACGGTCACACAATATCGGCTGTCCAAATACCGAGCGTTTTTTACACTTAATTATCAAATACTGATGAAAATTATACTATTTTATGACAGCCGTTATAATATGACGGAACCACTTTCCTGGGTACTGAAAGTTTTGTTATATTTATAAGGTCCCATTAAAATAGATGGACAAACTTTTAAAAATCATTCAGACCACCAAAATAAGGACGATGGACAAGAATATAATTATAAGAAAGACGCATAGATACTTACAAGAAAAATAATCAGCTAACGAAAATACACTAAAGTGCCGGCATTTTATTATTTTAGGTCAAAATAAAATCGCTTTAATCAGTGTTTCTTTTTGCTTGGATATCTTTAGTTAGAAGTACTGGGCGCTGTGTTAAAATTTGTCCATCTATTTTAATGGGACCCTGTATATTCCGGTTAGTGAGCAAACAAACCCACTTAAACATGATTACTAAAACAAGGATCCAAATATGAAGGTACCCTCAAAGTCAAACTTTTAGTTGCTAAGCCCGAAACACAAACGTTTGCAACAAACAGAGAGGAACTTCGCTATGCTTGGCACGGTTGTGGCTATCGCGGTTGGCGGGAAAACTGATAGGTAGTCGCAAAGTTTGGACTTTACACAGATTTGAAAATAGAGGTGATGCGTTTGGTTGATACCGTATCGGAAAAACGAATCTGGTGCTCGATGCATAACTGTCGTGCCTGCTTCAGCGTGAAATCTCTTGTTATAACATAAAATATATCCTATGACACACGGCAATACTTTTCAATTTGTGAAAAAAAAATCTGAATCGGAATATTAGTTCCGAAGATTATCCCCTTTATACATCTCACTCTTTGTAAGTGTTGAAGTATAGATACCTAAATCAATATTAAGTGACTCCTCAGCCTTGCATACCTTTTTACTTTTATGATAAGATACAACTAACGCCGACTTTGGAAATTTCAGGAAGATCTTGCACACAGTATGAAGCAGACGTTTGAGTGCATTTGGAATACCTAGAAATGATACGCTTTTTAGGGCCGACAGCATTTTGTTTTAATATCACATTAACCTGGATCGTAGCAGGTGGCGTTCTGTATTGTCTGCTTAAGTATATGTATTTATGTATCACATGAACCTCAACACGTATTCTGCAGAATATGACGTCGTGTTTGACTATTTATTCCTAGGACTGTTTTTCAAACAATTAGTGATGGTATTGGTGATTGCAGTTTTTAGTATTGAAGTGTACTCACGGTGTTGTGTGTCTATGGTTTGTGATTAATAGTAGTTAATCGCAAACCATAAACAATACGCCACCTAGTATTCAAATCCTGTCATTGACCAATTGTAACTTTAAGATAATATACTTTTTGTTAATCGCTACGTCTTTTACGATAGATTTTTTATTTTTAGTAATTAGAACCAATTTTAAATCACTATCATCACCTGCCTAGCCAACTATTTTTGGAGTCGGCTTCCAGTCTAACCGGATGCAGATATGTGGATTATTAGAATCACTAGTAATCCACAATGCTATTGAGAATAAACAACTTTTAAAGCACTTTTTCGAAGCCGCAGGTTGAAAAAGGTGAATATTCGTTGTTTCTATCGGTTTAAGTAGATGCCTTTTTACCGAAAAACCAGTTTTTCATGCGGAATATTTTTAATTAAGTACCAAATTTTCCTCTAAACACAATAATAATGCGAAATAACAATAAATTATATTAATGTCTCAACTGGCTTTTATGTTTTTCATAACAATATCCCCATTCAGTGACCCAACTCGTGCGATATAAAGGTCTCTTTGTAGTGGAAACTGTGGAAACTAAAAAAAATAAACAATAACTGCGACAACGACTAACTTTGTGTGGGAAAATGCTTTTAGAAGAAAATAATATATTGCCTAGTGTTCATAGGGTTGCTTACGATACGATTCTTTTTGCAGACATAAAATAAGGAACTTGAAAGTATTATGCAGTAGATATTTTTAGTATTTCACGGGTTCTAAATAAAAAATAATTATGTAGGTAATCAAGGAGTGACGTATCGGATGTCAAGTTAGCCCGTGCTTCTTGCGGTCGTTCTATAGTATATAAATAAAAATAACGCAGTTAGCGGAAACTATATATTACAGAAAGTTTTAATATACAGTGATTCATAATCTACAACGTTATCCAGTGTCGAAGTACAGTGTATAAAACACAATTACATTTTAAACTTAAAACTATAATACAGTGACTAAAATCTACCCTAAACAAAAACAAATAAAAACATTCAGTGAATCCGTTAAAGAAATCTTATTGTTGAAGTGCTATCGAAGAGTGAACGCAAAGTCTGTTTACCCCTGTGTCGACTTATGGTGTCGTTATACCATAGCACTACATAAAACCATAATACGCATTATTGGAAAAAGCGCCATCTGTTGAGACGGTTTAGAACCACGGAAAAGATCGATAACTCAACCAATATTGTACGAGGATCAACAAACATGCCCGTAGCTAAGTGTGGTGGTTGCGCAAAATTTATATCACCGATTGATGCTGCTAAATGCTGTCGCTGCAATGCTTTGTACCACCGAGTTTGCGTAAACTTGCCTAATTTGGGTAACATTACACCCACCTGGTGCTGCCCTGAGTGCGTTAAAAACGTAATAAGGGACAACAAGGCGGAGACACCTGTTCGGGGTAGGGCAGATTCCGTGCAGGCGGAGGAAAAGAGCCCGGAGGAACTCATGGATACCAGCCTACTAAGTAACAATGCGCTGGATACCACTATCCACTTCTCCCCTAGCATGGCTGATGAGCTACGCTTGTTTAAGGAGGAGATGCGGGCAGAGTTCCGTCTAATCCACCAGGAGTTCGAGCAGCTGCGTACGGAGATGGTTGGTCTAAATGACTCCATAAAAGCGTCCAATGAAAGAATGGATAATCTGGAGTTAAGGGTGAACGCTCTCGAGCTTAAATTGGAGCAGAAACTCATACCAGAGGGGGGCGGAAATATTGAGAACACCATCGCTGAGCTGAGATGCCAACTGAATGAGCGGGATCAGGAACTCCTATTAAACGATGTCGAAGTGTCCGGAATCCCTGAAAATAAGGATGAGAGCACCTTGCACCTTGCCAAGGTCGTCGCCTTAAAACTCGGTGTTGACCTCGATGAAAGGGACATCGTGCATGCTGAGCGGGTCGGCTCCACACACCGTAACCGGGTCGAGAACACGGACGGCTCCATCTCTGCTGAGCCCGCTGCGCAGCGGCCGCGGAGTATATCTGTCCGCTTCGCACGGCGCACGACGCGCGATGCACTACTGCGCGCAGCGCGAGTTCGCCGTGGCTTAAGTACAGACGACCTTGAAGTGAGTGGGCCGTCGGCATCGCGCCGTGTTTACATCAATGAGCGTCTCACTCGCGTAAACCGCCAACTATTTTATCACGCTCGTCAGGCAGGGACTCAGTACAACTGGAAGTATGTGTGGACAAGAGACGGAAGAATTTTGGTTCGCAAGGAAGATCGCCAAAAAGCAGAAAGAATTAGATGCCTTGAAGATATAACCAGAATTTTTGGTTAATTGGCGGTTTGCACTGCGTTTATCTCAAGTTGAGCCACCAAACATGTATTTCATCTGTTCGCTACCCACAGCAGGCTATTATGGGCGCTGTCAAATTGTTTTCTTTGTTACTCTGTTGTGTACATCCTAAATATTTATATTTTTTCCTTTTGTGTTCGGTTTGTGTATTTTTTACGGAGCGGTGTGTGTCTTCTGCGGCAACAGATTGGAATCTAATCGTATCACAACGTAAGTGTACTTATAGATTGAGTATTAATGATCTCTTACTTTACCTACTCTTCCTGTTCATAATTATTTACGGCAAATTACTTGTGTATTACATGGACTACTTGATTTATAAAACACAAACAGACAATTTTTTTAACAAACACATGAATAGTTTTTATAATCCAATTATACCTATTTATAAAATCAAATTATACCTATTATACCTATATACCTTCAATCATATTATTATTATACATATTTACAAAAACAAATTATACCTATTATACCTATATACTCATAATCATATTATTATTGTACCTATTTACAAAATGAAATTGGTAATTATTGATATAATGACTAGTTTTAATAACCCTATTATACTTATTTACAGAATCGAATTATACCTATTACATTTTACAATTATTACTGATACAGAATTATTATTTACAAAATTTATTAATCACATTGTCTATTTTAAATTTGTACACGAGTTTTATTTAGTCGCATTACATGCCTCCATACCTACTGCATGCAGCCATTTTTTCTTAATTGTCGGAAGAGTCTACAAAGTTGCTTATTTTTATGATATACTTGTGAAAATATTAATCTATTGCTGCAGCGCATTTAGGAAAAACAAAAAGTTTAAACATGCTTGAAAAATACTTAAAAGTCGGTTTCCTAAATGTGGGTTCCCTTGGCACTAACCATGATGACTTTGTTGCTGCAGTGGAAAGGCATTCTTTCGATGTAATGGCAGTCAATGAGACATGGCTACGACCTGGCGAGGAGGGGCGTGCGCCTAATGTGCCAGGCTACCGTCTGCGACATACGCCACGATCGTTGGCGGTGCACGGGGGCCGAGGGGGCGGGGTGGGGTTTTACCTTAAAAGAGGACTGACCGTTCGTAATCTGTCTACCCCAACTGGCCCCAAATTCGAAGCAATTGAGCAAATGTGGATCACCCTTACAATAAATGGAAATAAAATCGCCGTAGGCACAGCGTACCGCCCCCCACGGTTAGACTTGGACCTCTTCCTCGATGCTGTCACTGAGACTATTACTTCCCTAGTCAAATGTGATTACTATGTACTACTAGGCGATTTTAATGTCAACTTACTGGTCACCAATGGTCAAACAAAGAAAGTACACGATTTTTTAAATAGTTTGAGCCTTAGGCAGTTGGTTTGCTCCCCCACTCATTTCACAGAACACAGTGAAACACTAATCGACCTAGTGTGCACCAACCTCAATTACAGAGGAGTCTCTGTTGAGGCTTTTGGCTCACTAAATGGCCATTCACTTATTGCTTGCGAGTTCAGCATCAGGCGTAGCAAGTATAGGCCTCATACAGTTACGTACAGACCTATTAATCAAATTGATAAAGGAATGCTTAAAAGTGATATAACGCACATAGCTTGGGATAACATCTGTGAATTGCATAACGTAAATGAAATGGTTGAGAGATTTAACAAAAACGTCCTAGCTATTTTTGATGCACATGCTCCAGTTAGGAAAAGTATAATTAAAGAACCGTCTTATGCGTGGATAACTGACACAATAAAAGTTATGATGAGCTTGAGGAATGATGCTCTGGCCACGTATCGTAAGGCGAAATCGGAGTCTAAACATACCTATTATA
Source organism: Luperina testacea (assembly GCA_927399505.1). Lineage (NCBI taxonomy): Eukaryota > Metazoa > Arthropoda > Insecta > Lepidoptera > Noctuidae > Luperina > Luperina testacea. The sequence continues at coordinate 2,078,450 of OV656757.1, forward strand.
AAGAGCTAAAATCTCTTGTTACTAGCTCCTTATTTAAAGAAAAAGTTGCTTATTTCAATTATAATATAAATAACAAAATAAAAGATCCCAAACAACTGTGGAAAACACAGTCCCCACAAACTTAAAAAACACTATATTGCCAGCTAAGCAGATCTGCGATCTCCCTTGTTCCTTGAGAGATGCAAATCAATTAAATTGCCATTTTCTAAGTGTGCCTGGTAACCCAGATTGTAATTTATCACAGCGTGCTTTTTTTGAGTCTAACCGTTTTAGCGATGCAACTTTTACTTTACAGCCAGTTAGTGAGGAACAAGTTCTGCGATATTTTGGGCAACTGAAATCCAATGCTGAAGGCTGCGATAATATCACTTTGAATATGCTTATGTTAACCCTTCCGCAAACACTAAAAGCCATCACGGACATGGTGAACTGCTCAATTGTGACTTCAACGTTTCCCGACATCTGGAAAGTAGCAATTGTCCGACCAATCCCAAAAATAAGTAACCCTATTGAATTAAAAGACCTCAGACCAGTAAGTCTCCTACCTTGCCTGTCAAAAATATGCGAGAAAGCAGTATGTCAGCAGGTATCTCATTACCTAGAAAATAATAATATTTTACCAGAACTACAGTCAGGGTTCCGTAAGCAGCGTGGCACTTGTACGGCTCTGTTGGATGTGACAGACAACATTCTTGCCGCACAGGACAAAGGCCTATGCACGCTTCTAGTCCTGCTTGATTTTTCGCGGGCTTTTGACTGCATAAACGTTGATCTGTTCCTAGCTAAGCTGAAGTACTATGGATGTGACCACAAAACAATAGACTGGTTTCAGAGCTACCTCAACAACCGCGAACAACGTGTCGAAATACGTTTGAGCGATGGCACAACCCTTGTCTCGACACCAGTCTCTGTAAATAGGGGTGTCCCGCAAGGCTCCATACTGGGGCCCATAATCTTTATTTTATATTGCGCGGACATAATAAAAACTATACAGCGTTGTAGATACCATATTTACGCTGATGATATACAGGTATATATCTCGTTCAAGCCTGACGAACATGAGAGAGCTCTGAAGGATCTAAACGAGGACCTTGATAGGATAGCATGCTGGGCAGAAAATAACGGTTTAGTACTTAATCCTACCAAAACCAAATACATGCTACTTGGAACCAAGCACCAAATAAATGCTGTACCTTCAGGGCTCAATGTGACGTTATTGGGTGAGTTGGTCAGTCGAGTCAGTGAGGCACGAAATCTGGGTCTGTACATGGACGCTGAGCTGAGGTACGAGGGTCACGTGGCAGAGTCAGTGCGCAACTGCTTTTATAGGCTCAAAGTCCTATACAAAATAAGGCCGTATCTGTCGGAGGAGCTGCGTATTCGATTGGTTGAATCCCTAGTACTCTCTAATTTAAACTACACAGATACCGTTTTCGGACCTAGACTGCTGGCAAGAACTGAGCGACTGATTCAGAGAGTACAAAACGCCTGCGCACGATTTTGCTTCTCAGTTCCGCCTAGAAGCCATATAACACCTTTCTTAAATAAACACTCTATTCTTAAAATGAAATCGCGTCGCAAGTTACACTTAGCGTGTCTAATGTTTGGGGTTATTAAGCATAAAGAGCCAGCTTATCTGTACAAAAAACTAAGCTGGATCGCTAGTAGGAGAGAATGCGCGATCAGACAGTGCTCCCAGCAACTCACTACAGAAGTGCACAAGACGGCCGCCTTCAGAGGCAGTTTCAGGTACGCCGCATCCAAATGCTGGAACAATATTCCCCCGCCGATAAGGAATCTAAAAACACTTGGTACCTTTAGAAGTCGATTACGGCAGTATCTGATTGACTCTCAGAAAAAACTGGGGTTGACCGTCACAAACACGTCCATAATATAGCAGATAGCTGGGGCTCTGCTCCACACGACATGTTTGTCTACACGTTATCCTGTAGACAAAGATTGAGACAACTGCGTAAAACGAAACGTAAATAACATAGGTATTACAATAGAAAATATATAAGCAATTACGCTATACTCACTGTACATAATTATTATAAAACCATAACATAACATTATTATACACCAACATGTAAACTCGTACATATATGTACACACTTAAAAACCTAAACTAGTCATTCATTACATAACATATTATTACCTACACTATGATAATCAAGTAATCCAGTAGACACTACACAAATATTTATTAAGTTTAAAATTTTAAAATCTTTTTTTCTGTCGGTTTTTAAAAGTAAGTAACTGTGGGTACTTACCACCTTTATAATATACGCGCCGCACTATGTAGGTACCATTTTGTTGAAACTCAGATGTGTCTTCTCGACATCCGTGTGTCACTAACGGGATGCAGCAGAATACCAGCGTCAGGTATTGTACCTGGCATATGCTGAGCTGGACTCCCATTTGGTGCAATCATAAGACACACACCGCCCAGTAGTGATCGACGTTATTGATGTTTATGAGCTAGGTGTCTATGGTTCATTTTATCTTTTTAATCTTTGTTATTTTTAATTTTTTTTTTTCTCTCCTTTTTTAATGTTTTTAATACCTGTATTGTGTCTTTTGTTGCACTAAATAAACGTTTTATCTTATCTTATCTTATCAAGTATTTTTTTTGGATAGACGGTACGTGGATATGCGATTTGATTTTGGAATTCGTAAGATCCATTGGAACTCATATGAATGTTTTGAATTTGACCCAAGCTCCATTAATTTGTTCTTACTGGATTTATTCCAAATTACAGAGAAAAAAAAATTGTTTCTAGACTGCCTCGTTGGTGTGATGGTCGCAAGCGTTTCTCCTGGGTTCGATTCCAGATTGGGCAGTTTTATTGGGTTTTGGGATTACAGACGTTATGTTATCTTTTTTGTTAAATAGTTTAAGTATCTTACTGACCATTATTCAGACTTCGATATTACAAGAACAGAACTATAGAAAGAAAAAAAAAATATTGCGACTGGTACAGGAAGATCACAAATAAAAACACAGTCAAAAATGAAAAACCAAATTACATACAACTAGCAACTCCGCGCCGGCTTCGCACTGGTTTTTAATAAAAATAAGATATAAGGATTTTTCGGCGTTACTATTGCATATTTTAACATGGAAAAGTAGTTATTGTGACATAACTGTAACAGTCAGACATATGGTAATGCAATTTTTTTGTGGATATTGATGTCCTATAAAATTGTAGTACATCACTTTGCTCTATTGTCAATAGTTTCCGCAGCGTACGTGATATGAGGATTTTTTTGGTATTTTTTCACACCTTGGGTTACATTATCGAAGTTTTCATATGGACCCCTAACTTTTTTGAAAATATTCTATCGCCTATGTTCATTAAGAAAAATGTAGGATTCTAATGGTGAAAGAGCTTTTCAAATGGGTCCAGTAGTTTCGGAGCCTATTCAATTTAAACCATCAAAGAAATCGTTCCCCTTTATAATACTTATTAGTGTAGAAAAAAGTAACAAAAAGAAAAAAATAAACAGAAAGTCCTACACGAGGCCAAAAGGCTCCTATCTCAGTATGATGCTGCGAAATTTAAAAAAAATAAGTGTCGCATCGCTGGTACAGGCGCCAGCACATCAAGCTACAACAATCTGTCAAATTTCTTTAATAGATTTTCAACTTTTTCGCTAAAGCATAAGGTTCAAAGTTGATTGGGAAAATTTTACAGTTTCGGGTGGTTTGATGTGCTAGCGTCTGTTCTATCAGATGCACAACTAGCTACATACTCAGGTACTTTTATCTCACAACGAGTGCTTGATTAATTCCTTTGAGCAAATCGAATCCTTTCGGTCTAGGAAACAGGAAATAAAAATACTAGCCCTGAGTAAAAGACGCTGTTTAGAGAGCAGTGCAGAAAAGTCTCTTTGACTGTCCTTAGGACAAACAAAGTAATCTTGTAAGGGGGTGCACAAAGCACACAATGTTCTCTAGCTTGTATAAAAGAACTAGACTTGGTTCCTGGCACTTACGGAGATTCTAAAATAAATATGACTATAATTTAGAACATGGTAGTGTTTCTGTTTCTTTTCAAGTATAATAAGCGACTTCAAAAAATTAGGAATTTTTGAGTTAGTTTCAATGATAAAGTCAAAGCATTTATTTCGAATAGGCACATAAAAGGCACTTTTGAACATCAAATTCATATTTGATAGCACGTTTAGCTTTTTGTAAGCACGTTAAGCCGATCGACCCGGCTGTCAATCATATATCTTTGACTGACAGTCGTTGCGGGTAGTCTGAAGCCCAAAAGTCTGACAACCAATCTTACCGAGGGGTATCGTGCTACCCACTTACAGTACCCGGCGATAAATATTGCAAATCGACCTTTGGAAAGAGACAATCGGCTAATTTCGGCTTCGTAGAGCGTTATCTCTGTTGCACGAAATACAAACAGTCCGATATCTATTAGGAGCTGTTCAAACAATTATGATTTGCTTCTTTTGATAATTATTTTTATTCTTTGTATAAAATGGTTTTGTGTAAAAAGATCGATGTGCAATATATTTTATCGCCGGGTACTGTACTGGTTGTGGAGGTCATATAAGCAGTCGCTCCATGTAAATGCTGGTATTTTGCTGTATCTGATTAGACTGAAAGCCGTCCCCAACATAGTTGGGAAAGGGCTAGGCAGATGATGATGCTGATGATGATGTTATTACTTCCTGTCACTGTGATTTATTGTGAAGGCCGCAGGAACCGTTGGATGTGAGAAGCACAGAACCGGTCGAAGTGGAGGTGCTTGGGGGAGGCCTATGTCCAGCAGTGGACGTCTTTCGGCTGAAATGATGACTGTGATTTATATAGCAGGTTACGGTATACGGTATCATGTGGGATACCGGGTAGGTACCTACTACAAAGACGTGTAGAAGTGATTTCGATATCCTATTTAAAGCTCCATCAAACAAGCGCGACACGACACGCGACACAAAGGCACGCGGTGCCTTTGTGTCGCGCGCGATTATATCGCGTGTCGCGCCTGTTTGTAGGAGCCTTTACGTACAAAATAGTAACGAAATGACGACCAATAGAGAGTATGGAAAAAAAAGATATGTCATGTCATGATGTCTTTACCTACTCAGAACTTAAAATACTGGTATTTATGGGAACCGGTACCAGACATAGTAGGTACCGGTACCTGACGTGGCACATCAAGCTACCCGAAACTGTAAAAATTTCCCAATCAACTTTGAACCTTATGCTATAGCGATAAAGTTAAAAATCTATTAAGGCCAGGACTCTCGGAAATCTCGGAATCGACCTATTTTTGATTCAACATTAAACAATCAAATATTCTTTGTTTTAATCTGAAAAAAATATATGGCATAGTTTAACTAACATTCTTGATTATTCTATGGTTCAAAACACGATATTTACAACTTCACTCGATCATAAAAAATCGCAAACAAATCGAAAACAGCGAAGTTTTTAATCGTTTTTCAAGTCGCATTTGAAGTAGACTTAACTTTTACTCGCAAAAAATATATGAAAAAATAGGCAATGATGTATAGTAGAACATTCTACGGTTAATTTTTCTCAAAACTGATTTTTATTGTCTTAACAAGATATAATCTAAAAAGGCGGCCTGCGCGCTTCACTTCAGTAGCCCGCCGGGCGTTACCGAGGTAGGACCTGTGTCGCTTTTGTTGGCTCGCCGCGTTCCCGCTAATCGATCGAAATATACGTTATAATATTGTTAGTTAATTTCCGTGTTTGTGTATTAGTTTCAAAATTCAGTCTGTAAATATTGTTTAGGTTCTAGTATTAATAATTAAACTAAATATTAGTTTGTTATAATATAGTTGTAATATAGTGATAATTAAGATTAAATTATGGGGAATAAAAACAGAAGAAAGAAAAAAAACGTTCAGCATTGAACTGCAAAGCTTAAAAAAAAAAAAGGTAATTTTGATTATTATTTTTCTACGTATTTATAACTACCCACTTATAAGACGACGCGACAGAATAATATTGTAGTTGTATAGGTTCTCTTGCTTTCGTCACAGTACTAGCAGTAGCAGGTCGGTACCATAAATTTACAATTATCGTAATATCTGTAATAGATTTTCAACTTTACTACAACGGAATAAGGTTTATATTCAATTGCAAAATTTGAGTTTTTGAGTTTGTGTTTCTAGTTTTGTGATTGTATAGGTAAAATATTATATTTTTTCGAAGTGAAAACTTCTTTAGCATTATTGTGATTTGAAAATTTTATGAAACGAAAAAGCTACAGTAGAAAAAGCTACAGTAAAAAGAGACATAAGATTTAACGTGGGAGAAAATGAGATAGGAAGCATTATACAGTGTTTTTGAAGGTTTCACTTCTACCACGTGTGAATTGCACACTTGCTGTTTTTTTATTGAAAAATATGAAATTCGTTGTGAATGAAATAGGAAGAGTTCAATAAAAATACGTATTGTGGTGTTTTTGATTAGTAGATTTAATTAAAAAAACTTATTGACGAATTCAAGTAACCAAAAAAAGTGTTTTACAAAAAAAACAACCGACTCAAAAAAAAAAACACTACAACGTGAAGAATATATTTTCATTTTTTGACACCGACTTTCGAAACTAAAGTTATTTTTCACTTTGTAGTGTTTTTTTTTTTTGGAAGTCGGTTTTTTTTTTGTAAAAAAGTTTTTATTTTTCACTTTTTAGTTGTACTTACCTACCCCAAACAAATTCATATGTCACTACTTGCTATGTGAATATCAGTAACAAAGCTATTGAACACATCTGCTTTACCCTTTGAAGGGTACAGGCGTGATGTTATGTTGTGTGATTGCGATTACATATGCTATAGCAGCAATCGCGGTTGATTTGCTGGCATTTATTGAAGAGTTCCGTTGTTTGTCTCTGAAAGTCATCATCAGATCTTTACAAAAATAAAAAAACAGCATGTGTGCAATTCACACGTGGTAGAAATGAAACCTTCAAAAACACTGTATAATGCTTCCTAACACATTTTCTCCCACGTTAAATCTTATGAATTCATGTCTCTTTTTACTGTCGCTTTTTCGTTTCATAAACTTTCAAATCACAACGATGCTAAAGAACATCCATCTATCCATCCATCCATCCATCCATCCTTCACCATCACCATCGCCATCGCCATCACCATCACCATCGCCATCATCATCGCAATCGCCATCACCATCGCCATCGCCATCACCATCGCCATCACCATCATCAACATCGCCATCATCATCGCCATCACCATCGCCATCACCATCGCCATCAACATCGCATCACCATCATCATCATCGCCATCACCATCGCCACCACCATTGCCATCACCATCGCCATCGCCATCACCATCATCAACATCATCATCATCACCACAAATTAGTAGCATAGGATTAAATGTGATGTCATTTGTAATAATAAAAAACAAAAACACTGTATAATGCTTCCTATCTCATTTTCTCCCACGTTAAATCTCATGTCTCTTTTTACTGTTGCTTTTTCGTTTCATAAAATTTTCAAATCACATCACAACGATGCTGAAGAAGTTTTCACTTCAAAAAAAAATTGCAGATCTGTCTATTTACGATGGAGTTATGCCCCCCCTAACATACATAAAAAAAAATAGAAATATCCGAATTGAGAACCTCCGCCTTTTTTGAAGTCGGTTAAAAATATAATATTTACAATCACAAAACTAGAAAGAAACTAAAGTAGGATGATGAAATTAAAATACTGTAGACGAGCAGCCCTATATTTCAAGAATAGGGCCGATTCACAATACTATTACTTATAAAAATAACCGTGACAGGGGTCAGCGAGTTCATTCGAACTGCGCTTTCGCGGCATTTGCCACGCGAGGACGGAGGTAACGCTAAATGCCTACTACGCTCGAAGATCCTGGCCTTAAAGACATTTGACAGATTGTAGTAACTTGATGTGCTGGCGTCTGCACATAAGTCGCTGTTTTATTTGACAGAACTAAATTAAAATTTATCTTCTGTCTTTTTCTTATTGAAATAGAAAGAAAAAGATGCACTGAACTTAAATTTATTTTAGTTTGTGAACAACAGAATCGGCACGAATATCAAGTCTTTATAATTGCGACTATTATTTTCATACACCTAACCTTTAACATTCTATAGAACAAAACCGACCCGAATCACACTATTCCCGACCACCAAACAATTAAAACAGATCCCCGACCAATTCCAACTTCTCCCTAACATTTTGTTACGCTCCTCGCATTTCGGAAACAACTACATTTCTACTGCGTTATCAGGTTACGTATTAACAATACCGTCTATTAAAGTATATCCGATTAAATAGTCAGCTCTTTGAAAATTATTTTACCCTCGTACCGTCGAATGTGCTGCCACCATACACATCTGCTGGAAATGATAATTGTCATCTCATATGTCTAGCGCTTTATTTTGCCCGCGCGGATGTCGGAAAATGTACCAAGGGAACGTACTCCCGGAATTAAAAGTACCTTATGTGTTAATTGCAAGTTATAAAGTATCCAAGTTATGCTTCTTCTCCATAGGTACTTACAACGCTTTGGAGTGGGCAACTAGCTTCATGTTTTCTGACTGACCGAATTCTTGACAATTCAAACGTGCCTGTAAATGGTTTAATTGAAATAAATGCTTTGAGTTTGAGTTTAAAACTTTCTGTGTGCCATAATATGTCATCCAAATCCATTCTGCCGTTTTAGAGCCAATCTAGAACATAGCATACTCTGAGTACATACATCCAGCCAGACAAACGTACAAAAATTATAAAAACTATATTTTCGGCATCAGACTCGTTCGCATAGTAGTCATTACTTTTTTAATAGTATTCAATGTACAGGTTTGACTCCGTTACTATTTATTATAATTATGTATAGGTAGATAAAAGATAAAAAAATAAAGTCCCTTCTCGTGTCTGACTTTGTAACCCCGTTGTTCTTCTAAACTACGCAACGGATTTTGATACGGTTTCTACCATCATATAGAGAAATAATTTTGACATATAATTATAACCTATAATTAACGTATTAAATATTGAATTCACATATAATAAAGAAACCTTGATGTTTTGTCTAGTCGTAAAAACCGGGCAAAGCAGCGGATATAGCGAATCCATGCTATAATATCATCAGAGGGTAGTCGTCAAATGCGAGCCTATATTTTTTGTTTTTGCCATGTTTTTGCTAAATACTTTGACTTAGAAAAAAACTGCTTTGGCTTATTTATAATTATAATGAAAAATAAAACACTTATCGGACGACACGATTGGTTCAGTGGCCAAGCGATTGGATGCAGCGAATGTAATAAGTTTGATTGCCAGACTAAACATAAGTCATCATCATCAGTTTACAGAAGTCCACTGCTGGACATAGGCATTTCCAATTGCACGCCATTCAGCTCGATTCGCAGCAACTCTCATCCAGCTGCTACCAGCCACCCTGCGAAAATCGTCGCTCCCCTAAGAGCGTCCTACCTTTCGATTACCGATTCGTGGTCTTCACTAAAGAACACGTCTACCTCAACGGTCATAGGTAATACAGCCAATATTTCCGACCCATTGCCACTTCAGCTTGCTTCTTTGTGAGTGAGCTATGTCCACAACTTTGGTGAAACATAAATATTGATATAGTTTTTGTTAGTCTTTTGTTTGAAAACAAACCACTAATATTTCTTCTTGAGCAAAAAAACATCTCTATTTGTATCTTTCATTCGATTTTTTCACCCTTAATTTTAAAAAATTAGAAAATCCAAAAGTGCACGATTCTCATTTGTTCGTATAAAAAACCATAGATGTAGATATTATATTCGTTAGTTTTTAATTAATTATAATTAAACTACCTACTTTGACTAAGAGCCATTTTCAGTAGGGTTCCTCAGGGTGAAACGAATCTATTAAAAAAAATTACTCAATTAATAGGATTTTTCGCAAGCTAAAATATTTTCATGTTTCACTCTTGATTGACGGGATTTTTTTTATAAATATTTTGATGATTTTTTCGTTTCTACAGCAGTAAATCAATTTTTGAAATACAGAATTAATCTCCATCAAATTATCTATACAATGGTATGTAAATTAAGTAGTTTCTGTGTACTACAGAAGTATAACAATAGAAGCAGTTGCAGAAAGGAGACAAAAAAAAATTTCGATCGTAAAACACTCCCGAATGCTCGCATTATGAGTCTTAAAAAATATCCCTTTATTAGGGTTGATGCTCCTATCAAAAGTTTAATACTCCCATTATTCTAAAAGCTAAAGTAATAATGTCATTAGAGTTATTACTAGAACACTCATAGGAATTAGACAGAAGGGAGCAAAAACTTTGATAGATTGCAGTCATCATCGTTAAGCTCTTTTATTTATGGAGCACAAGGAATTTATTCGAAACGGTATGAATGCTAAATGCATTTTGAATGCGGAATAGAGAAAATTAGAATGCGAGCATGAATGTTCTCAATAAAACCGTTAATTTTTTATTTTTAAAGAAGGTCATTTGTAAATCAACTGGTGACTTGATTTTGAAGAATGTTGTTACATTATTAAAACTTTTATTTACATTCTCATATTTTGCTTAACAGAATGTTTCTGAACTTCATAATTTCTCATGGTAAGTTCGCAGTAGGTTGGTATCCCACTTTCCAACACTCATGATTTCAAACTCTAACCAAAATTATAAGACCAACTTATTACCCGATTCTACCGCTTAGACCACACCAAAACTCCAAATATATTTAGAACTTAGTCTTAAACCTTGGCTGGACTTAGATAACGGTATCCAGACACCGTTGGTGTCCGGATCCTTAGCTCCGAATGCATGGAAGTTATCTTAGTTCCAGACATCTGGACCGGATCCCTTGAAATGCATTCATCCAGGAAGTAATTGAAGATTAGTTGTGCCAGTGCAATAGATTTCTTGGAACTTTAATGGTTAGTTTCCACGTTTAGTTGATATTCTCGTATCTTTTCTAACTAGGACAGAACAGTAACGTTTTAATTCTGTTTTTATTGTATTTTATCTTCATTGAATGAAAAATATCATGTGTATCTAATAAAAAAAAGAAAGAAAAAGAAAGAAAATTAGTTTATTCTGCACAAACAAAAACGCACATTACTAATAAAAATTAAAAAAATATTAAAAAAAAGAACATAAAATACACACACATAACGTAGTCAAAAGCCTCGTACTCAATCTTAGAAAATATTGACAATTTTGTCCATTGTTTGATGTCAGGGCCAGGCACCAAAGACAACACACATTATCATTTGAGAACTGACATTGACAATGACAATACATATCACAACAAAACGTGAAAACAATCAAACAAAAACAAAAATGCCAATTTCAGAGTGGAATAATAACTACTTTCGTAACAAACAACATTAATAAGAACAATAATTAAGCTGTGCGTCGCATCTGTGCAAGAATAGGTCGTTGCTCAGCATAATGCTGTGACTTCGGACGAACCTATCGTAAACAGCGCTGATTTTCAGCAACTACCTCTCAAATGACGCAATGACGTCCCACCGTAAATCGGGAAGTCTAGTTTTCCGAAATAAGTGTGATGATTATAGAGGGATTCTAGCATTTCTAGCTGAACATAGTGTGTACTTATAACTAAAATAAAGAAAAATATACAAGTAAGTATCTGTTTATAATCTTATAATTAATAAAATACATAAACTAAAGATATATAACCATATTACAATTTTGTTACAACAAAAATGCTGAAGTAATAACTCTGTACAGTGTGGTGTGTTTTCCTATTTATATATATATTTATACTATTTTTTTTATGCTATTTGAGTAATCATAACTTCGATACAAGTAAAAAAATAAATTATATCTGGTTTGAATCTTTGAATGCACCATGGATGGAAAATTGGAATCGCGATGGCGGCCATTTGCATAGATAAGTATAAGTATGTACAATCATGTGGATAACTATTATTTGTATGTAATTTATATTCGCAATGGGGATGAATATTGAACGAGAACAACGCAAAAGAGATGTTGAAGATCGCAGCACGTGACGTTATATAGATGATAGTTTCAACGCAGGTAATCGGGGATTTACACTAGGTTGATTTTCGCCGTGCGGGTGGTCCCTCACCACATCGCCACACGAGCCGAATCACCACCCCATTTACACAGGTCGATAAAAATCGCAGGTGACTAGTTCATTTTACATCAAAATGTTGTCCTTCATGCGGCGGGCAATCGCATGCGACTGAGCATTTTCACTGTCGATTTTAGTCATCCGACGCATGCGACATGTCGCCGCAGGACAGAAGTCAAAACCTACTTTATTTTGGAACTTGCGACTTTAGTTATCTGAGACCTAGCCGCTTGCCATTAAGACAGTCGGTGTGTGCGGCTATAGTCACCTGTGTAAACCCCGCGTAAGGCTGTGCGCAATATAAGACAGTACTGTCTGTAACAGGTATACAGAATTAAAGCAATGAATTTACGCACACTTGCAAGAAACTCAGTCTCACTTTCAATGTGACGACACGGTTGGCGCAGTGGCTGAGCGATCGACTGCTGCGTTGCGTGTCGCGGGTTCGATTCCCGCACGGAACAAATATTTGTATTGCCTACAGGTGTTCCTGGTCTGGCTGTTTGTGTATGTGAATTTTAAATGTTTGTAAATGCACCCACGATCAGGAGTAATTCCTAGTGTGGGAAATAGTTTATTAAAAAAAAATGTGGTCGGAATGTAACAAAAAACAATTTGAAAAAAAAATACATAAATAAGTATTGTCTATGACACATAAATTATTTTATTTCTGTAAGTAGGTTTGAACAAAAATTTTTATACGTTAATTATATATTTTTTAAATATAGGTAATGTCTGAGTTTCCTATCTGACTACTCTGAGAAGAAAGGCCGAAACAAACTCAGAGGTCACAGTTTCTTTTAGAGTCCAGACATAATCTTGGTCAGATCATGTGAAGACCATGTGGATTGGTGTCTGAAATGGTTTTTTGAGGAAGGTACCACACAGTTTGAGTGGACCTGTCCAGTCAGTGCACACATTTGTCAGTAATCGTGCTCAACTCAAACGTGTAAGTTTCTATTCCCCTAGTAAAAAGGATATACTCGTATTTTATGATGTATGCATTTTATTGTGTTACGCAGCATTCAATCAAATACAAGTCTCAATCATATCAGTGACGTCATCTTCGGCAAGATTTATCATTTGTATACTTCAGACCCCCTCTTCGTTGCGGATACACATTACCTTATCGTAAATGAGCGCACGCTGTATACGATGTTTGCGCAGAATGGGAAGATATTCAAGCAAGTATAAGGTTTTACTTCTGATTTTGCTTTTGCGAGATTTGTAAAATAAATGTCAATGTCTGACTTAACTTTGACAATCAGTGTTTGTGTCCACGTAAGTCTGACGATTTATTTTATAGCAGTAACTCTTAGTTTATACAAGAGATACGAATTTTTTTTTAAACATTCCTTTATTTAAATCTGTAGCGTGTTTCAGTAAATTCTTCATTTCCATAGATTCCGTAATTGGCGCTAAGCCAGCAAGAAGTTGAGGTTACCTGAAGGCATAACTTTTGTTTTGGTGTGACGGCATTGATATTGCGCAAATGTTCTTCTATAGGAAAGCGATTCTACACTGAGTGTGCATACACATGAGCGACATGCGTTGACGACAGAGGCGACTGCAGCCGTCGACACCCGAATTGACGCCCGCCGCCGACGCGTTAGCGGCTGACGTAGGCAACGTGTCGCTCCTGTATTTGAGTACAGTGATCACTCGAGCGGCATGTTATCGACGGCTGCAGTTGCCCCTGACGTCGACGCGTGTGATTTATTATTCTTCCGAACAATACAAACTATGTACATATTATAACTTATTAATTTATGACTAACTAACTTACTATACAAATAAATACAAAAACAAAGGGACACTTAGGCGTCGAAGTACTCGTCCACATCGCTGTCATTCGGTAACGTGCTCAGAAGACTGGCAGCATTGCCACGTTGAATGGCAATACTAATTCTTTGGCCAAAGAACGACCCAGCCCTCTGGTCACGTGAAATGTCGACAAGCAGGCGAGACATTTCCGACGCGCACCCCACTCCACACTTAATTTATTATACAAGATTATTATTTCCTTTATTTAATTAAAAATATTAGTATAAAAAATATAAAAATAATTAAAAATATAAAAAAAATAGTAGTCCACCGGTATCGGGAACAGGGTCCAAGCTACCGGTGGTCAGGGCTCCAGAGAGAGGAACCTCCTAACAATGCGGGTCGTGTCCAGAAGTACCGCTTTCTGGATCAAGCCCTTGATCCAGCTGCCCAACGAGAGCCTCCTCAGATGTTGGTCGAGGCTCTTGGCTATTAATCCATTGGCTGTCACGACTATCGGCACAATGATCGCTGAGTCCACATTCCACATGTCGACAACCTCGCGAGCCAAGTCAAGATAATTACAAGATTATATTATTATGTTGCTAAATAGTGCGTTCTCTTCACATGCTCAAAACAAAACAGTCACAAAAATCCTACCAAATATAAGAAAACAGCATACCTGAATAAAAGCTACGACAATTGACTAATAACAAGATGACAAGAACTAATGGAAAAGTAACGTAACGTGTAGATATAGGAGCGATAGTAATTATTGCAATACGTCAACGTCGCCGTCGCCACCAGATTAACGACGAGGAATTATGATTGATTATAATGAGGATTGAATCTCCGAGAAAAGAAACTATTTCGTTTGCTGCTTTGTTTTGTAAGTTTTATGTAGGTACGTGTCTTTCTATCCATACTAATATTATAAATTCGAAAGTAACTCTGTCTGTTTGTCTGTCTTTATTTTACCTTTTCACGTCTAAACCAGTGCACGGATTTCGATCAGATTTGGCAGAGAGATAGATCCCAACTAGCACACTAGTGGAAATAGCAGCCTATTTTGCAACTTTTAGCTGTACAGTAGTGCTTTAGGGGTTCAGAAAGTGGTTTTAAGTTCTACTATTGCTTCCGTAACTGCTCATAGCTGTAAATATCACTAGGAGTCGCAGAAACTGAACCAAATGCCACTCTAAGTTTTATAAGAGTTCATTTTACAACCCATTTGCCGTCTATAGCTTTAAAAGAGAGTTAAAACATGTATGTTAAAGCTTAAAGCTGCAAAAAAGCTTCTATTGCCGCAGCTGTACGCTTCAGAACTGCATAAAGACATTAATTGCAGACTTTTTAACGGAACTGTATAAAAGATATATTTATCACTGTTCTGCCACTGATAGTTTCATAGCAGAAGTGATTTGTACTTTTGTGCAGACTTAAGTAAGAATTTGATCGACTGTTTTACTAATAGCGACATTAAGGCTTCACAATAGAAGCTGGAGAGTAATGGACATTGCCTACTCATTTGAATACATTCTGTTATTTTTATTGGAGAAATTACATTTTATAAAATATTTGAGCCAGTTTAAAAGAAATATGGATCTGAAAGCATGGAAGTTCAAACAAAGAACTGATGGATATCGCAAGAAAGTACGGAGAGTTTATAAGAAATTAAAAAGGTAACTGTGAGAATTCTGTAATTGAAATATTAAATAACTTTATTTATAAAACAATTTTATTTATAAAACTCTATTCATTTAATTTATTCTTTAAGGGATTCATTAGAAACAAACAAAAATAATGCGTCAAGTTCGAGTTCAACAAACACAAGCGAGGGTCCCGTAGATTTTGTTTTCTCAATTGCTGATAACGGACCAGTTACAGAGGAAAAGTAAGTTATAGCTTGGTGTGGCTATTATAAAAATAAAGTAAAATAACCTTTTTGTGTAATTTTTTGCTTTTTTCTTCTAGACTGGACTCGGACAGCGATACTGAATATAAACTAGAGTAGTTTACTACACACATTATAACGAGTACAATCGAAGCGCCTCGTATTGGTTAATTGAAATAAAAAAATATTTGAGATAAAATCAACTTGTTTTATTGGTAAATTGGCCCATAATTGACATTATTAAAATAATTAAACTAGGTAAATTCTAAAATAACAACAGTATAAACAATATTTGCACAACATTGTGTCTTTTCACGTGTCTGACATGGTGGATCGAAATAGACCAAATATTTGAATCAAAATGTTTCTTTGGCAAATTGGCCTTACTTACATAATAGACATAGTCAACACGTTTATTAATAATAAAAATAAATATTCGGGACATTTTACACACACAGACGCACTACTAACTACGCCAACAGGCCTGTCAAACTAGGATAAGTCTAAAGTAGCAATATAAATTTAATCTACGTATGGCAATAAATTTCATTCTTATTAGTTGTACCACCTCAATACAATCAGTGTGTAAGTCTGCATGTAGTCTCATTCAACTATTCTACAGTAAATTATGCTTTCTAAATTTAAAATTCTAAGTTTCATTTCAGTTGTTTTTTTCCGTTTCACATAATGTAATAACCTTATTGTAAATACCTACATTCTGAGCAAATAAAATAATATTCTATTCTATTCTATTCTATTCTGTCAACTGCATGTCAGCAATTTCGTACGACATAATATTTTTCCTTTTAACAATGCAGTTTATTTTAGTCCAGTTTGGTTGTGGAGTTCAATCTTCTATTTTACATAATTTTTTACTTTTTTTTTGTTCGTACAGTGTAACTCTCCATGTTTTTCCCACTTAGATGGACAGATGCAAAGTTCTTGTTTATTTTGTTGTTCATTATAAGTTTGAATTGTTTTGAAAGGCATTCTGAAAACATGGTAAGACATAGTAAGTGTTAAACAATTGAAAGAGCGAAAAATATAGAAGCAGCTACAAACGACCATCGTATTTTAGGGTTTTCAACGAGTTCTACGGATCTCTAAACAAATAACCATAAGTGTGGTTCAATATCTGCAGTAAGTACGAAATAAAAGTGATTGTAAAGACTTGAACTGCATTAGTGGTACAGGTATTACTTGGACCTTCAGAAGAGTGAAACTTAACGCTTTGACGCGCAGAGAGGAAGTATTAAGGTTGAAGTTGCAAGTTAAAGCTGCTTCTCATAGACGCCATGTTTGCAAGACAATTATTTATCATTACTTGAGAAATTTATAGGTTTTAATCACAATTTGTAGTAAAATATAACTAAATATAGAACCAGCAATATACTAAATACAAATGTAGTCAAGTATGTAATTTCAATATCGTGTAGGTATGTGATATAATAATATTTATATAATAATATTTTACATATTTTACGATATTCTGAGACAATTATTGAGGCGCGTTAAAAATACTCCAATAATATCAACTATATGCACGATAAACTGATCTGCGTTTTTAGCCACTTGCATATAATACAAAATATAGCTCAAAAACACTTACCTTCACTTCACTTATTATTTATTTGTATTCAGTAATGTCTGACTCAGGAAAAACAGATGTATTTAATAAATGAGAGACAAGGTGAATGATCAGTGATCCTTTATTCGTTCAGTTAAACCTGTCATTCATTCAATAAGCGCCACAAGAGCTTTAGTGTGGTGTTAATTATTAGTTGTAGCTCCTGTAGCGCTTTTATGCCACTATTATGAAGTTCTAATGGAACTGTAGATTGCAAAAAGTTGTGCCCCTTTGGCTGCAAAGCGGCTGCATAAGGTCTGCAGTGCACGCTCTGGCGCTTTAGCTTGGCACCTTTGGGAATAATCGGATTAGCTCCAAAGCTCTTAAGCAACAGTTTGTGCTAGTTGGGATTGCATTCCGGGGAAAGACATAGGATAATTTTTTATCCCGATATTCACACGGGATCGATACTTATGCGGATGAATCCGCGGGGCGCTGCTAGTATAATTATATTATGGAAATCCAAGACAATAATGTCATACTAATATTATAAATTCGAAAGTAACTCTGTCTGTCTGTGTTTTGACAGGAAGCCATTTCGCCAAACATGTCAATATCAATTTACAAAAATTCTTGTGATTATGGAAGCTCCATTATAATATACACAGGATACCCGAGCCTTCGATCAATTTAATAGGAAAATGGCTACAATTATACCACAAAAACTAGGTAAAAAATTAGGTATTCAAATTAACTACACTTTTAATTTGTCTTCTTAGACATACATACACACAAACTCACACCTTCTTCCTATGGAGTAGGCAGAAATACCATTTGCCACGATCCTTATACACGCTTTTGCTTCATTTATGTTTATACATCGGTCATACACGCACGCCGCGGATGCAATACTATGCACCTGACCTATCTAAAGAACATCACCAAATAGCTGTAATATGTCTTTCTAGGGCATCCTATACCGGTGTTTCCACTCAAGTGCACCCCGTCCGTGTTTCCGCTCGACTCCATAACCATTGCTAAGCCTTGTATAAATACAGTGAGTAAAAACATCACAGATGTATGCCCACCGTCCAGCAGTTCATGAAACGCCTCTCCAAATGTTTCTTCGACTCTGCACCAAATCAATACCCAGATTGCGGCGGCCACCCGATACACTCCCTCCGGTATAAGTTCGCCGACCGAGGTTACCCTTACCATCCCCGACGACGCCACGACCCTCCTCCAGGAAAGTAGTAAGGCCACTAGTAGGTACTGTTAGAAAGTACAAGTCCCGACCGCCGTCCTTTTCGTCGGTTCGCCGCCGAGCCCCGTCGCGACGCCCAAGTCCATGTCCACCCCGACCCTTGCTCGATAGGCCTGTAGTTTTAAATCCGTCCCTAAATAATTCCAATCCAGCCTGTCCCTTGCTGCTCTTTCCCAGCGACGCACTAAGCCAAGGTCCGTACCCCTCAGGGCCTTAGCGTGTAGTTGCTTAGTTTTTTAAGCCGTGCCTGGAGGCCTTAATTTATTGAAGCACCCACAGGCAAGTCCGGTTAAACAGATGACGACCTCCTAGGTTGAACTGCGAGATGCAGTTCCCAAAAAAAAAAAGTAAAAGATGTTTTAAATCTTCATGTTGGACGTTTAAATTCTTCCCAGATAATGACATGGAGATACTACATTTCAAGAAGTTTAACATTCTCTAATTTGAACTTTATGTTGACAGCTAATGCTTTAAGTTACCGTTTCCTGGAAGCGCATTTCCGTCATATTTATAACGAACGTAATGAAAATCTGACATTTTCACCAGTCATCATCTGCCTAGCCCTTTCCCAACTACGTTGGGATCGGCTTCCAGTCTAACCAGATGCAGCTGAGTACCAGTATTTTACATGGAGCGATTGCTGTCTGACCTCCACAACCCAGTTACTGCGTAATACGACACCCATTAGTAAGACTGGTTCTCAGACTTTCTGGCTTCGGACGACCCGTAACGACTGTCAAAGATTCACGAATGCCAGCCGGGACCAACGGCTTAACGTGCTTTCCAAGGCACGGAGGGATCTTGGTATGTAAAGATGGTCACCCATCCACGGAACAACTGCGGCAAAAGTAGCTTAACCTGATCTATCGACCCGTGTGACTGTTATTGCTTAACCACAAGCCCCTTACTGACATTTTTTTGTATCAATAAAGATTCTTATTTTTTTGAAGTGACAACTTCTTTAGCGGCTTTGTACCGAACTAGGTTTATTCAAACCTGTGTTTCAGGCCATCCCTTTACATTAAAATTAAATTGGAGCGTTAATTTTTAAATAAAACTGATATAAAAATAATTAATTAACAATTCTGAGAAAAAGCACATCGGTACATTAATACCTAATACTAAGTCTATGTAAACATACAAAAGTAAATACTTACAATGGAATCAAATTATGATCATGACAAAATTTCTAAAAGTTTTTCTGTGTCGTGTAATTGAGTATTGCTAAGTATTCTGATAACATTGTACTACATTTTTTATAGCTTACACTATAGAAGCTTAGTAACTTGTTCAGTCTATTATACAGAAAAGGTCCTAAGAACACATAAAAACGATTAGCAAACGCATGTCTAGTTTGAGGCTTTATGCAAACCAAGTCTTTCCTTCTCTTGTCGGAATGTACTGGGTCAAAAGGAAGTGCAGTGTGCTGGTGTTGTACTATGCTTAGGATAAATAACTCTGTAGGATAAATAGCTCTGTATTTGGACATTACGGCCGCATGTGGTAGTCATCGCTCTTTTATGATACCGTAGCTTAGGGGATGTCACAATAAAGCCCTAAATAAACATTCACGCTTTACTGCCACAAGGATCTTGTAGCACTCGAATGACATTGAAAGGGGGGCGCTGTTTGTAAACATTTGTGTAATTGTTTTGCGAAATGTATGCGCTCAATAGATCTTAAAAATTGTAAATAATTAATCATCTAAGTTTTTATTTAGTAGATGATTAGAGTGGATGTCAAAAACAATAATGTGTCTTTTTATTACTAATAAAATTATTTTTCTAAAATAAAACTAGCCTTAGTTACTCGTTATAACATCAGCTATCGGCCAGTGACAGTCCCGTCAAAATCGGTCCAGCCGTTTCGGAGATTAGTCGGAAGAAACAGACAGACAGACAAAAAATTGAAAAATTGTTTTTTTTTTGTTATATGTTTCGTGTATACTTTCATATGCATTTAGTAAAAAGCTGTTATTTGACATTACAAACAGTCATTTCAATTTTATTTATTACTTTATAGAAGATACCTACTGTAGATTCACTTATATTCCAGTATCAATAACTTCACAAACACCAAACAGTATCCCCTTTCGAATAATAATACACCAAGTTAACTAAACTATTATTCGGCGGCAGTCACTCAATTTGGTCTGACGAACTATTTCATCAGTATCGGTTTCCTTATCATTAGTTTCCAAGTTCGGGTCGCGGCGTTTCGTCTACGTTCACAGTCTTGAGGATTTATTGACTGGATATCGATGTGTTTATTTGTTCGTGGTCTCCATAATAGTGTTTACGTTTGTTTGTTTATCGTCTTTTGCAAGAAACACAAAAAATCATGTGACTTTACTTAGCGAGATCAGGAGTCCAATTTCCGTACACACAAACTTCAAACACAAGTTGTCTAAAATGTAGGTAAATCAGAGGTATTTTTGACAGATTGAGGTTGAGATCAGAAGGCCAATTCCCGTAATTAAAAACGTCCAAAATCAAATCGCGATCTCAATTAATCTCAGTGGTAATCAATGTCAAAAACTTTTAAAAAATGTCGGTCAATTAGAGTTACATTTGATAGATTGAATTTGAATTTGAAAGATTAGAATACGAATGTTCTTAAAAAGAAAAGAACCGAATCTTTACAACTTTCCGTTATAATAATATCTTGGTATTTGTACCTAGGTACTCATTAATGTTATAAAAAGGAAAGCACTAAATTACAATAATTGCTTTTGACTTTACACGTATTATTATCGCGGAGGAAATCGAAGCCTGAACCGCAGGGGTTCAGGCTTCGATTCCCTGGCTGTCAAAAGTGTTATTAGGTTTTTTCATTAGTTATTTTTCCAGTAGCAGACTGAAATCTGGATTTGTACCCACTCGATGGCACAGTAGGCGGTGTCTTGGGATCTGTATTTTAGTTTTTTGCCACCGACTTCCGAAATTAAGGTTATTTCATAATTTTGAGTTAATTTCTTTTTGAAGTCGGTTTAATTTTTTTTAATTACTTTTTTATTTCGTAATTTTTAGTTTGAAGTAAAAACTGGAATATTTGTTTGTAATAAGTAGGTAATAGTTTTGTTGTAAATATTGCACTAGCATTGGCCAAGGCTTTGAGATGTTTTCCCTTTGACGCTACACCCGCAGCTCGTATCCATAAGCTAGGCCGTCACACTTATACGTATTAGTCCATATCTTGAAAATTACTGAATCGATTTTGATAAAACTTGCACTGTTCCCTAAGTTGAAGTAGTTAAATGTAAGCCAACAAAAACAAAATGGTCATTGAGGAAATGGTCTTGAAAAACAAGATTTCCGATTTTGGTTACGTCAAAAGATCCTTTTACAGCTGAATATTCCAAGCGATCATAGTACTAAGCCGAATACTACAAAAAACAAAGCAACCGTAACGTCAAAACGCTCGTCGGCATGCAAAAAAGATAATCCATCTTTTATGAAGATAAAATATTATGGAATTCTTTTAACACCATTCGAGAACACCGTACGGACGACATGTTCGCCTCAAGGGAAATTAATAGATGTATCAGGGACTCCCAACATGCGTTACAGCCAATAAAAAAATTCTTCCTCGTCTTGACTATGAAAAATGAGTGAGGATACAACGGATTTGTTATGACAAGCCCTGGATAATTTACTTAGAAAGAAAGAAGAAGAAAGAAAATACGTTTATTTGCGGTAAACATGACGCAAAAAAGAACAACACAAATAAAAACAATAAAAAAAGGTTGACATGCGTCACATCCACGCAAAACGGCTATCGCTCAGCATTATGCTGCGACCCTATGCAAGACAGAGCCCCAGCGCTGGTTTTCAGCGACAGCCAGCGCCGACGTGATGACGTCGCACGGTGCAGCAAACAGTAATTCATCAAAAAGTATTAAAAAAAACATACAAACAAAAGGAAATATACATGCTAAGAGAATATCATCCTCTATAAACATTTTTCGCTTTATGTAGTGGCAACATTCAGAAACGTCATAATTGACGTACGCGCACCCAACTTGCACCAAAAAATTATGATGTCAGATGTATTATGTAAGGAATTACAAAATGGCCAATGATGTAATGTGTTATGCAAAGGTTATGTACCTATCAGTGCTTTATGCGTTTGTGAGTGAAATTTAAAAGTAAAATATGAGATGGACCCGATAAAAAGGCAAAACCTTAGATACTGGAGGGTGACCCGACATGTCACACATTATACAAAGAGCTTTGGAGGAAAACAGGAAGGCATGAAAAATATGGAAGTCAGCGTCACGAAAGGTAACAAAATAGAACAACACTACTTAAATAAATAATACGATTATTGGAATTTAATTTGATTATTGGAATTTAATTTGAAATTAGATTGTTAGTTAGTATCATTATAAAAATAAATATTTACCAATAAACATGGACAACCAATATGATCAATATGTATTTCAACAAATAGGTTGTCACATAGAATTAATGTGGACACTGGACAGCGGATGTGGACAGGGGAAACACTGCCAGCATTCCGGGCAAACAGGGGCCTGAGTGACATGCCTCAGCGCAGCTGGAGAACCAAAACCAAGCACCACAGGCCATGACTCATGAGGTGAGTGAGGAAAGAAAAACAATATTGTACATAAAAATTAAGAACTTATTGTCCAGAGATTTGTACATGCAATAATAACTTCTTAAGTTGAAACTTAAATGATTGTATTGTTTTTAGGCCTCGCATTGGTGGTGGAAGGTCATTCCAGCAGCGCGTGGCCGCAAACTTGAAGCTACCTCTGAAAGCCGCTGTTTTATGTCGTGGCATGTTTAGCGGGCCAACTACAGAACGAAGACCATATTTGTAATTAGCTTGGCGCCAGGTGAGCTTTTCGTATAAATAGTGCGGCCTAAGGGTTGTTACAATGCCAAACATCAAACTCGCTAAATGAAGTTTCCGCCTAGCCGCCATTTTCAGTGTCTTGAGTTGGTTTATGTATGGTGTCACATGATGCCTACGAGGGACATGAACGCAGAAACGAACACAGGCATTCTGAATTCGCTGAATTAACCTGTCTGTCCTACCAAGCAGGCAGGGCCCATAGACAGTGTCACAGTAGTTGAGCTTAGATAGGATCAGACTGTCAACCAGTTGTTTTCTAAGTGATACGCTAAGATATTTACGTATACCATATAATACCTTAAGCCTATAAAAACAATTTCTGAGTACGTTCCTTAAATGAGCCTCAAAACGCAGCTCTGGATCTAGGATTAGACCCAGACTACATGCCTGTTCTACTCGCTCTATTCTCTCCCCCTTAATAAGAATCTCTGGTTTGGCAGACAGTATTGCAGCAACTTGTTTTTTTGTACCCAGCACCAAGAACTTGGACTTCAGTGGGTTCAGAACCAGAGAGTTCTCTTCAGACCAGGTCACCACTCTATGCAGGTCCTCATTCAGTCCTTTCACTGCCAACGCTGTATCATCCCCTTTGAAGGACATGTACAACTGGATATCATCGGCATACATGTGATACCTGCAGTTTACAAAGGATTCAGTAACGTCAGCACTGTAGAGGATGTATAACAAAGGGCCCAAAATTGATCCCTGTGGTACTCCCCTGGACACCCGGAGTGGAGAGGATGACACAGTCGAACCGTCCTCTCTGTGGATCTGCACGTACTGCGACCTACCAGTCAAATAGCTATTAAACCAATCCACAGCGTCATGGTCAAAGCCATAGTATGTTAACTTGGACAGCAGTAGATTGGTATTAATAGCGTCGAACGCTCGAGAGAAATCCAGCAGGACCAGGATCGACCCCTCCCCCCCATCACGTGCCTCCAGGATATTTCCCACTACGTCTATCAGAGCCGTTGCAGTGCCTCTTCCCTTACGGAAACCCGACTGAAATTCAGGGAGAATGTTATTAGCCTCTAAGTATTCAATTACCTGTAGATACACTACACGCTCCAGAATCTTTGACAGGCATGGCAGTATACTGATTGGCCTGAGATCTTTCAAATTGGCTGGATCACTAATTTTAGGGATAGGGCGAACAATTGCGCGTCGCCAGAGGTCAGGGAAAGTGCGCGACTCTATTGACCTGTTGATGATATCAGTGATGACTTGCAGGGTAGTTGGCAATGTCAGTGTTAACATTTCTAAACTGATACCATCAACACCCTGGGCGTTTGATCGTAGACTCTTGACTATTTTCAGAATTGTCTCCTGGTTGGTTGTAGCGAGCGAGAACTCAGCTGGACTGTGCCTGCGAGAATAGAAGCTGGACATTTGCGAGACATTGTCATTGCAATTTCCCGGAACATCCAAAAAAGCTGCATTTATAGTACCTGGATTGTCAAAATGACTTGGCAATAGCCTTTCTTTGTGGTCCGGAAGTACATCTGACTTCAAATTACGCCACAATAGTTTGGGATCCTTACATTGATCGTTGATGTTTTTTGTGAAATATGCTGTCTTTTCCCTCTCTAATGCGGCGGCGGCTTCATGTTTAAGATCCAGGTAGTACTGCTTATGATGCGGTTCCTTAGTTTGACGACATCTGTCCCTGGCTTCATCCCGCAGCTTAAACATTAGCCGAATATTGTCAGTGATCCAAGGCGTAGGACGCTTATAGAAGGTCTTTTTCTTGATAGGAGCGTGAAGATCGAAAAGCTGGAGCATGTATGAGGTAAAAGTATGTACCATGGTATCGACATCACACATATCTCTCACATTGGACCATGGCATCATGTTCAGGTCATTATGGAAGTGATCCGGCATGATGTCTGAAAAAGAGCGAAACTCAACCACCCTAGGTTTAGCCTTGAGCTTCTTAAAAACTGATTCGCATGTAATGAAGGAGTGGTGGCCGAGCTCACTGATATAGTTCACCTTAACATTTCGCGTTGTAGCATCAGTGCATACGACGTCGATGAGCGAACTACTGTTACCTACAAAGTGTGTCGCTGATTGAACTAATTGAGTAAGGTCTAGGTAATTAAAAAAGTCCGTAAGTTGCTTTGATTTTGAGCTGTTTGCATCCAACAGATTAACATTTAGGTCACCCAACAGTACCAGATTATCATATGGGGCTAGTGCACTGATACTGACAGTCATGGCGTCAAGGAAAAGCTCCAAGTCCTGCCAAGGGGGGCGGTACGCGGTCCCAATAAGAAGCTTTTTTTTATTTATGGTCAGGCCCAGCCAGAGCTGCTCCACATCAGGGTGGTCAGGATGAGCTCTGACACGCGCCTTAATGCCATTCTTTATATAAAATGCAACCCCCCCGCCGCGCCCCCCTCGGGTAGTCACAGGTCGCGGCACGTGCCTAAATTTGTACCCAGGTACACTAGGAGCGCGGTCCTCTTCCCCCTTGCGCAACCATGTTTCATTGATTGCCATGATGTCCACAGAGTGGTTACCCATGGCAATCAAGAACTCGTCCTGATTTGTCCCTAGAGAGCCCGCATTTAGTAGACCAAACTTGACAAATTTACTGGGAGCCATCAGTGCTAATAGCTGTAGGTATCATACATGAAAGTGTGATGATGTGGCACGAATGAATGAGTGACGGTGTTGTGTGTAGGTTCAGTTGGGCACTATAACAAGAATATATAATACATAACATACCTGTAAGAGTATATAACACAAAAAATGAATTAATTAGTTTAGATGAGAATAGACTTTGCACACATAATATAAGTAAAAGTAGTATAAGATTAAAATAGAATAACGTAACATAAGCTCCATACACCTCCGATCTATGTCTGACACTATAAAAACGGTTGCGACGCACATTTCCCCAAGGATAAAAAATAATAAAACTATTCATATATAAATAGACACAATTATAATCAAGCTGTGTCCTTTTCAGCCCCGAAGACACGGGATAAGTCCTCGTCAGTGCGGATCCTCTGCACCTTGTCTCCTGGCATCTTCCTGGCGAGGATGCGGCCCTGCTTGGTCCACACAAACTTCCAGTCGAGGAGACTGGCTGCATCCCGCGCCCTACGAAACAACAGACGGTTGGCTTTCGTCAACCGCTCGTTGAGGAAGAACCGCTGCGCTGGAGCGGGCATATCGAGGTCAGCAGTGGTCGCTCCACGTCGCACTCGCGCGCCTGCCAGAAGCTGGTCACGCAGGTCCCGACGAGCAAGGCGTACGACAATCGGCCGCGGACGAGATTCAGTCGGTCCTGCCGAGCTTGTCGCGTTGAGCTGCCTTCCGCCGACACGTTCCGCACTGACTATGTCGCGATCGTCAAGGCTGACACCCAGCTTGTGGCCAATCACCTTAATTATGTGAGCTGGATTTTCCGCCTTTCCCTCCGGCAAATTTGTCACTTCAATGTCGTTAGCAAGAAGATCCTGGTCCCTATCGTTGAGCTCTCGCCTCAACTCCCCCACAATCTCGTCCACATTGGCCGAGTTCGTGGACTCCGAAGCAGCACGTCGCTCCAGCGCGTCCACCCTGGCCTCCAGACCGTCGATGCGCGCGCTGCAGGTATTTAAGGTGGTTTTGAGCTCCGCCATTTCCACCTCCATCTCCCTTCTAAATGCCTGAATCTCTGCACGTACCATCCTCAGCTCCCCAAAGATCACCTGCGAGTCGGTTCCAACTACAGGCGATAAATCCTGAGCGGTGACGTCGGCTATTGAGATTTCTGACGGCGGGTGAGTCGAGGCTGCATTAACGGGGCTGAAAGTCTGCGTGTGCTCATAGCTGGGACTTGCCTCAGGACTATTAGGCGTACTAGAGCCCGTAACACCTGGAGTCCCTGCGTTATCAGTGGGGGGGCTTTGTGTGGGACCTCTTACGGGAGTCTCGGTCCTATTGTCTCGAGCAATATTTTTCTTGCACTCTGGACAACGCCAGTTAATGGTTATATTTGCCTTGGTAGGGATACCCACACACACTCTGTGATATAGCACCCGACACTTGCCACACCTAGCGCCCTCTAGCGTGGATATAAAGCGACCACAACCTCCACATTTGGTGCCCGGCATGGTTATTTCGTCCTATGTTCTTGCTCAGCAGGTGGTATCAAGGATGTTCGCTAGATGGCGGCAGTAACGATTTTCGTCACGGGTCGATAGGTCGTTTGCCGCTACCAAGACAGATGGCTCTGTTGTCAAGGCGACGTTACCGAATATGTTGTTGATAATTTTATTGTGGGTAACTATATAATTACGTTAATTTGAATTTGTTTTTTGTTTTTGTAATTTTACGGCCCTTAAACGCACTATTTATTGCTCACTACAAACTATGTTATGCTGATTGCCACTATGATCACTATTAAACCGATTACAATGCACTTTGACTTTGATTTCTATTTTTATGTGTAAAAAAAAAAATTTGACAGCGAGCCACACCGATACAGACGTCAAAAAACTTAGACGGTTTTAAATGTATGAAAGATAACCGATTTTTATTGTGGCCATGTAGTTTCGTTTTTTAAGCCTCTTTCAATAAGTATAATAGAGAATAGTAAACAACACGTTTGACCATTGGTTATAATTTTAAAATTTTTAACAATTTTAACGCAGTTTCTTGAAATACCATTCGAGGCTCTGCATTTACAGCCAAAATGTATATTCATCAGCATAATTATATTGTCGGCCCAAAACTGTCCTTTGCGGAACATGCGCCTCTAATTGACCGTTACCGTTAACTTATAAAGAGGTTATTGTTATACCGGGTCAAATTAAATTAAGTTCACTCCACAAACGATAAAAATATATTATTACTATTTATGATATTTTTTGGAGACCACTTGTAGTGTACTTACTTAAAATAGTAGTTTAAATAAATAAAATAAAATTCAGTAAAAACCTAATAAATTTCACAATACTCCATCAGAATAAAATAAAATGTCAAGGCAATTAAAATAAACGAATGAGTAGGTACAAATTATAAAGGTCACAGGATTAAAATCAATAGATAATTAAATTAAACGTCAGTTCCATCACGTCTGCGGAGATTCTCTAGCCAATTTGATTTGATCCGCATATAGGGACGTCAATTTCAAGACTAAACTTGTCATTTTGTTGTTATTATCAGACCCTCTTGACGTTTAACACTTATCGGATACCTAAAATTGTACAAGGATCTTCCGGCGCATGGCCGAAATCGAAAGGATCACCGCCATCTTGTTTTATATAAATAATTTCACAAATGTTTACCAATAACGTCCTCCTGTCAATGTTATTTAAGCGCCACAGATCCTTGTAGCAGTGTGCATTCGAGTAAAGGGTCAATTCCCGTAATTTGAAGAAGGTTCACAGTCTGAGCTCAATCTCAATCTGAAAAAAATACCTCTAACCCTACATTTTTGACAAGGATTTGACATTGATTCTCGCTAAGATGAAATTACGACTTGAATTTGAACGTATTATAAGTACGAGAATTGACCTTTATATATGTATTGTGTGTCTGTTAGTCCGTGTTAAATAAATGTATTTTTTTTCTTTCTTACTTCTATAAATAGATTTTCGTATTTCGCTGGTATAGTATACGTACGTGATGTATGCCAGTTATGTCTGCTTCCACGTACCTGTCACTTCATGATGCGATACAATTATAATAATCGTTAACTAGTAGGTGTGCACTAGAAGCCATTTTGTGTCCACGTACACAATGGGTCATCGTCCTAAGATAGAAAGTAAAATTCTATTCAGGAAGTACAATCTCCAGACACTTCGCTGGCTTCCTTTATTCAGTCTGTTTTTTTTTTCAAAGCACTGCGATCGGAGAACAACCTTGGAACCGTACTTTGCACAGAATGTACAGTCAAAAAAAGATATAAGTATCCAGGATCGTCGGATATAGTTGAAGTTTAGTAAGAAACCGATGGATGTTGTCGACTGAAAGTTAATTTGATAAATGAGCTGTTTGTTTTCTATTAATAAAATAAAATTTAATTCGAGAACATCCATCGGTTTCTTAATAAACTTCAACTATATCCGACGATCCTCCATACTTATCTCTTTTGTTGACTGTACCTATAGCAGTGTTCATAATCTCAGATAATTTACATCCAACGCAGTTATCTACTTTAGTAAAATACATTTTTGAGTCACCATTTGTAACAAAAACGTTCTAACAATTTTTGGTAGCATTGGAATTCGAACTTTGTTAAAACATTTCAGACATTTTGTTTGTTGTTCCATAACTTATAAAATATCTCAAATTCCTGCCTCGAATATACTTAATTTATTTTGTTCAGTATGTTAACTGTCTATTATTACTATTAAAAGTAGAAGAAGGAGCCAGAATACTTTTCTGCAACTTGATCAGTTTCTATGAAGTACATATAACTAATCGACACAGGAAAATGCAAAAAAAATGTTTCTATACACTCAAACAGAAACACACATAAACAGTTTGTACTAACTTCTGCTGAAGCATTGATAATAATATCTTGCATGTTGTACAGTAAAAGTTAGGAAACGACTTGTTCAGGCAATCATAAACCTAAACGTAAAAGTTATAGAGTTCTAAATTGCTTATGGTATGGTCAAAGGGGAAGCTAATGAGGGTACCATGCTTATAGAGGTATTGCATGTGGAAAACTTTTCGGAATCACGTGACGAAAGTAGGTGGAAAAGAGGATACAGGATGTAGATTATTCAAATGTGTTTGGATATTTTGAGCATAGTTTCGTGATGTTTATTACCAGTTTGCGTATCTTTTCTTGTTCCATATCTCACCATCATCATAATGCCTTTTTCCAACTATGATGTGGTCGGCTTTTAGCCTAACGAGATACAGCTGAATACCAGTATTTTACATGGAGAGACTGCCTATTTGACCTCCACAATTCAGTTACTGGGTAATACGAAAGCCTTTTTAAGACACCCTGAG
The DNA here is from genome assembly GCA_927399505.1 of Luperina testacea. NCBI lineage: Eukaryota > Metazoa > Arthropoda > Insecta > Lepidoptera > Noctuidae > Luperina > Luperina testacea. The sequence continues at coordinate 2,108,910 of OV656757.1, forward strand.
CTGTATAAATTATATGGCAATTTTGGAGTAAGTTCAGGGATTGCTACGCGAATCAATTAAAACAATCTAATCAAATCACTGGCATTGTTTGACAATTGCATGTAATTAATACTCATAACTCATTATATTGTCGTAGAGTACCATTTCGCTTAGTTATAAGTTTTAATTTTTTTCTAAAATAAAGTATATTAGAGGCTTACTTTATTTTACATTGACACCTCTGAAAATTTATAAATTGCTTTGAAAATATTTTATATTTATTATCGTTCAACATATTTTAATGAAACTTAATTAATTTTAAATAAATAATCCTACATCAATAATTATGTGAAACCAATTCATTGCCGATCAGAAATAATCAGCGTTAAATTAAAGTGTTTTAATTAATTCTAGTGTTATCATCATACATTAAAGTGTATTGAATTTTAAACCAATATCCGAGATCACAAAGCTATCACCATTGTAAAGGTTTATTAATTAAGCGGAAATCCCCTACTGTATCATGGATAATATTTAACAGGTAGTAGATATTTGGTTTTTGCTGCATTATTATCATGATTACGGTGGTATATTGGTTGATTGATAAATAGATGATAGATGTTTTTTCAGTGGATAATAGAAAATCGGCGCTACAGAGGTCGGCCTAGAAAGCGATGGCAAACCTGGACGCGTACCGTGAAGGCTGGTTTGAAGTGGCGCGCCCAGCGGCAGCGGTTGGACACGATAGACTAAACAAAAAAAAAAACATCTACCGTTTAGCAGTCCACTGCGGTATAAAGGCACCTCCAAACGCACGTTATTGAAATCGATAATCGGCTACTCTGATCAAGCTCTAAAGTTCTCTGCCTAGGCTTTTCCCAACTATATTGGAGTCGGATTCCAACCCCGGATGCAGATGAATACCAGTATTTTACATAATATGTAGAGCGACTGCCTAACTGACCTCCACAACCCAGTTGCTGGGTATCATAATAGTTGATACCCCTTGGCACGGCTGATTGTCAGACTTTTTGGCTTCCGACTACCCGAAACTACAGCTAAAGATCTACGAATGACAGCCGGGACCAAAAACTTAACGCACTTTCCAAGGCACGGAGGGCCTCGATTTATGTAATGGGTAGTCACCCATCCACGAACCGACAGCGGCAAGCATAGCTTAACATTCGATTACCCGTGGGGCTTTTATCATTTAGCCATGAGCCCCCCAAATACAAATAAATAATAATTTATTCAAATTAGGCTAGCATTTTTTGAACGTCCCAACATCCATCTGCAACCAAACACGTTGCGCAAATAGCCTGAAGGCAAATCGAAGTAAATAGAAAAAACACCAACCTTATAATTTATAGAGGTATGAGGAACAGGATTTAAAGCTCACTCATACTCTATAGAAAAGGGAGGATCCTCCAACCAGACGGGTGTTGTGTCTGGCGGGCAACTGCCCAATAATTCATATCGGTCCGTTGTATTGTGCGGTAAACGGTTTTGTTGCTGTAGTTGTGCGGTAAACTCTGCTTGCGAGATGCAGGATTTTGCGTGACGTCAGTATGACGCGTTGTTCGCATGTGGCGTTATAGACACCGCTACAAATTATATAACTTTAGTTCTGCAAGTAGCATCCTGTTATTATTTCATATACATTAATATGTTTATATAGATACAATTTAAAACACAACTAACTGTTTACGTTACCTAAATGACTTACTAACTACATAATACAGATAAATACAAAAAAAAACAAAAGGATATTTAGGCGTCGGAGTACTCGTACGCATCGCTGTCATCCGGAAACGTGCTGTAAACTGCATTGCCACATTGAATGGCAATGCTGATTCTTTGGCCAAAGAACGAGCCTGCCTTCTGAATACGTGAAGTGTCAACTAGTCAGCGAGAAATTTCCATAAAAAAGAGACGCGCACTCAGGCCCCGTGACTCGAGCGTTTCGACCCCAAACGGCTTAAAATTGTAGTTACCAATAATGGAATTATTAAATGAAATAACTTAAGCCGAAGACTCGCTTACTCCAAAAACGTATGCACATTTAATTACATAAGCAATTTATGTACACTAACAATCTCAGAGTAGTAGGCTCTCTAAAAGCACTCTCACACTCCTCACGAACTTACCGCACGAATAATTCTGCAATATACCGATAATACATTAATGTAAGTACAGAGTAAGCGGGAAACGTCTCATTATCACACCTCGGTATGGTTTAATTGTCACCCCCTTTGTTTGGCAGACAAAAGGCTCGAATTAAGGGTGGGGACCGAAATGTTTGAGGCGATTGTGTCGTGTGCGTGACGGCGGCGTTTTGAGTTTGGGCTTGTGGAGTGTCCTTAATACGATTATGTTTGGCGTGGATCTAGATTTCACTCAAAGGGATTTTCAAGCGAAAAATCTCGATTTAAAATTAGATTAGAATGAAATCTGACAGTTGTTGTAATTGTTTAACCACATGAGCCTTAAGGTATGCACCAAGCCTACATTGTTTATTTCATTCGCCCAAGCCTTTTTTCTATCAGACTAGGCAGAAACTACAGAACGCCACCTGCAATGATTCTTACATACTCCTTCTGCTTCATTTACGTTCATACACGCACGCTGGTTGCGAGTACCACGCACCTGAACTTTCTGAACTACGTCATCATTAAGAGAGGAAGGAGCCTGCGAGGAATATGAAAAATAGGTATTTGAAGAAACTATTGCCGTCATCTTAACTCAAGTCTGCCCCCGTAGTATGAGATAGGGACAGCTGCAGCTCAGAAAGAAATTATCACAAAAATTTTGACGGGATCGACGTTTCGTATTCCCCTTTTTTCTCCTCGAAAACTGAGCCGATTCAATTATTTTTTTTACATTAACATTATTAAAAATAGTATATTTAGGTTTCTATAATTTTTTTTATGTTAAAATTTTTTCTAATTTGTCTGGTAGTCCTCTAATCACGCCGGTACAAAATAGGGCATTTTTTGTGATTTTTAGAGGGTCATATTTTCTTTACTGATTGGTTGCTGAAAAAAAATGACAGGGACGTGTTTACAGCAGACCTTGCTTTTATGAAAAAAAAATATTCTAGAGACAATAATCAGAAAGAAATAAGGGAAATACATTTGTATGGAGAATCGTACGCTCTGTTTCCCCCCTTTTTTTTTGTTTTTAGGGTTCCGTACCTCAAAAGGAAAAAACGGAACCCTTATAGGATCACTTTGTTGTCCGTCTGTCCGTCCGTCCGTCTGTCAAGACCCTTTTTCTCAGGAACGCGTGGAGGTATGAAGCTGAAATTTATATCAATTACTCAGGTCTACTGTCCCTTGAAGCTGTGAAAAAATCAAACTTCTAAGCCAACGCAATCAAAAGATACAGCCGTTTATGCCGCAAATTTTCGACACTTGCAAGGGAATCAAAACCTACAGGGTGCTTCCCGTGAACTCAGAATCTTGAAATTTGGTACGAAGCAACGTCTTATAGCATAGATAAAGGAAAAATTACGAAAACCATAAATTTTTAGTTACATCACATAATATATATTTTTTTAATAATTTTAAACTTACTACCCATTTCCTCATAAACGCGTAGAGGTATTAAATTGAAATTCATACCAAATACTCAGGTCTATAATACCTTTAAGCTGTAACAAAATCAAACTTCTATGTCAACGCAATCAAAAGAAACAGCAATTTAAGCTGCATATTTTGAAACTCGCAAGTACTCGCAAGGGAATCAAAACCTAAAGGGTACTTCCAGTCGACCTAGAATCTTGAAATTTGGCATGAAGCAACGTTTTATAGCACACATAAAGGAAAAATTCCGAAAACCTTAAATTTTTAGTTACATTACAAAATATATATTTATTTTTTAATAAATATAAACTTATTACTTTTTTCCTCATGAACGCGTAGAGCTATCAAGTTGAAATTCATATCAAATACTTAGATCTAATTGCCTTTAACCCGTGAAAAAAAAAAAATCTAAGTCAACGCAAAAACGCAAAACGCAAAAGTACAACCATTGATACCGCATATTTTGAAACTCGCAACTACACGCAAGGGAATTAAAACCTAAAGACCACTTCCCGTTGACATAGAATCTCGAAATTTGGTAAGAAGCAATAGCTTACAGCACAGCACAGGTAACAGAAAAATTCAGAAAAGCTTAAAATTTTAAGTAGTTATACCACCAAAAAAATTGTGATTGTAAACATAATTGTAACAGCTTCGTCCTCGAGATTAGCATAAACACAATGTAGTAACACGTACGGTGTTGCCTTTGCGCACTGAAAGTAAAAAGCCCTATACCCAAAACTAAAAAAAAAAAGCGTTTATTTTGAACATATTTAGGTGAGGGTAGACGATAACGCCTTTGCTCGATACCCCCTTCTATTGCTCATTCACAGTTCAGTGCTCTGCCGGAGCGCACATAATTTTTAAAATAATTATTATATAGTGTTGTTAAAGTGTAAAAAGTGTCATGGGGAAAAGAAAAATTAAACATGATTACGACTATATTACAAAAAAATTAAAGAAATGGGAGAAGAAACTTCAACGTGAGACATTAAGATCGACGTCGAATATCAGAGGTTAGTCAAGTGTCATTACTCATATTATTACGTAAATTCGTTATAATAATAACGTGCATAATCACACCAACGTTTTAACGTTGTCATAAGTCGTTGCGGTTAACTTTTGGGGTTAACACTTCGGACTCATATCGAAAACGTTATTTAAGTAACTTCTTTTGTTTTATATCACGTCTAAGGCTAATATTGCGATCAGTTTTAAGAACTGTTACCTTGTTAGTATACGTGAAACTATACGGATGATGCGGGCAGTCTTTGGGATTGTCACTTCACCGTCGATACTAAGCCGCACGCGGTACATATCTATGTATATAGATACATCGGCCCACCTGCGTGCGCTTATCTTATTGTTTTAAATTAATATCCATTAGTCCGGTTCATTTGAATAAAAATGAAGACTGATCTTCTTAAATAACATAAGAAAACCTGCACATTACAGAGGATACACCCTCTCCTCGATGTCGATACTACGACGAAGAACCCGTTGAGGAAGTCCTGGAATCGGAACCAGAATATAATGATGAGCCATACATGAGCGCAGGGGATCCAATTCCTTCCATCAGTGCCTTGGAACCAGTTCCATCAACTAGCGCCGCAGAACCAATTCCATCCACAAGTACATCACAGCCACAGGTCCCTTCCTTGGAGACTGAAGTCCTTATTGCAACTGACACACCTCCAAGCATCGAGCTGGACTCGAAAATTTTAGAAATATTTGGAGAGGATCCGTCGGTGGAAAAGATCTACGGCAAAGAAATTCAGACTGACTTAGCTATTCGGCTACAGCATGTGGCTACTAAAGGCTTGTCCAGCGAACTTCGTAAGGAGTTGTTAGAAAAATACTTACCTCCTAGTAATTGCAAGATAATTGACTCGCCGGAACTTAATTTAGAAATAAAAGCAGCCATATCAGAAGTTGTCTTAAAGAGAGATAAGGGTATTGAGTTGAAACAAAAACAGTTAGGTTGTGCCATTTCATGCTTAAGTAATGCTATTACTCTTATGATTGCTAAAGAGGACAAGGATACTGAATTAATACAAATGATGATGGATACTGTACGCCTTCTTTGTGACAACCAACACTCTGACTCAACACTCCGCCGGAACTTTATTTTACACAATTTAAAAAAGGAGATGAAAGAACAATTACAAAAAACAATAATTGACAAACACCTTTTCGGATCAGATTTAGCTGAAACATTAAAAATTGCAAAGACAATTACAAAAACAGGAGCAGAATTAAAATCAACCATATCTCGGCCACCTATCAACAAAACGAAGACAGCGCCGCCGCCTCCGCCTCAATCGACGTTCCAACAACGGAACAATTTAAACTGGCGGGCTCCTCCCCCGAGTCGCAGGCAAACGGGGACTCAGAGGACGAGGGAGCCTGCACAGAGAAATCAGCCCGCGAGCACCTCGCGCGGGTCATATCGAGGTCGGCAGCAGACAACGCCTGCAGCACGGGCGAGCTACCGAAGTCGACGCTAGATGTTACCGGGGTAAGCAATTATGCTGGTAGACTGGCACTATTTTATGACACCTGGTCGGAACTAACTTCTGATCCGACTGTTCTATCATGGATTTCTGGATATAAAATACCGTTTTCAGCTCGTGTTATACAGTATACTATCCCCAGTAAAAGAATCCACTCAACATCAGAAAACAAAATTTCAAAAAATGTATTGAGGAATTGATATGCACTGGTGCTATCTCTCATTGCAAACCTTGCGAAGGGCAGTTTCTATCAAGTATATTCTTGATACCTAAGACGAACGGTAAACATAGATTCATACTTAACTTAAAAAATCTTAATCAATTTATAGAAACACAACATTTTAAGCTCGAAGATTTACGCACAGCAATTAAACTTGTGTCGGAAAATAATTTTATGGGAACGGTAGATTTAAAGGACGCATATTTTTTAGTAAAAATTCACGACGATTATAAAAAATACCTTAGATTCGAATTTGACAATGTTTTGTATGAATTTAATGTGTTACCGTTCGGCCTAAACACGGCACCTTTTGTATTCACAAAGATAATGAAACCGGTTGTCGGGCTGCTCCGATCCTGCGGTTATGTGTCTAGTATATATTTGGATGATTTATTGCTAATTGGTAATTCTTACGATGATTGTTTAGAAAACATGGCGATAACTCTACAACTATTGACAGTTTTAGGGTTCATTATAAATAAAGATAAATGTAACCTATCGCCTACGACATCATGTAAATATCTTGGTTACATAATTGATACTAAAAAATTTCAAATCAGCTTACCTATAGAAAAATCTAATAAAATAAAAAATAAATTACTTACCTTTCGAAAAATGTCACGTTGTAAAATAAGAGATTTTGCAAGTCTAGTGGGTTTATTATGTTCTGCATGCCCTGCCGTCGAATACGGATGGCTATACACAAAAGAATTTGAAAGAACCAAATTTTTAAACTTAAGAAATGACCCTTTTAACTATGACAAGTATATGAACATACCGTCATACTTATTGTCAGATATTGATTGGTGGCTTAACGCATTAGATAACCCCATTAGTAAAATTAAATATGATGAATACTGCTTAGAAATTTTTAGTGATGCTTCAACTACGGGGTGGGGTGCGGCGTGTGGAAAAGAGACAGCAAGTGGGGCATGGACAATTGAAGAACGACCACATCATATCAATTATTTAGAAATCGTTGCTGCCTTTTTTGGTTTAAAAGTTTTTGCTGTAACAATGAAAAGTTGTCAAATACTACTTCGTATTGACAACACCACAGCCATATCCTATATAAATCGGATGGGAGGCATACAATATCCACATCTAACACGCATAACTAAAGATCTATGGGAATGGTGTCAGTCTAGGAATATTATTGTGTATGCATCATACATACGTTCGGCAGATAAAATAATAGCCGACGCGGAATCACGTAGAATTCATCCAGATGCTGAGTGGGAATTGAGCGACTCAGTTTTTTACAATATAACAAACAAGTTTGGTTTTCCTGATGTAGACATTTTTGCAAGTCGTGTTAACAAAAAATGTCGTAACTATATATCCTGGTTCAGAGATCCTGACGCTATGGCCATAAATGCATTTACCCTATCATGGTCACAAATATACTTTTACGCATTCCCTCCTTTTTCAATGGTCTTAAAAACGCTACGAAAAATAGTTAAAGACAAAGCTACTGGCATTGTAGTGGTCCCTTTATGGCCCACCCAACCTTGGTACCCTCTATTCAGGAAACTTCTTGTATCATCTGTTTTGTATTTTGATCCAAATAATCAAACAATCTTATCACCTTCCAGCAACAACAATGCACACCCTCGGTTTACCCTGGCTGCCGGTCTCTTGTCCGGGACTCGTTGCTGAGAAGAAATGTTCCATCACCTGCAATTGGCATAATGTTGGCTTCCCTCTCCGGTACATCGATAAAACAATACGATACCTGTCTCAAGAAATGGTATAATTTTTGTTTATCTAAGAATATCGACATTTTCGGGGCATCAATCAATGATGCGATTCTATTTCTGACAACATTGTTTGATTCTGGTGCTCAATATGGGACTTTAAACAGTTGTCGATCGGCTTTGGCCTTAATTCTAATTGAAAAAGTTAGCGATAGTGAAGTTGTAAGACGCTTCTTTAAAGGTATCTTCAGACTTCGACCACCCTTACCCAAGTATAACACAACTTGGGATACGTCTAAAGTCCTTAACATCTTGTCCTCTTGGTATCCTAACGATAAGTTGGGTTTGGATAAACTTTCACGTAAATTAGTCACTTTATTGTCATTGGTTACTGCACACCGCATGCAAACTTTAACAAAGATTTATACAAATAACATTCAAATTCATGCTGATAAGATCACAATTAAGATACCTGATATTATAAAAACATCAAAGATAGGAACCGTGCAACCAAATCTTATTTTACCATTTTTTCGCGAAAAACCTGAAATCTGTCCAGTGGTGACCCTTTTAGCTTATCTAGATTTGACTAGTTCACTTCGTGGTAATGTAAATAGCCTATTTATCGGTGTAAGAAAACCGCATAGATTAGTTTCGGCACAAACATTGAGTCGGTGGGTTAAGACTACACTCGGAGAGTGTGGTATAGATATATCTATTTTTACAGCTCACAGCACCCGACATGCTGCCACATCTAAAGCCCACAAATTAGGAATTAACTTAGAAACAATTAGAAAAACCGCGGGATGGAGCGGTTCGTCTCAGGTTTTTATGAAATTCTATAATAGAAATGTACAAATTACAGAAGAAGATGATTTATTTGCAAGATCAATATTAAACAATTAAGTAATTAAATATTATTAAGTTTCATGATAATTAGAGTACTTATTTATGTTATTGAGATCACTTTAGCCGAAAGACGTCCACGGCTGGACATAGGCTTTTATGTTAGTCAAGTTCATTTTAACTATTATTAAAATTCTATTATAAGCAGAATTATTAAATTGATGAATCACTGTCCTTAACAAATGTAATGTGTGTTTATTTTAAATAATCATCATTTTGTGATTTAAACTCATAGCTACCTACCTAATGATTAAATTTGATTGCCTTGTTGCACAAAAGTGTTTCATTGATATTTCAGTAGCTCTCAAATTCTACATTGTGTTTATGCTAATCTCGAGGACGAAGCTGAGTATAATTTATGATTAAACGAACTTACCTGTACGTGAAGTTCGATCATAATTATACGATGGCTTCGTCCGAAGAGATTAGCAACCCACCCTCCCTTATTTATTTATTCTCCAAAAAGAAATATCCCTTGACATTCCCTGAAATATCAAAAACAGAAATTGAGGATCTAGGCTCTGAACTAAATGAGCAATAGAAGGGGGTATCGAGCAAAGGCGTTATCGTCTACCCTCACCTAAATATGTTCAAAATAAACGCTTTTTTTTTTTAGTTTTGGGTATAGGGCTTTTTACTTTCAGTGCGCAAAGGCAACACCGTACGTATTACTACATTGTGTTTATGCTAATCTCTTCGGACGAAGCCATCGTATAATTATGATCGAACTTCACGTACAGGTAAGTTCGTTTAATCATAAATTATACTATGTATGGGGAGGGCAACATTTTTCAAACGGCAAAGACGACCTCACTCATCGTCATTCAATCCCGATGTTTTGGTGAATGTAGCTGTATAATCTAAATGCGTCCTAACTGCTTAAAGTGTTATACTTATAATTAAATTCAATGACATTATTATATTTCTTATTGTTGGTTATTATCAGACAGCTTGCTTGTATTGTTTCTACTGGCGAAGTTTGATGGGACGCTGGTGGCACGGCGAACATAATGGATACCCACTTTTAAACTCATAAGTGGGACACTTATTGTGACGGACGGGAAACTACGGAACCCTACAATGAGCGTGGCCCGACACGCTCTTGGCCGGTTTTTTTTTTTTAATGTCATAATTATGTCCTTCTAGCGCGTCTTTATCTCTAAAAGAAGACCTGAGAAAGCGCTAGGGGCGATTGGATACAGGTAGCGAAGAACCGGCCGTTGTTGGTCAACTTCGGAGAAAATACTAACCAGGAGTGACTTTCGGCGGCAATACAAATGTTTGCCCAAATAAAAAAAAACACATTCTATTGGGAATCGAACAAAACACCAACAGAACACCTAGGGCGCAGCTAGTTTATAATATTGTTTATAACAATGGCAATGAACCATTGCCCCTAAAATACAGTCCACTCTTTTATTACTCTCCTCGTTTACACATTTCATATATTTAAAAGAGAAGGAAATAAAGACCATCTTCTTTATCGGTGTTCGTATTATTACTGCTAAGAGCTTTTGCTTTAAGTCTTCGGAACTTAAAATAAGAAACAAACACGCAATCTCAACCCTAAAGCCTTTTCTAAAAACGCCTACATCACTTAGTATCATGACTTACATATCCCGAATTACTCCCCAGAGAAGTACCACCATTCCACGATATTTTCCTAAGTCGTAAACCAACAGATAAATGTATATATCGGAACATAGAAACCGATTCAAATCCCAGAGGACTGGCGGGTTTACAAAATGTTGACCACCGTTTTGAGTGATTTTGTTCGCAATGAAACGAATACGTTTGCTTCCCTTTTAATTTGACTTTTATTTGAACTGTTCCCAGTTAATATTTGGTATTTCGAATGATCTTTTATTGAAGATTTTTTACTACCGCTGTTGTTATTGAAGATTCTCCGGGATTTTGTAAGTATAAAAATGGATATGGGAAGAGAATTATGTAAGCATTTCGTACGTAATGATAAAGATTTTATCCATCAAAAATAATTCATGTATGGAGGGTATATAAAATAATTCATATAGGAGGTGGGATCAAAGCATCCCCTCCTCGCCAGGTGCCTCAGGGATCAATTTTAGGGCCCCTTTTGTATATCCTTTACAGCGCAGACATTATTGAGTCATTCCAGCATTGCATGTATCACATTTACGCAGATAATATCCAGTTGTATATAAACTTTAAACCAGCTGACATTGGAGGCAGTGGAGAAAGTCAATGACGATCTTGAAAGAGTGGCTGACGATAATTTACTGGTATTAAACCCAGAATCAGAAAATCAAAGCAGAAATCTAAATGTATGGTTTTAGGAAGCAGGAAAATGATCAGTGCTATACTGTCGGCCAAGCCAGAACTTGTTATCAGGGAGGAAAAGATAGATAGGGTAGAGATAGCATGCAACCTTGGGTTAACCATGGATCCAGAACTACGTTTTGAAAAGCACATCAGTAACTGTATGAGGAATTGTTTTTATAAATTGAAAATCCTATATTCAATTAGAGACTACCTGAGTGTTTATCTTCGTAAAAAATTAGTGGATAGCCTAATTTTATCAAGACTTAACTATTGTGATATTTTGTATGGCCCATGCCTGTTAGCAAGAACAGAGACAGAGAGTAGAATATTTAGTGGAGTGTCGCAAGGATTACCTACCAATTTTATTTAATGTACGGCTTTGTTTCTCTCGAATGTAATGATAATATAATACGTTCCGTTTTGGTAAGGAACCCTAAAAATAAAACATAATGCCATAGGTACGTAAAATATACAACGATCCGATTTAGTTCACAATACGAAAAAATAACTTTTGCCCAATTTTTCTTGGCATGTTGTTCATTCTTTAGCGTTTCAAACAGACTCCAGTTGGTTTCACAGATAATGAAGTTACGAAATACGAAAAGCGTAAAATGAAGCCAATTGGGATTGTAATGGAGCCAACCAGTCTGAATCATTTCCCGATAATGTGTTACGCAATTATACTGCTGATCTTAATCAAAGAAGTCAGTTGCCATTCTTCATACAACAATATCCACTTCTACAGCAAACCAAACCAGACATAAGTTTAACCCTTCATATCGAACGTGAATTCACGCGAGACACAATGGCTTTTTCATTGTTTCTGTAATTACGGCATTCAACCGGTTAATACAGCTTTGCACACAAATTAATTCCGTATCTAAATCGGATTACGACCTATTTTTGAAGGTAAATTTGACACAACAATCCTCTAGGGCGATCAAATTGAACGCGGACTTAATTTTCGTACACGACAGACATTTCATTAGAAAAATGTGTTCGGATAAAATTAATTGGGAGCTTTTCAATTTCTGTTTTATTCGGGAATTGGGGTTCGAAAAAATATATTTACGCCATTACCTATATGGGTTAGGTAGTGATATACGTTTTTACGCTTGATTTCTCGCACGGTGTAGGGGGTAACTTAAGCTATTGTAAGTAACTTTGGAACAGTATTTTGCTCTGACGTCAGAGTTAACTTTGGCGGTACTATAATGATATTCGTAAGGTACCGTTAGCTTTCTACGAGCTAACGGTAACAGGATTGATGAGTTAAAGACTATTAAGTTTTATATAGCGTAATTATTTGGATGTTTAAATTAATAATATTTTTATATTAAGACACATTGTCAGCCCTTCAGCTGATTATCTTTTTTTCTTCTATTTTCAATATAAATCAATGTTTGTCACTTATGCCATTAACTTATTAAAATATTCATAAAGGTTGCATTTAAGCACTTAATAGGCTATAATCTCTACAGTTGGTAAATAAGGAACCAATGTAAGTATATGTAAGTGTATGATTTTTTTTGGAAGTCGGTTGTTCTTTTAGTAAAAAAGTTTTTATTTTTAACCTTTTAGTTGTACAGACGCCAGCACATCAAGTTACTACAATCCGTCAAATTTCTTTAACAGATTTTAAACTTTACCGCTAGAGCTAAAGGTTCAAAGTTGATTGGGAAAATTTGACAGTTTCGGTTAGCTTGATGTGCTGGCGTCTGTACCTACCCCACACAAATTCACTTAGCAATACTTCCTATGTAAACATCAGTGACAGGATGTTATTAAAACATCATCAATATAAATTAAGTAGAAAAAATGTCATATTATTGACGATAAATCAAAAACTACCCAAGCAAAGTAAATAAAATTTAGAAGGAAACACTCCTGAGGAATACCTTATCCATTAAGAAAATAATTTTGCAAATCCGTCTATATGTATATGACGGAGTTTTGCCCAAACATACATAAAAACATATATAAACATTCGAATTGAGAACCTCCTCGTTTTTTGAAGTCGGTTGAAAACCATATGATGACAACATTAAAAGAGTGTCGATAAACGTACGTGAATAACTATATTATAATTTATTGATTTTATGATTAATAATTATAATATTAAATTACGCTACTTTTGAGCACGGCATCATGAATATTTTTTCTATAGCTGGAACCAATATGAAACAATAATATAACATAAAAATTACAAGTTTCTCTACCACTTCGCTAGATACAGGGGTGTGTTTAGCGAAGTTTTAGAAATTAAATTATCTGGAGAAGAACCAGAGTTACCGACATAGCGTGCAGAGTAAGCAAACTGAAGTGGCAGTGAGCTGGCCATCTTTGTTGAAGGACCGATGGCCAGTGGAGCAGACGAGTCCTGTAGTGGAGACCGCGTATCGACAAGCGTAGTGTGGAACGGCCCCTAGCTAGATGGACTTTAATAAAGTGGCTGGGACAGACTGGATGCGGAAGGCAGACAGGGTGTTGTGACGCACTTTGAGAGAAGCCTAAGTCCATCAGTGGACTGCGATGAGTCCGGAATACCTTAGCTTTTAACTTGCACAAAAGTATGCAAGTAACAATCAAAAGTAGCTATAGCACATGGCAAGTTACTGGCTTATGTATTCCGGACTGCAGCCTGAGTTTAATGATTTAGCGAAGCCGTAGGCTTTGTAATTTGATTATAACTTACACACCAGTTACATTTGAGGTATGTGATGGACGGGTAATAACTGCCGCAAGGGTTGATCGATCGGGCAAAGCTACGCTTGCCGAGATTTGTCCATGGATACGGGACCATCTTTATAATATCTATAGACTCCTCCGCGCCTCGGAAAGCACGTTTTGCTGTTAGTGCCGGCTGTCAGTCGTGGGTCTGTGACAGTCGTTACGCGTCGTCAGAGGCCCGATAGTCTGACAACCAGTCTTACCACGGTGTATCGTGTTACCCAGTAACTGGATTTTGGAAGTCAGGCAGTCGATCCATGTAAAATACTGGTATTTGCTGCATCTGATGGAAATTTTGTTGTCAACTTAACAAAAGTCTGGGCTACTAGGTTAGTACCTACTGTGAAATACTTAATAATTTAAGAAGTACCTAGTTACTCAGATTGCAAAGCGGTTTTCTTTCAAAAGCCTTATTATTTATTCCTCTTCAATTTTGTTTAACAACTTTGCGAAGATCAGGAAGCGAATAATGCATTTTTTTCCTTTTCTCCAAAATCTGTGAAATAATTAAACGAAGTTAATTGTCCCGCTGAAATGTCTGACAGAATTAATTGCGAACTTTTTAACTTTCTTCTTTTTTCGCTCGAAATCGTTAATTGTTTTTAATCGCGTTCCGTTTTAGGGTTTATTCCAGCTGTCAGTTTAACCCTTGACGACGAAATTAAAGTCTGATATTGTTGTGATGAAAAGTCTTGGTTAATCCAGTTATTTTACTAAACACAGTATTAAAGATGCTTATCAATAACGTACTAATGCAAAATACGGTTTCTGAACTGTATTCAAAATTTTCCGTAAATTATTTTTGAATTGACAAAAAAATATATAATTATATAAAAGCAGTACCTAATTAAATTAAGTGCTTACCTAAGATGTTTTAAAAATAATACAATTAGCTCTTACCTTTGTGGTATTCCTGTTTAGGGCTGATTTTACCAAAGTCAGATATCATTTTTTATCCGTGGAATAAAATTGACGTCTGGCAAAATTTATTCTCAGGATAACACTTGTTTTAGGTATGAAAGTTTGGTGAAATTCGCCCTTAATAGTAGTGGATAATATCTTGATCTGTTTTATCTTTCTTTTATTTTCTTAGTATTTCTATAGGTACAGTTAAATACACCTCCTCACCACTCAATGTCAGTTTCGTAACAACCTCACTTCCACATAGTTACTTAGCACATCTCGTTCATTCCGATTACAATGTTTTACGTATGGTAAAATCATGTACGAGATCGTGTTGGATATCGCGGACTTACTTTATTCCATGCAATTTATTCTGCGTACAGGCTCGAGGGCGCATTATGTACGTGACGGGGACGTGACGGAGGTATGTGTTCTTGAATGTGATTGTGTGTTTGTTTAATTGATGTAGCATTTTTTTTCGTATCTTTATGATGCAGTTATAATGATTACAAACAATATGTATATATTGTTTGTAATCATTATAACTATAGTAAAGTTAAACTTTTAGGTATCTATTGACAGTTTTATTATAATTTTAGTTAATCCATTTTTAACGTTTTATCTGTAAAATATTTATTTAACAGTTTGTACTTAGGTTGCTACATGTTCGAGATTGCGTTGGTAAAATTCGATAGAATAGGTAGAGTTTTTTTGTCGTTTTAAGGCTCCTTCAAACAGGCGCGGCACGCGATAAAATCGCGCGCGACACAAAGGCACCGCAAGTCGCGCAACGAGCGGTGCCTTAAATTATTTACCACCCAAAAAATTTTGTCCGTTTTCTAGACAACGCCGCGTGCCTTCACTAGACCAACAAAATAAGTCGTGGCAATATTTCGTCATTAACCATGAAGAATGGCCGCTGGTCTCTTGTTCCTTTGCAACTAAATTCTCATTACGAAGGAGTCGAGTAAATAAACTGAACTGTCGTCGTCGCATTATTAAGATTTTTTATTATAAAGTTTATAGCACGAATGGTGAGTGAGAGTAGTTTATTTTAAGTTTGTGCAACGTAGCATTTACATTTTGTTTGACACTTTTATAATATAATATAATATAATATGCAATTTCAGAAATCTAATTTATGCTAGTATTTTTGCTGATATAATTTTTTATTGGGGAGTTTTATACATTTACACATTCAAACCGCCATTAAACAGAGTTATTTTGACGCGCGGCCGAACTGAGGCCGCCATCTTGTTTTGTAATACATTTCCAGTGACATTTCACAGAATTATTGTACAAAATGTTTACCAACAGCGCCCCCTGGCAACGTTATTCAATCTTAAAGATCCGTTTATCAGTGAATAAATAAGAAAACAAAGAAAAAAAATGCGTTTATTGGCATTGCTGCAAAAAAATACACCTTAGGGCTCAATTTGCACTGCCGCGGAACGGAATGGAAGCGATTCTTTTTGTACAAAGCATTATGAACTTTATGTCAATAGTGTACAAATTAGAAATATCCATACGCACAGGTCGCGCATCTTCTGGAGAATTATCGCGCGTTCTTGGAAATTCCCGCAGTAACATTTGCAATGGACATAAAAAATGTGCTATTACGAAAACTCGATTCCACTCCGTTCCGCGGTGGTGTAAATTGAGCCAAGAACTATAAAAACAGAAAACAAACGTTATAATTCCAAACGGGCTCAGCTTATTGTCAGATAACAACACAATCACCACCTGACTCTGATTTTCACCTGAAACCCACGAGTGCCATACGCTAAAATAACTAAAACATAGAGAAGTGTGTACATCCATTAAAATAAATTAAGAAAATTAATTAGATGTAAGTAAATCATGTTTCATGATGTCAACCTTTGAAATACCCAAAACGTTTTCATAATAATTTTCAAATATTTTGCTCTACTAAACATTCACAAAATGGACGTAAAAAAATTCAGCCATTGTTTCAGCTATGAAAACTCTTCAATTTTCAGTTACGTTTCCTTTGGAACTTAAAAAGATTATGTATGCGAATAAATTTATTCTTGCGGCTTCAGGTGGGACGAGAAGGGATTTGAAAGTCTGATTCCCAAATGGTCACACGTTTACTTATTCGTCGGGGATATGCTAATATTTTAAGATTTTGTGATTTTGTTAGGGAAAATTGTGTAGGTTTGTTGAAAATTGCTTTCGTTTTCTTTAACGGAAGTTGGGATCGAATTTCGAGTTGAAATAATGTAAATTGGAGACTGGAATAAAAACCGGAATGTTATTGATCTATTGTAAAAAATAGCCATCTCGAAGCAGAAGCATTTTTATCACTATTCTTGCTAATTATATTCTGCTGATTTCAGATTAGAGACCGTCGCACGAAAAATAGTTCTGTGGCAATAAGTGGAACTAAATTATTATTAACAATAACCCTACTACCTCAAATATCTTTCTCTATTAAAGATTGTTCATTTTATGAACCAATTCCTGTAATATCGATACTTCTTTCGTAAGACGGACTTTGCTTACTAGCTACCAAGTCCTAGTTTTTTGTTGGTTTTTTTTTACATTTAGCAATATTTTCCTTATTTTGTTGTCAGTAGCACTAAAATTCAACAAAAAAATTCAGAAATAGTCGGTCATCAGTGTATTTAACTTTATGAAATGAACGTTTATTACATTTTAAGAAATAAATCGTACTTCGTGACAATCGCACAAGCCGACCATTGTATTTTACTTCTTAGAATATCTAAATAGAAATCCAAACAAGCCAATAGTTATAATACAACTAATTCAATAGTAATATAATTATAACAAAGCACACTCATATGATATAGGTACAATCGTGACCACATCATAAGGTGTTGAACCAATCAAGAGGTCATGAATTCAATCCACACCGATTGCATACAAGATATTCGCACCAACGAACGCTTTGATTCCTGAAGTGTAGA
Organism: Luperina testacea; assembly: GCA_927399505.1. Taxonomy (NCBI): domain Eukaryota; kingdom Metazoa; phylum Arthropoda; class Insecta; order Lepidoptera; family Noctuidae; genus Luperina; species Luperina testacea. The sequence continues at coordinate 2,126,694 of OV656757.1, forward strand.
TAGAACCATTGGACTATTAGAAATACATTGAATTGAGTTTCAGTGCAGTATATGTCTATTATGACTACATTCTCTACCTATTCATTGTGATCATTCTTGGTCTTAGAACAAGGAGAGTAGGTATTACCGTTATCAAAACTGCTTTGAAAGTAATTTTGAAAGTAAGTTTCCTAAAGTGTACTGAAAGGAGAATAGAGCATTATGTTTATCGTGATATATATTATAGATAGTGATTGATTGATATACAACGCGCAGCCGTAGCAAAAATAATTTAAAATAATACAACATGTACAGACGCCAGCACATCAAGCTACCCGAAACTGTCAAATTTTCCCAATCAACTTTTAACCTAATACTTTAGCGATAAAGTTGAAAATCTTCTAAAGAAATTTGACAGATCGGAGTGGCTTGATGTGCTGGCGTCTTTATAAAACTCAAAAACTGACCAGGTATAAAATTGAAAACGAAATTAGAGTCACAGGCAATATCGAGTACGCTAAATTAATTAAAGTCTTAGCAAGATCCGGTAAACAAACAGCTCTTTCACAACATTCACACTTAGAAACATATTGCATACAACCTTTACATACTACAAACAAACATTCACATCTCTGCACATACAATAAAAACATCTACAACAAGTCACACACCCACACTTCCATGCAAACACGCCCACACCCCCACACTTTTCCAACTGTAACTACATACACAACACACACATGTACACACACCTACCATGTCAGATAGCCCGCCACGACGCGGCGTGTTAACGCGAATCGAGATTACTAGGCACGTGACATACCGGGGTAGTGCCATCGTATCAGGAATTTTATACCCGGCTTCACGTTTTGAACGAAACTCAGCTTGGTATGGCTGTGGACGTGTAGCTTTGAACGGGTTGATTTTAAATTGATGAATGAAAATGAAACACAGAACCGGTCAATATACGCCATATTGACCGGTCCTGTGTTTCATTTTCATTCATCTATTTACTTGCCTATGTTCAACAACGGACTTCCTTCGGTTGAAATAATGATGTTGGACGAATAAAAAATAATAATTGGTGAAGAAAGTAACTATGGAGTTTCTTTCCGATTCTTACAATAACTATTTATCTTCTGTATTCTCGTATATTTTTTACTTTTAAAAGTGTTTAATCAGCCTATAAAAATCCGACGGCTAATTACTCAGACCTCCTTTTTGTGAGAGGGGGGAGTGACTAGTAGTCGACACCGCATTTGTAGGTTAGTTGACTCCTAATTTTTTTTTGGCTCTATGACATTTCGGTTTCTTCACAATGTTGTTTTCTTGAAACATATTGAATAATATAAATAGTCTCAAGACGCTTATGATGACGTCATCATCATAAGCGTAACTACCAACATTAGTTAGACCCTAGGCACTTCGCAAAAATATCTACTGCATTCTCTAAAATATTATTACAATACTTTCTTTTTAAAAATGCAACTAAGAACGCTACTACGAAACCCGAGGTACAAGGTGATAAGGAAAAAGATAAAAGTAGAGATACGAGGTACGAGGTACATAGGTACTCGTAAGAGCCCACATCGGCAACGTGTTCACGCGAATCGAGATTACTTCGAACGTGACAAACCGAACGGTGCAGTTGAACACAGATATTGTGTAGTACACACGACGACATATCCAGCTGTACATTCCAGTGTAAGCTGACCTTGCATTCTGCAGACTGCGTGAAATGAGAGGTCTGTGTTTACTGGACAGCGTGATGTGCCATCGTGCGTATAAATACCCGGGTTTATTTACAGCGTTTCTTAGTAGAAAAGTAAAGCGGAATGCTTAATCAATAACCTGATCTTAGTATATGGAAAATAAAATGGTATAATTTGAAGTTTACATAGAAAATCTTTTCAAAACCGAGGGTTTAGACTTTTTTATTAATAATTAAACTTGTCTGTAGTTTTACCACTGTAAAAAAGCGTAGACAGAAATTACTTAAAAGTATGTAATACTTATTTTGAATGGATTCTTGGAGAAATAAAATGTAATCGAGAACAAATGGTTATGTGATAAGGTTCCAAGCATTTCAGAACCTTCACCACATTCTGACCTAGGTCTCTTTGTCAAAGGGAACGCAGACCGCAGACGGGGTTGAAACCTTTGGGCCTTCGGCGGTAATATCAGAGTGTTCATGGTTTGTTCAACGAAATTTCCAAACGGCTGGTTGACATTTCCCGTTACCCAAGGGCTGGTTTTAACCTTGGCCAGAGGCTAAACATTGCCATACAACATGGCAATGCCGCCAGTCTCTTGTGTATATTACCAGTCGACAGCGATGCGGAGGAATTTTTTGACGCCATATTTTAGTTTGTTAATAGTTTTAGTTAGGTTAGTTTATTATAGATTTATTTTAATAGTTTATTAGTTATTTTAGTACAAGAAGTTTATCTAATTTATATATATTTTATTGAAATCATAAAAAATATTATATGAGATGTCCAGATTCAGATTCATTTATTTGCAAATCATCTAGCATAGACAGCATCACGCCTGTTTCGATTAAGGGTTAAAAGAGAGAAACAAATCACATGGAATTGGAACACCTACTTACCAGGTTAGACCCAACTACCTTTGTGAGATACTTACCGACTTTTTAACTCGAGCCATGACAAATCATGTTACAATTTTCAATGAACATTCGGCCAGCATTTAACTTTAACTATAAACTACTGCGAAACTTCTTTAATTCCGTTCCAATAAAATAGTTCCATTACCTCTATCTTGAAAGCCGCGGTTAATTAAAATGTAAACAGCTGTGGCTCATCCGGTACGCAATGGAATAAACGTGGAAGGATCTGATTACACTATCGCTTAGCATGAACTGTACTATAGAACCTTTATACTTTTTAGGGTTCCGTATCCAAAGGGTTAAAACTGGACCCTATTACTAAAACTTCACTGTCCGTCTGTCTGTCTATCACCAGGCTGTATCTCATGAACTGTGATAGCTAGACAGTTGAAATTTCCACAGATGACGTATTTCTGTTGCAGCTATAACAACAAACACTAAAAACAGAATAAAATAATATGTAAGGGGGGCTCCCATACCCTTGCCTTGCGATACGGAACCTTTCGTGTGCGAGTCCGGCTCGCACTTGGCCAGTTTTTTTTAGATAAAATCTATAGTTTCAAATAATGGGGAGTCAACCTGCATGGTGGCATGTCGTACCAAACACTGCTATCAAAACGATGAAGGAAAATATCGTAAACCACCATGTCTTAGAACCAAAAATTTTAAGGCATATTGACATCCACCAACACGCTCTGAGCCCGAATGGTTAAATGATAAATGATAAATGATAAATGATTTTATTTCTGTAAGTAGGTTTGCACAAACACTTTTACACGTCAATCATAAATTTTTTAAACTAGATGAGGTCGGCGTTTCCTATCTGACTACTCTGAGAAGAAAGGCCGAAACAAACTCAGAGGTCATAGTCTCTTTTAAAGTCCAGACATAATCTTGGTCAAGTTATATGAAGACCATGTAGGTCGATGTCTGAGATGGTCTTTTGAGGAAAGAACCATACAGATTGAGAGGACCTGTCCAGTCAGTGCACGCATTTGTCAGAAATCATGCAGCTCAACTCAAGACTTTGTCAGAAATCATGCAGCTCAACGATTGATTACTTTTCCCTTTCACAGAGAAGAGGAGTATACATTATTATGCGGATCATACTTATACTTAACCTGGTATTTATTTGCCTGAACTCAACGACCAGGGGGCCTAAAAAGGCCAATTTGGCAGAATCATAAAAGGATAACATTATGAATAATATGATAACAATATGGCGAAGACAGTCCGTGGTTTTCTTTTTTTCGCTGCACTACGTAGGTATAATCAAAGAGATTGGGATTGTATTTGGATTGGATTGATTGGTATTTTAGCACAGACAAAAAAAAATTACTGAAAAATCCTTCACCAATCGGATTTGATACGATTAGCTTAGCAGTTAACTGTCCATTATGATTCATAATGTTTTCTGTTTGAGTAGGGGTTTTGCCTGTGTAAGACAGTGAAATTATAGGCCGGTATTTTAGTCAAAATAGAAAACATTTATTTAGTTTATTCTTTAGTCAAAATAAGCTAACCAACTGAAATAAATAGAAGAAATTACACCATCTTCAAAATTCACCCAAGCAGAAACCAATTACATAACACGGAAACCATGAATATTTTTCATGTTAACATAACAGTCTCATCTTTAGGCTTACAATGTTTTCACTGCTGGGACACAGGCGTCCTCTTTGTGAAAGGGATTGGGCCGTTATCCACCAAGCAGGTCCCGTGTGGTATGGTGGACCTCATATCTCCACTATCAAAATTCGGAGACATGTGAGATCCACCAACCCACCACCACCCACTTTATGTAAATTAATTCATCACTATAAATTAATTTACATAAATTAAAATGCTAGTTTTGGATCTACAACCTACTCGTAAAGACACGGACATGAAGTCAGCAATTGCGGGGCGGCGGAGACGCAGACCCGGTCTCAAAGACAGCGGGCAGATCGTGCGGCGCTAGAACGGCGTAGTGTTGTATTATGAGAAATTTGTGTCTTTAATCACTAACGAAATGTCTAAACAGCGACGACAACATCTTTTTGATACAACATTTTGAAACGTCAGTCGTTAAAAAGCAATAAAGCACAACACTACATCAATGCAGACACGCGGGCACCGCTCCCCGCGCCGCTGCCTTCGAGGCCAGTTCCATATAAATCTATACACGGTATGCTCCGCTCCCCGCACCGCCGCTGCCACCGCGCCCGCTGACTTCGTGTCCGCAGCCGCGGTCGTTTCTACTGGCCCACCACTGCTCCCAAAAACGCATCTTTATTGCACCAACATATTAATATCTACTGAATAAATATTGGTGTTTGGCCACTTTTCAATATGAGCGTCTCGTAATGAATCCTTCTTATTTGCGCGGTTTCTCACATAATGCCTTTAGATAGGAAATGAAAAATGAGTTTCGCGATTCAACATACTTTTGAAGTTATTACCTACTTGTGTGCGACGTGAGTTTAATTTTGTCGTTCGGGGTTATGTCTGTTTGGATAAGAGATTTATTAAGACTGCGTATGCTTTAGGGGATAGCAGTTATTTATTGCTTGCTCAGACTTTTTGTAAAATACTACTACAGTACTCGGCGATAAATATTGCACATCGAATCATAATTGTTTTAACAGCTCCTAATAGATACCGGACTGTTTGTATTTCGTGCGACAGAGATAACGCTCTACGAAGCCGAAATTAGCCGATTGTCTCTTTCCAAAGGTCGATGTGCAATATTTATCGCCGGGTACTGTAAATACTTTTTGTAAATTATTTCATCAATGCTCTCAAAATTCAAAATGGTGAGGAAACCGGTATGTCTTAGAACCAATAATTCGAAGACGTGACCTAATGTCCACCAACCCGCACTGGGTGGAGTGGGCTGTAATCCATACATACAACCCGTTCACTCTCACCGAGCGGAGGCCTGTGTCCTAGCAGTGGGAACATTATAGACTGATGAGGCCAAGGAGTAGACCTTTGTCGGGTCAGCGGGATTGTCCGAAAATTTTTAAATTTATGAGTATTTTTTTAACTGTCTGGTATTTTCTCGTAGTTGGTCCCAGTAAATAAGCTACGGTACCCCGACCAAACGGGTTTTTCGGGATGGGAAATCATCAAATGACCCCTCCCGCTCTGGGTGGAGCGGAAGGGAGTGTCGCTGACTAAAACCCACCCGTGTTCCTTCCTTAGCCCTTTATGTTCCGGGCCAGCGGTACCCACCACCACCCTTTCGGACAATCCCACTGAGGACAATCCCAAACGACCAAACGGGTTAGGTAAGGTTAGAACTATGACCAACCGCGTTGGTACATCCAAGCTGTTCTGGTTACATCCAAGTTGGTTGCAGTTACTTAGCTACATATGTAGTATGTTTAGATCCCCAAAATAGGAATTATTTGATGTCAAAAAGAGGTGCATTATAATAAAGTATTTAATAATATTTTTAGGAATCCAAAAATGGAATTATTTGAGGTTCGATTCAAAATATGCCTATTTAATTACCTTGAGGGCTAAATTGTGCTGCTAATCTTACAGGTACATAATACTTTTGACTTAGTCTCTATTGCACGACAATTTTCTTGTTAATGCAGATATCCATATGCCTTTATTCCTCATTTGTTAGATACATTATAAATAACAGAAGAGCCGATATGCGCGAAAATAATTATGATAAGTTATAATCTCCAAAAACATAAAAATAAATGTACCTGACTTAACATAATATGTTTTTTTTGTTAGACGCTAAAATGAAATGAAATTCAATTATAGAGGGCGATGAACTTTACAACGTTTTTTGTGATGAAATGCTCGCATATATACTCGTTCACGGTTTGATAAACGAGGGATCAATAGCTATTTATTCACCAAGGGGAGTAAGGCACAGATTACTAATCGAGTGTGCATTTGAGGCCCGACGCGAAGCGGAGGGCCGTAAACCACACGAGTTTAGTAATCTGTACTTACCCTCGAGTGATATATACTGCTTTATACTACACTTGTTGTACTACATTAATAAATTGCTATCATTGTCACTGGAATCACTCATTTTAACTTGTGATTTACACCGCCAAACCTTAAACTTTACCAAGAAAATTGTTTCTACAAAATACGTCAACACTCAAAAGCACTCAAAACACTCAAAAACACTCAAAACACTCAAAAACACTTAATAACACTCAAAAACACTTAAAACACTCAAAAACACTCAAGAACACTCAAAAACACGCAAAAACACTCAATAACACGCAAAAACACTCAATGACAGTCAATAACACTCAACAACACTCAAAAACACTCAATAACACTCAATAACACTCAATAACACTCAACAACACTCAAAAACACTCAAAACACTCAAAAACACTCAATAACACTCAAAAACACTCAATAACACGCAAAAACACTCAATGACACTCAAAAACACTCGAAACACTCAAAAACACTCAATAAAACACAAAAACACTCAAGAACACTCAAACACTCAAAAACACTCAAATACACTCAATAACACTCAAAAACACTCAATAACACTCAAAAACACTCAAAAACACTCAATAACACTCAAAAACACTCAATAACACTCAAAACACTCAAGAACACTCAAAAACACGCAACAACACTCAATAACACTCAACAACACTCAAAAACACGCAAAAACACTCAACAACACTCAAAAACACTCAAAACACTCAATAAAACACAAAAACACTCAAGAACACTTAAAACACGCAAAAACACTCAAAAACACGCAATAACACTCAATAACACTCAAAGACACTCAATAACACTCAAAAACACTCAATAACACTCAATACACTCAAAAACACTGTATAATGCTTTCTGTCTCATTTTCTCCCACGTTAAATCTTATAAATGTCTCTTTTTACTGTCGCTTTTTCGTTTCATAAAATTTCAAGCCGCAACAATGCCAAAGAAGTTTTCACTTCAAAAACAAAACGCGTTAGTAATGAACGCATTATTAGCCTGATTTTCAGGGCAGTAATGAAATTCCATACAATATAACTGCCTAGATTTTTGAGAAGGTTTAATGAACAGCTTTCAAGCCTTTTAGTGGGGTAGTATTGGTACACTTACTAAGCAAGTGTAGTATAAAGGATATTTTTAATATATGGTTTAAGAATGTATTAATAAAAGGTCAGCCTGACTGTGTCCCTAATCGAAATAGGTATTTAATATTGCTACATGTTACATACAAATCTACAAGTTCGTGATAATTCCTGTCGTACTGTATGGTTCGGAATGCTGGGCCGCGAAGTAGCTGGATAAAAAAAATTGCATGCAGCGGATATGAGTATGTTGATATGTATATGCGGAGTGAGGACAATGGATAAAGTAAGAGACGAGTATATATACCTAATATACCTATACAAGGAAAGGTTTGGAAGTGACGTCAGTGACAGAAAAGTTGAAACGAAATCGTTGAGCTGAGTATGGGCACTTGATGAGGAGGAAGGAAACGCAAGTTACTAAAATAGTAATGAAAATAAACGTTGATGGATAGAGAGGAAAGACCAAAGTAAAGATGGCTGAATTGTGTAAGGAATGTTATTACCTAAGAGAAGGGAGTAAATGATGGCGTGACCATTGACAGGGAAGGATACATATTTATACCTTTAAGGTGAATGCGCAGTGGTAGACCGCGAAATTCAAATTTTCTTAAGTTTTTTGCAATTTGCAGGTTATTGTCAGGTTGTATCTTGATGAAAATATGATTCGCGACTAAACAATAATCTAAGGTTAGTTTTAGAATCAGTTAAAACTTCCATCATCCCTTTCCGGAGGTACAAACTAAAAATGGGATTTCAAACAGTTTTCGTTTCAGAATGGTCAAAGGCGCGTCAGTAAAAATCCGGCTTAAAACTTAACTGAGCTTGGCGTACCTACGTGAGTTAAGTCAACTAAAATCATTATCGCGGACGAAGTTGCGACCAAAAGTTAATGCTTTCTTAAAAAAAAGGCTGGGGTAGTGGATGACGGAATAGGGATCCTTTTTGCCGTCAAAGTAAATGACCAAATTTTAGCTATAGGAGATACACTGTAGTCTTATATGGATCAATTGGGCTACAAAAGGAATGAATGAAAACCAATTGTATGCAGCTGAGATGACAATGCTAAGAGGGATGTGTGGTGTTACACGAATGGATAGAATAAGAAATGAGTACATAAGAGGAAGTCTGGAAGTGGCACCGGTAGCTGTAAAGTTGCGTGGAAATCGGTTGTCATGGTATGTGTCACGGAGGAATGAAGAAAGTTTAGAGTATAAATGTCGATGAATTGAGTAGGGGAAGCCAAAGAAACGATGGATGGAGTGCGTGAATGATGATATGACTAGATAGGAGGTGATTATCAAGATTACGACTAATAGAGAAGCCTTTTCCCAACTATGTTGGGGTTGGCTTCCAGTCTAACCGCATGCAAATGAATACCAGGGTGCTTACTCTTTAATTTAATTCCGAAAGATCGACATTGGAATTGTGACGTTTCGTACTCTTGAGTTCGATGCTAGCGCCAAATGATTTTTAGATTGGGTGTCCATTTTGGAGAACTAAATTGAATTGGGTTCGGGCTTGACATGGGGTAATTGTTGACAATATTTTTTTCAAGAGTACCGAATCACGTGACTGTAAAATTAACATTGGAATCGTATTGGCATCTCATTGGAATTACAATTAGTTTGGAGAGTAAGCCCCCAGTATTTTACACGGAGCGACTGCCAATGTGACTAATAGATAAGTATGGAAGAAAGAGACATGTTTCGCCGACCCCAAATAAATCGGGATATCGTACTCAGCCTATAATGTTCCCACTGCTGGAACACAGGCCTCCTCTCGGTGAGAGGGAATAAGCCGTAATTCACCATGCGGGCCTAGTGCCGGTTGGCAGATGTCACATGTCTCTGAATTTTTGGTTCTAGGACATGCCGGTTTCCTCACGATGTTTTCCTTCACCGTTTTTTAGAGCAGTGGTGTTGAAATCATTTACACAAAGTAAAGCGCCTGTCTGGACCTACGGCCTACAACTCGTAAGTCGCGGCCATTACCACTTGGCTACCACTTCCCTTAAATCGGGATGAGGGCAGGAGAATATGGATGAGCTATAGGAGGTACCATAGGATAATTATTTAGTGACTTCGTAAAGTGTGGAGAAAATAGTTCAACTATAAAATTATAATCGTGTTATAAGTACTGTCTCGTTGTTTTGATGGCAGCAAACGCGACTGCTGAGCGAAGGCTTTGGAGGTTTATCCCCAAAGTGTCAAACTAAAACTCAAACTCAAAGCATTTATTTCAATTAAACCGTGTAGGTACTGGCGCTATTGAATTGTCAAAATTATATAGTCGGTCCGTTAGTCAGAAAGTTGAAGCTAGTTGCCCATTCCAAAACGTAGATCTCTATGGAGAAGAACGGGCAAGAAACTCCATGGATAGTTGGATACTCTTTTAAATCAAGGTATTACAAAATCCTGGGTACCTACATTATTCTTGTCGCTTCTATATGTAAGAGCAATGTAAATGTATTATTTAGACTAATCTTTAGAAATATCTCAGAAGTAGCACGGAGTCTAAATATGCGCATAAGGCTTGCCGTCTGTTACATGAGACTAAAATGACAGGTACAATGCGTGCCACGAAAGATGAGACTTGACCCCGCCTCCCCCGCTCTTTCCGCTGCCCCTATGACGTCCGGTCCCGTCCCGCACTCAGACCTCATACCGCTAAAGATACCTAAAATCGTGTTCTGCGCATGTCAAACCACATGGTGTGTCAAGTCTCACGTGGCACGCATTGTACGCGAAAAAAATGCGAGTGCACCTACTATGTTTTGTCCAGCTCGTCCCGTGATCTTCTACGGGGACTACCTTGACGGATTCAAGCTGTCTCAGGGCTCCATATAGGTAGTGGATATAGCCACATCCTCCAAACGACCAGTGGTTCACATTCCAAACACTGACAGTCATAGGGAGAAGCAGGTTACAGGCTAACAGTAACAGTACCCTTCTACATAGTACCTATGCTACTAAAACGAGTTACAGACCTTTGCATACCCCTTTGGCCCCAACAGGTATCCTGTTATGGTTAATGACTTCGACATTTATTAGCATAATATTTTCAAATCGTTCATCGTCCGCGTCTAAACTAATCCCGCCTCATGAAATACGTTTTCCTTTACAACAGCTAACTGCAAGCTATATCCGTGACATTTGCAGCATTAGCTGTTAGCCAAATTATGGTAATGCCCGCTAATTTGCGGGCAGACTGACGGGAACGCATGATCCGCGCTGAATAATGGCGCGAATGGTGACAATTTTACCGAGTGCTAGTTTCGACCTCCATTGTACGAATGATTTGAGTGATCGAGGGGTAGACACGGGGCAGGTTGTAGTATCGACACGTCATATTATAGCATCGGTATCAAGGTTTTGTTGCAAAGTACATTTAAAGAACATATTTTTCAAATGTCTTATTTAAAAAAAGATGCCTACATACATCACTCATCATCACCATTTCAGCCGAAAGACGTCATAGGCCTCCCCGAAGCACCTCCACTTCGATCGGTTTTGTACTTCTCGCATCCTACGGGTTCCTGCGGCTTTTACAAGGTCGTCGGTCCACCTTGTGGGAGGCCTTCCAACAGTACGTCTTCAGAACCTTTCGGCCCCATCACTACATCACTGGCTACATCAATCTCATCGGCTTTATTTCACCCACATAAACAACTTCATTTCAAATTTTCATCCTTCTCCATAAAGTCCGCATTAAAGCCATTAGGTAATTCTCAAAAACAGCCACTGGCATTCCCACTTACCTGAATACCAAAGGAATATTAATACAATCAGAATCAATTTATCTTGCACAGGAGAATGAATGAGGGTGTATACATTATTCATGATCAATTACAAGAAACCGCGGACGCCTGTAACATTTATGATATTGTAATGTAGATACAATATTATATTATTATTCCCCCGTGATTTTGGTAGGTTTCGACTTTAGTGATGTGTTTGTAGGTATTAAAATAAAATGTATAAAGTGAAGATTATGCTGTCGTATTCGCAAAGTGACATGCAGTAGTGAGCAATAAGAGTCATTGAAAACAGGAAATCTGTTTCATGCAGCAAATATAGATAGGCACGCAGACAATCATTAAAAAACCCAAAAAATATTCGAAAAGCATTTCAAACCAAAATACAAAAAAAAGTTAGGAATATTATATTCGCAATATATTTTTCCGTTAAAACAAACTATACTTACAGCACTGTCTCAGCTCTAGTCAATAGCTACAGATAATTAAAAAAAAAAAACAATTTGACGTAAACAATCTCTTAGGCACCGAACAAAAATATATAAAAAAAATCCATGCAAATTTATCTTAAAAACACTTTTCATATGAACATCATACCTATATTAATATTTAAGAAAGATGCGTTCAAAAAAATAAGCAACATACTAGCATCTACCAATAAAAAAAAAATAAAAAAAAAATAAATAAATAAATAAATAATAAATATATGAATATGAATATGAAAATAAACGACAATCACTAAAGAAATAATGTAAAAGCACTTTGACAAAATTCACACGTACAAGAGAAACCTTCGCCATTGAATAAAATTTATAGAAGCGATACTACCGAATCAAACGCATGTTGAATGCGTGCTGTGTCGGGCCAATAAATAGGACTGGCCAAGGTAGTCAGGATTGCATAGACAAGAACTTTATAACAGTACCTAGGGAGCAACTCTGACCTTCCACCAAGTGACCCCAGGGAAGACGGTGGCACAGTGGTCACGTGCTGCCGTGCATAGTGAGGCTATGGGGAGGCCCCTTTACAGTCTCCCCAGGGATGTGTCTTACAGGCGTTGCAAGGGGGCTTCCGGAATTGGTCTTTTAAGAGGAACCGAGACCACCCCTGTGCTGATGGTGATCACCGGGGTGGATTTAGTGAGGTAAAAATCCCACATTGCCCGACCTCCCTCCCCGGAGGTCGGGTGCCTTTTGAAGGTTTCCACCCGACAACAAAAAAAAAGGGATAGGGAGCACATACAGTAAGCAAGCACGGCTACACATCAAGCTATACATTTTCAGTATTGGCTGACTTTTTATTGTACAGACGCCAGCACATCAAGCTGCCCGAAACTGTCAAATTTTCCCAATCAACTTTGAACCTTATGCTTTAAAGATAAAGTTAAAAATCTATTAAAGAAATCTGACAGATTGTAGTAGGTTGATGTGCTGGCGTCTGTACAAGAAACCTATATAATGCGAGCTAGTTTTTATATTTGCATTTTGTCATTGCCAAATAAATGTTATTCATTTTGAAGTGAAAATTTCTTTAGGCACGTTGGGCATTTTTTGAGATGGGAAAAAACTATTGAACTCGCGCCACTGTTACCGTAACCGTCACCGCTTCGGATGTGTTCGACTATTCTCGGGATGTGCTCGGTTTTAATGTATATCCGATATATCAGTGAGTGATGGCAAAGTATTCTGTTTGTCTTTTGTTTTCACATTTGTCGGCACTCCTGGAATGCCACATTTTTTTTTTTTTCTTTAGTTCTTTTAGTCACAAAAATATATGACTTAGCAAATTGACACACTACGCAAATAAGCTATGTTCCTGATAACCTATTCATAACACTGATTAAATATTATATTATAATTGATTTTGATATTAATTATTGTAGAGTACGGACAATGTACCCGTGTTTCCATTCTCCCATTCCTGTCTAAAGTGCTTGAGGCCTGTGTACACAAGCAGTTTACGGGGTTTGTTCATCGGAACAACCTTGTAAGTTCCTTTCAATCTGGGTTCAGGCCTGGGCACAGTACAGCGTCCGCTCTCCTTAAAGTGACTGGTGACATTAGAGAAGCGATGGAGGATACCAAAGTTACCGTTTTGGTTTTAATTGATTTCTCCAATGCCTTTAACGCCGTCAGCCACGATATTCTCCTTTCTATCCTTTCTCATCTTATGGTTTCGTCCGAGGCTCTGGAATGGTTCTCTTCTTATCTTCGGGGACGTCAGCAATCGGTTCGCGTTGATCAGAGTTCTTCGAGTTGGCGTGACCTGGATGCTGGGGTTCCTCAAGGCGGTATTCTTTCTCCATTGTTATTCTCCATCTTCATTAATTTTATAACTCACTGTCTTCGATGTTCGTATCATCTGTATGCTGATGATCTTCAATTGTATACATCTGGGCGGGTAGAAGGTTTGTCGGACGCTATAGCAGATGTAAACCGAGACTTAGATGCTGTCAAAAAGTGGTCTGATAGTTTTGGGGTGTCAGTAAACCCCTCAAAGTGTCAGGCCATTGTAATTGGAAGCTCACGCATGATGGGTAGGGTGACGCTTAGTTCTCTTCCTCCTCTTATTTTCAATGGTACAGTCATACCCATTACCTCCACTGTCAAAGATCTCGGTTTGCATCTTGACTCTACGCTTAGCTGGCAACGCCAGGTCTCTAGTGTTAGCCAAAGGGTCAACTGTACTCTGCGATCCCTGTACCGTCTGAGAAACTTTTTGCCCGCTAAGACGAAAACCATGCTTGTGCAGACTTTAATTTTCCCTATAATCGACTATGGTGACGTGTGCTACTTTGACTTGAACGCGGTTTTGCTGGATAAGCTCGACAGATTGCTCAACAATGGTATCCGGTTCATATTCAACCTCAGGAAATATGACCATGTGTCGAGCTATAGGTCTGAGCTCAAATGGATGTCCATACGCCAAAGAAGAAGTTTGCGCGCTTTGACCACGCTTTTCTCCCTTCTCAACTCTCCCACTCCTCCTTCTTATCTCGTGTCTCACTTCCAATATCTATGTTCTTCTCACGCTAAGAATCTGCGTTCTTCTAACAATCTTCTCCTACTCTGTCCTTCTCATACCTCTGACTTTGTTCATTCTTCCTTTCATATTCAGTCCATTCTTCTTTGGAATGCACTTCCTCTTGATATCAGGACGGCCACCAGTCGGTATGCATTTAAGCGGAAATTGCAGAGTTATTTTCGAAACAAATAGCGTAGAGTCATCTCATAACCTCTCTCCTTTGAATTTGTGTATTTTATATATATGTATATATGTATATATATATTATAAGTATATATTATAGTAAATAGTATGTAAATGTATATAACCTATTTATGTATTTGTGTACCTAGTTTTAATAGATTTTTTTTTTTTATCATTGTTCCTCTCACACAAAGCACCTGCCATCCAATCTCTTCACCACCCTTGGTTGACTGGTAGAGAATGCCTAAGGCATTAAGTCCGCCTTTGTACCTTTTTGTGCGAAAAGTTTAAATAAATAAATAAATAAATGTACGTTGCTATTCCATTTACTAAACAAACAGTTTCCCTGATTGTGCAGTCCGCACCAATAAGATATATACATGGACACGGAACCATTTCAATGTCTACAACCATTGTTCCATAACATTGTATCCCCCGTTTAATATAATATACAAAACATGGTAAAAAATTATTTTATCAAAACTAAGTAAATATTTTGTCCTCCCACTGTACAATGTACAACATCAGTATCACTTCTGCACGGTTTTATATCTCTATGCCGTCGCCGACGATATGTAATCGAACTGGAGCACTTTATCAAATAAACAAAAAACGGTTTAAGACAGTTCTCATAGAATTTTATTCGAACTGAATGACGGCTTTTGGGGTCCTTGAGTTTAAAGTAAAATATATGCTGAAGGGTTTTTAACGAAATGCTATGAAAATAGAAGGTTTTTCTTACAGTAGCTTCCCCATACACATCATTAATCCATCGGGCTGTTTCTGTAGCACTGGTGCCATGGTGGAACTCTTATTCATAAATAACGCGATATTATAAATTTTCCATATTGTGAACAGAACGTTGTCAAAGAAAAATAAAATGCGAAAACAAATGAATCACTAAATTCGGAACACAAATACACAAGCCTAAATTTGAATTAGAATTCCTAATTTAATGCAAGATATTAGAGATCTAAGTGACCAGTTCGACAAAACGCCAATTTCATATAAAAATAGTACCTACTTGCTTCTAACCTCCACCATAAATACTAGACATAATATAAAAAACAGATTCAATTCCAATATACGACACTAACCAGTCGATAGGGTTTCACTATTGCCTATACCAAGGATTTGCGCCAAACCCGGTTAATCCCTCAGTCACCTGCAACAACATCCGTGGCCAGAAAAGAGGTCCTCCCTAGAACCAGATGGAAGCGAAACAATTTTGCATAATCCCAAAGACCGGGCAAGGGGAGCGTATGCAAAATATAAGGATGCCTTTAAAAATTGTAGTTCGCAGAGGGAATAAAATAACATTTTGCTTTTACATTCTGTTTTTTAAAGTGTCCTTTGTAAAGTGTCAGTTTGGTATTCTCGTTGTTCGTGTTTTGGGTTATATTATGTCGATTTTTGTGGTTCGAGTAAGGACAAGCTCTTTCATATTGATTTGGTAGGATACTTCTTAACAAGGGCGCACTATTAATTACCAACCACATCATCCCTGAATAATCTAGTGAGGTACAGACGCCAGTACATCAATCTACTCGAAACTCTCGAATTTTCCCAATGAACTTTTAACCTTATGTTATAGGAATAAAGTTGATAATCTTTTAAAGAAATTTGACTGATTGTAGTAGCTTGATGTGCTGGCGTCTGTACGTATCTTCTTCGGCCTCGCCTTTCCCAATCATGGGACGCCATTTATTTCGGTCTCGTGCGTCATCTTCCGTAAGCTTTTTGCTTGTATGTACAATGAAAAAAAGAATTTCTTACTACAGCACATTAAAGCGATTTCATTAAGACTTATTGACTTTATACAGTAAGAAGAAATGTTTGTAAAAGAGTAAAAGACAAAACGGTAACTTTTAATGATTGAACAAACCATTTAGTAAAAAAAAACAGCAAAAAAAAAAGGAAAACCACCATTCCTGTAATGTAAGTAAATTTTAATGGTTTGTACGATATCACCATTAAATATAACAGTTAATTTTGTGACCTTTTAGCTACTTAAAACGTTAAAGTTTACTGTCACGACGGGAACGTTTTGCCTCAAGTTTTAACTGTTTTCGGATCGGTAAAAAATACTGTTTTGAACGTTAGGCTCATATGGAATTGTTTGAAGCAGTTCAGATTAATGTTTTTTCCACATAACCGCTACCGACTTCCACACTCAATTTTTCATCAAAATACGTTATCAATTCAATAAAGGAAAATGTAAACGAAATCGAGTCGAAAACTTATGCCCCGCCCGTCAAAAGATAAAGAAAGGTTTGTTCAAAAAGATAATGTTTTTATACCCACCCAAGCCGTTCGCATACTACGTTATAGATTTGGAATATTTAAGAGATATGGGGCTATATCGCACTGACAATATATTATGGTTGGTGGAGCGAAGAATCGGTGATATTTTATTCACGACTTTTTCAAGAAATATTGTATTTTAGAATTTTAAATGATGGCGATGTTTTCGCAAATTACATTCCATTTGATTTAGTCACTTATTGTGTCATCGTCGCTGACGCTTATGCTTGCGTTTACCCTTAGCTTATGTAAGCCTCTCCAATTGCACGCCATTGAACTCGATTCTCAGTAAGTCTCATCCATATGCTACCAGCCACCCTGTGAAGGTCGTCGCGCCACCTAGCTTACGTTTGCCGATTCACGGTCTCCATTCAAGAATAAGTCTATCCCAACAGGCATCGGTTCTATGGCTTATATGGCCGGCCCATTGCCACTTCAGCTTATTCCATGAGTTAATTATGTTAAGTGTAGTGAAAAAAATATCATCGCTAACATCAAAAAAATTAAGAGCAATTTTGAATTCGGTGCCGCCGAGGTCGGCCCAGAAAGCGGTGGCGGGATGACCTGGACGCGAACCGCGAGGGCCGGTTCCAGGTGGCGTGGGAAAAGAGTTCCATGCCTGTGCCCAGCAGTGAGAAAGTAATAAGCTAAACAAAAAAAATCAAACGGTGTATACCTACTTAATCTTCTTAAAACAGTCCTAATTAACAAACAGGTCGTAAAATTCCATCTCCATGTTATAAATAGACGACAGGGAAAATGAACAAATTATTAAAATTAACCCTTCACCCAGGAACTGTCCAAAACAAATGGAAACAATTTTAGACATTTTTTGTCTGAAGACGGTCATTAAATTAAATCACTCCAATTTACTCTTGTGGTCCACAATCAAAGAGATGATGATGTCCTTAAAATGGGTCAATTATGAATGGGTTGTTAAGATAATAACACCTTGACTTGGAAAAAAAAAATGTTAAATAATTTGTAAGGGAAAAGAAGGTAAATATGACAAAATAATACACTCTTCTTCATAAATGTCGTATATGCAATTGGTGTTCAGCAGATGGTCACGTACCTAATATAATATATATCGTCGCTCGCATGACTAAAAGTTCCATCTTATTTTTTAGCTGATCCAAGTTAAGGCTCCTTTGAACAGGCGCGACACGCGACAAAATCGCGCACGACACAAAGGCACCGCAAGTCGCGCAACGAGCGGTGCCTTAGTGTCACGCGCGATTCGCGTCGCGCGTCGCGCCTGTTTGCAGGAGCCTTTAGGACAACTACATTCCACTATTCGTGATTCTTTACATTTTCACTAACCGTCGTACCTCTATGTTATTTGGATCTCAAAATATAACCATTTTGAAAGGCAATGAAATGTAAAAAATGTAAAGGCTCCTGCAAACAGGCGCAACGCGTGACGCAAATCGCACGCGACACAAAAGCACCGCTCGTTGCGTGACTTGCAGTGCCTTAGTGTCGCGCGCGATTTTATCGCGTGTCGCGCTTCTTTAAAGGAGCCTTAAAGAATCACGAATAGAAAAGTGTAGCTGCTTTTTTTTTGTTTCCGGGGTGGTAAATCCTCATGGATGACCGCCGCCCTGGGGCGGGCGGCGGGGTCTGTCAGACTCTTACTGACTAAAAACCACCCCGGTGTTCCGTCTCACACCTACGCCGGGAGTCGCGGGAAAGTACGATCCTTCCGCAACCCCCGACTCAGAACAATGTAACTGTCCTAACCCAAATCAGCCAAAAAATCAGATAAGACTTTTAGTCACGCGAGCGACGATGTGACGTGTGTAAGTCTTAGTATAATCGTTATGAAATGAATATATTTAAAAAAATCAATCATATTGAAAAAAAACTGAAATAGACATTATGAACCTTACATTTACAGCTATACATAACAGCTATGCACTTACCATTTATTTTAAAACAAGATAATATTTAAGTTATGCTAATGTTTAGCTTAATAATACTTAAATATAATACTTATATAAGACTTAAAACAATAATATGTACATGTATTTAAAAAAGGAGGGCAACGGATCTTAGGGCATCAAAACATTCTTCCGCATTCAACATGAAAAGTGCGTAAAAGGCTGTACTTACCTATTTTCATAAAAGTAACGTACATAAACAAAATAAGAAAATAATTAGAGAGCAACCAGGCCCGTTAACATAATACAAAAAAATAAAAACAGTGGCACTCCGGGAGTGCCGAGAGTAGTGAAAACTTGAACATGTGTATTTTTTTAATCGTTTTATAAACAAAACACAAACAGAACACTTTGAATACATCACTCACTAACGTATCGGATATACATTAAAACCGAGTATATCCCGAGGACAGCTAAACACGTCCGAATGTAGCGCGGTGTCGGTTACGGTAACAGTGACGCGAGTTCAATGAGAAGTTTTCAAAAAAATTAGAAGTTTTCACTTCAATAAATTAGAATTGACACTATTAAGTTAAACTAAGCTAGTTAAATAAAGCTATTAATAAAAACTTCCAGCTGCCAGCACAATTAGCGTTTTACAGCTTCGCCATCGTCCTTTGGGGATTTATCAACCAAAATATTGTTAAGTCTTCAATCAAAGCTAACGATGTCATCATTAAAAGAGACCTAATTAAATCGGTAACAAGCAAATTATAAAGTTACATTTATGATGAAGGGCTGAGCCTGCATCCCTTTGATATAGAACTGAATTGTTCGTTAATAATATTGGAAAACATGTCGGTTTAATCATGGCTATATCTTAAACAGTATTTTGCATAACTTGTTATGTGACTTCGTATTATTATGTAAACCCAATCGGTATATAAGAGAACAAAATTAATAATCTAAAAAAATATCTAATTATTTTAATCTTTATTTTAACTGGATTAAATTCCCCTCCTTTTTATATAGGTACTTGTACATATTATTATTATTTAAAGACTGTTAGCTTTTAAATTATGTAAATATAATGTAGTTTACTATCTTTTGCATAAATAATTTAGTAGGTACCTAATGTAAAAAGTTACGTGTGTAATCATTCAATGTACGTATATATGAAATAAATACGTCTTCAACATAATCATAGGTAATTATCTTGACGGAAAATAATAATTTAGAATTGGCATTCAAGTGTTTACGTGTCAACGTAGTTTTAAATAGTACCAACCATGACAAAAAAAATCCTAGATAGATATTACTTTAGATTTTAGATGAATAACTTTCAACAGTTAAACCCAAACTAGTAACAAAATGGTAGCAGTAAAAACTTGGTACACGGTTGCTTACACGTAGAACACCTGTCTCCGAGACTGGGTAATCGAAAATTCTAGTGTTTATTTGTTTTCTCACTGCATTGTTCACTAAGGGCCGATTTTGTTATCGCCATATAATTTTTGTCTACGGAATAAATGCGGTGGTTTGACATATTTTCTATACAAAAGCTGTCAAACTTTCATATTTATTCCCATTGTATAAATATCTGACTTGAAAATTCAGCCCGTAGTGAACTAGTTTTGTTTTGTAATAAGATCGGTAGGTGATATTTAAAAGGAGATTGAACTTTTTTGTATGGAGACTGGCCTCGTCCCGGTTCGCTGTTTTGATTATTTTTTAAAATGGTGTCGCACGATAATACCTATATATATAGAGGACATAATTTAGAGGGAGAGGAAAAAAAAAATTACATTACATTTACCTTCAATCTTTTCAATCAATTTAACACAACACGGTTCTAACTAATCCAAAACCCTAAAAAAAACTTTTTCGAAAATCCATACAAGTTCCGATCCAATTTTAAATTCCGTATCTGGATAGTGCACCGGTAGCAGATAGGGCTCCTCAGAGGCTGCAGTCGATGGTCTAGACACAAGGAAATGGTAAACAATTTCACTTTGACTGCGCTAGGCTTTGGGTATAGCACTGGAAGTGATTTGTGAATACTTGCTACTACGTCTTTGATGTTGGGTTAGAAGCGTAGGTATGATTTTGTTTAAGGAGGAAAAGATATTATAATAGTTATGGCAGTATTTCTTGATTCTAGTCTTCTTTTTATGTTGCTGACTGGGGCAGCTCTTGACCTCAATCACGCCTGATCACCTGATGGGAAGCTTCTCTTACCTAATCTATGTTACTGACTTTGTAAGGTCCTCACATTGAGACAGTCGCTCGTCCTACAAACAGTGTTTAGGAACCACCTGCTTCTGCCTTACGACCCTTAGCCCCTAACAAATAAGCGGCGTGCCGACAGAGTTTGTAAGACTGGAGGCCTTACCATGAGCTCTTAACGTGATCCAGTTTAGGACCTAAACTGAACTGTTCTTCTAATTCGTACCATGACGTCAGTTTAACAATTCAATTTAGGTCATGCCATCTGACAGCGATTGTCCCAAACTGAGTCGCAAGTTTTGGTTTCATTCATTTAATTTTGTACTTTTTTGGTACCATGACGTCCATAGACCAGCTCAACTGAAACGCTCAACTGTCAAAATAAGCGATTCAATAAAAGTTACTATTTCTCTTACTTAAACTGAAACGTTTGGTGAATTATTAACGATTATAAAGTTTTTAGTGCTATTTGAGTGGAATTTTACAAAAAGCAATGTAAGTGTACTTTAATGTTTCTTTTAAAGTCTAAAATATATATTTTACATGCCTTTTTTAACCGCATTTGTTTTTCTTGGTACGTTTGAAACGGATACATAATTTTTTTTATTAAGTCGATTAAAAATATTTTATTCGTATAATAAATAGCAAAAGGTAAATAAATATCTACTTAGTCGAGTTGAGTTAAGAACAAATAAAATGTTATTATGCTTCTGAACGTGTCTGACACTAAAATGCGCAAAACAAACTTATTGGATAATAATAGCGTTGTGTCTTTTTCACCAAAAACATTTCAAACGCGGTTCAGCCGCAAATTGCGATATTTTAATCACTTTTAACCATCCAAATGCCTCTGAGCGTATTGGACGTCATGGTACGACTTTGAAGCGATGCAGTTTACCAGCCTTACCAAGGGGTATCGTATTACCCAGTAACTGGGTTGTGGAGGTCAGATAGGCAGTCGCTCCATGTAAAATACTGGTATTCAGCTGCATCCGGTTAGACTGCAAGCCGACCCCAACATAGTTGGGAAAAGGCTAGGCAGATGATGGGAAGTCTGGAACAATGTCTTTGCATATATTTTGAGTTGGGCGTTGATAGCTGGGCCACAGTATTTTACTTTTGCGGCTATCTTTGTTTTCCTTTGTAAATTGTAAACTTAAGTTGTTCCAAATAAACTATATTTTATTTTTTTATTTATTTTAACTAGCCTGTATTGTTTTAGTACAGGACAAAAGCCTCCGTCCCCATTTTCCACAGAATTCTGTTTTCTTTTAATTCGGGTGAGTTCTTTCTTGATTATATTTTAATATTGTGGTGGTGTTGGTCTATAATGGATTGTTTTTTACCTGTTTATTATGATTATAGTAGCTACCTACATATAATAAAGCATTATTTTTTGTTTGCTAGAATAATTATCTCAGACGATACCTTTTTGACAAAAGTTGTTTGTTTAACATAATTCTCACCCAATATCTACAGCATTATAGCAACAATTTCATTAGATACATCAACCAACGTTTGATTAAACAAAATTTGCACACTCGACGGAATGTCTGTAGTTAAGCTAACACAACTTGGAATTTGTACCCGAGAAATTCAGCAGCTCGAAATTGTTGCTACTTACCTAGATTGAAACGTGGCAGAATATGCATAGAATTATATTCTCAAGTAGCATTTGCACCAGACCACATAATGTTTTTTCATGTTCAAAATTGTCTTCTGTCTAAAGAAATCACTTCTGCTTTTGTATATACAATTTGCAATGTTGCGCTCCTCTGTGCATTTGTATTTCTGTATTTTTATCTAGATTTACATATTTTATTCTGTCGCTTTAACTCCTTCTGGGAAAACTGCAGATATAGTCAAGACAAATAGTTTGGAGACTTCAATTTTAAATTCAATTCTGTGAAAATATTATTCGACAATCCATTTGTGTTACAGAACAATATAGCATTGAAAATAAAAATATAACAGACAAAGAAATGATTATTTATAATAAATGCACCAACACCACATGTATACCTACATTACACATTTTGAAAGAAATTTCAAAGATAATAATCTATCACAACTATGTTTGCAATTCGTACGTAGTGCAGTATTTATTTATTTATTTAATACCTCAAGCAGATAAATGTACAGAGGCGGACACAGTACAGTATTGTGGAGTAACCCAGGTTATTTATTGAACTGACAAAACTTACAATGGCGAAGGGTCTTCAAAGCTTTTGTAGAGACCAAGTACTTGGGAAGAATTTCTAACAAGGAACGTCGCATGTTTATTTATTTTCATGGGATTATCCACAACCGTAAAAATACCAACATAGTTTTGTTTTTATTTTGAATGGGCTTTTGACATCGATTACGCCTGATGGAAAGCGCTGGACGAGGTCTACGATGGAACGAGCGTGCCTAGAAGACGCCTGTTCACTCTTGGTTTGAAGATAGACGGGTTAAATGTGGAAGGGAACACAGTGAAAGGATTTGGGTGAAGCCATTACTCGGCAGTAGGAAAATGCAGCCTAACATAAAAAAAATATACAGGGTCTATAGAAGCTGAGTGCAAAGCTTTTGAGGGAGTGATAGTTGACACCATTTACAGCATTTTGAGCCATACATGTCTGAGACGAAGTACGATTTTTTTTATTTTTAACTACAAGCTTTTAGTCCTAAATAACAACAACATTAACTTTACTGGTTTACTGACGATAGTTGAACGTGACAACGTCATAAGAAAATACTGATGGAATAGTTGCATTGCATTTGTTAATATTCGCTTGCACTTCAAGCCGCCATGGAACGCATCCACGCTACAGAGCGAGGACGCGAGGTAACGCTACATGAGTCATGTTTTTTCGTGAGTGCAGCCAGCTTCATCGATTTATTAGACGTTGTCACGTCAAAATTAAAAACATACTTCGTCTAAGACATGTATTGCTCAAAATTCTCTTTCTAAATAGTGTCAACTATCACCCCTTAAAGCTTTGCATCCAGCTTCCAAACACCCTATATATAAACACGAAATATGTTGATGACGACAACAAAGTTAAAGAAAATCAAACCAATCTGCTTGAAACCAAATACTGTTAAGTAAAGTGTCAAATGCAAAGAATCCGCACCGTAGGTATATTATTAAAACGTCACGTCATGTAGGTACCTATTACGGACGTTTCAATTAAACCCAATTTTAATGAATGTTCCAACTTGTTTAATTACCGCCGTTTGTTTTTCAAGAGTTTGCCTTGTGGGCTTCAAAGTCTACCCCATCTGTTTTCGTTGGTGTCGTAAGCTTATTAAGGATTTTGTCTGAAAGTAGCAACAAGAATTTATGTTTGAATTTCGTTTTGTTCAAGATTGGTACTGAAGCTTTTTAAGTTTGATTATTAATAGGGTTACACTGGCAGCGTTTGAGTGATTGGCTTACCGATTTCGACACACGGAAAATATTTTAGCACCCCACCTTACAAAATATAAAGGTATATATACAATAGATGTATATATATACCTTTAGGTTCATTTAAGGCGAATTTCACTAACGAAACTAAACGCGATCAACACATCAGCTAAACCGCGTTCAAGATCTGTTAGTATCAATATTTAATTCGCTAGCTCTTTTTATATGCTTGAGTACGAGGCTTTTGACTATGTTGGTCCTGCTCCATAGGACAATCTAGTGTCTAGACAAAATCAAACTGGTTCCTAATTTAATTTATATATTTTTTTAAATTTTATGACATTGATTTTTACAATCTGTGACTACAGTAACTCACACACTTGTTAGAGTTCTAGAAAGGTCATCTACTTTTCCAATATTTGTAAATAATTTGTAAATAATATGTGAGCACCATGTATCTATCACATAATTGATTTACCTGTAATTGCTTAATTTTTAACTCTTTTTATTATTTTTTTGGGGTAGACTTTTATTCTAGGTGCATCGTCTTCACATATAATTATATTATGTATACAAAACCTTGTGAAACATTTTAAAAGAGTAACGGTGGAGTTTCTTGCCCATTCTTCTCCATATGAAAACTACCTTTTGGAAGGGGCGACTAGAATCAATTCAATTTTACTGTAAGTTTTGACGTTCAAAAGTGCCTTTAATGTGCCTATTTGAAATAAATGATTTGACTTTGACTTTGTTGTATGTCTAAATATTATGTCTTTTTTATTTGTAATGTGCGTTTTGTTTGTGCAGAATTAATATTTTTTCTTCTTTCCTTGAACGTGGTTAAGATGTGCTGATTGCGCTAAGTTTCATTCATGATATTCGCCCTTAAATATCCTCCTTTTCTAGACATTGTTTGTTGTTTAGTGTCCACAACTAGGTTCGATATAAACTCAAATGAAGAATCGAATTCATCACACAATTTGACTTAACCACTAGCAATACAACGCCCATGTCTTTTAGGCACATATAGGTAGGTACGTGTGAGACAAGAAAGGTCTTATAACCATCTAAGATTGACTTCTAGACCTTAAAGAACTACAAAATGCTTATGCATTCTATAACTTTCCTTGATAAATCCTTTACTGTCCAGGCCGCTCGTTTATGGAATGCGTTGCCGGTTGAACTAAAACGCGCGCAGTCATTACGTGTGTTCAAAAGACTCGTAAAGGAACACTACTTGTCATTGTGATCTTGTTGTCCTAACTGCAATCATCAACAGTCTTCTTTTATTTTAGATCTTATATATTTAGTATGTATTTATGTATCTATTATTTTGGATATGTATATATCTGTGTATCTATTTTAGTGTAAGTATGGTATTCATAATATTTGCAGCAACGACAGTCCCATTTTATGTCCAGGAAAATCACTGTCCATTCCAAGGTTGCCTGGAAGAGATTGTAGAAAACGATAAGGCCGCTCATTGTATATTTTGTAGTGTTTGATGTATTTTTTTATGTTAAGTATTTTTGTGGTGTACAATAAAGTGTAAGTATTACATATAAATAATCAAACTAATATTATAAGGGTGAAAGTTTATGTGTGTGTGTGTTTATATGTTTGTTACTTCTTCACACTCAAACGGCTATACCAATTTTGAAAACATTTTGTATGGCTGATACCCTAAATTAACATATAGGCTACTTTTTATCCCGATATTCCCACGGGATCGACACTAATGCGGGTGAAACCGCGGGACGCAGCTAGTATAATAATATGTTAAAAAATCTTAACGGAATAATATTTCATCGCCAAACGATATGCAATGATCTAAAAAATCCCATTTTAGATCAACCCAAAATATCCATCAACCACTTGCTTTTTATAACCATCCTAAAGATGGGTCCCGTAACCCTTCTAAAAATACTGCCTTTGCTCTGACGCTCGCCTTGACAAGACCCTGTACACAGAGGTATGATTGTAGGCACCTATGACTTACACTTTCACACTGTTTTTCTAAATCATTGCGGTTGACAGAGTTGACGGGGGTCGCTTCTGTAAAAAACTGGTAGAGGGTACCTACGACACAGATGTTCCATTATACGGTGAAGAGAGGGTTGACTCTTGTCTTTTGTGGCAACGGGTTTTTGGGGGTTCGTGCTAATGTAAATTTAATTTGGGTAGAAAGTCGATTTCGAATGGAGTTTTAAAGAAATATGGGCGGTGATTATTTTTTTTTTAGAGCTTTGGGTTTTTAGTTAATTCGTTGGAAAAATGCTATTGAAAATATCACGTCATGCTCCCGGCGGAACCACCTTCGCTGTAAGAAGTATAATTTATCGTTTTTGTGTCGGTGTTAATAATAATTATATATTTTATGAATCTCTCTTGACAGCTAAGTTAAGTTTAGAAAATACATTTCATCTAAACAGAAATGTTAATTGAATGCCCTTTGGCGTTTTCACTATTCTACATAGGTATAAATGTTTTCGTTACGTTTTGATTGTATACCTGGTAAAGTGGTGGTGGTGCTGCTGTTTTTTTGTTTACCTTTATTTAACTACCTAAACCTATGGAGTATACATTCATCTAACAAATCCCACATAAGCGTATCGCTCAAAACACAAACTTTGCTCTAATACCTCAACGCTTAGCTCCCGCAGTCATTAGTATTCCACGCCATTCTTTTAACAGCACTAAAAACAGTAAGTAAAGCAATTTCGTTGCAAAGTATTTACCACAAGAGAGTACAGTTAGGGTGCTTACGGACCTAGCGTTTATTTATGTGCGTTTAACTTTTACTTTTTTTTATTCTTCTTACCTCTATACTCCTCTATAGCCTTGACAAATGTAATTTTTTTTGCACCAATAGATTGATTTATTTTTTTATACAGCCTTTTCTGTACGTTTCTAAAGACATAAAGATTGTTTACCAGATTCGTGCCCTTATAAATGTATCTTTTTGTCTCGACTGTATCCATGGGTAGCTTGAAATAGATGTTCTTCTAAGATTGAATGTGGGTCCAGTTAACCAATAAAAATACAGAAAATAAATGAAGTGGTCAATTGGACCCGCGGGTTCAGTTCGAGTGGGTCCAGTTGACCAAAGACTCTTAACATGGATGCGTATTTTGTGAACTAGATTCTAGTTTAATCGAATATGATTAGTTTATCGCAGTCCACTGCCAGCAGTGGACTGTGGACTGTCCAGACAGTCCTCTCCCAGGCTGCGTCACAACAGCCTGTTCTCTGCCTTCCGCATTCAGTTTGTCCTAGCTACTATTTTAAGTTCGTCGGTCGATCTAGCTGGAGGGTGTCCCACACTGTGTTTGTCGATTCTCAAAGAATCATATGTAATATATAAGATGTAGTGTAGATACCAACAACGTGATCTATCCGCAATAATCATGAGCATAGTGCAGTCCCAAAATGTAATCACATTTTGGGACTGCACTATTACAGTCCCAAAATGTGATTGGGTGAATGTGATTGTGTGATACACTATGCTCATGATTATTGCGGATAGATCACGTTGTTGGTATCCACACTACATCATCATCATCACAATTTCAGCCGAAAGACGTCCACTGCTGGACATAGGCCTCCCCCAAGCACCTCCACTTCGACCGGTTCTGTGCTTCTCGCATCCAGCGGGTTCCTGTGGCCTTCACAAGGTCGTCGGACCACCTTGTGGGAGGCCTTCCAAAGCTACGTCTTCCGGTACGCGGTCGCCACTCCAGAACCTTTCAGCCCCATCGGCCATCTGTTCTGCGAGCAATGTGCCCTGCACAATGCCACTTAAGTTAAACTACACATCCACACTAGCTTTGTAAATATTATTAACTAGCTGAGCCGGTGAACTTTGTACCACCACAGAATCAAGTTAGTTATCCTAAGTAAACGCACTCAAAATCCACTCAGTCAGTAAAATCCCTAATATGAACACGTAAGTAAGAACTCTCTAAGTCTCGCCCACGAGGGGCTTATAGTTAATCTGATGACTCATATAGATCATATTATGGCGGGCTTTGACTGTGCTCATTTAATCTTTATACCTATGAAGGTATTAGATTGTGGCGGACAAAGTTAATGGGCACTTCTTTCTGTATGAGATTTATCCAAGTCGTCTAAAAATGTTTAATACTGAATCTCGCAGAGTCAATTACGGATTACGAGGGATTACTCGGATTATGTTTTCATAATGTGTAATGACAGCAAATTATTCTTCTAAATTGAGCAAATTTAAAACTCTTAATGTAGGAAAAAATTCGCGTTTCCGATAGCAAAGATATATGGGGTTTTCGCTACGTGACTTTTTTAAGTCTCATTAAAATAGAAACTGTATAAGCTA
This sequence comes from Luperina testacea, assembly GCA_927399505.1. Lineage (NCBI taxonomy): Eukaryota > Metazoa > Arthropoda > Insecta > Lepidoptera > Noctuidae > Luperina > Luperina testacea. The sequence continues at coordinate 2,155,487 of OV656757.1, forward strand.
TGTTTCATGAAACAAAAGTGAGTTCTGCCAATGAAGAATCCTTGAGATGGTTCTCAGAGACGTGAAATTCTAGTTCTTACATGAAAACGATGTAACACAACTCTATTACCTTCTTAATTGTTATGATACCGCTAACTAAAACCGGAGGTAATTAACTTCTCAATGAAATATTTTTATTAGCACGGGAAATTCAGCTGCTCTTAAAGTGGGTCATTTATTTTGCACGCCATTGTACTAAATACCGAGGCACTTACCCTAGCACGTAATCTTCTTAGCGTTCGCTACATACACATTTTTAATATTCGGAATATTACTGAAATTCTAGTGAATCTGGACTATTTAAAGATATTAACATCACGACGGTACCTTGTCAATATATCTATGAAATTAACATGTATGTACATAAGGAAAAATTTGCATCTTTTTAGTAAAAGAGGTGAAAAACACAATTATATCACTAGAAATAGGGACCAGTTAGTTCAACCAAGCTTCAGGCTGGCTGAAGTAGACTTATCTTTCATGGGCTAATGTTTAAAATGTTACAATAAAATACCTCTCGATATTTCAACTGAGAGATTAATTAAATACGTGTGGTCACACTAATATTATAAAGGCGAAAGTTTGTGGGTGTGTGTATGTTTAAAGAAAAAGAAAGAAAGAAAGAAAATACAATTATTTAGCACAGACTAAGAGACACACAATACACCAGATAGTTAGATAATAGTCGTACATCAGATAAAAAATAAGATAAAAATAAAAAGTGCAAAGTCCGATGTAAGAAATTAGCAGGAAAGTGTGCCTCACGGCTGCGCCAAAAAGGCCCAGTTCAGGAAAAATGCCAGACAACTGGTGCCTGACGCTGGTTTTCAACTGGACCTGATGTGTGAGGTGACGGATGTAAATCAGTTTCATCTGCATCGTGATGTGTGTAATGTGTATGCATAATTAAGTAAATAAATAAAAATAAATTAGTGTCAACATAAAAACAGTAACGAATAGGTACCTATGTATAAAAAGCGTGATATTGAGTAACATTGCAAAACTAAACAATAAATAAATAAATACTGATAAATAGATAAGTGACATGGCCGCATGATAGACCTTCTTATGCAAATAAAGAAAATTCTCCGAAACGAGTCAGAACAGAAACCTGTTTTAATTTAAAACGATTATATGTTTGTTATTTCCTCACGCTCAAACGGCTGGATCAATTTTAATAAAATTTTGTATAGAGGTAGCCGACACCTTGGATAAACATATAGGCTACTTTTTTATCCAGATATTACCACAGGATCGAAACTTAAAAAATATAAAACAGAGTTGCAAAGCTTCTTCCTTCATCTTGTCTACACGGCATTAAATTAATATACAAGGATAGCTCATGCAATGGTGAAAAAACTTGGTACTCAGTTTTCTAGTAAAGCTGGCTCCTCAGAATCTCACAATAGTTCAATTTCGCTAAGGCCACACATTGTCTTTGGAATCGGGGACTAACTGCGCTCAACATAGAAAATTACGGGCTGATTTTTCCAAAGCCTTAGTAGCACTTTATCGGACGAATAATTTAAAATTTTTAACAGTTCTTCCATACAAAAACTGACAGACATCAATTTTATTCCACGGATAAATATTATCGGTTGATTGAAAAATCAGGCCTAAGTTAAATAAAGTCACTACAAGTGGCTTTTTAATATTAATAGTCCTCCAGACCGTATTTCGGCCATGGGAGTCAATTTCAACGGAGACTAGTCTTCGTCACGGCAGAAATTATAGTGGTCCTAGGATCGCTATGAAAATAATTGCATATGAGTCCATATCCATTTTTTTTTAATATACCCTTGAAGGTTAGAGAAACAATAAAATTAAAGACAACGAAAAGTTAAAATGATGAAACAAATAAAAAACCCCGTTCAACTTCTACAGTTGTTGTACACTAAGTTAACAGACTCCATTATAATATAACAATAGTCCAGAGTTCGCTTCGTTAATGATAGGCACACTCCCCCATGCAGTACTGTTGCACCTATTCGCATATCTGGAAGTTAGACTCACACTTGAGACGGTGGCCGGACGCCAAACAATGGAGGTTCGTATGAAAATAGTTGCAGAAGATCCAATGGTCCTTGACCTTAGTACAACTGTTAATAGTAGAAAACATTAAAATAATGATGAAATTGCGTACCTACAGACACATTATCAAACTGATAAAATAAAAAAAGTTAAACAGCAATAAACCCCGGTCAAGTGCGAGCTATATTCACGCATTAATGGTTCCGTAGCCTACCTTACTGATCCAGAAAATTATGTGCAAAAAAGTTGAAATTGTTAGACAGTTAACTAATTAAGGGTGCAACCATTAGATATAAACATACGATCATAAAATTCAATCAGTGTAGACTTTTTTTTTGGGTGGGAAATTATCAAGTAACTTCTCCCGCTCTGGGTGGAGCGAGCGGTTCCTACAGTTACCTGTGCCAGGGCACGGTAACTCTTTCGAACAACCCGTGACCCTGGCAGGATCATAGCATAATGCCTAACAACCCTTTTTTTTTTTTGGGGATGGGAAATCATCAAATGACTCCTCCCGCTCTGGGTGGAGCGGAAGGGAGTGTCAGACTCTTACTGACTAAAACCCACCCGTGTTTCTTCCTTAGCCCTTTATGTTCCGAGCCAGCGGTAACCCTTTCGGACCCTTTAACAAACTGAAGCTATACCACCTACTTTCCAGTGACTATTTTCAAGTGAGGTTCCATTTTGCGCACTTTGTGACGACTGAGCCTTCTCTTTCCCAAATGTCATGCATGCAGATGTCTGCCCGGAGATGTATATCGCAGGTCGGGAGATACATTAACAGTGAGAAATGTTTATGTGCACTACGATGTTCATTGAAATAAATAAACGTTTCACACTCGTGGCTCTTGAATTGTATGGTGTTGTGTAGATCTGTTTACGGCTATAAATATTGAGATGAAATGTATGAGGTGCATGACATACCTAATCTGCATTCGCGATTTGTTTGCTAAAAATGTAAACAAATATGAGTTTATGAAAAAATAACTTTAAATCGTACACAATAAAGTTCAGTACACACAACAACAAACATTTTTATAACTTTTTCAATAGTGCTAGTCACTCTGAAATCCACTTAATTACCGTTAAAATATAGTTGATATTTGTTTAAATTGAAATCATTTTAATGTGAAACAAAGGTTTGAATAGAATTTACATCACAAACTGACTACAAAACTTTGATTGATCGAAATCTTCATCATCATTATTGGCTGCCTTGTTCCTCCCACTAATTAGTTTTTTTTTTTGAGTCATGCTCCTCGGCTCTAAGCAAATCCACTTGTGTTAAAAAAATTGTAAAATACTCAAAATGTACCTTAGTATTTTGTGAATACAGGGTGGCAGCGACCTTGACGCACAACATGTTACAATGTATTCAGTAGATGATTCTGAACCCCCTGTGTTGAAATTTCTTACGAATTATTAAAAAAACATGTTTTTCCATACATTTTGACAACGTAGGTATTCCACTTTTCCATGAAACAGCAGATTTTTTTGATAACTGATTTATAATGTCTAGGTACTCTAGAGGGTCTAGACCTAAAAAAAACCTGAAATCCCAAAAAAAAAATCAGCTGTTCCCTACATTTTGACGAGTCATACGAACATAAATGTAGGGAACAGTTGATTTCTGGTTTGGTTTTATAGTAAAAGTTGTTCATAATGATGAGTACAATGACCTCTTAAGAGGTTGTTAATGTTTTACCAATAACCCTGTATAGTGTTAAAAGCCAGAAATATAATGCTTTCGATTTGATTTCTCTACAACTAAATACACCACGTTATCAAGAAGTCGTTCCACTGAGTGTCTCTCAATGCGGCTGCCACTTCACTGAAGTTGAATGTAAAAATGTTAACCCGTAGGGAGGCAGGCGGTCAGCTATGTCCTCTTATTCACACGGCGTAATACTTATCTCATGCATATTCAAGCTGTACAATATTTTGTGGTGTTGAACTAAAGTTGGTTCTCATTTAGTTTTATTTTTTATAGTTTTGTTCGGGGTTACGTAGCAGTAGGTTAGAATAGTCAAACTGCGAGGCTAAGCCATCTTTCTTTCGTCGGATGGATGACCATATTGTACACACTTAAGACATCATCGTGCCTTATAAAGCTCGTAAAATTATCAGTACCATTCCACATTCAAATATCTATGACTGCAGTTTTTAGTAGTCAGAAGCTCAAAACTCTGGTCTTCAATATCAGTATAGGTTTAGCAAAGTAATTGAACTGTGGAGTTCAGAAGACAGTGACTCTTTGAAAATGGACAGTTTGTGGTAAAATTTGTGGTAATCATAAAATATTAATTTTATCTTCATTAATGAAGTGACTCCAAATGAAAAGTCATGTCATGAAGAATAGACGAAGAAAATCCTGTATTTTTGAATAACGTACCTACCTTAAAATTTCGACGAATTCACTGAGATAAGTAACTTACAAATTCTCTTTAAATATTTTACCTCGGCTTTGCTAAGTGCTGGTTTCAAGCACTCCGTTCTAATATTCATGGTAGGTAAAAACTTAAAGGACACTTAAAAGACATTAGACATGGTCCGGTACCGCTAAAAGAGTCTTTTAAAATTTAACACGGTCTTTGTATATTTTTTAAGTGTGTTGTTGGATATAAAGGCACTGCAAAGACATCATTATCCTGCCATAAACCAGACCAGAATGATTACATAACATAATATGACGCCTAAAATTCCAATTTTCCATTCAAATTTCTCTTTACATTTTTTTTCTAGCCAGAGCTGTCCCACTCCAAAGGGCAAAGGCCTCCCTCCACTCCTTCCATCCTTCGCGAGCCCGCGCGTCCTCCTTCCAGTTTTGACGTCACCTATCCAGCTCGTCCCGCATCTCCTAAGTGGTCTGCCGCGACCCCGCCTTACTGTCTCAGGGCACCAATTCTGCGCTATTTGTGGCCCACATGACATGTCTGCCGCATAGACAAACGTCTATGCGGCAGACATGTCCTGCCCAGTCCCATTTAAGTTGAGCAGCCTTTTGAGCCACGTCAGCTATCTTTTTTTGTAGCGCAGTATTATGTTTCGAACACGATCCGTTTATTTAACGCCTAGTATACTGCGCTCCATTCCTCGTTGGCAGACCTTGAGTTTGAACTTCTGGATTTTAGTCAAAGACCAAGTTTGTGCACCATGGGTTAAGGGGCTTACATGACTGTCTGACTGCACAGAAAAGAAAGAGAAGCGCGATGAGACAACGCTGGTAATTTATTGCAAAATATGAATTATTTGATTACAAAAAGTCTATTGTTTGGACCAAAAAATTAAAACACTAGTTTAAGTATGTTGCTTGTAGAATAATCTGACAAAAAATCAGAATGATTGTGTGTATATTTAATTTTAAAAAAAGTTTTTAGAGGTATCTTCATGATTTTTTTCTATTGTATCAAATAAGTTGTATTATGTTTTCAACACACTATCTAACTAGCATACATCTTGAAGGATGCCATATATTTTTCTGATTTTGTTTACTGTAGTCGATCACTTTTGTTCACTTTTAGGCTTTTTAGCTTGTGTAATTTTGCGTTTAGGTCCTGTAGGCCCCTTAATGTTCTGTAGACCACTTAATTTTCTTCTTAGCGTATCGATGGCAAAAAGTTCAAACATCTTTGGAATCTTTTTCATAATTCAGTTGCACGAACTCCGCTCACTGATGCAGTCATAAGATCATCAAGTGCACAGGTGCCATCAACTGGGCACAAATCCTGACTCCGGCCTCCTACATTCTTGATAGAAATACCTGATAACAGTTTGCCTGAACCGGGTACCGAACTAAGAACCAAGAACCATCTACTATTATTATAGACTCAAAGACATTTATATGTTGCGTTCGAACGCACAACAAGTTGCTGAGTTTCAATGTAACGCACGACGATCTCAAGTGCATTAGATACCGTGTTGTATTTATCATATCACTTTAGAAGTTGTGGTTTGCAGCAACACACACTTTTATAACACATAACCGCACACCAAAGAAGTATTTTCCGGGTAAACAAAAACTTCGCACGCTTCTACCTTAAAGGGTATAAAGTTTATTGACCTCACAACACCAATATAATTTACCTGAAGCTAACAACGGCCAAATGGCAATTATTATATCTCAAAACTATAGACAGGCCATTAGCTTCCAGGATATTTCCAATTTTAAATAGAAAACAAGTCCTCGAACTTGATTGGTAGGAAATTCATAATTATTTGGAAGACGCTCAAGCTGTAATTGGTTCCTTAATTAAATATAGTAACATAATTTGTACTTAAACATTTATTTGACCTTGCCGTCATGCTTCATTATTAATTTGACAACCTTAATTCAACCGCTTTGAGGCAAGGCTTTTATCTGCAAGCTTAGACTACATTATTATTTCACACAAATTCTAAATCATTTTCAGAGAATCTTTGAAGGTAAACAAAACACGTCACCTTTTGTTTTGCAAACAAACCAAATAAAAATGACAATAAAGCAGATTACGCTCAAAGTCTTTGAGACAATGACATCCCCATTCCAATAAATCTTGGCTCAATTTGGCAGCGACTGTGTGACTGGCACACTTCAAAACTGACGGACGACCGTTTTCCTGTTCGCTGCGAGACCCTAAAATGTTAAGGTGTGGTTTTAGGGCTGGTATTATCGGCTTGTAATCCTACTTAGGTCTGATTTTTCAATCATCTTATAACTTTATTCGAGGAATAATTTTGAAATTTTGACAGTTATTTCATACAAAAACTGTCAAACGTCAATTTTATTCCTCGAATAAAAGTTATCTGGCGATGGAAAGATCAGCCCTTAATATTATAAACGCAAAAGTTTGTGAGGATTGATGTCTGGATGAATGGATGTTTGTTACTCTTTCACGCAAAAACTACTGCACGGATTTAGATGAAATTTAGCACACAGATAGTTTATAACGAGGATTAACACACAGGCTACTTTTTATCTTGATATTACCACGGAATCGAAACTTATGCGCGTGCATCCGCGGGGCGCTGCTAGTCCTCCAATAAAGATTTCATGTGGTTTTTGGAAATAGGGACGGGGCAGTCAACGAGAAAGTAAAACACTAACTAGTGATGAGCCATCACTAAAACAAAAAAAACGGTTATGTCTTTTCTGCTTGACATCCATTTCGAAATCTATTTGCACCGATTTCAATATAAAACAAATCACCCTTCAAGTAAAACGCGAATGCAACAAAACGTTTCCGACTTTCTATCGACTTCGCTTTCACCCGAACTAAACTCTTAGAGAAAGCAATTATTCTGTAGTGTTGCAATCGCGGAATCGAACAGGAAAAGACAGTTTTTTATCGATGGGAACAATAAAAGGCTTGAGTGGTCATTAAAGTGAAGATTTTTCCTGTACATCGAGTCGACGGTCGTAAAAAATGTTAACAGTAGTAAAGGAAGGGTGAATTGTGAAAGTTTATAGGTTATGTCAGGAGTTGTGTTGTGATGTTTCATCTTTCATTGATTTTTTTAGTATTGACTACTTCATGGTTCTCTAAATCGAATGATTGTTCACTTAAAGTTATCCAACCAAGTTGCTGTATCAGTTTACTCACAGTGTGTGTGAGGGTGTGTGTGCGTGTGTGAGTCAGTTACAGACAGTTAGGCTTCAGTGGCCGCTAATAGTTGCTTCTCTTTAAGAAGTAACAAACATACAAACACACTCACAAACTTTCGCCTATATAATATTATTAGTCTGATCACGAGTAAATAATTAGACGTCGTCATGTGTATAGAACAGCTCCATCAGTAAAATATTGATTGAAGTAATAATGAGCGTATGCCAAGTTAATTTAAGTAAAGTAAGCTCAATTACTTCAGCAAACTTAATGACCAACCAAACTCACAAGTAGTTAAAACTACAAGAGCATTACAACTAGAACACGTACTCATTCCCTAGAGAAATAATATTGAAAGAGTAAATAAAATGCTCTAACGCTCCCTTGGGCCTAGTTTTTCAAAGAACTCTAAACTAAGGTAGTGTATAGACTGAGTCAAGACTATTCACTTTATGAAAGTAAACTCTTTCATATATGTAGTCAAAGTTGTCAAAATGAACTGAAAAATCGTTCTGACAGTAGGCGAAACTGTTCTGTCATGGTATAAAATTCTGAAGGCCAATTCCTGTAATAGAAAACGTTCAAAATATAGACGCAATCTAATCTCAGCGACAATGTCAAAAACCTGTTAAGAATGTGAAATTAAAGGTGTTTTTGATTGGGACTGAGATCAGAGGGGCAATTCTCGTAATTTTAAGAACGTACAATGCGTGCTACGTATGAAGAGACTTGACCCCGCCTCCCCCGCTCTTTCCGCTGCCCCTATGACGTCCGGTCCCGTCCCACACTCAGACCTCATACCGCTAAAGATACCTAAAATCGTGTTCTGCGCATGTCAAACCACGTGGTGTCAAGTCTCTTCTTACGTGGCACGCATTGTACACAGTCTGATCATAGTCTCAGTCTGCCAAAAATACGTCTAATTTCCCTACATTTTTGACAAGTTTTTGACATTGATTGTCGCTGAGATCAGATTGTAACTTGAATTTGAACGTTTTTTTAAACGGTTTTTTTTGATACGAGAATTGGCCTTCGAACCTCGAAAGTTTTTAAAATTACGAAAATTGCAGCTATGTTTTGTTTTCAGTGTTCGCACTGACACTGACGAGCGAGACAATTCTGTCATTGTAGTCAAAACGTACTTAAAAAAAAGTTTTGACAAAGAGATAGAAACTGTTTAAACTAAGTCTGCGCACAGCCTTACACCAACTCAAAATCATTCTACCTACAAGTACGAAATTAACAAAACTATCAATCTTAGATAGCGCCATTCAATAAAGCCATTGTCAGGGGCGTCACAGTTTGAAAAATGTGCGAATCCGGCTAGGGGTGTCCCTCGGTAGACGTAATCAATCAATAAGAGAAATTGAGACCGCTTCTGATATGCGCAGCCTTAAATTATAAGAAATAAATGTCTATTTATCGTGGTTTTGGGAGGGATCAGTGATTTTGAAAGCAGAACGAGAAAAGTGTATTTTCTTTTTACCCGACTGCGCCAGAAGGAGGGTTATGTTTTTCGAGTGTATGTGTATGTGTGTATATTTCTTTGACACGCTCTGTAGCCTACACGGCTTCATCGATTTCAGCTTGAGAGGTGCCGTTAGAAACTTCTTAGTTGTAAAAGTGACATTGGGTAGGTATATCAAAATTGAAAAAAATAATAAAATGGCCGATTTTCGAAACTTAAAATCAACTTTTAATCGTAAGAATGTAAATTTTCACTTTCAATTAAAAAAAATTGTATCTTGCACTAATGTTGGGAAGATATTTTTTTTTTATAAATGAAAGGATATTTTTTAAGATAGTCCCATTGCAAAAGAAAAACAAAAGAACTTGTCGAAAAAAAGCTATACATTTTTAAAGATGTTCCCGAAGAATTTCCCCAAAAATTAAAACAAATATTCATATCTCCTAAACTATCGAAAATCGCGGAAAATACATGGATCCCATGTTTGTATTTTCGGATACTCCTAGGTATGAGAAATCTAAATTTTTGTTAATGACGTCACTATTTGGACCAGCCTCTATAAGGATTCTTGAAATAAAATATAGAGTAAAGCGTGTTCGTTTAAAGTTTTCTGATTTTTATTTCATAAAAAAAGAAAACTTTATTTTATTCTTTACTTTATTCTGTTTCAAGAATCCATAATCATACGGTATCAAAAAATTCGTCCGCATCGTTGTCAACAGGAACAGTGCTCAAAAGGCTGATTATTCATTATAAATTATTAAATAAATAATATTATATAAATATAAATTAAGGTATTATTATTATTTTATAAGGCAAGCTAATTCATGTTATGGGTCCAGCGGGTTATATATAACCGACTACCAGTTAAAATTCGAAGTGTGACATCGGAAAATGCTTTCAAAACTAAACTGAAAGACTGGCTAACCGACCAGGCATTATAAATGACCTAAAGGAATGGTTTTAGATACTTACTTCATGACGTTAAATTATTACTGACTTGGTTCTTTTATCATAATTATTTATTGTTGTATTCAAATTATTATTATGACCTGGGTAATTTTATTATTATTATTTTTCTTTAATGTATGATTATTAAAACTTGACATGTAATTTTTATAATTATTAATAAATAAACTAAACTAACTAAACTAAACTATTTTAAATATTAGCATAGATTAAGTAAATATTATCATGTTTTAGAATTATGTATATTCTAATTTGTTACATTTTCTCAGCATCTGCAATATATAGTACCTACAAAAAACGCGAATTCTCTCACTATTTTATCAAAACATGTACCAACTCTTATTAATAAGGTGAAAAATCTCTTCAGTCATAATCATGTATAATCCATCTTGTTTTTCAAGCAAGGCCACGTCGTTTATTTAACAGAGCAACGACCTTGAAGCTTTGATCTTTGAATATGAAAATGTTGACGTCTATTTTATACGAGACTTAAAACACAACTGGCAAAATTTGGGTAAAATGTACACCTCTGCTTACCACTTTGGGGAATTAGTCGTGATTAGAATAAAATAACTCGTGATTTTATGTTTCTGTGATTATATTGTACGATTTTCTGCTGCGTGCTACATTTCGCAAGATCGATTTTATTTTATTTTGTTTACTAGCTTCTGCCCGCGACTTCGTCCGCGTGAAATTTCTTGTTACTCCGACCCACCCCGTCGCATCGCATCGCCTGCTCGCGCCATTACTTCGTTTTTGCTTAGCGTTCTTTCTGACTTTTTTTCTTTTTGCTCGGCTCCTAAAGGTCATAGCGTGATGGTAAACAGCCTATAATAATAGCCTTCCTCAAGAATTGGGCTATCAAATGCAAAAATAATTTTTCAAATCCGACTGGTAGTTCCAGAGATTAGCGCATTCAACTCTTCAGCTTTATAATATTAAAGTATAGATATAGATTTAACTGGAAATGTTCCACCGCTGAACAAAATTTCCCTCAAATTCTTCCAGTCATCCTTTTTCTGAGCCATCTCAATCCAGTCCTTGCAATAGGTATAGGTTGTCAGTTCAATTTAGCTTTAGCTTGTAAAAACTCCGTTAGCCATTATTGATTATTTTTTAATTTCATACTACACAGTTTTACTCGTGTAGGTACCTAATTATTACGGATTTGTCTGGCTAGTTTTTGTTTTCATTTTCCTTCATTAACTATCAAACCGAACCGCTCGCTCGTCACTTATAACTTACTCTCAAAATGGAGACACATCAAACACGCGTTTCCGCTCGATAGTCAGCCATTAACACGGCAAATATTTTCCCCTTTTAATTTATTGGAAAAACATACACCTATGTTATATTGGACCGGAAAAATACCATTTATTTTGGCGACAACGTATAAATAGAATGTGGGTCACGCAAGCTTTGTGATACGTGATTAGAATTATGATCAGCAACATTCGGCTGGTTTGTAACTGTCCCAATCTAGGAAAAAGGCATTTTCTCATACTGATTACTCGAAACCCAAAAAGAGTTAATCATTATAAATAAAGCCCCGTTTCCATGGTAAACATTTGTTTAAAAATAAAGTTTAATCAACATGTTGCTGAGTTGCTGGCAACACTGCTTGTTGCAGAACTGATCACGGCATGTTGACACACAACATCTGTTTGAAAAGAACTAGCTGCGCCCCGCGTTTTCTCCCGCATAAGTGTCGATCCCGAGGAAATATTGGGATAAAAAGTATTCTACGAGTATGTGTTCTATGTGTGTGTCAGCTATCTCTATACCAAATTTTATCAAAATTGGTGCAGCAGTTTGTGCGTGAAGAAGTAACAAACATACAAACACATAAACTTTCGCCTTTATAATTATTAGTGTGATTGTTGACGTGTGTACACGTGTTTGCAACCAGTTTATAAACACACTGTAATGAGCAATGCATTAGATACAGAGAACACAACAACACTACAGACGCGAGTAACATTTAGGCCGCTTTCCGAATTAGCTATAATCGCTCACAGCGCTCAAGACAAGGGTCCTCATGTAGTTTCTTGTTTAAAGGGCTGATATGATTCGCCTCACGATTTCTCGCCACATCCGATTCATAGTACCTATCAGCAGCATATATTTGTCCCATATTTCCTGATTGACACATGCCATATTCTCAAACTAATAGCATATCCTTGGATTATACGTATGCGAAGTAGGTATTAATAGCTTAAGATGTTTGTACTCAATGGAAATTAATGCAAACTCCGTATTGGATCTGAAGATGCAGGATTAGCGTAGTTTAGTGCGGGACTAATAGCACTCAGAATATCATTATTGTAACGATCCAGGACTGTGTTTACTTTTGGAAGAAACAAGAATAAATCTTTTGAAAGAGCTCGATGTTTACACTGGGTTCAATGTAATTTTGACATCATCATAATCTCAGTCGAAAGACCCCACTGCTGGATATAAGCCTCTTTCATTTATCGCCTCGTCGTCTTTGTCTTCGTGTCGTCATTCATCGTGAGAAAACCGGTATGTCCTAGAACCAAACATTCGATGACATGTGACATCTATCAACCCGCACTAGGCCCGCGTGGTGGATGATATGAGGCCTGTGTCCCAACAGTGGAAACAGTATAGGTTTTTTTTTTCAGGATAATCAGGGTAATCATCAAATGACCCCTCTCGCTCTGGGTGGAGCGGAAGGGAGTGTCAGACTATTAGTGACTAAAACCCACCCGTGTTCCTTTCTTAGCCCTTTATGTTTCGGGTCAGCGGTAACTTTTTCGGACCATCCTGCTGAAAACAGTATAGGTTGATTATGATTTATCGTCTTAGCGACCGGTCCTGTGCTTCCCGCAACCAGCAGATTCCCACCACCACGACTAGGTCGTCGGACCACAACGCAGGGATCCTACTAAAGCTGCACTTTCCCGTAACCAGTTGCTACTCAAGAACTTTACAACTGTCATTTTAAAAATACAGCTTAATTTTCCAGTATTTTGCGACAATACAGACTGTCAACTAAAGTTCTGAACCGAAAACTAATTGAATATCCGAACAATACCTACGTTAAATTCAAACGTACGTCCTTTCGAGTAATTTAGTACTAAAAGTTTAAACATAACACGTCTGGTTTGGTTTAGTTTCCATTTTAAATTCTGAATTTTAGCATTGAACAAGTTACCGCTGAGCTGCGTGGTTGTGTGCCTGTTTGAAGGGTACATCACGCCGGTTTTCCCAGAAGGGATATGCATAAATTATGTACCTACACCCACATTTCACCAGGTATGTTTAAAAGTCAACTAACACCTTATTTGACTGACCAATTCTTCCCTTGCGGTGGTAGGGCTAACGCCCGCCTGGTTTGCGACCAGAGGAGTTCGGCGTCAAACAGCCTGATGTGTTTCGTCGATGCGTGGGAGTTCCAGTGCCTTAGGCATCTTCCGGGCACACTCGTTCCATCATAGACCTCATCCATCGCTTTCCATCAGGCGTGATCGAGGTCAAGAGAGCAATTCAGCAATAAAAAAATGAAAAAAGTCCCATGTAATGGGGAATGTGCCTACGATTCTTGATACAAAAACTCAATAACATTTTGCCGAACTTGGCCAAGACCTCAACATGCTCGACAATATCGCTTGCGATCCCTAGACCAGGGAGAAAATATCATTAAATAAAGCGGACAAGTGCGAGCGGGACTCGCGCCCTGAGGGTTCCGTCTCAAGCCCGCGGCTTCACTTAGATAAGTGATCCAGCCTACAAATTTCCTAAATTGAACGACATTGATCATTGGTCATCATTGTATGGAAAATGTACCCACGCTGTACAGAAATAAAATAAGGTAAAATAGACAAATTAATGTCTCTAGTTAACGATAGTATGGGTTTCATTAATGTGGGTTCTGTCTGTTAGGCCAAAAAAATGAAAGTACATTTTGCAAAGTTTTTTTTTTCATGGTCTGTATATATTTTTAACCGACTTCCAAAAAAGGAAGAGGTTCTCAATTCAGATGTTAATATATATATTTTTTTTAATTTATGTTCGGGCATAGTAACTCCCTCATACCTATATAGACGGATTTACAATTTTTTTTTTGTTCGAAAGAGCTTTATTCCGAAATGGTCCCATTTAAATTTCGTAAAGATGTGATGATGAATTTCGGAGACAGACAACGGAATTCTTCAATAAACGGTTCCTTGTCAATATAGGTACTTACCTATATATGAAAACATTATGTAGTTCGAAAAAATCTACATATTTTTAGTAAGATAAGTGACAAGCATAATTTTAACATAGAAATAGGGACAAATTAGATCAACCGCGTTTCAGATTGTCTAAAGTAAAAAACTTCTTTTATGGGTGTAAAATGTTATAATAAATACCACTCGATATTTTTCAACTAAATGAGAAGAAATTTAAAACATGCATTAAACGCACACTATGTAGACAAGCATATTACAAGTTGGATGATTATATCGAAGATAAAAATGCTTGACTTAATGCTGGTCCTGCTCCACAGGCACTTGGGCTCACTAGTTAAAATTTCAATAATTGGAAGAGGTGCTTCCCTTTTTTTTAGTGTGTTTGACATTACGAACGATAATAAATTTTTGGTTTTATTCAGTCAAGTTTTAATTGTTGAATACTTCATTATTAAATATCTCTTCCTCCTTTCTCCTCCTCCTTTTTAGAAGTCGGTTAAAAATGTTGTTGAAACAGATAATTATTTAAAAATTCGACTTTGAATAATAGTTCTCGATTCTGAATAAAATAAAATTCTCTATTTTGTTTTTCTGTTATGCCTTTGGGTTTGATTTGAAATTGTTTTGGCGCCGACTTCAACTGTTTCACTCTTGAAACATATTCTATTTCAAGGAGGCTAACTGTTTTTTGAAGCAGGAAAGAAAACTTTTAAGTGCCCCATAACATTTTCTTCAATAAATTTCACTATTTCTTCATCCCATAACAATTTGTGGATATTACAAGCACTTCCATAAATACAGGTCACAGGTCAAATCAATTTGATATCCAAACAAAAGGGGAGGGAAAAATAGGGGTTAAAAATATACAGCTTTTTCTATAGAAAATCATTTGTCAGGCGATTTGATGGTGTCGCGTGGTATCATTTCAATTCATCATGGGGGCAAGCGGTTGGAAACGAGTACCACTTATTAGAATGAAAAATGATTACTGCTTTTTTCCATTTTTTTGTACGTTTTGGCTATCATTCTCATGTGTGGCGAGATTATGGATAATATATGGTGCTTTTGATTGGTTTATTGGGTGCTTGCTTCGCTGGCAAATATCTGGAGTTTTACATTCAGGCTAAACTTGAAAAAATCGGCCTTTCCTATCTAATCTGCATTCACGACTTATTTGCCAAAAATGTAAACAAATAAGTATGAGTTTATGGAAAAATAACTTTAATTCCTACATAATAAAGTGCAGTTTACGCTACAACTTCAAACATTTTTATAAATTTTTCAATAGTGCTAGTCACTCTGAAATCAAATTAATTACCGCTGTAATAAAGTTGATATTTGTTTGATTTGAAATAACATCAATTTGGAACATAAATTTGAATAGACTTTATGCCTATCTATATCTATTCATATTAATTAAAGCCGTCTGTATGTGTGATCGCGTTGTTCTTCTAAACAGCGTAACGGATTTTGATGCGGTTTTCACCATTGTTTAGAAAATTTGTCCGAAACTGTGTGTTAAATAAATCAAGAAATCTCCATCAGAATAAATAAATGTATAATATATTTTGTTAGATTTGCCGTTAAATACAAAATAGACTTAGTAAATTTTATTTATTCCTGTCACTTTTTATAATAAAAATAACTATAAATCACCACAGTCTGTTTACAAAACTTTTTAAAACAGTAGCGAACAGTTTTTGATTGAGTTGTTAATGGTCATTGGATATCGACAAAATAACAACAGTAGGTATTGTAAGTTTAGCTTTTGGTTAAATTGGGAAAACATTTTGTGTACTTTTTGTTTGTTATTCGGTTGGTTCGATTTCATGATTGAAAAGTTTTACGGTAGAGTTTTAAAAAGTTCATCGCGCTTATATTTCCCAAAAGGTTAGGTAAAGTTAGTATTCTTCTGGCCCTGTAAAATTCAGTTAGGTACTATATTTTTAGTAGTTTTGCTTTAAAGAAAAAAAGAACAAAAGGCCATATTCCCACTCGTTACTTTTATAAATGTGAAACACATAATTTATTACACATAGTTGAGACGATTTCGAAGAAATTAAAGAAGAAGTAACACCTCGAACAAAAACCAGTAAAATACATACATAATATAGAAGATTCGTCTCAGAATTAGGTAGATTCGTCTCAGAATTAGGTAGATTCGTCTCAGAATTAAGTTGTTGTAGGTTTCCTTGTTTATCTCTCATAACTTTTTGTTTTATTTTATATATATTTTTATATGTATTCTTATATTTTACTTATAAATATTTTCTATTTGTTTTTTTGCTATTGCACCTACTGAGTATTATTTCTGCATCACCCTAAGGTAGACTGGTAGAAAATGCCCAAGGCATTAAGTCCGCCTTTGTACAGTTTTTTACTTGTGCATAAAGGTTAACAAATAAAAATGAAAATATAGCCTAATATCACGCTTTGTTTCCGCGAATGGTTCGGCGGAATTGTACCCACAGTTTAGTACCTACACCCACATTCTGCCAGTTTAGCTTAAGTCCTAAGGTCTCGGGGTGAGCCTATTGTCATTAAATGGGAACAAATCCAGACTCCGAGAAAGAATGATGGGCGTTTTGGCCAGTATGTCCAATAAAAAACACACCTATACATCAAATTAAAGTTTATATCATAAGAATCAATTTTCATTAACAGCAGAAGGCTGGAAATACCCGGTTAAAGAGATATCAGACCTGCAAATACTATGTAAACGTATTAGTTTTTGACGCTAATGTTCACTGCAGTTCTCAATAATATAGTTATTGACTCTTAACCATTGAGGGCACTTATGGCTAAGTAATACCACCCGCACCAGTCGACCGATCAGGTTAAGCTACGCTTGCCGCGGTTGGTCCGTGGATAGGTGACCATTTTTACATACCAAGACCTCTCCATGCCTGGGAAATCACGTTAAGCCGTTAGTCCCGGCTGTCATTCGTGGATATTTGATAGTCGTTACTCTCTAACTCATCAGGTCATCAGGTCAGGCACCATACAAAAATGTCCATTATTCTTTCTAATGGAAAACCCCAATAGCACTTTGCACGACGTGGGAACCGAACCCAGGACCAGCAGTAGCCCTTGTGACCACTAGACCAACATGCAGTAAAATATATACAGAAAAAAAAAAACAATAAATCTCATCAAAATCACACCACGTAAATAACTAGACAGTTTCATTTTTAGCTTAAATTGAAACAGACAGTGCGCCTCACGCAATCCCAATAAAAAATATATTATGTCCGTTAGTTTTAAATGGGCGTGTATGAAAACAATTTGTCACTATTTCAATCTGTAGCTGCTCTGTGTTACTGAATGTATTTGATAAAACAAGTAAGCAATTGTTGTGTATATCCACAGGGGATTTTTTATTATTTTCGTAGTGGCAAATTCGTTTAGAATATTAAAAAAATCATATATAATCATATTATACTATGACGGGGTCGGCTTCCAGTCTAACTGAATGCAGCTGAATACCTTTATTTTACACGGAGCGTGTTATTAGGTGTATCAAAACGTCTTTATGTAGTGACTAGTGACGCCATCTATAGTACGAAATGTAAAATGCTTTTTTGAAAAAAATATTATCTGTTGCGAACTTTCACGTGTGTTTTATTAGGTTATGGGCTTATCTCGATTTATCGGTAACTTTAAAAGTGTCATCATCATCATTTCAGCGAAAGACGTCCACTGGTGGACATAAGCCTCCCCCAAAAAGGGGGGCGGGGGGTTGCCATAAGCTTTACGCTTGGTAGGCGGGTTGGCGTTCGCAGTATGGTATGGTGATGGAATGCATAGAGAACGCTGCTGCCCATCCTCCGGTACGACGACTTCGGTATGTTTGTTACTTCTTCACACTCAAACGGCTGGACCAATTTTGATAAAATTTTGTATGGAGGTAGCTGATACCCTAGATTAACATACAAGCTACTGTTTATCTCGATATTCCCACGGGATCAAAACTCATGCGGGTGAAACCGCGGCGCGCAGCTAGTAAATAATAAATAAATACAATTGTTTATTGTGTCTCAAACGGTTACATTTACAAATGCGAATGAAACTGCCCCAGTAAGTAATTAATAATACTTGTGTTGGGGTAACTAACTAACTTTCTAGGTAAAGTTACAACATTAAGCTGTAACAAAGAAATACCCACGATGATTTCATGCGTACTTCTCCGTAGTCTATTACTTTAACGAACTGTAGACGCTTTTCTCTGTACACCCTTTAAGGCTCCTGCAAACAGGCGCGACGCGCGACGCGAATCGCGCGCGACACAAAGGCACCGCTCGTTGCACGACTTGCGGTGCCTTTGTGTCGCGTATCGCGTCGCGCCTGTGTGTACGAGCCTTTACAGTATCATAGGGGTGACAAAATGCCTACATTAAACAATTCTGTTAGAATTTGTGAATTAAATCGTAATGTAACGAAAGATTTTATTATGAAAACAAACAGTTGCCGCACACGTTATAAGAACGGCTGTAGATAACAAAACATGGAGCGTATTTCTCCATAATCTATTGGTTTATCAAACTGTAGACGTTCTAATCTCTACGTATGTACCTTTTCGGAGTCATAGGGGTGACATTATACGTTTAAATTATTATAATGTTTTTGCCATTGTAATAAACGTTTTTGTTCGGTATTCAAATGTGTTTTCAGAGGTATAGTATCGATAAATAGTTATTTATGCAACTGTTGTATAATAAGGAGTACACGAATGTGGGTTTTTCAAACGAGGCGAAGCCGAGCGTGATAATAGTGTTTTAATACCAAATTATGTACAGTTGCATACAAGACTTTATGTAGCACCCATGATGTGAATCGTCTAAAAAAGCTTCTTACACATTTTTTTGCAATACTAATATTAAACAAAAATGGCGGCCGGCGGGATACGACGTGAATTCGAATAACCTAAAAGTTCTTTTTTTTTAATTACGGCGCTGTCGTAGTGAAACGCGCGTGTTTGACAATGTTCTTTTTTTGAAAAGGAGTTGCATAATGAAATTTAGTACAATATTATAACACTCGTTTGGATGATATTATGGTTACTATGACACGTTGGCAATAAGTTGACTGTTTTAGAAACTTTATAGAGGATTTATAGCATGGGTTTATAAATGAAATAACTAGACGTACAATGCAACGATAGTCTTACAATCTTCAGCAGCTCCAACAGTATTTTCAAGTGTTAATCAATTAGTTGTGGTTATGGAGCATGACCAGCATTGAGCCAGGCATTTTTATTAGCGATGTAATCCCCTTACTTATAAAATGGCATGCATAGTGTGCGTTTTATACAAGACTTGTATTTTTCAGTTTCATTGCGGGTTCTCAATTAAACTATCTGTATAAGTAACATAAACGTGTTAGAAGTAAGTGAAATAAAATACACAAGAAGGTAAACAAACAAGCTTTTAACAGCGTTTAATTAGAAAATGAAGTACTTGCGGAGAACAGTACCTCTCTATTACTACTGTACATAAAATTAATGGGTTTATTTTACGTAATCATTACAGTGGAGGCAAAATTGAAGGGAATACTACATGAGTAGGTATGTTAAAAGTACAGTCAGTTAGAATAGTGCTAATCCTTCCTACTATATAATATAATAATCACACTTCACACTAATATTCTAAAGACGTATATTTGTGCGGATGGATGGATGGATGGATGTTTGTTACTCTTTCACGCAAAAAGTACTGAACGGATATGAATGAAATTTGGCACATAGATAGTTTATAAGCCGGATTGACATACAAAATATTTTTTATCTCGATATTCCCACGTGGTCGAAACTTATGCGGGTGAAACCGTGGGACGCTGCTAGTTAAATGAGAAAATCAATTCCAAAAGGCAAACATGACGCATAAAAATTAAAAAAACAAACAAAAAAAACACAAAATAATGTAAGTAGTAAGTAAGTACACTATTAAACACACATACACATTCAGCAAAACCTAAAAAAACATATCGATTTGTTTTCGTTTTAATTCCATGCAGGTTTCAACCACGTAACACGTAATTCTAAAGCCATTTTGTTCAACCAGTGCAGCACAAACTTTACCCACTAGAAAAACTAACCCTGTTGTAGCAAAAAAAAAGACGCTCAGCAATGATGTACCTACGGTACACAGCCAGCGGGACTGCCCAAGGCTTTTTGGACGTCCGTAAGTAACATCATTCATCTTTCTTTTCATGCGCACCACACACGTTAAAGGGTGAATAGACATTATCGCTCTCGCCTAAATGTGTACACGCCCGTATACGCTAACACAATACCGGCAAAATTCACTTCAATTACGTGCGACGATTGAGTTCAAACCAAGCTCGTAGGATTGGTACCTAGTTATACAACAGGTGCATTATTAAGCAAGTGTTTCAAGATACCTGTAGTGCTTTTATGTAAAGTTCACTTCTAACCTCATTTCAAGTGACTCCACTCGTTAATGTTTTATTGCTGTGAGCCAATAACTTAAAATAAAATAACTTAGTTATTTTTGCTGACAACCCAAATCAATAAATCACAAAAACACAAACAGACATTGTTAAAAAAAAAACTAAATAATATCAGCCAACATAAATTGAAACGGTATAAATAAAACCTCCTGAATCGGAATTTCATTTACAAAAAAAGCAGCCAAGTGCGAGTCGGATTCGCCCATGAAGGGTTCCGTAGCAGCAAACTACTTACTAGATCTCGTTCAAACCAATTTTCGGTGGAAGTTTGAATGGTAATGTACATCATATATTTTTTTTAGTTTTATCATTCTCTTATTTTAGAAATTACAGGGGGGGGGGACACACATTTTACCACTTTGGAAGTGTCTCTCGCGAAAACTATTCAGGTTGGAAAAAAAAATATATTAGAAACCTCAATATCATTTTTGAAGTCCTATCCTTAGATACCCCAAACGTATGGATTTGATGAAAAAAAAAAAATTTGAGTTTCAGTTCAAAGTATGGGGAACCCCCAAAATTTATTGTTTTTTTTTTCTATTTTTGTGTGAAAATCTTAATGCGGTTTACAGAATACATCTACTTACCAAGTTTCAACAGTATAGTTCTTATAGTTTCGAAAAAAAGTGGCTGTGACATACGGACGGACAGACAGACAGACATAACGAATCCATAAGGGTTCCGTTTTTTGCCATTTGGCTACGGAACCCTAAAAACACTGAGGTTTAAAAACAAAACCAATTTGTTTTACGTTATCATATTGAACGCGACTGTACCCACATATCTTGGTGGCACCCGTTTGAAATTATTACAAAACATTCCAGTGATTTACTGTGAAGATAAATCGTACTGTAAAATTTATCTAGTAGACAAATACGTTGTGATTAATTGTTCGGGATAAGTGTACTATGGGAGCATACATTACTGGGAGACTTTACTTATCCAGGCCTGAAATAATGCGATTATTCTCGATGTCCACCACTTGTTTGGTCACCACTGAAGGATAGCGAAACAACTTTTAACAAGAGCGAGTCGGATTCGCGCACCGAGGCTTCCGTGCCATCATGTTTTTAATTTTTCATCGGCGAGGCGTATATTCATCGGAGAATTTTAACACTGTGCATTGCGGTGTAGAATATTGCAGTTGTATGTCAGCGCCATCTTTTGACCGATAGTGGAAGTCACTTTTGTTGATGATTTCTGAGAAAGTGTGCTATTTAGACACTTCGTTTTATTTTTCCTGTAATCTTTACATAAACTTCTATCACATAGAATAATTTCAGATTATTATCTTTGCAAACATCCTAGATAAGGGGGGGAATACTATTTTTTTTTTACTTTTTTCATCAAAAATCGAAAACTATGCGGCCATAGAAAATGTTTGAGAATGAGCAATCTGCGCTCTTTCATATGATACACCACATGCCCTAGTAGCCCCACTTCGAATTTTTCAGATCCCCTTTCAGTCCCTGTTGCAAAAAATATACATATATATTTTTATTTCTTTCTTATTTGCAAAATACTTGGACAAACGTCACCTAAAACTATTCTAAATTTCAAGTTGATAGCATTAGTAGTTCTTGAGATATCCAGCTGTGACAGACAGACAGACTGAGTCTCACCATAAGGGTTCCGTTTTACAATTTTGGTACAGAACTCTAAAAATGATTCTCGTTGCCCACCACTGGGTGACACTTCATGGTTTGAATAGGTCAATTCTGTTCCAAAACTGTATCGGGGCACCCCCAATTTAACGTAGTCTTTTGGCTGCTGCCCCTAGAGGGTATATAAAAACCGGAGGCGCGAAGGGAGAGCAACCCCCGCCCGCTGTAACAAAGCATAGACACCCGCGCCGGAGGCGACCAGCAAGCCGAAGCTGCGGAGGTGAGAATGGGTGCCTATCCTCTATTACGTAAGAGAGAGATGATGCAGAAGCAACTTTAAAGTGTTTTGAGGTTAGGTTACAATAAGTCCCCCAGTAGTGGACTGCGAGAATAATGCGAGAATAATTTTTGAAGGTTGTTTCAGTGTCCCCCAGTGGTGGCTAAACACACTTGTGTGGAAATCGGGAAGTAATGGAAATAATGCAGGACAAAGGCCTCCTTTTATACAGAGCTACGAGCAATTTCACGCTTACTTATTGTGGATGATCTACAGTCCTTTCACAGTTATTTTACTTCTGACAACAGCAATCTAACAGTAACTTTATTGTGACGAGAATAAAGATCATAATGATTTTGACAGTCTTGTCAATAGCAGCAAACCGTCAGCAATATTATTATAAGAATAAAAGATAATAAATAACGCTGTGATTTGGACAGTGATGCAAAATCAGAGGTAAAAAACCTGTGAAACGACGGTTGGTACTACAATATCTCAAGACCTTTATTTTTAAATGTCGCCGCATCATGCTGAGATAGGAGCCTTTTGGCCTCGTACAGGACTTTTTTATATGTTATCGACGCGATCTATTTAATTGGAAAAGGCTTCATGAGGTCACGTCCGCCACCTGACGGCGGGCAGTTCAGCAAACGAGCGTTTAATAAAAGGCATTTCACGAGTCGATCGAGCGCAGTCTGCGTGCCGGCTGTTCTCAACGAGTCCACAACTGTCTCCATATTCACCTACAGTCTTTCAAAAAGGGTAACAAGTAGATATCAACGTGTGCATAAGTCCTAACTATTTTGTAATTTCTAAATTAGTTTGATTGTGGCAGCTAAGTATGTAAATTATAGTAAAATTATTATGTGTGCTGCTTAAGATTTGAGATATGAATCTTTAAGTATTTTAAAGTAGGTATGTGCTTCAATTAAATGAAAATTATTTATTTATTTATTTAAAATTACGTAAATAATACCTTAACAGCTATGACGCCAATGCGATGTTACTACTAAGATACACAACAAAAATAAAATTAAAATAACAAACAATTAGAAAAAACAAATAACACACAACTAAACATTCTCAATGCACTTCAGTGCTACTCCTGTGAACTTCATCAGAGTGCAGTGAAATACCTCATTTGAAATAATATTTAACAGTCTTATGGCGCGTGACAAGGGGGCAAACTTGTTCAGGTTAGTCCTAGAGAACTGCTCCAGTATTATATTAATCTGTGTTATTTTCCCAGATATACATATACTTTTTCCATGTTGTGTTTCTGTTTAGTTTCTTTTCTTGCTGTCCGAGTCCCAATAAATACTATTTATTTTTTACAGGCAACATATGAAAATAAAAAGAATTTTGTTAAGAATGAGCTTTTTTCTTTAGATTCCCGTATGTCATAACTGCCCAGAATTCGATCCTTATTAGCGACACTACCGAATGGTGTAATAATCCAGTATGTTTTTTTCCAAATTCAGATTCGATTCCTGGTTAGAAATATTGATTTTTGGATGCAGTTTTAGTTTTCATCAAAATCGAGCCCGCGATTCCTTTTAGTACTTTTCGCTTCCTCATAGTTTCGGATTTGGTCAAGCACGCCAAAACGCACGCGCGCAAATTCATCGTGTATATATGTATAATATTTTCCTTCACCACTAGTCACTGTCATAATTCAATTAAAATGTAACATTGGAGCTATCCAGGTTCGAAAAGCTGATTCCACGTTGCATCACAATTTTCGCGGCCGACCGCTGTTAATCTTGCTGTGGTAAATGTAAACTGCTCTGCCTAAAAGCCACGAAATTTAGAACAGAAAACAAATAGCCTAGCCGTCACTGGGCTCTACCTCGCCCCGAAACAGTGACAACTTTTCCTAAGAATATACCTAAATAAAACAGTACCGTTGCCCCTGACACATCAATTACTAGTGATGAATGATGAACGAGAACTAATAGTAGGTACGTCGCTGATTATGACGAGTGATTGATTCGATGCCCGTCGTTCAAACTTTGAGCTCTCTCATTGAATTACGGAAGCAATTTTCCTAGAACTCGTCTTCAAAGACTTTGAATTGGTCGTGATAGAAAAATTTAAGTAAATTATTTTTATTAAGTCATTGATTTTATTTAATTAAGTTAGATTAAATTTCTTATTAGTCTTATAGGCTAGATTGTATTAATTATTAAGAACCTCGTTCTTTTTAATAAGGGATGAAGAAAAAAAATTAGTTGCTGTTTAAATAATTACATTTCAATAAGGAGAAAATTTCTATAATTGCTTAATTAGCAGGACATTATAAGTCGAATTATATGATGAAAACCATGCTAAGAAATATTAATGTAATTTGTAGAGGTAAATAATTTACTCTCATTTAAAGTAAGGTTTGCACGATCAAAACACTTTCAAACATTCATAATAGAAAAATACAGAAATCGCTCAAAGCAAATCTTCAACAAAGTCACGACCAAAATAAGCAGAATTCCCAAATTCAAGCCAAATTCTCCCCGTAGGTACGTGAGTGCAACTTTGAGTATGACATCAAAGAGATTATTAGACGGGCTGTCCATTGTCCATTTATGTGCTACTTGTACGTGTGTCTAAGTGATTTACATACATATTACTTGGAGGGCTTAGCTTAGGAGTTCGCCATATTATCGTGGGCAGCGCAATGTGGTTTGGTGTAGAATAAAATATAATGATGCGACGTGATTAAATATAATCAGTATCTAACGAAAATAAGTACCTATAATTATAAATAAGCATTGAAAAGAACGTAGCGTTGGAGTGCGATAACAACGAATACCTAATTAATTAATAAAAATAACAAATTTGTACCCTAACTTAACTAAATATACTCACAAATTACATATAGCGTCGAAAAAGTCATCCGCATCGCTGTCGACTGGTAATGTACAGACGCCAGCACATCAAGCTACTACAATCTGTCAAATTTCTTTAATAGATTTTCAACTTTATCGCTAAAGCATAAGGTTCAAAGTTGATTGGGAAAAAATTACAGTTTTCGGTAGCTTGATGTGGTTGCGTCTGTACCCAAGAGACTGGCGATATTACCAAGTTTTATGGCAATGGTTAATCTCTGACCAAAGTAAAAGCCAGCCCTTGGGTCATGGGAAGTGTCAACCAGCAGTTTCGAAATTTCCTTAAAAAAACAAATAATTATTATAAACACTTGTATCCATAAACCTTTTAAGCGTCATCTCTAGAAAACCACATAATCACAAAGTGCTTACGTAGGAAAAAAAACATTCATCAGTCTTATCAGCACAGTATCATGTCATATTGTCTATTACAGATCTGACTGTTCTGTATATTTAACTATAGTAAAGATGAGATGATTATTATACCATTTCTGTGATTTTGATTGTACCGAAATGCTTAAGATTGTTTAATTAATTGAATCATTGTTTCACTAATACCTAAGTAAATTTTTTTGTTGACTGTACCTTTAAAGTACTTGTAATTTTGGACGAAGCAGAACTTCAATAGTGATGTGGGACAAACTAAGAATTTTTTGGAATATAGGACAAAACTTCAGGACGAACGAAGAATAAATCATAATTAGTAAAGTATTTCTTAAAATCCGCTCTAAACGAAGAATCTTTCAAATT
Organism: Luperina testacea; assembly: GCA_927399505.1. Lineage (NCBI taxonomy): Eukaryota > Metazoa > Arthropoda > Insecta > Lepidoptera > Noctuidae > Luperina > Luperina testacea. Next base: position 2,181,753 of record OV656757.1, read on the forward strand.
AGTCAGGTAAGATTAATGAATAGATAAATAAGTAAGATAAGAATAATAAGTAAGTAATAGGTAAGATTAATGATAGCTGGTTATCAATATAAATAAACTGATACGGGGAAATCCTTTGACAATTCATGGGAAGTCCATAAAACGCTTTGATGCAATGCATTCGACCATTGATGCTTGAGGCTTTTGCTTATCCCATCAATAGCAAGCATAAATTAATTACGAACGGTACCGTTAGCCAAATGATTTCCGCCATTTCAATACCGGATAACACAAAATTCCATAATAACCTAACTAACCTAAGTATCAAAATGTACCTATCTGCAGACCGTACTGATGTGACAGAACGGGGTAGCAATGGAAATTAGGGTAATGTTACGCTGACGCTGCATGGCGACTTGGGCGACATCGTTTTGTGTTAGTTGGCTAAGATATGACGATAATAATTGTTGATGATGTCGGAAAAATAAAATCATGCCGACTTTACTGGCGTGCGCCGCGTAAACCAATAGAGTTTTATGAAAACAATGTACCTATTAAGGAAATATTCCTCTAGAGTTTTAATCACTGTAGTAGGTTTCCGTTGGATTCTTTCCAATATCAACGTGGACGAATTCGCGGGCACAAGCTAATTAAGAAAATTGAGAAGTAAAGCTTCTATAAATTACGAAAGTTTTAATCTGGTTCATTAGTCGCGCACTGGAATAGGTCAGATAGTCTTGACCTTTTGTTAGAAGCCCTTATTGTCCTGCTGGACCAAGGTCTCCCTACCTTCCAAGGGCCAAGGGCCAATCTTTTTATAAAGAAGTTCAGGTCATACCACTTAAAGAAGTCATCGCATATAACGACCACACTTCTGTTATAAGTGGGTAAGATAACGCAATTTAATAGTCATCTTCAAGCGCCATATTAGCGCTCTCGAATTCGCAGCACCATGTGATCTCCCTGCTACTAATCAGATTTATCCGGTGGCGTTACCGGCGCTCTAAAACGCACTAAAACATAACTAGTACGAGTATACCTTACTGCTACTAATCGAAATTAATTACCATCAGAATTTGGATGGAATTATTTTTAAGGTATAGGTTTTTAAGGTATATTACACCGAGTCAGTTGTCGATGTCCTTTAAAGATCGGGTAGCTAATTTCCGTAATTAAAAACATTCAAAAACTAATCGCAATCTCATCTTCTCATCAATCGTTGAGCTACATAAGTCTTGAGTTGAGTTGCACGATTTCTGACAAATGCGTGCACTGACTGGACAGGTCCTCTCAATCTGTGTGGTTCTTTCCTCAAAAGACCATCTCAGACATCGATCTAAATGGTCTTCATATAACCTGACCAAGATTATGTCTGGACTTTAAAAGAGACTATGACCTCTGAGTTTGTTTCGGCCTTTCTTCTCAGAGTAGTCAGATAGGAAACGCCGACCTCATCTAGTTTAAAAAATATATGATTGACGTGTAAAAGTGTTTGTGCAAACCTACTTACAAAAATAAAATCATTTATCATTTATCATATCTCAGCGACAATCAATGTCAAAAAAATAGGGAAATTAGAGGTATTTTTGACAAATTGAGACTGAGATTAGACTGCGACTGTTCTTAAAATCACAGGAATTGACCCTCAGGTGTTTAGTAATTGGAAACGAAACGTGTAGTACCAGTTCACACTCTGCTATTGGCAATTCAATAATAATTATTGAGTCAATCCGTGTTCTTGGTCAGCGGGATTGTCCGGGTCAGCGGGATTGTCCGAAAGGGTTACCGCTGGCCCGGAACATAAAGGGCTAAGGAAGGAACACGGGTGGGTTTTAGTCAGTAAGAGTCTGACACTCTCTTCAGCTCCACCCAGAGCGGGAGGGGTCATTTGATGATTTCCCATCCTGAAAAAAAAAAATCCGTGTTCGTGATAAGCATCTCAAAGTAATTATGGATGTTGTCGAATTGCCAAAACAATTGGAATCCAGAGTGACTTACGCAATAATTAGGCTGTTGGCGTATGAACGTGGTCGAAACAAAAGGAGTTTCTAAGGACCGCAGCACGGCGTTCCATGTAGGAAAATAGCGCGAGTCTATTTAATTATGTACAAATAGAGAAATGTGCCAACTGATCATAGCCCACTCCTGGGATACAGGCCTACTCTATGTGACAGGGAGCACATACATTTTTGGTTCTCGGACATGCATGGTAATACATAAATTTTTGGTTCTAGGACATGCTGGTTTCCTCACAATGTTTTCCTTCGCCGTTTTGAGAGTAGTGGCCTATCGTGTTTCAGATTTCCATATCATCCTTGTCGTTTTATAGCAAGTTCATAACGACAGTTGTCACTTGACTATAAGAAAAATTTTCCTGCCTGTACCAGCTACATTTGATCAAAAAAGGTTGACAGTTGAATCAAAGGTTTCGGGCATACCTTTTAAATTTGAACATAACAAAAGTGCTCTCAACATCTTACTTCCAGGTCACGCAGCTTCGATTACAATCGAACGTTACGCTCGCGTTTACGTAATCGAATCGATGATTCTGCATTTTTGCTCACGACTAATGTGAGTCGGAAAATGCAAACCACCGAACAACAGCGAACGGTGAACTGTAGATGCTGACACATTATTCTATATGTAGGTATGTTGTTTGTGAGCGTTGTTTGTTATTATATTGTTTAGATACAGATGGGTTTATTTATAAGCGTCGCTAATCATTACTTAAATTTATGCAACGCTTGTAAATAAACCTCAGAATGAGTTAAATTATGTTAGTTATTAATTAAGAGTTAATTTGGTTGAAATTAACCTTTGTCAAACCACACGGGTCTTCAAAGAGAAAACGCATATATATTATTACTATTACTTTGTTTAATTAATGATGTTCGACAACATCATTAATTAAACAGAGATAATAATCTATTGATAGAGAGACTATTCACAATCATGCTGAGTATAGAGCTAAATGTGAATTGGTGTTTCTATTAGCACATTGAAAGCTGGTTATTCAATTATTGATTCCTTAAAAGCAATGTGGTTGATTTCGTTAAAAGCGAAAATGCTTGTTTCGCTCTTGACATTTTCAATCTCATTAAATAAACCAATAATGTTCGAAGTACAGCCGCCAGCACATCAAGCTACCCGAAACTGTCAAATTTTCCCAATCAACTTTGAACCTTATGTTTTAGCGATAAAGTTGAAAATCTATTAAATAAATTTGACAGATAGTAGTAGCTTGACGTGCTGGCGTCTGTACAAGCGACACGTGTATACTACTGATAATAAAGTTGAAGAGTTTGTTTGTTTGAACGCGCTAATCTCTAGAACTACTGGTCGGACTTAAATACTTTTTTTTTCATTTGATAGCCCAGTTCTTGAGGAAGGTTATAAGCTATTTAACATAACCCTAGGAATCTAAGAAGCCGAGCAAAAAAAGAGAGAAAGAACGCTTCGCGAAAACGAAGCAATAGCGCGGGCAGGCGATGCAATGCGACGGGGTGGGTCGGGAGAGCAAGAAATTTCACGACAACGTCGCGGGTAAAAGCTATTAATAAGACACGTGCGTTACGTGTAAATATCGTCACGAGTCACCACAAAATTGTTATTATGTAATTACAAACAAACTCGATACGAAATGTGTTACGTTTCTCATTAATCAATTCATTGCTGAACAATTTGACAACAAATTTGTCGCATGCGCGCCAAATGTACAATAAATTTAAAAACATTTATTCTCAATGGCACCGTTGTTAACGTTTTGTCGCGTAAATGCTCGTCAGTTGACTGATTTGCGTAAATTTATTACGTAACGTAACGAAACGGAATTATAGCGCGCTATTTTGCTGCACGTGTAGGCTTGCTTCCGTTCAACGCTGTGTTTTAATCATATTCTCCGGTATCTTTACGGTTATACGAACATAAATTGTGAGGGCTATTGGAGCTTCCTTGTAAGGCAAGTGATGCGTAATTTATTTCCGTGAGGAAATATTGAGGTACCGAGATTCATGTCAAGAATGTTCCAGATTTTATGAGTTAAATCACTAGCTGTGTATTTCATATGAGCTAAAGAGCTAATATTTTAACAATTTCTTACTTTTTAGCTTTATATCATTTTTATCATCGTCATTTTCAGTCGAGAGACGTCCACTGCTGAAATTAAGCCTCTTGCAAAGATAAAAAAAAAAAAAGCGTATCCCTGTCCACATCCAGCGGATTCTTGCGAAGTTCACCAAGTCTTCAATCCAGCCACGCTGTGCCTTCTGAACTTGTCAGCCCCATCCAGTCATCCATTCTGCGATAATTAAGTACCGCCCACTTTTTCTCGCGCTTTGAGGTCAGAAATTATCACGGGGGATCGTACTACCGGAATAAAAAGGTATCCTATGTCATATCCCAGGTCATGATCTAACCCTTTTGCCAATTTTCATCCAAATCCGTATTGCTATTAGGGCGTGAAAAGGTGATAGATAAACAGACAAAAAAAGAGTTACTTTCGCACACTCGGTAACCCAAGCCGTCCTGAGAATTTTCTAAAGTTAGTTCATCCAAAACATTGGCTTCAAAGTTCTTATTCATCGAGTTTTAAAAGGGAACGGATTTTCAAGTAATCGTTTAACTAACTTATTACTTTATTTAAGCGTGTTTATTTTCAAAGTATTAGCTGAGTAGTCTTGGTTGCCTTAAATTTTACAGAGCCTTAATTTGAATTGAAGTTAATTGTAATTTAACGGAGTTTTGGCCTTCGTTTTGATGCTTAGATTAGGGATAAAGATTACTCAATGTTGAAAACTGGAACTTGTTGTTAATACTAGTTTAGTTTAGTTACTAGGCTTTGGCATGACTGAAATACGACATGAAATAATGTAAGCATAATCCTTTTGAAAAGGGCACTATATTTAATTGGTGAAAGCCGGAATTAAAAATCCGCTAAAAAGATTTTGTGATTGGCTTTTAAAAATCCATCAAACAGTTTAAAGGAGAAATAAATAACGGTATCATGTCATACAAGTTTGGCCCAGAAATGAACACAAATAAAACAAAATGTATTGATGCAATAATGTTTCATAGCCCTGTATATTTTTGTTTGTCGTTAAACTTCGTGAAGCAACTCAAATTTGCTGACTTCAAAAAATAAATACAATCTTGTCGATTACGGAGTAATCTATTGTCTTCCAGCAGATTGTATTTCACTCAAGCTAACAAGAAAGAAAGAAAATACATTTATTTGCGGCAAACATGACGCATAAAAATAAAATAAAAACACAAAAAAATAAAAACAATTTGGGAGAAAATATGCGTCACATCTACGCAAATGGCAACAACTGTATCCCAAATGATTCATTTGCTATGCTCCAGTTCATAGAATTTTGTATCTCCGTTGGAAACCAGGCAAAATCAGAGTGATCCGAGATACGAGTTGCCAATAGCCGATGGTGGCCGATGTAAACTGTAATACGATGTCTATTGTCCAAGAAAGGCGAAGTCACTCAGAAATACAAAAAAGATAACCAGAAACACAGCCAATGATTTTTTTTAACAAATCATACGAAATCTCAAAAAACATTAATGATGCTGTCACACCCAGCATCACAGAGTAATAATTAAAATTTAAATATTCAGAGCACATTAACCGACTGACAAGAAATCAAAACAATACTTAAAATTAACGTGTCCCAATTATCATTATGCGGACGAATTTTTGATGCCCAAAGAGCTCCTGCCTTTTCTTTTATTTCCTTTTTTATTATATATATTTTAGACTTAAATTGTAAAATAGGGTAAGTGTGTTAGAAATAATAGTAGATTGTTGTATGGAGCGCAAAGCGAGTTATTATTGCACGAGAGTTATGTTGGTGCCCGAGCGCAAGCGAGGGCACTAAATTAACACGAGTCAATTAATTACTCACTTTAGCAAGGTGCGTAATCTAATTTTCTTTCAACTACCAATCTGCCTACCATGATAAAATTAATATACCTACTCAAAATAAAAATTCAAGCTGATGAAAACAAAGTTTTCCTAAGCTTTTAAATATTTATCCCGCGACTTTTGTGGCAAAAGAATTTTAATCTTTTCTTGCTAAATATGAAGTATCAAATTTTACAATGGTAAAAAATGCGCGCCATTTGTTTCTTTTTTTTCTCACTGAGTCGGTTTTATTTAGCCGATTTTTATTTTCAGGCAGTATCTTTTTGATCTAATGCCTACATTTTATATTAAACTTAATAAGAGACATTAAACCTCTGTGGTAAATTTATACCTAAATAAAAAATAAAAAACAGTGCATTAATGAAAAACTGTGCAACCATGAGATTTCATTCAACATTTCTGCACTGTTTTGGTTCTAAGCAAAAAATACGTCCTTTGTGATCGGTTTTGTAGTGATTAATGATAACACCACTACGTAGTTGAAAGAAAATACATTTATTATCATCCCAACTCCAAAACTGGCAACATAAATACCTGAAACAAAACAATAATCTTTCAAATTCAAATATTTCCTGTAAATAAACGAAAACTGTGGTCGGATTTCAAATTTTAATTTTTCTTCTGCGCTGGGCCATTCTTTATCCATGTCCTTTTAGAAGTAGGTAGTAAGATAATTCACAGACATACACGAAGAAGCGACTGTTTTGTTACAATTTCAAGATAATTAAAACCATCTCAAGTTTATATTTTTGTTCAATGTTAACATCAAAACGTTGGCATTTATAATTCCAAAAGACCTTCCACTTTCTTCAGTATTTCAAATAACGCTTCTGTTAGCTGTAATTAATAAAATTTCTCTACACTCGCCTTCAGCACACGTCGATCAAATTACATTTTAATTAGAAACACTACCGATGAATATTAAACCTTAACTTTGTGGAAATAAAGTTCAAAATTGAATGAGTAGCGCTCGTGTTATTGCCTTAATATCTTTAGGTTATTATGCGCTGGTTGTGCTTTTTCCTTCACAGCCTCGGGCTATCAAGATGAGCTTTGCATGAACTATTTATAGATGAGCTACTAGCAAAAGGCTTGAATGGGTTGAATAATTAATGTTTTATCGGAAAATTCATGGGAAAAATTGCTAATTCTCGTTTAGTTGGAAAATTGTAGAGTTAGATTATATCAAGTCGGTTGAAAACTGGAATCTAACCTTTGTGTTTAAAACATGTTGCATGTCGTGAATACAGGTTGTGAATATGCATTTGAATGTGTGTGCTTTTCGACTAGATTCAAAACGAATTACCACTACTCTGACAGTGAACAAACTTGTAACAAAACAGTTTGACAGAAAAGTATTAACTACATATATTATTATATTAGGTCAAAATTGATTTTTCACATTTCCACAACTTTTATTATTTATAGTTTTGTCAAGAATAGGGGCTTCTGGCTATGTTCCGCACTGGTCGATCGATCAGGTTAAGCTACACCTGTCGCGGTTGCTGCGTGGATGGGTAACCGTCTTTACATACCAAGACCCCTCCGTGCCTCGGAAAGCTGTTGGTCCCGGCTGTCATACGTAGATCTTTGACAGTCGTTACTAGTCGTCAGAAGCCAGAAAGTCTGACAACCACTTTTACCAAAAAAAAGGTATTTACCCAGTAACTGGGTTGTGGAAGTAAGATAGGCAGTCGCTCCATGTAAAATAATGATATTTAGCTGCATTCTGTTAGACTAGAAGCCGAACCCAACATATTTGGGAAAAGGCTAGGCAGATGATGATTGTCAGTTGTTTTCAATATAGTCTGTGTATTTGGCAGTCTTGATTCAGTCTCCACACAGGCTTACAAACAAATTCAGATGTTATCCATACAGTTCCAACTAAAACTTCAGCCAACTGTCTAATTATTATCAATCAGGCTTAATCTTAAGCTTCAGAATACACTTTCAAAGTTTCCAAACAATCCTGAAATTTCGGCACAAGTCACTTAGGCTGTAATAAAAATAATTACTTATAATTTCACCGAGTTCACTATCCGACAATATTACTCCGAGGAAATGCGGGTGGTCTTCTCTCCATAGAAACGCTCTCGCCTGTTTTCTTTCTGGTTAATGACCATAAAAAAATGATTTTTTAAAGAATAATAAATATTAATTACTTGTATGTCCGTATGCTTTCCTTTTTGATGATACATTATTTTTGTAAGCACTAGAACCCTCAAAAAATGCCGATTTAAACCGCAGTCTACAGACGCCTTGTGTACAAATTTGACAACTATTAATGAAAAAAAAACATAGGGACACGATATATATTGTCCCTATTCAGTTTATGAAATATCTTTTAAATTGGTCTAATATTTGAGGAGGTTATAGGCGAGAGCCAAACCTCAAATCATGACGTTTTTCTACGCTTTTTTAAAAGTCTCTCCGACCGCATTTCCGCTTAAGATTTTCATGAAAAAAATCCGAGAGGGCTGTAATTACTCTATGTCTATCTCTACGAACGTTGAATAGAAAAAGCGTCCACAATAATAAAATATGTTCAGTTTTCATAGTTTATTTGTGTTTATGTTGTGTGTGTGACGAGCTCATGGTTAAATAATAACAGCCGCACAGGTCGATCGGAGGTTAAGCTACTCTTGTCGCGGTCAGTTCGTGGATGGGTGCCCATCCATAACATATTGAGACTCCTCCATGCCTCAAAAAGTACATTAGGCCGTTGGTCCCGGCTGTCATTCCTAGATCTTTGACTCTAGGTTTAAGCGTGAAGACGTTACAAACCAAGAGAATAAATATGTAATCTTTTCTCTTTATGATTTTAGTATAGAACACATTTAAATATCTATAAACCATTCACTACATAGCGTCAACACCGCATTTTCTGTCGTCGTGGCTTTTATACGTAAAGCTTTTAAATAGTCTGGAAAGCATTTATAAACGTTTGAACGGAACTTTGCTATTTTCATGCCGAAATATTTTCCTGTTTCCCGAAACGTATATTGAAGCAAAATGGTATTCAATTTGGAAAGCCAGACTGGCAGTGCGGTTGTGGGGCGGGCGCGGCGCGGTGAACTCAAACTTATAATGATGATTTTAATCGATAGATATTTATGAAACACGTTCAGAAAGAACAATAAAGTTTTCTACACAAAAATTACTTTTAAATTTCCTGTTTAAATTTACCTTAAAGATTTCAGACAAATTCTTGTACAGTTTCAAGATTTATCTGGGTGATATTGTCAACGGAATCCTAAGGAAGACCTCTGAGAGGTCAGACTGCAGTGCTGGGGAGATTCATCCAGTTTCATGTGGCGAGAAAAATCATAGTAAGCACCAGTGTCCACTAGTGTTTACTATGATTTTTTTGGTTTAGTCCATGTTCACCCCCACAATTTTTACCCCCGACTATGTTGAACCCCTAAATGTTGGCCATATTCAAACCCTCATTGGTTGAACATGGACTTTTGTTTTTGAATATCTTTAATACACGTTCAACCCTCAATGGACAGTAAAACACAAAAGTTTTTCTCATCTACCCTAAAATCAAAACAAAACATTATCTATTTATCTATTAAATAAAACAAAGTCGGGTGATAGTTACACCATTTATAACTCAAGAACGGCCAGACCGATTTTTATCATCTTTGATTTGTCTGCGCCCCGAAAAGCAGAATAACTATTAAAACGGGAAAAATTTACGAAAAAAAAAATTACATAATAATTAATTTCCTCATACATTTGTTCTTATTAATTCGAACAGGCGGTACGAAGTTCGCCGGGTCAGCTAGCTTATAATATTTAAAATTCAAATAATACAATCATTATGACTTTATTTTATCCGACTACGGCGAAGCAAAAAGGAGGAAAGGATGTGATTTTGACCGGTATGTATGTATGTTCATCTGTTCCCTCATAACTTTAAAAGTACTTATAACAATTTAACAAATGAGATATCGTTAGAAGCGACTTGACCATCCGCTGGCTGTAGCCAGCGGATGCATTACATAGCCTGTAGGCTATGTAATGTCACACAAAATTTAATATGGCGCCCTCTAGAGGATATAACGTAATGAATTTAAAAATAAATATTTTGGGATGGTACCTAGTTGGGCATCAAATGAAAGGGCTTAATTAGCACATTTCAAAAATATAAATATTACTGAAATAAGCCCCAAAATAATTAACCTTCCGTGGTCGCATGCTACCATAGCTTATAAGTATGTTAAGTACAGCGGCATGCTACCACGGGAAGGTACTTTTTTGTTTCATCCTTTTCAGTAGTCGGGTGTTAGTTTTTAAACTTTTTTTTATTTTTCTATTGCTGACACTGGAAATAAGACGTACGTATAGGGACTTTCAATTCGTATTGCTTATTTTGAACACAAGAAAAGTACAAAGTTTGAAGCTGAAAAGTCACACGTGCTTGAGATTCCGCGCCGGCACCAATACCTTTCAAACCGACACATTTACAGAAACACCGCGTTCAATATATTTAAAAATCCAAAGTTGCTGGCTGTAGCATTCATTATTCACGACGTACTGGTTGTCACTACCCCTACTACTTGTAAACCTGTAGCGGAACTTTTCAACGGAGTTTCAGAACTTTCAGGTCGTTTTCTCTGTGAAGTTTCGCCGCGGTTTTCCTAGCTGGCACACAAACGAAAGGTACAGAAGGCTGGTTTCACAAAACGAGCAAAAACAGGCGCTTGCACACGTATAGTCCATTCCAAAATTATCTGATGAAAATGTAAACAAATGGATCAAAAAACGTACCTGTAGATCTCCTTTTGTAATGCTACTTACAAATTGAGCGCTTTGATTTAATTAATTGAATACTTAAAGCCTATAGACTAATTTTAAATCATATTAAAGTGGTTTTTCATTTGACATTTGAGGTTAATTTTATAACCTCAATTTATTATTGTTGTGAGATTTTCCAATTACAATTTAAGAATGAAAATAGAAAGTATTTATTGCGTCGGTACAGGTGATCACAAACTAAACTAAACACATTCAAAAATAACAAATATATTATATTTTTTTTAAAGTAACAAAAAGAAAAATTAAACAGAAAGTACCATACGAGGCCAAAAAGCTCCTACCTCAGCAAGATGCTGCGTCATTTAAATAATAAATGTCGCAGCGCTGGTATTCTGATAGGGCCCGCTGTGCTGTCACACACTTTAAAAAAATAATCTAAAAAAATATAATATAATATAATATAATTATCCATATAATTAATAGTTATTTATGATACTAGTGCGGTAAGTTGGTTTTTACAAACGAGTAGACGAATGTAAGCCCGAGACGAAGTCGAGGGCTTACCATAGTCACGAGTTTGTAAATACCAATTTCTGCACGTGTGTCATACAATGTTTTTCAACACATTTGCGAGAAAACAGTACAGTATGTAATTTAACAAACTTTTTCATTTGACTATTTTTAGGAGCAAATAAGAAAATAAACAGATAGGTCACTACTCTTGGAAATTAATAGTAAAATTTGAACAATTATTGAAATTCAGTGAAATTTGCTGCTTTGGAAGCTTAACTGACTGACTGACATTATTAATTTCACACTTAGTACATATGTTGAACTCATATTATTATTTTGTTTATTTAACAGTGGGAAAGTCGCAACAATTTTTGAAGTTTCTAATATGAAAATGGCACGAATTTGCAAGTGGCGCCACATGCACGTGGTGAAAATTAGAACTACATCTTTCGTCTCATTTACTCTTTAGTATTAAAGTGAGACAACGTATTGAGCAAAAGCGCTTCCAAGGAGGTTTGATCAGTCAGGTTGTTTATTCTCATAATGTAAAACTCTTTGGTGGAATTCTTATATTTTTTTTATGGAAATAAAAAAAAAACCGTAAAGAAAACGCACGGTGCTATACAACGGAACGTGCGGTAAAATAGGTACTTAGGTGAGAGTACCTACCTATTTTACCGCACGTTCCGTTGTATGGTGCGTAATTTTTAACTTTCGAACAATGTATACAGGCTTTGTAAATGCATTTTTCGAGCAAATGTGTTGAAATAAATATATACATAACTAATTCATAGATTATTTATCTAAACAATAGTTATTGGAAAAACTAGTGAGATATAAGGTTGAAACCTACTAACTATAGATAAATGTGTAATTATTTAACCCCAAAAGGGTGTGTTTGTTATACTTTCATTAGATGCTTTTGGAACAGACTGCAGAGAGGGGCCCGTGGCTAAATAATGACAGCCGTACAGGTCGATCGATCAGGTTAAGCTACGCTTGCCGCGGTTGGTCTGTGGATGGGTGACCTATACATACCGAAACCCCTCCGTGCCTCGGAAAGCACGTTAAGCCGTTGGACTCGGCTGTCATTCGTGGACCTTTGACAGTCGTTATGGGTCGTCAGAAGCCCGAAAGTCTGACAACCAGTCTTACCAAGGGGTATCGTATTACCCAGTAACTAGTTTGTGGAGGTCAGATAGGCAGTCGCTCCATGTAAAATACTGATATTCAGCTGAATCCGGTTAGACTGGAAGCCGACCCCAACATATGGGAAAAAGCTAGGCAGATGCTTTTTGGAATAGACTATAGACGCGTACGTACAGCAACCTCATACTAAAATAAATGCTGGTTGTGAGTGCGCTTGCGCTCGCTGTAAAGTGTACGTAAAGCGTAGCTATGGGTGTGTGCGTTTTCACTTGTTGTATTGTTACAGTTGAATATTTTAATTACATTACAACCGAACACTCCAACGTTTTAGTTATTACGTTATGCAATTACGGCGGCACTTACGTGGTTTCGCAACGTTTACTTTTGGTGTTAAGGGACCGGCGGCGGCGGAGCATGCGTAGTTCATACACACGTAATACCAAAACAATTTGTAAATTAAACATGTTCTTAATGTAGTGTGTGTTTATTCCGATGGGATTGCTGAATATCTAGGTTCCCAAATATATATTTTGAATGGATACTGATTTAAAGACGAGTTATGATAAAAATAAGCTTTCTATAGAAATTTGAAATAAATTCCTCATATATCATCGTTGTATCAGTGTCCTTTCACAATATATATTTGGGAACCTATATTTTCTGTAATCCAATCAGAATAAATACACACTATCTTATGAATATGTTTGATTTACAAATTATTTTGGTATTACGTTTGTATGAACTACTCATGCTACCGCCGGCTCCATATGTTTTATTAATTTGATGTGACTGACAGTTTTGTGAACAATAATTTGCTTTTTTATTTGTCTTTAAATAAACTTTAAGTGAGTAACGTTCCAGCCGGAGGATCGGAAAGGAAAACCCTAAATGTTTTTATGACTATTTAATTTATAAAAATTACAGCTAACTACGAGTATCATAAGTATATTCATTCCACCTCGAAGTAAAAAATAGAAGTCTTATTCTTACAAAAATAATCATTTAAATAGATTGCACCATCGATTGACGTGATCAATATCTATTTGAGTAAATGCAACATCGGCTCCCCATGGCAACCCCCCCCCCCAGGCATAGGCCCCCCCTTTTGGGAGGCCTAATGTCCAGCAATGGACGTCTCTCGGCTGAAATGATGATCATGACACATACACTTATAATTATAGGCTTCTGTTTATACAAGTTTATATTTTTTTTCAGATATTAGTGATTTTGAATATGGACCTGTAGGTATTGTCAGATATAATGCTTTTGTTATCTTCATTATTCGTTATATCAAACCCAAAAATCTGATAATTCCACATGAATTAGAACACCAAAATCAAATATTTTTTATTAGAAAACACGGTTCATAACCCCGCATATGACCTTTAATTGATTTCTACCTACCTTCGGCTGCATAAACGGGACCAACATTAACATTTTATCACGCCCATAAACCTGGGGTGTAAGTAATTTTTCAAGGGTTAAGCCTAGGGTATAAATCATCTGCTAATACCGGCAGGCCATTTCAGGAGTGATAAAACACGCAGTTATGTCTGAAGGGATTTTCGTATGTAAGGATTCGTGTTTACCTGGGAGCTAAAATCGTAATATTTTCTATACCTACACACTGGCAAACTATTGAACTATATGTTCATAATTCAGATAACCGAAAAACTAACAAATGTAATATAATAATACCAGTAGTATGTGGTGTTAAACTGTTAAATTTACCTTAAAAATTTTTATTTAAAAACCATAATTTCCTTGTTTTTAAAGTAAATCATAGCAGATTTTATCATAACGCCGCATGTTCAAATATGTATTACGACCCGGTTTTGTAGTAAATGTTTAAATGGTGACGTAGCCGCTAGGTCACATCTGGAGCGAAAATAGGTAGACTCATCTAATGGTGAGTCTACAAATTTTACTACGGCTTAGCTACATAAATAAATAACAACTAAATAAATTGGAGTAAGGCCTGGCAGGAGGGCAAGGCTTCGAGTTTCCCTGCGTGATCGAATCAGAAATGAGGTGATCCGCAGGAGAACCAAGGTAACCGACATAGCCCGAAGAATTGTCAAACTTTAGTGGCAGTGGGCAGGGCACATTGCTCGCAGAACAGCTGGTCGATTCTGTAACCATCTCACCGTGAAAACTTAGGTGATGTGATGTGATGTGTGTGGTGTGTGTTTGTTTTTACTAGGAATTGACACTATTGACAGCTCACTCTAGCATCGCACTGCTGATGGGGAGATGGGGCCGAAAAGTTCTGGAGTGGCGACTGCGTACTGGAAGACGTAGCGTTGGAAGGCCTCCTACAAGGTAGACTGACGACCTTGTGAAGGCTGCAGGAATCAGTTGGATGCGAGAAGCATAGAACCGGTCGAAGTGGAGGTGCTTGGGGGAGGCCTATGTCCAGCAGTGGACGTCTTTCGGTTGAAATGATGATGATGAAGAGCAGGAGAATGATGATTAATAATATTGTTCTGCCCTTATTCCAATCTATTTGAGGTTTTCTTCCATATTTCTCTATTAGTCGTCATTTTGGTAGGGGTGACTACCAAAATGACGAACCATATAATACCTACCATATCATCATTCACATATTCCATTCATCGTTTCTTTGGTCTTCCCCTACTGTTATAGCCATCAAAATTCATACTATAAAATAAATTTGTATACTATTGGCCACTAAAATTGAAATGCAAATTATGTACCTATTATGTGCCAAAAGTATGCATTCATCTTTTGTTTCATTATTAAATTAATGTGTGATTGAATAATACAAAAATTATAGTTTAGACAACTACAAGAATGAGGGTTTTCTGAAATGACGTTCGCTAGGTGGCAGCACGTCACGTCCAGGCATCTGTCAAAGAGCCTATATTTTCTTTAGTCATGACTGAATGATGAACGAATGAATGAATCGAATGATGAACGTCATCATATATTTTATATTGGAAGACCTCTTGTCACAGTGGTGCCAACTGGTGTCGTAAATTTTCACGAAAACCCTCATTAACAAGAGAATGTGTATTCCAAGTTCAAACTGAAGACCAGTATCTGTAAAATAAAAACGTTTAAAATCTAGTGGCATTCTCAACTCAGTGACAATCAATGTCAAAAACTTGTCAAAGATTTTTGACATATTGAGACTGAGATCCTGATTGTGAACGTTCTTAAAATTACGGAAATTGCCTGTCAGGTCAATTTTTTTTTTAAATTACAGTTTGTAAAAAATACTCCCATAAAATTCACATAAATCATCAAACTCATAATCAAAACATTTATTTCAAATAAACCAATTACAAGAAGTTTTGAAGTGTCGATGTCTTTTTGACCACCAACCAACTCGCCAACTAAGCTACTCGTATATAGCTCAATCCCAACACACATGAGGCACAGTTTCGATACTCCCACAAGTGATTGAGCTCATTATCTAGAACTACGCCGTATTAGTAGCGTAGTTAGTTATCCTACATCCAGCAAGTAGGGATTTTCGCTTCATTACCTGACCTACAAAATTACTAGGCTAATATCCGCTTGATGTTCGAACAGCGAACTTGTGTGTGTTCGAGACATATCCGAACATAAGTTAGCTATTAGCTACTTTATGGTGTTGGCACTACTGTTTTGGAGGCTTTTCCGCTCTCTTATAATTGTACATTACGGTGTCTATAACACGTTGAAAATAAAGCTTGTGAATTAAATCAATTCCGGCATTTTACTTATGTTTCCCCTAACTCTGTGTGGAACATAAGTTTGGTCCTTCGAAAAGACTGTAACCAGTGCAAAGTTCGCCAAAAGTGTATCTATAATACACAACCAACAAGTTGCTTGGACAACTGCTAAAAGACTGACGCTGCTACTTAATCTGTGTTATACGGAATTCATCGGGTGTGTGACTTCGGAGGAACGTTTCTACAGTTACGGTAAAAACCAACTGCAGTCCTTTGAAACGACAAGGAGGTTAATTTTCATCGCGAACATTCAAAAATTTGCGGCTGAGAAGCTCTCCAGATCTGCACCGATTGAAGAAAACAAGTGCGTCATCTAAATCAAGCGAAAAACCATAAGGTATCCATATTCCATCGTCATCACCGTCATCGAAGTTGATACATTTCTTCAACAAGGTACATATTACATAACCTAAAAGAAAACATGGTGTGTCGTGTCGTCAAATAGGTACACGCGTGTCCTGCTGAGTGCTGCTGCATTACATCATATCCGCTTACTTTAACTAGCTTAAGTTGGCACTCTGTGGGCCATACGGGAAGCATCGTGTTTCCGAACGCAAGAAAACACGTGACTGCAAGATTCCAACCAATCAGCGTTGCGAGGCGAATGCGCAGAGCGACGAAGTTAGCCGAAAACGACCGAAATTTACCGATCGGTGACACAGCAAGACGCCACTGCGTATTGTATGATTTGTATGCTATAATCGCCATATTGTTTTAGTCATTGCAAATGCATTGCAAAAAAATTGAAGTTATGCAAAAATTTGTGCATATTGAATAAGTTAAACGCTCAATAGTGTGTAAAACTAGTTTAAGCCTAATTAAGCAATTATTTTACTGGTAAGGAGTGATTTGTTGCATCAAATAATTGTTCATTTCGTTTAGCGTAGTATTTTATCTTCGTAATCTGTTTTGTTTCTGCAGCTTTGCTCAAAATGTCCTTAACTCGACTTGTAAGTGACCGAGGGTATGTTAAGGGGTGCCTAACTCGTATGGAAACGTTCTGTACGTCGGAAGATATAGAAAAGGCAAGCTACGAGGCTCTTGTGTCAAAGCGCCAACGTATAATTGATTCGTTTCGAGAATATGAGACCCTGAACAAGGAAATCCTATTCCTTAACGCTGCCGACCAGGAAGATTACGAGGAGTATGAGCGTAAGTACTCGAATTGTGTAACTTTGCTAGATTGTGCGATAGGCAAACGAAAAAAGGAACAAAATAATCCACCACCAGATAGCTCCAAAACTGGGTTTAAACGGTTACCACCGATCGACATTACACCGTTCGATGGTAAAAATATAGAAGATTTTATTCCTTTTATAAATATCTTCAAAGCTGTCTTTCATTCAGACTCAAATATAAGTCCTTGTCAAAAACTTTATTACTTACGTACTTATTTACACGGCGAAGCGCTTGATATAATAAAGAATTTGTCATTGACTGATGACAACTATTTGTCAGCCTTGGAGTTGTTAGAAAAACGCTATAATAACGTTCCCATGATAGTAAATCACCATATAAACAGTTTGCTCGACTTGCCGACCTTTACAAAGTGTACTGCACAGAATCTTCGCGCTCTTGTGTCTAAAGTAAATCAGCACACTGCGGCGCTCAAGAACCTGGACTTACCTGTGGGTCAGTGGGGTGCGATCTTAGTAAATATATTGTCTCGCAAGGTTGATGCCTATACCAACAGGGGGTTTCACTTAGAACGAAATGAGAAAGATTTACCCGGGTTATCAGAGTTCCTTGATTTCATAGAAAAACGTGCTGTTGCAATGGAGAATACTGCCAGCGAGAAGCCGCCACCGGCGCCGTCGACTCCAGCAAAACCTGTGAAGACTGGCAAGGCCAGCTTAGTATCAGCAATGACGCAACTGTCATGTAAGTACTGCAACCAATCACATAAACTTTATGAGTGTGCGCAATTCAAATTGCTGACCGTTCAAAACAGGTGTGATTTTGTAAAAGGCAAAAAATTGTGTGTATTATGCTTGAATCAGCATCAGGGCAAATGTATGCTTCGCTTAAAATGCAATATCTGTAGCAAGAAACATAACACGCTTATTCACACTGACGCTGAGTCAAGCTCTGATGCAAATGTAAGTAATGCTGCTACTGCAAACTCGGCTGGTGCTAGTTTGGACAATGCTGTGGTGATGACTAACACTTCTCAAGAAAGAGATGTCTTGCTGCCTACGGCAGTGGTAAAGTTAATAGACAAAAATGGAAAATTTATTTATGCCCGAGCTTTATTGGACAGTGGGAGCCAAGTGTCATTTGTTACACAAAAATTAGCTCAAAAAATAAACTGTAAACTTTCTAGAATCAATAAAACTATCACAGGCATAATAGATGGCACCAATAGTGTCACACAAAAGACTGAGCTTGATGTGTATTCTGTTGTGAATGATTTTAAATTGAATGTGACATGCTTTGTTACTAAAAACATTACATGTGACTTACCTCAACAGTCCTTTGATATAACAAAATTGAATATCCCCTCATATGTCAGGTTGGCTGACAAAACATTCCATCAAACAGGTGAGATAAGCATGCTTTTAGGCTGTAACATATTCTTCCAGGTGCTGCAGAGGGAGATGCTACCGCTGACGCCGACTGGGCCTTACCTGGTGAATACTAACTTTGGATATGTTGTGGCAGGGAATCTGCCAGTATCTGCTGGCAGAGTTTCTACATCTAACCTATGCATAACTGTTGGAGGTAACCCAATTCATAATAAAAATAATAGACACATTAGTGTGGAAAAATGTAATTATTTGCAGCAGAATAAGTCTTGTCTTGATACACAGGATCAGTCTTCTCTTTTACTTGACAAACAGACTCAATTCTCCTTAGAAGAAAAAATTAATCACACTATTTCACAACTGTGGGAGTGTGAGAAAGTACCCAATATCTACAAAGAGGGCACAACCGAGCATCATCTGGCTGAAGAAAGTTTTATAAACTCCGTCAAGCTTGTAAACAAAAAGTTTTCTGTAGCTTTACCGTTAAAGCTTCAGCTGGATGATGTTAAGTTGGGCGACTCATTTGGTAGGGTTTTGCAAAGGTTCTATAATCTTGAAAAACGTTTTTCCAAAGATAATAAGTTGTATGAAGACTATAAAGCTTTCATGCACGATTATGTTAGTCAGGGTCATGCTAACATTTATGATATATCTAATTATGATCTCAAGGCAGGAAATGTTTCTTTCATTCCACATCACCCGGTTTTAAACCCCAATAGTAAGACCACACCTGTCCGCGCCGTTTTCGACGCGAGTATGACAACAAGCAATAATTTATGTCTAAATGACATCATGCTTAACGGCCCCACTGTGCAGAATGATCTTTTCGATATTCTAACTTTATTTAGAACATTCCAATATGTACTACTCTGTGACGTCAAGGCTATGTATCGTGGGATCCTAGTAGATAGCGACTATCGCCGTTTACAAAACATTCTTTGGCGAGATTCTCCTACACAACCCGTTCAATGTCTTCAGTTGCAAACTGTTACGTATGGTCTAAAAAGCTCTGCATTTCTAGCCACCCGCTGCCTAATCGAACTCGCTGATAGATATAAAGATGAGTACCCACTAGCTTCGTTTGTCTTAAAAAACACAAGTTATGTTGATGATATCCAGTGCGGTGGTAATAACTTGGCAGAGCTCGCAGAAACAAAACGACAACTGATAGAACTCATGGATAAAGCCAGTTTTTCCCTACATAAATGGTGTTCTAATTGCAGTGAGCTTTTAAGCGATATTCCTGAATCCATTCATCAGTTAAGCAGTAAAAATTTTGACAAAGTAAATAACACTTACATAAAGACTCTAGGACTTTCCTATGATGTGCATACTGACACTTTAAATATGAAATGTCCAGTAACTGAAAAACAAAAATGCTTCACTAAGAGGGAAATGCTTAGTTTTATTAGTAAGTTCTTCGACCCCTTAGGCCTTGTAGGACCTATTTTAGTCCAGGCAAAGTATTTGATGCAGCAGGTTTGGTTTGAGAATTTGAAATGGGACGATGTGTTACCAGAGTACCTTAATACCAAAATGGTTGACTTTACTAACAATTTGATAGACATGTCTTATATTTCTGTACCTAGAAATATTAATGTACAATCCCACGTCAAAATAGAACTGGTTGGGTATGCTGATGCCTCAAATATTGCTCATGGCTGTTGTTTGTATTTGAGAGTAGTTAGCCCTGATAATCAAGTAACAGTCAATATTTTATGTTCTAAGTCTCGTATCAATCCAAAAAACAAAATTCTTACCACTCCAAGACTCGAACTAAATAGTGCTATGTTGTTAGCTATGTTAGCTAAAAAAGTATATAACACTTTGTCACTTAAATATGATAATATCAATACATTTCTGTACTCCGATTCAAAAATAGTTTTATCTTGGCTAAATATAGAACCAGTGAAACTCACTGTTTATATTGCAAACAGAGTAGAGAAAATTAAGCAGCTATGTGAAACTTTTCAGTGGAACTATGTAAACACAAATGAAAACCCAGCCGACTATCTGTCGCGTGGAGTAGCGCCTCACGAACTTAAAGGGAATTATTTGTGGTTTCATGGTCCTCAATATTTACAAAATATAAATTATGTACACTGTCCTTTAGAAAGTACAAAACCAATCGATTTTGAACTTCCTGAGCTCAAAAAACCTTCACCTGCGTCCTATGTATGTAGTAAGGTAAATAATCACTTTCAAGATTTCATTGAAAAATATTCAGATGTAGAAAAAATGACTAGAATATTATCCTATGTGAAAAGATTTTTGTTTAATTGTAAGAAACAAAATGTAAACAAGAAAAAAGGAACTTTATGTCCAGAAGAGTTAACTTCTGCACTCAATGATTTGATCAAACTTGAACAAAGAAAGTATTTTGAAAAGGAATTTAAATTTGGTGAGTTTAAAATGAATGAGAAGTCCAATTTAAGTAATTTATATCCGTTTGTTGATGGGTTTGGTCTCTTAAGAGTGGGTGGTAGATTGCAAAATGCAAATCTAACATTCGATCAAAAACACCCTATTATATTGCCCAAAGGTTCAACTTTGACCAAATTATTAATTATTCATGAACATATTAGACTCAAACATGCGGGACAGAAGTTAACTCTGAGTAGTCTACATGAAAGATATTGGTTGATCAATGCTAATAGAGAAGTCAAATCAGTTTTACATAAATGCGTGCTATGTTTCAGGTTAAAGGCCACAAATGCATATCAACTTATGGGTTCTCTCCCCCTTGATAGAGTCAATATGACACGGCCATTCCAAATTGTAGGTACTGACTATGCCGGTCCTTTCAGTGTAAAGCAAACTAGAATTAGAAAACCGGTTATAACAAAGGCGTATGTAGTTATGTTTATTTGTTTTCTTACAAAAGCCATTCATATTGAATTGGCCTCCGATATGACAACCAATACCTTTTTGGGTTGCTTAAAACGGTTTATTAGTCGCAGAAATAAACCTACTAAAATATATTGTGACAATGCTAGTTACTATAGAGGCGCCAGTAACGTACTAAGAGAGTTGTATGAGTCACTGAATTCCACAGAGCACCAAAATGAAATAATAAATTTCAGTAATTCAGAAAGAATTTCCTTTCACTTCATACCGTCTTACTCACCAGTTTTTGGTGGTTTGTGGGAAGCAGGGATCAAGAGTATTAAATATCATATAAAACGTGTGATAGGTAACCTTGTACTTACCTATGAGGAGATGTACACGGTTTTGGTTCAGATTGAGAGTATTCTAAACTCTCGACCACTTACCCCTCTTTCTAGAGACTCAGATGACATGACATACCTCACACCTGGGCATTTCCTCACAGGTGCGCCATTGACTTCATATCCAGAATTAAACTTAACTGATATAAATATAGGAAAACTTAGTTTCTGGAAACAATGTACAAAACTACAACAAACCTTTTGGGCCCAATGGCACAAGCAATACTTAACAATGTTACAGAGCAGACCTAAATGGCAGAGCTCCCAGCCTAATCTGCAGGAAGGTACTATGGTACTAATTAAGTCTGATAATGTTACTCCTCTTCAGTGGCCAGTAGGTAGAATTGTAAAGGTAATACCAGGCAACGACAATTTAGTTCGCGCGCTTGATGTAAAAACACCTAAAGGGTTTGTCATTAGAACTAGTATAATGAAAGTTTGTCCACTCCCTATTGATTATAATTAGTTTATAGTAACGGTATAAAATGTACCAATATTGTTTGTTTTTTCTTTTTCTCAAAACCCATTGTTGTGGGCCGATTCTCACTTATTGTAAGCTAGATAATTTAAACTAAGTTAACTAAACTAAAGTTTTAAACTACGTTTTATATTATGTGTAACCTAAATACATAGTCTGAAATAAGTATGATATACTGCTTACCTACTTTCTATTTTCAGTTTATCTTTGTTTGAAAATTTGATTATTTAGTCAAACCAGGTTATATTACTTGGTCATTTGAGTTATTTTCTTTTTAGGTATTAAGTTTATTATGTAAAAATAGGTCTTAATTAATCTTTTGGCTTAGGCCCGAGCATGTTCGAGACATATCCGAACATAAGTTAGCTATTAGCTACTTTATGGTGTTGGCACTACTGTTTTGGAGGCTTTTCCGCTCTCTTATAATTGTACATTACGGTGTCTATAACACGTTGAAAATAAAGCTTGTGAATTAAATCAATTCCGGCATTTTACTTATGTTTCCCCTAACTCTGTGTGGAACAGTGTGGTCTCTCTCTGTCTTTTGGTAATCGATACGCTTGTCTTTTTCGGTTTTGAAATTGCTTTAAGCGGGGTGTTTAGAACAGGTTAGCGTCACCAGCCAGTTATGTAAGCTACAGTTGAATGCGGGTTCCAAAATGACCGTTCTCAAATCACTGCACTTGGAAACTGATTATTTAGTGACTAGCTTCTGCCTGCGGCTTCGTCCGCGTGAAATTTCTTATACCCCGATCCGCCCACGCTTCGCATCTCCTGCCCGCGCTATTACTTCGTTCTCGCTTATTAGCGTTCTTTCTGACTTTTAAATGTTTTTTTCGGCTCCTAAGGGCCCCAGTGTGATGTTAAATAGCCTTCCTCAAAAATTGGGCTATCAAATGTAAAAAAAAATTTTCATCTGACTGCTAGTTCCAGAGATTAGCGCGCTCAAACAAACAAACTCTTCAGATTTATTGTTAGGATTAACAATAAAGTTTGTAGATACTTTCGTTCATTCTGATGACGTAATCTGCATTCGCGATTTATTTGCCTAAAGACTCGTACACACAGGCGCGACGCGCGACGCGAATCGCGCGCGACACAAAGGCACCGCTCGTTGCGCGACTTGCGGTGTCTTTGTGTCGCGTGTCGCGTCGCGCCTGTGTGTACGAGCCTTAAAATGTAAGCAAATATGAGTTTATGGTAAAATAACTTTAAATCCTACACAATAAAGTTCAATTTATGCTAGAACTTCAAACATTTTAAGAACTTTTTCAATAGTCCTATAATCCATTTGAAACAAGATTAGACATTTAAATAAACCATTTTTACAGTCCGTTCAATCGATTTATAAGGATGGCATTAAGAGCAAAAAAGTGGTTACAATACCAACTATTTATTGCAGCTGCCATTTGCCATGCCGCCAACGCAATAGAATTAAAAATCGGTTGAACGGACTGTAAAAAAGGTTTATTTAAATGTCTAATGTTATTTCAAATGTAGTGTAGTCACTCTGAAATCAACTTAATTACTATTACAATAAAGTCGATATTGGTTTAACTTGAAATAAAATTTATTTGAGACATAAGTTTGAATAGACTTTATTCCAAATCAGAGGCTCTATCTAGCACGAACGCGCGCGTAAACGTAACGTAAATTCGAACGATTTTTTAATAAAAAATACAACTTTACTATAGCATTTTGATTACCTATTCATAATTATATTATACATAGGTAATTATAATGTTAATATTATATGTCAAATATACAGACGCCAGCACATCAAGCTACTACAATCTGTCAAATTTATTTAATAGATTTTCAACTTTATCGCTACAGCATAAGGTTCAAGGTTGATTGGGAAAATTTTACAGTTTCGGGTACCTTGATGTGCTGGAATTTGTAACTATCGAGTATTTTCAATTTTAAAATCGTTCGAATTTACTTTATGTTTGCGTGAGAGCAGTGATATCGGACCCGACTTAGGGGCTGTCCATTAATCACGTGAGGCCCGAAAGGGGGGGGAGGTGTCCATAAAAATTACGAAATATCACAAAGGGGGAGGGGGGGGTGTAGTAATATATCACGAATTTATTTTTTCGGCAAAGCGTGATACTGAACCGTAAAGCGGCGTTACGTGTATTTATTTTTTCGTCAAACGGGTACAAAATCGAAAGCGGCATGTAGTGTGACCTTGTGTACTAAAAAATACACGTGATATAGTGATGATATAGTGAGTAACCCCCCGGACCCCCCCCGGGCTAACCCGGGGGGGGGTGATTCATGGTGAGGTTAACGACTAATCGTTAACCTCACCATGAATCACCAAGTGGGAGGGGGCGTTAAAAAATGCCAAAAAAAACATCACGTGATTAATGGACGGCCCCTTACGAGTTGTAGGCCGTAACTTCGAATCCAAGCAAGCACTTTACTTTGTGTATTTAATTTCATCACCAACGTTCTTAAATGCCAGTTGTGATTTAAATACACGGACAATTTAACTTTTAGACAAGTTGCTTAACAATTAATTTCGCTGACTTTACCTAGAATAATGACTTACCATTTAAATACGAATATTCGCCAGTATCAAAACTTCAACAATAGGGATGACGAATGATTTTGAAATCCTCTTCCGTAATGTACATACACATTTACTATTTACGAAAAAACCTATATTTCGGTTATAAACTAAAGTTGAACGAAGTTTAAAGACATTTTTCTAATATTTTTTCAATAGCGCGCGAAAACAGCTCGCAGTGTCATGGCGTCGGGTCTGATGTCACGCCTAGGTAAACACTAAACGTCAAATGTGTCAAGCTGACACATTTGACGTTTAGTGTTTACCTTTCCTCTGACTGCGCGTGTTGACAAAACAAACATTGCATATTTCATCTGATAAAAATGAATTCCAAAGTGTATAAGTGGTGTGCAGTACCTCAGTGTAAAAACACATCAATAACCACTCCCAACAAGGTGTTTATATATGTCCCAAACAAGCAAATAATAAGAGTTCAATGGTTAAAGCTCGCAAGGCGAAACCATGTTGTTATAGATTCGTGTTGTAGAGTCAAGTGGAGTGGATAAATTACACTTAAATTAATAAAAAATCGATCCAAATGGGTAATCGGTAGTAGTCAACAAAACGTAAGTGATGTTTACATAGGCGTGACGTCATGCGCTGTGATTGGCGTTTCAGTCAAAATGGCCGAATGCCGTATTTTCATCTTTTATTTTAGTGAAAATCCGATTAATCTCAAGTTTTTAAATAAAACTAAATCAGTGTTTTAAATCCTTTTAATATGTACTTTCCCCTAAAATCATTAAATCTTTGATTATTTGATACTGTCGCCACGCCTATTCCACAACACTGAACTTCCGGACCTTTAGCAAGTAGGAAGAAACTCCTGCAAGAGAGATGAAGTAGGTACAAAACGCAGGCTGACAGGGATCTCGTCAGACGAAGTTCAGTTCCGAAGTTCAAAAGTTAAGACCGACAGGAAACCTCCATTAGTGGGCGGTATTGAAAATTTGCATCGTGCATTATTTAGCAGTCGTGGGGAGTATTTCGATGTTTATACCTATGCAATTAAAGTTGATTTTATAATTGCACAGAAGATTTAATGAGAATAATAATAACGGGTCACCCGTCGCGCACCGTAATTATTTGTAACTGATTATATATTATAGTTACACCGCACATAGCTCAAAATCGCTTGACGCTTCGCAAGCCTAGACACTTCACTTAGAATACAAGAAAAAATTGTGTCAAGTTATGTGAAAATAAGAAAAACTAAGTCTCCTCTCTCTTAATGTTAAAAATAATAACATCTACTTTCCATACGCGACATTTAATTCTCCACTAAGGATCGACACATCTCACGTTCACTAGTTAACACAAGTTTGCTCTAGTGGAGAGCGCGCAATGAGAGCGATGCAAACTTGCGCCAAGCACCTGGACTACGGCGATGTTAAGTGGACGACCCGCATAGTCTGCAATTGTGTAACAAGGTGCTTTTTATGAAGGAAAATCATTTGAAACCAATTGTGTTGACAAAACTGCTATTACTTTTTGCAACCATGAGACGTTGCCATCTTAAAATGTTTTTGCGTGACATAAATGTTATTTAGGTTTATAGATGGGAGATGAAGGTCAAGTTAGATATTGGGGAACTGCTTTGTAAGTTTAGAGTGTTTAATAGAAGAAGTGTTTAAAGGCTCCTTCAAACAGACGTGATATGCGATAAAATCGCGCGCGACACAAAGGCACCGCAAGACGCGCAACGAGCGGTGCCTTTGTGTCGCGCGCGATTCGCGTCGCGCGTCGCGCCTGTTTGCAGGAGCCTTGTGGGATCTTAAGCAAGCGAATACACACAATGATCTAACTATAAGACCATCAATCATAAAAGACCATCTCAGACATCGATCTACATTGTCTTCATATAACCTGACCAAGATTATGTCTGGACTTTAAAAGAGACTGTGACCTCTGAGTTTGTTTCGGCCTTTCTTCTCAGAGTACCTAATCAGATAGGAAACGCCGACCTCATCTAGTTTTAAAAAACAAAATTGACGTGTAAAAGTGTTTGTACAAACCTACTTACAAAAATAAAATCATTTATTTAAGACGATTGTAAACGCGCTGAGTGCGATCCAAATATGCGCTAACGACGTACCAGGACTACTTGGTCCACGACGATGTGAAGTGGATGGCCTGCATAGTCTGCAATTGTATAACGAGGTGTTTTTTATGAAGGAAAATATTATTTTGTGGAAAACAGGAGGCGAGATGCAGGCCAAAATGTTGAGAAACTGTGTTGTAGGCGATTATGACACTGCCACGCATCATGCAGCGGAGCGCAGAAAACGCACTCACGCGCGTGATTTTTCACACACAAATTCAATAAAAACGCACTCACGCGCGTGGAAATTGGCTCCGTTTCCCGCACACCGCCTGCGTCATGCGTGGCAGTGTGCTAATCGCCTTAAGATTATGTTGACTGCTTTATAGTAGGATATTTTTTAAATAACTTTAGAAAAAGGGGTGACTCCCTAGTCGACGACTAATAGTATGGAAGCAAAAGACATGTTGTGTCGGGCACAAATAAATTAGCATAAGGACAGGAGGGTGATGATGATCAATTTTATAGAAGTCAAGCTTAGGAAGTCGAACCCAGACAGGCGCTTTGTCTAAATTATTTCATCACCACTGAAAGAAAAGAATGAAAATACGTTTATTTGCGGTAAACATAACGCATACAAAGAACACAAATATAAAAAAAAAACAAGTGGGAAAACAAGCGTCACATCCACGCAAAACGGCCATCGCTCAGCATAATGCTAAGAAACGCTCTCAAAACGGTGAAGGAAAACATCGCCAGGTACTAGCATTTCCTAGAACCAAAATTTGAAGACATGTGACATCTACCAACCCGCACTGGGCCCGCGTGGTGGATTACGACCAACTCCCTTTCACTGAGAGGAGGCCTGTGTCCCAGCAGTGGGAACATTATAATCTGATTTTGCTTAGCGTAGGAAGTTGAATCTTAACAAGCAAATACACGCAATGGTGTTCTTAGAAGACGCTGATGGTTCTCTTGGCGGAAGTGAGAGGCGAGATGAAGCATAATGCTAAGAAACGCTCTCAAAACGGTGAAGGAAAACATCGCCAGGTACTAGCATTTCCTAGAACCAAAATTTGAAGACATGTGACATCTACCAACCCGCACTGGGCCCGCGTGGTGGATTACGATTCGACCCACTCCCTTTCACAGAGAGGAGGCCTGTGTCCCAGCAGTGGGAACATTATAATCTGATTTTGCTTAGCATAGGAAGTTGAATCTTAACAAGCGAATACACACAATGGTGTTCTTAGAAGACGCTGATGGTTCTCTTGGCGGAAGTGAGAGGCGAGATGAAGCACAAAATATTGAGAACTGTTTTTCTAGAAACTTTTAAAGTCTTCATAGAAAAAAATATATAAAGGGAATAGAAATAGGATAGAAAAGCATAGGGGGGGATAGGGAATATAAATACAAAAATTAAATTAACTAGCCAAACTCCGCAGATGTTATGAGTATCGATATTTAAATATGATAAAACAAAAGACAATCAGGTCTGCAGTTGCTGCTGCTAACTAATTTAATTTGAACCTGTAGATGGAAGCGGTTTTATTTTTGTTTTGGTTTACCTACTTGGGAAGTGAAATAAATAAGCCGAAAGCACACTGATTTAAAGCTTAGACTGATGGATGCCTGACAAGATTACAATTTACATAATAATTAATTGTGTCACATTAGTCTAGACTTAATAAGTTAAGTGAAAAAGAAACAGTTACATCAACAAGAATGTGTGTCAAATATTTCTTATAAACTCAAGCATTTATTTTTATTAACATCAACGCTTTTATGACCGCGAGACACAATAGCTTTTTAATTGTTTCTGTAATATTTTTTTTTTCAAAATACTTACAGACTAACAGCATTATAATAACAAGAATATATAACTAAATTGCTAATTACAAGCCTCCACAGATAAATACAAAAAATATTACGGCAATCAACTGGTTAAACACTATCAAGAGACTTGCCAGCAGTTTATTTTAAACAAAAACAGCCTTTATGTATTCTCATTACAATAAGGCGTACATTTTTGTGCTAATGAGAAATGTAATAAACGATGCACTGACATGGAATTCGCAGTGTCGGAAAGGAATTTTAATGTTTTGAACATTACGAGGATTTTATGAATGTTGTAAGCTCTTCTATGTAAACTGCGGAAAATTCAAAATGGCGTTATTTGTTACAGGGTTGGGTATATTTTAAAGGATACATCACGAATGAAAAATGATTTTTATTCCAATCTAACCAACGAAATTAAATCTTGTGATCGATTTTTTATCGCTTTTCTATAATCCGGTTTAATTATTACCTACATGTAAATAGTAAGTAATCCACCGTGCGGGCACATTGCGGGTCGAAATTTTGGTTCTAGGATATGCCGTTTCCTCACGCGATGTTTTCCTTCACCGATTGTTAGAACAGTGACTCAAAGTAAAGCACCTGTGAACCGGTCGAAGTGGAGGTGCTTGGGGGAGGCCTATGTCCAGCAGTGGACGTCTTTCGGCTGAAATGATGATGATGATGAAAGCGCCTGCCAGGTTCGAATCTACGACCTATAACTCGTATGTCGCGGCCATTACCAGTGCAGGTGCACCACTGCTCAATTAAGCAAGTCAACAATTTTATATTTAATAAAAAACTAAAAAAAAAGTACTACTACTTTTTTATAAACGTCAAATTGTTTGTGGTTTCAAATGGAAGAGTTTTGGCTGAAAAATGTGGCGTCCCGACGTTTTCGTGAAAGGTTACACGCCACCACACAGCGCAACACGACGCCGACAGAATTATCACTTCCTGCACAATAGTTTTGTTTTTAAAATTAAAATATGTATAGGTATATCTATGGGGTAAGGTTATTTATCTATGGACCTGCGTCGCCTGAAATAAATGGATTATTAATATTATTCATTTTTGTCGCTTCAATGTTTTGTACTTAAATACCATGCTCTTAATAAAACCTTAGTAGCATTTTAGTATAACCTTAGAATTTATTGTATTATGTAAATGGTACACCACAGACTACCTACAGTATTTGTCTGTCCTTCCCCTTTTTAATACATCCAAAGGTTGTCTTTAAAGAACGCTCTTAACGATAAGACCGCCCATTGTGTCACCCTTTGTAAAGTTTCTATGTATATTTATGTTTGTAATTTGTATGGTGTACAGTCAACAAAAGAGATAAGTAAATAGCAGTGGCGAAGGTTCCATACAACTCGATTCCTACTGGCTTCCTTTTGAAAAACGGCAAAGTCCGTATTCTATAGACAAATAATATAATTATATTAAAGATAGTCTGCAGGATCATCAGATATAGTTGAAGTTTAGTAAGAAACCGATAGATGTTCTCGAATAAAATTTAATTTTAATAATAGAAAACAAACAGCTCATTTATCGAATTAAATTTCAGTCGACAACATCCATCGGTGTACATAATAAAGAGTATTTTATTCTATATCTTCTTCTCTCTCTCTATTTTCAGTACTGAATCCACCAAGGTAGTTCCATAATTCTTCAGGCATTATTCAAACAATCCCCGTTCCTACATTCGTGACCTAACATATCTGTATGCAATAAATCAAATGCAGAGGAGTAATACCTACATTAGTGCTTCCGACACAAGTGCATCGGCTAAAGTGGTTCAAGAAATATTTTACTGTGACAAGGGAATGTACAGTAAAGTGTGCTGAGGAATGACTTACTTGGAAAACTTGGTACCTTACATGGAAATTTTGCAACACTGCGTTTCAAACTCAACTTTCTTTTTTTCTGCAAGCTTGTTTGGTATCCTAACTAATATTATAAATGCGAAATTTGTTACCTTTTCACGCCTAAAACCGATCATCCTGAAATTTTGCATATACATACGTTGTCAGGTGTACAGAAACGGACATAGGGTACCTACCTTTCATTCCGAAAAAAGTGCTGTTCCAACAACAATAACGTTATAATGAGAATAGATGGCGCCACGTGTATTTCGAAACATTTGACTGTCAAATTCTAAATTAACGCGAGCGAAGCCACGGGCAAAACCTAGTCTACCATAACAATACTAATCTATTACTGTCCCACTGCAGGGCAAAGGTATCTTCCCATACAGAGAAGACTTCTTAAGGTATTTTGACGTTCAAAAAATGCTGATTATTAGCCAAGCTTGAATACATGACTTTTGATTTAAATTTAGAGAAGGCAACACGCTTGCTCAACACGGGTCGGCGATTACAGACATATCAACTTATAGAGGTATGAGGAACAGGGTGTAAATTTCACTCATACTCTATGAAAAAGGAGGATCCTCCAACCAGACGGGTGTTGTGTCTGGCTGACAACTGCCCGATTATTCATTTCGGGCCGTTGTATAATGTGCTAGTTGCGCGGTAAACTCTGCTTGCGAGATGCAGGATTTTGCGTGACGTCAATATGACGCGTAGTTCGCATGTAGCGTTGTAGATACCGCTACAAACTATAAGTCCAGGCTTCCTGACGGTGTTTTCTTTCGCCGATGTCACTTAAATCCAAGATAGACTCAGAAAGTACATAATATGAATTGAAATAGTCACATTGGTACTTGCTGGGATATGAACCCGCAACTCAGTTTTGACCTAATAGGGCTAAAAACGTATAAAGAAGGTAAGTAGGAAAATACGCTGGAATCAGAAAAACATCAATAAAGTTCTGATATGGTCCATTTGTTTTTATGACTTACTAGAATGTGTCCGCGACTTCGTCAGCTTGAAATTTCTTGGTCCCCCGACCTACCCCGCGCTATTGTTTTTGCTGGTCACTTAAATGTCCTAGCGTAATGTTAAGCTTATAGCCCACCTCTGTTAAGCTTATAGCCCACCTCAAGAGTTAGGGTATCAAATGCAAAAATAATTTTTCAAATCCGATTGGTAATTCCAGAGATTAGCTTGCTCAAACAAACTTTTCAGCTTTATTAGTAAAGATTCCACTTTCATTTTCACTTGGGTCAATAATGTGGAAATTAACAGAGTCTGATCTCAGTCGTAATCTGTTAAAAATTACCTCTGATTTCCCCACATTTTTGACAAGTTGATTGACGCTGAGATGAGATTGCGACCAATTTTGATCGTTTTTAATCACGGGAATAAATTGGCCTTCAGATTTAAGTGTTAAGTCCACCATTTATGTTTTCCTGTTTTTATCGGAAACGCTCGAGCAAAGAGCTTTCGAGTGTCATGGGTGTAATTTTTAGATGGAATGTATTATGTCGGTCAGTTAAGGAATTCACTTAAAGATAAATAAAACTCAGGTCAAAGGTTTCCATTGCTTCACCTACGGTTTCCTTGGAGAGAGATGGCTGCCACAAAGCGTCTGCAATCTACCGCCAAATCGTCACTAAAACATTATTTATGAGAGTATACTGAAAGAAATAAGCAGTAAATAAAAATGAAAAAACATTGATCTGAACTGCTTTAAACAGAGAACTATTTTTAACTGATCCGAAAACAGTTAAAGCTTGAGGCAAAATGTTACCGATATGACAGTAAACTTTAACGTTTTAAGTAGCTAAAAGGTTACAAAATAAACTTTTTTATTCATTTGGTGAAATCGTTCAAACCATTGCGATTTACTTACATTACAGTAAGTAATGGTGGTTTTCCTTTTTTTTTTGTTTTTTTCAGTAAATAGTATGTTCAATCATTAAAAGTTACTGTTTTGTCTTTTAATGTTTTACAAACATTTCTTCTTACAGTATAAAGTCAGTAAGTCTTAATGAAATCGCTTTAATATGCTGTAGTAAGAAATTATTTTTTTCAGTGTAAGTTGGTGTTTTACTAGGAGCGTTTTTTGACATCATAAAGGCAAACCCCGCTGCAATCATTTTCATGACAGCTGTCACTGCGGCCGTTATGTGGCGATCAGCACTCTTCTAGAAAAGCTTAAACGATTGAAACCTTGGACCTGAATTTCAATATCTTTTACTTTCAGCCAATCAATCTTCACTCCTGAATAGGCCTCTGCAAATGCGCGACATGGGCTTTGGTGTTTGACCATACATTACCTACCAGCCTGTCACTCGTATAAAGGCTCCTTAAAACAGGCGCGACACGACACGCGACACAAAGGCACCGCAAGTCGCGCAACGAGCGGTGCCTTTGTGTCGCGCGCGATTAGATCGCGTGTCGCGCCTGTTTGTAGGAGCCTTAAAGGCTCCTTCAAACAGGCGCGACACGACACGCGACACAAAGGCACCGTAAGTCGCGCAACGAGCGGTGCCTTTGTGTCGCGCGCGATTATATCACGTGTCGCGCCTGTTTGCGGGAGGCTTAATCCAGAAAATATTAAATTCGTCACCTCACACTCGTTCTATATTCCTTGACGTTCATGAAACATCCTGTATACAGCTCTTTTATCACAGACTCGTCCAATGCAAACGTTACATAAAAAATATGAGATTTTTTTACGATATCACAGTTGCTGCATAAAAATGCAAAGCGACGTATGTATTTTAATTTGATGTTTAAAAAATGCTGACGACAATTTCTGTAAAATGCTTTGTTTTTTTTTCAGCACTGGCCAGCGCTACTATCATTTCAAAACGTGCAGGGGTGTTGCGATTTCGCGATCAGACTTTTTGTTGATATTTTATTTGTACATTTATTTTTACACAGCAGTAAGCTATTTTGACACCATTTAAAAGGAAATGCGGGTGGGTGGTCGTTTCTCCATAGAAACGCTCTCGCCTGTTTTCTTTCTGATTAATGACTATAAAGCAATGATTTTTACACAATAATAAATACTAACTACTTGTATGTCCCTATGTTTTCCTTTTCGATGATACATTATTTTTATAGGCACTAGAGCCCTCATAAAATGCCGATTTTAACCACTGTCAACAGAG
This sequence comes from Luperina testacea, assembly GCA_927399505.1. Classification (NCBI taxonomy): domain Eukaryota; kingdom Metazoa; phylum Arthropoda; class Insecta; order Lepidoptera; family Noctuidae; genus Luperina; species Luperina testacea. Next base: position 2,215,538 of record OV656757.1, read on the forward strand.
GCCTAGTGTACAAATTTGACGGCTATTAATTAAAAAAGAAAAACATACGGACACAGTATATCCTTCTAATTCAGTTTATGAAATATCTTTTAAATTAGTCTAATATTGGAGGAGAAAATATATATATATATATATATATATAGGCGAGAGCCAAACCTCGAATTATGACTTCGTACTTAGGCTTTTCAAAAGTCTCTCCAACCGCATTTCCTCTTAAGTTCACGCTGCAAAAGTTTGAATCAGCCCTTTTTGAAAGTAAAACATTACATAAGACAATCCCTCAAAACGCGTATCCTTCGCCACTTCCTAGTGACTTCGCTGGGAAGAAGAAGTGGCGCAGCACACTCCCCAGCAGCACAGCTGTCTGTTCTTGTAAAACAACATGCTTCTATACAATAGTAGGTATGAAAAGTAATTAACATTACAAGACTCAGAACAACAAATTAAAATTATTTGCCTTTAACGAAGGGCTTTAAGTGAAGTTAACTGTGACAGTGACCCGTCGATGTAGGTTAGTCCACAGTGAGGACAAGATATTAATGACCTCGTCGCAAGAGGAGGTCATTAATACTAAAAGGGACAGTCCAATTTTGAAACTAGTCGGACCAATCCACAGCAAAATTGTGATTAAAACCGTAAACAAAACAATATAATTATATTCACAGACAACAGTCGTAACATTTAATGAAATTGTCGATGGGCCGTTAAAGTATTAAGGGTGGAGCAGACCGGAGAAATTCACTCGGCAAATTGTAAAGCATAGTCGTTATAAAAAATTTATAATGGCTAATTAACCTATTTTAATTCAGCTAAAGCAACAGTAAATTATATGGATGGCCTGTTTGGACTCTTAATTGTTTATTCTCTTGCTTAAATGTACCATTGGGAAGAATATTGTAGGTCAGAGTATCCTTATTGTTGCGGAAGCAAATCCAGATATATAGTGGAAAGAAATAAATGTTTTAATCAGCTAAATGGGTGGTACACACTTGTTTTGGTCGTCACTTTCGATTCATTAGTATTTATTGGACAACAAAAACGACCTGAAGCAGTTAATACATATATTCGGCTTTCATTCGGCTCGAGCCGATTGGCAAAATCCGTTGGTATCTTCGCTGTAACATGTTCGGTTCAGCTTGGCACAAGCGGATTATTCCCGAAGATTATAATTATCTGCATAATATATTCGATTTTTCCGACCGGTTGAGCCGAACATGCTGACATGAAAAAGTGTGTAGCTGGCATATAACCACTCAAACGTCCATGGTGACTACAGTCCCCAAAAAAACTCTTGCTTCCAAGAAATATTTATGGTATAATTGCAGTGATATGGATATAAATTTCTGAAAGGGTATCAAATCTTTGAGAAAATAATTAAAATATTATATAATTATTATTTATTATATAATTAATTTATTTACATCAAAGAGGTACGTAGTTAATCGCCCGGCCATGATTACAGTTTGACTTTGATAGTGCCTTCTAATTAGTTTCAGTAAGGGCAACTGGTTTTCGTAATTCAAGTGTTATTGTTCTCTTTGCTCCAAATTAATATTTTTAACATCTACCCATTTCATTAGAAAATTTTAGCTAAATAAGAATGAATATACTGTATCACAGGTTGTAATAACAATGGGCATCCAATTTTACTAGCCATTTTCCACCTCATATCACTTAAAACTAAGGATTATGAGGCCTCATTATGACATTACAGCTAATTAGTGTCCGTTACAATGTCTTTGTTTATGCCGCAGACGGAACGGTGTGCGGTGAAGGAGAACATCGTGAGGAAACCGGCATGTCCTAGAACCAAAATTCAAAGACTTAAATGATATCCACCAATCCGCACTGGGCCCGCGTGGTGGATTTCGACGACCCAATCCCTCTCACAGGGAGGAAGGCCTCCTCTCTGTAAGAGGGACTGGACCGTCCGTTCCGTTTTAGGCTTATGTCGATAACTAAGAGAGTATCTACTCTGTTTACTTTTGAGTACAACCTCCAAAACTTATCGTGGAACTCTCAAGTAATGAGTGAATCTGTTAATTTCTTCTGACTAAACGCAGGTACACCGTCGAGTACCGCATAAGTCCTTTGTAACGGTAGGGGATGCTTCAAACGTGGGCCCACCCAATACCTAAGTAGGTATCTTGGACTGTATTATACAATAAATTTGCAATCTAATTGTTTTATTAAATCACTAACCCATCGCCTAGTGAATTTCTACATGGAAAATATTTTGTGCGTTTTGCCTTCAGTACGCCATTACGCACCTCCAGTATGCATAGTCAGAGAAATTAATTGTTAAATAAATTGACACTCTACGTCAATTTGCCGTGTTATATCCATTTCACACTGCTGTCAAACAATGCACGTTGTAATTTAAAAATAAAGGCAATTTAAGTTGGTACTCAGTTTGATATTACTTAGTAAGTATTTCTTGGTCGCCTCACAAACTAAGTACCGAATAATACTCCTCTTTAAACAATTTTCCAGGGACATTCTATATCTATAGGGTAGGTACTAACAGTATCGTATCATGTTATATTATACCCAAGTTGCACTTTACTCCTTTATAGGGCAGTTAAACGAGGGCTTAAAATTTGAGGAGCCATTCAAAGCTGTTTTTAGTCGTCCTAAAGTTAGTTTAAAGTAACAGCTTGCTAAAAATTGATGGTTAATTGTTTGTGTTTGTTTGGCGAATATTTTTTGTAAGTATCGATTATCTATATATCAGGGGTGAATAAGGACTAGCTTAGTGAAACTGATTTTGAATAAATGTTTGAGAAATAATCTTTAGCTCTACTCTAATTTTTAATTTGCTAGATCAAAATTACAGCTGCGATCGACCTTTTTAGGGTTTCATACCAAAATGGTAAAAATGAACCCTTATGGTGCGACTCAGTCTGTCTGTCCGTCTTTATATATTCATGTAATTTGTAAACATTTAACTACGATTTTGTGTGTTGTGCTATGTCTTTTGTGTGCACTAAATATCTATCTATCTAAATTAATTAAACCCTAACATCCACACTGCGTATACAACTAGGTACATATCACAATTCACAGGTCAGGTGCAATACATCCCGAATACAATGTAAGCCGCGAACGGCGTCAGATTAGCATTACGTTACGTATACCTGCAATAGATCTATGTCCGCATTCCAGGCGTGCTTCTACTGGTCACCGAGTTTTGAGGTCAATGATCTATTATAGCATAGGCATGTAACATCTGGTTTATTCCCCGAAGGAAAAGGCTGAAGTCTAGTTTAAGCCACAATTATAGGAGCTAAGCCTTTTGGTATTAACTGGGCAGAAATATAGACTCAGGGCTAGAGAGAATTTGTTAATAAAAAAACCTAATAGATTTTTGCTCAACCCGGGAATCGGACCTTATTACCACGCTTAGACGTCGCGATAGTAATCACTAGACCAACAAGGTAGTCATGCTCATTAATAAATTACGTGATTCAATTAGAATTGTGAACAAATGCTACAATTTATTCGTTCTACATCGGTCTACTAACTACTCTTTAAAGCGATTACTTATACCTACTGTTAAAAACTTCGAGTTGTAAAAGAAAACCACAATCCAATTTCCACATAATTAACAAAACAGAAAACTTCCAACCAGTAACAACGCTTGAAAACAGAAATTCAGAAAAACGAACTTTGCATGTCGTAAACTTTTCGACACGACGAACAATTTTTTCCCAATTCGACGATGCTTCAAAAATGTTCTCGAACAAAAAAAAAGTTACGCAAAAATATCAAGAGCGTCATACAGTAAAGGTGATGGCAAAAACACGATAAAATTTTGATGACGCATTATCTCAAGTCAAAACAAGACATGACTATGAGTAAACATATTCACTTCTCGTTTAAGCACGAGATAATGTGACGAGAAATTTTGTCGCAGGTTATCCTGGCCGTGTAACCTTAATATTTTCCGTGTCAATAGTCCTTCTTAGAGTACAGTGAAACATTTATGTGCAACATAAAGAATAACAGCACGTGTTGGGTTTTACGTCGTTTTTATACTTAATCGTAAAAGTTGTAAGGTATTAACTGTAGGTACCTGTGGTAGGTACTTACGTACTGAACTAGCGTACTGAAAACTAGTGATGTATCCAATAAGGTTTTTGAGTACACACTATCAAAAGTGTGAACAGGAAAACAGTTCCTTACGCGATACAAAAACAGAAAACATCGAAAAACTAAAAAAAATTGGAGAAACCAAAACAATCGTAGACATGTGACATCAACCAACCCGCACTTGACCCGCGTATTAATCTGTATTCGCGATTTATTTGTCAAAAAATGTAAACAAATATGAGTTTATGGAAAAATAACTTTAAATCCTACATAATAAAGTTCAGTTTATGCTACAACTTCAAACATTTTTATAACTTTTTCAATAGTGCTAGTCACTCTTAAATCAACTTAACAACCATTAAAATAAAGTTGATAGTTGTTTAACTTAAAATAATATTAATTTGAAACATAAGTTTTAATAGACATTAGATACAGCTCACTTCCTCTCGAAGAGAGTAGTCCTGTGTTCCAACAGTGGGTAAACTAAAGGCTATAAATATCAAATGTAATTATTACATTTGATATTTAATTAATGATAACAATATCGACTATAGTTATAGACAATAATTTATTATAATCAAGTTCAAAAGACCATAATTTAAATAAATTTCATGTTCAATCAAAACAAAATCTCATCAATGAACACTTTACTAAGAATTTCCGTTGCCTCTAGTTTTCATTCCATCGCTCTTAGAGAAGCACAAACTAAACGAAATGGAATCGTATTTATTTCCCATCAACTGCGCGCGCTCGGACTTTCTTAGATAAATGGTACGAAGAAAATATTATCATTTAAAAGGAAATACCTCGTTATTTTTGTATAAGCTGGGCTTTTAAATTAGGTGCTTGTGTGCACTTGCTGTACTTGTGGCTAATATATAGATAAAGAGGATACATTTTTAAATGTAAGTAAGGAAAGAAAATGAAACCCAGGAAGACCCAGGCCGGGTCTCAGCAGAGGGAACATTATAGGTTGATTATGATGATATGATGATATCCCTTAATATCTTGAATCTCTTCAAAGTAAGAGTGAACAGGCTTCTTCTGGGTAAGCTCACTCTATCGTAGACTTTGTCTCTGTCACCTCTGACCTAGACTAGAGTCAAAAGCAAACCCATTTCAAACACATCAGCACGGAATTCACTATCATCATAACCATTACAGCCTACAGCAGCTCACCGCTGGATATAAGCCTATCCTATTTATTTGCACGACATTCAACTTGAGATTGAGACCTTGAGAGCATTGGTGGAGCAGTGGTATATAACGACCCCAACTTAAGAGTATTAGGCCGTCGAGCCCAGCTAGGCAAGCGTTCTACTTTGTGTAAATAATTTCACCACCACTGCTCTCAAAAACGGTGAAGGAAAACATCGTGAGGAAGCTGGCAGATCTTGGAACCAAAAATTCGAAGTCATGTGACATCTACCAACCCGCACTGGGCCCGCATGGTAGACTCCACTCCCTCTGGAAGAGAAGAGGGCTGTGTCCCAGCAGTGGGAACATTACTGGCTGATGATACAGCTTGTAGCGGTATCTACAACGCCACAAGCAAACAACGCGTCATACTGACGTCACGCAAAATCCTGCATCGCGCAAGCAGAGTTTACAGCGCAACTAGCATAGATACAACGGCCCGACATCAATCATTGGACAGTTGCCCGCCAGACACAACACCCGTCTGGTCGGAGGATCCTCCCTTTTCTATGGAGGATGAGTTAACTTTTCACCAACAGGGTGTAAAGTTCACTCATCCTCCATAGAAAAGGAACACCTCATACCTCTATAAACTTGCGATTCATTATACGGTAGCAAAAATATTAGTCCGTCAACACGGATGTCCAGGATATCCAAGGGAAGTCCTGGGTCGGCCGTACTTAAAGCCATAATTAATAACACGATAATAAATTATATTCCGTAACAAAATGAGTATACACATTGAATTAATAGTCACTTAAGATTATGAATGGCACTTGTATGCACGTTGCGCCGATGTCAGGCGCCGAACAAGACTAATAGGGCTATTAATCATTCTTAAGGCGCATACTACACTGTGTTGGGATAGTGTGAGGTCAACAAACAAGCTTAAGTTACCAGTGGCGAAGGTTGCATACAACTCGATTCTTTCCGGCTTCCTTTTGAAAAATGGCACAGAGGGTTTTCTGAAATGACGTTCGCTAGGTGGCAGCACTGGCACGTCAGGTCCAGGCATCTGTCAAAGAGCCTATATTTTCTTTAGTCATGACAGAATGATGAACGAATGAATTAATAGAATGATGAACGTCATCATATATTTTATATTGGAAGACCTCTTGTCACAGTGGTGCCAACTGGTGTCGTAAATTTTCACGAAAACCCTCATTATAATCATACACGCACGATGCAAGCACGATGGCACAATGCTGGTAATTTATTGCAAAATATGAAGCAATTATTTAATTACAGAAAATCTATTGTTTGGACTAAAAAATTAAAACACTAGTATTTTAGTATGTTGCTTATAAAATAATCTGACAAAAAAATCAGAATGATTGTATGTATATTATTAGTATGGTTTTAATTGTAAAAAGAAAGTTTTGAGAGGTATATTCATTATTTTTTTTTATCGTATCAAAATAGTTATATTATGTTTTCAACTACCTTCCTAGCATATATCCTGAAGAATATCATATATTTTTCTGATTTTTTTTACTGTAGTCGATCATATACTTTATTGTTTCTAAGACTTGCAATTTTTGTGTTGAGGTCCTGTAAGCTCCTTAAGATATCTACTCCGGCTTACCTCTTACAAAAATTGACCCTTCGCTACTGTAAGTTAGTCTTAGGATACTAGGATTATCTTTCTTTATGTTATAAAATTGAAGTGTCTGTCTGTAATTACAATAACAGCTTCTTGCTAAATGCATATGATAGTAAGTATATACGGTCCATATAACAAAAGAAAAATCTGTCTATCTGTTTTTACGGCTTATCTACGAAACCGATTTTGACGTGACTTTCACTGGCAGCTGATGCTATAAGGAGTAACTTAGGCTACTTTTATTTTAGAAAAAGAATTAGGGTTCCGCAAATGAAATTAAAACCCTTAAAATCCGATTTGTTTTCCGACATGCTCGCTAACGAGGTCGAGGGCAACGCTAGTTAATAACTAAAATCCTTTTTGTTGCCAAAATATTTATTTTGTCTCAAATCTGCTACTATAAGCCAGCACATCAAGCTACCCGAAACTGTCAAATTTTCCCAATCAACTTTGAACCTTATGCTTTAGCGATAAAGTTGAAAATCTATTAAAGAAATTTGACAGATTGTTGTAGCTTGATGTGCTGCCGTCTGTACAAAAGTGATGTTTATTTCTAAAGAAATCTCTTCCAGCGTACCCTTTTTTCTTATTATGTAGGTGTGTGTAACTTGTCGTTGTAAGATGAGATTATTTCCAGGACCATCAATTTGGGAGTCATTATTATAAATACTTAGCTCACGCTTATAATAAAGTTACAGCCGGTCGATTCTGTAAAAATCTCACCGTGAAAACTTACGTGAAGTGACCTTGTTTTTGCTAGGTTATTGACACTATTGACAGCTCACTCCACGCTCACTTCTGCAAAGTTTTCACGGTGAGATTTTTACAGAATAGCAAATCTATATAAATAAAAATCAATGTTTGTATGGTTGTCCTCTATGCGTTCCGAAACCATTGGTCAGATTGTGATGAAACTTTGGTAGAGTGTTCTGGAGACGCTTGTGAGGGTTTCTAATTATTAAAACATGGGAAAAAATAACAAAGAAAATCTGAGGCCTTACGAAGTTTGCCGGGTCAGCTAGTAAATATGTAATCATCATCTGCCTAACTTGATCCCAACTACGTTGGGGTCTGCTTCCAGTCTAACCTGGTGCAGCTCATCACCAGTATTTTACATGGAGTGACTGCTTATCTGACCTCTACAACCCAGGTACTTGGTGATACGATACCCCTTGGTAATACAGGTTGTCGTCAGATTTTTGGGCTTTTAAAGATCTACGAATGACAGCCGGGACAAACAGCTTTAATTGCTTTCCGAAGCACGGAGGGATCTCGGTATGTAAAGATATTATATAACCCATCCACGGACCAACCGCGGCAAGCGTAGCTTAACCTAATCGATCGACCCGTGTGGCTGTTATTACTTAGCCGGAGCTCCCCTATTATTTATTATTTAAAATAAATAAATAATATTACACCAAAACACACTTTCTCCATAATACTAATCACGCAACAAGAAAAGTACGCAGTTCAAACACTCAAAATAGGTCCGAATTGTAAATCTAATGGCACGGCCCCGATAACGGCGACAGCTCGATGGGAGAGGTAACCGTGCGGCAAATGATACGACATAAACCAATATATATGGCCCACTTATCGCCATCCTGCTTCCATGAATTCCCACGTCATTTGTTTTCCGACAGTCGTACCGGCCTGCGAAATATGTCACCGTCATTTTTTTTTAAATGGTCCATCAATTTTCAGGGGATTTAAAATTGGTATTGGATGACGCATTAACGTCAAATCAAATTGTATTTAGGTTGCGGTTCGTGGTGTTTATTGGTCGCAAACGTTACCGCTGACCATGAGGCCTTACGTTCGATTCTCGGGTCGGATAGAATTATTAGGTTTTGCCATCCGGAATTCGTCAAAAGCAGCTCGGAGTCTGGATATGTGTCCAATTGTCGGCAATAGGCTCGCCTCCTATTACATTGGGATTCAAACATAACTGACAAAATGTGGGTGTACTAAAGTACACTTCTGCTGTCTAACCCTTACGGCAATACAGGCGTGTTCATGTATTTTTTGGGATGCATGAAGAAGCCTCCTCGTGTAGCGCAGTTTGTTCCGCCAGTTACTCAACTAAACCGAGCGCTCGGCGCATCCTGGACAGTCACACCCAACATCTTGTTTGACTGGCCAATTCTTCCCTTGAAGTGGTAGGGCCGCCCGCCTGGTTTGCGACCACCCTCCCACCGGAGTCCGGCGTCAAGCAGCCTGCTGCGTTTCGTCGATGCAAGTTCCAGTGCCTTAGGCATCTTCTTGGTACGCTCGTTCCAACATAGACCTCATCCATCGCTTTTCTATCAGGCGTGATCGAGGTCAAAACCGGGCCCATTTAAAATAAAAATTAAAAATATTGGGTAATTGTCTGATACGAATCATACAAAATAATAGGTCTTGATATGTAATGGATGGTTCTGGTAATGGACGCTTCCACAAACCGACCGCGGCAAGCGTAGCTTAACCTTCGATCGACCCGTCTGGGATTTATCATTTATCCACGAGCAAGAGTAAGACAAGTGCTAAAATCTTAAGTGCATCAGCTACAAGTACCTACCTTAGCCCAAAAAAATTAACCCTTTACATGAATTTCTTTAAAATAATACAATCCACTTAGTAAAACGAGAGCTGTTCCAAGGGTTAACAAACAGGTTTGATGCTCAGTTAATTCTCTGCAAACGCTCAGACGCTGAATATTCAGAGGCACTCCGTTACCATGGCAACGGAAGCTGGGACACTTAATCTTACATGTCAAGCATGCCCTAGATCTGACTTGTCGCTTTTTTAAATGTATTTAAATGGAGATGGTCGCGTGGAGCTGTGATTAGATAGAACTGTCATGGCATGAATTAAATGCAATGTTTCCAGAAGCTTGTTACACTGAAAACGTTTCCTAGTAAGATCTTTTAGAAGGAGGTTATCAGCTTTCTGTTTGCGAGAGGTTATCAGAGAGTAGTGAAATCGGAATTAAAATTGTCAAAATTAAGTTTGAATAAATTTTTCAAAATTTTAACTTCGAATTATTTCAAAATTTTAACGTAGAAAAACTTAAAAAAAAAATAGAAAAAAAAGTTTTTATTCATCATTTCAGCCGAAAGACGTCTACTGCTAGACATAGGCCACCCCCAAGCACCTCCACTTCGATCAGTATACCGGTAATACTCTTTATTGTACACCTTATACATTACAGACTTAAATATATAAAATTTTACAAAGGGTCCACAATGGGCGGTTTTATCGTTAAGAGCGATCTTCTAAAGACAATCTTGGGATGAATTAAAAAAGGGAAGGAGAGACAAATACATACTGTAGGTAGTCTGCAGTGTACCATTTACATAATTAATACTTACAACGTTTGAAGGTAATTTTGGCGCGAGGCCAACTTGGGAACTAAAGCCGCCATCTTGTTTAGTCAAAACAACGCAAAGGCAGGCATTGACATAGCCTGCTACTGAGTTGTCTTGACAAGTTGACAAGAATTTTTATTTTTTTTTAACTCAGTGGGTAACACTCTTACGTAGCTCAGCGAGCCGTACCTACACAACTGGGTGAGCAACTCATTACATACGAGAAGCTTAGTTAGCAACAGATTCAAGTTTTTTATTAGTATTCTTCAAATATTTCATAGCCCTAGATATAACTGTTTTCCATCAGGAAGAGCAAAGTTACTGCCTCGGTTTTTTTATATTTGACGCAGAATTGTAAAAAACACATTTTAATATCACTCGCTATAAAATTGGCGGTAAATGACTAAACACCAGCATCGCCATATTTCACTTGCTTCGTGAAGTAAAAAATAATATATAGGCTATCGCAGACATGCGCGACGCGACTCCGGTAGAACAATTTCATAAAAATTGTTCCAATAAAGTCGCGTCGCGCCTGTCTGTGAGAGCTTTAACGCGGATTTTTTATTCATAAATTGTTTATGAACGTTTTAAGATTTTTTATGCTGATTAGTTGTGATGGTAAATTATATTTCTGTTGAAATGTGGCACTTAAGTTTTAATGCTTTCTGTTTTTCTTTATCACTTTTGAAATGAGAGATTGGACTTGACCGTGACTTTTATATTATTCCCTTTGATACATTAGCAGAAAAATAATTCGATACAAATAAATAAAATTTAAGTGTTTATAATATCACAATAACAGGTTTTTACTAAATGCATGTGAAAGTATTCAGGGTGTTTGGAAGCTGAGTGCAAAGCTTTATGGGAGTAATAGTTTACACCATTTACAGCATTTTGAGCATACATGTCTTAAATGAAGTATGTTCTTTGAAGTGAAAACTTCTTTAGCGGCGTTGTAGGTACACTTTTTTGTAATGGGTAAAAAATGTTAAACTCGCGTCGTAAAAATTCTTAAGACGGATGGCCGTAGCCGGTACCGTGCGTGTTTTGTTTATAAGAAGATTCACAAAATACACACGTAATTGTTCAAGTTTTCACTTCTGTCGGCACTCCCGGAGTGCCACTGTTTTTTTTTTATTTATCAACGCCTGTAGTTCTAAGGAAGATGTCAAAAACATGCCCAATCCGAATCAGTTCATTTTAGCTATCTATTTTGAGATGGACCCACCTACATGTGTTAATCTAAAGTCGACACACGACAAGATACTTAACTATTCTCTCTATATGTTCCTACATACAAATAATTACAAACTAAATCACCTACCTACATTAAACGAAGTAATTTCCCAATACACCTGGGCCGTAATCAGGTAGAGTACTTAGTGGTACAAAATGAATTGCGTCTCGGGACCAAGCCTTGAGCAAAAGGCATACAGACCGTAATAATACAACATTAAGTCCTCACAGGTACACATAATATCCCAAAGGGTGAATACTGAAAAGGATGGAGTTAAGAGAATAGTTGGATGTGTCTTGTTCAATTTATTTGCTTGTTTTGTATTGTATCGTAACACCCATGGGTGTGTGTTTTTGAGAGACGACCTTAGCGTGGATCTGTAATCATGAGAAATTATAGAAATCCAGGTGTTGCCTGCGACTTTGTCTGCGATCCAGGATGAAAAGTACCCTACGTCCTTCTCATCGTCCCAGGCTATCTTTTTTGTATTGTTCGTCGTATCGTTGAGCTGCTTAAGTTCTGAGTTGAGCTGCACGATTACTAAATGATTGACGGGTTTGTACAAACCTATTTACGGAAATAAAATCATTTCCCTATAAATTCTATATCGATCGGTGGTTTAGGCGTGAAAACGCCTACCATACAGACAAAGTTACTTGTGCATTTTTATTATTAGCATAGATTAATGACACAAGGAGTTCTTTCAAATTGTGTCATCATTTAAAGCTATATAGTATTGAGACGGGCTGGTGTTCACAACTACAACCACGTATATTGCGTACCAAATTAAAGATACCTAATGGAAAAATCCAATAACGCTTTTCCGGATCTGTGGATCGAAGCCAGGAACAAACATAATAAAATAACTGAAATTGCAAGGTCCCAAATTCATTATTAACTCATCATTACTTTGGCTAAATAAACCCTTTTTTCCTTTCATCTCCAACATCAAAAAATACCACCAGCCATGTAAATTAAAATCGCTTTGCAAAAAAAGAGTCAATCAAAATTTATATTTTAATGTGTTGGAATGGTGTTCGACGATAACGCGAACGTTTGCGTTTGTCCTAACCAAACTTTAATTTGTCCCCAACCACTCAGTTCTGCCTTTGTAATAAGGTACGAGTTGGATGTTTGAAATGTGGATAAGGTTATTTGATGCGTTAAATTAATATTACTGAAGATATTTATCATTTTATCATATTTTATTTTATTTATTATTTTTTTTATCATATACATCATTTTGAAAGTTATCAATCACATCATCATCTGCCTAGCCTATTTACTAATTATTTTGGGGTCGGCTTCCAGTCTAACCGACACCTGAATTCCAGTATTTTACATGGAGCGACTGCGTATCTGACCTCCACGACCCAGTTATCAATCATACATTAAATTACACATTTACATTTTTTTACATTTACATTTTTCTAGTGACATGACAATAGCTATTTATTTTTTGGTAAATGGTGATAGCTTAAATGAAGCCTAGGGGAGTCATCTCCTAAAACACTCAACAGAAGTTGAGATTAAAAAGTGGCAGTAACCTCGAATGAAAGCTGTAATTACAACAAAGAATTTAGCATTTTTTCTCGTGGTTATTTTTGTTAAAACAAGAATTTTATAATCGGTTAGTGTGTTGAGAACGAAAATTTTTTTTCGTATCCATAATCTATTGATTCTTGAATAGCAGGACCAGAGATTCCATTTGCCCTAAGCTCTTTTATTTAAAGCGAACAGGAGTTGTCATGTAAAGTTATTTACGTTCAACTTCATTTAAAGTATAGTTTTAAGGGGCTTACAGGACCTTAACACAAAAAAGCAAGTTTTAGAAACAATAAAAGTATATACCTACTTTTATTGTTTCTAAAACTTGCTTTTTACTGCACCAAGCAGTGGTTAAGCGATTGACTGCTCCGCTGCGTGTCGCGGGTTCGATTCCCGCACAGAACAAATATTTGTATGACCTACAAGTAGTTGTTCCGGGTCTGGCTGTTTGTGTATGTGAGTTTAAATGTTTGTAAACGCACTCACAAAACAGGAGAAATTCCTATTGTGGGGCAATGTTTAAATAAAAAAAATAAAAAATTCTAGACAATTAAAACGCAAATTATTATAAAATAAACCGTGTGTTTACAATCTACTTTTCTACCTACATATTATTTTAGTGATAGTTTAGTTAGATAAATTCGTCAGGAATAATTGGTAAGTTTCAGTCAGTGTAACAGTGTGGTGCCATTTGGTAATATTATATATAAGGTCCCATTATAATAGATGGACAAACTTTTAGAAATCATTCAGACCACCAAAGTATGGACGATGGTAAAAATATATAAGAAAAACGCATAGATACTTACAAGATAGATAATCAGCTAAAGAAAATACACTAATGTGCCGGGAATTTATTATTTTAGGTCAAAATAAAATCACTTTAGCCACTGTTTTTTTTTTGCTATGATATCTTGGGTTAGACGAACTGAGCGCTGTGAAAATTTATCAATCTATTTTAATGGGACCCTGTTTACAAAAACGCAGGCGAATTAATCACTAAAAACGAAGAACTTCGCCAGCATTGGGACATTATTATTATTATTACTATTAAGGCTGCGGGTGTCGAGCTTCTCACAAGGATTTGTACGTCGCTAGCTCTTGCGTCACCAGTCCTGACACTCTTCATATTTTGGCTGCTGTGACCTAAACTACAAACATAGTAAATAAACAGGAAAGCTTTATGAAAATATGGCTGTTATTTTAGGAAATTGTAATGAACTTCCACGCGAACGAAATCACGGGGAGAAGTTAGTCATTATATTAATAAACACAAAATAAACACACCTACGGTTATATTAACCACTGTCTCCCTTACCTTAGCTGTCCACATTAGACCCACCTTACCCCATGTCGCCATTAGCGCCCCTACAAGATGATAAATTACCCACTAATCCACATTTTGACCTCGTTCCTGTAATGACGTCACTTGTACGGATATCGGAATCTTAAAGGTTATTGATATTGAAGTGAAAATGGATTCTTGCCTACAACCCAAGACCTTTAAGGGTACTAGCGTCTGCTCTCGACTTCGTCCGCGTCAAATTTTAAAGTAAAAGTTAATATCCTATGGCACGTAGCATTGGAAGGCTTCCCTCAAGGTGGTCCGACGACCTTGTGAAGGCCGCAGGAACCCGTTGGATGCGAGAAACACAGAACCGGTCGAAGTGGAGGTGGTTGGGGGAGGCCTATGTCCAGCAGTGGACGTCTTTCGGCTGAAATGATGATGATGATGATCTTATAGCACTCGACTAATAGTGAAAAAGTTTATAATATAATCTCACAAATAATTACACGTTTGCATAGTAACGCTAGTAACATTGTTTTATTTAAGCGATGTTCATTGTTTAGCATAATCAATTAGCCTGCAGTGTTCCCACTGCTGGGACCTGCGTCCCAGCAGTGTGTCCCAAAATTATTTAATATCATAAAAGGAGGTCTAGGTCTGTACCTAGACCTCCTTTTATGATATTAAATAATTTTGGAAATGAAAAAAAACAACATGAGTACAATATTATTTTCGTCTTTTGTGCAAATAGATTCGCCTTACATTGCAGTAAGGTTGACATACTTATACAGACTTAACCGGGGTCGCTCGGAAAGTTTTCAAGCATCCGGAATTCCGGTTCAACTAAGGGATCAACCCCATTATAATTGACACGATAAATAAACATCTATAGCTAAACATAACACAACATCATTAGTTGGGTTCCCGTCGAACTCTTGGAGTAATCGGAGGGACTTAAATATAGAGTCAATTTGATCTCCTTGAGCCATTGCGCTTGTGTCTTCCACTATGTCAGTCAAGTTTCTATCTTGATCTAACCTACTGTGCATTATGACCCTAGGGGTATAAGAACCAGATTGACTAGGATGAAAAATCCTAAAGGATTAACGTAAGACTGGAAAAAGGAAAACTTACAACATTTTGGAAGCAACACAAGAGCGATTCAAGTGCACTCACAGTTTCATTTCTTGGTATTTCTGAATCAGTATCGAAGTCTAGATGTACCGGCTGGACCGAAAGTGCCCGTTTTCGATGCCTTGGAAATAGTGGCGTGATCGCTGTCGCATTGCGCGAAGTCAGCATCTCGTGACCTGTCCTCGTGTCTGTGGCTGATGTGATATGTTGTTGGTGTGTAAATGAGGTTAATGCATCGTCAGCGATCCCCCTGTGGTACCATGGTTTATCACGCTTGTAATCTCCAAAAGATTATCCGGGGGTCTACCTGTTTGCCTAATAATATTTAGTCGAGGTATTCCTCACATCTGTGTCACTTATAATCGATTGTGAATATTGCATTTCATTATCTGTAGTCAACTGACATGGCTTTGACAGTTGACAACTGTGTATTTTTCATTTTGAGTAAGTTACCAGAATAAAAAAGGGCCAATACTCGCAATGAGGGTTTTCGTGAAAATTTACGACACCAGTTGGCGCCACTGTGACATGAGGTCTTCCAATATAAAATATATGATGACGTTCATCATTCGATTCATTCATTCGTTCATCATTCCGTCATGACTAAAGAAAATATAGGCTCTTTGACAGATGCCTGGACCTGACGTCTGAGTGATGCCACCTAGCGAACGTCATTTCAGAAAACCCTCATTTGAATCGTGCAATGTCTAGTCGCAGTCTCATCTCGGCGACAAACAAATGTCATAAACTTGTCAAAATGTAGGGAGATTAGAGGTATTTTTGACAGATTAACACTGAGATCAGACTGTGAACGTTCTTAAAATTATAAAAATTGCCCCTCTGATATTCAGCCATCAAACAGAATGGATAAATCTTTATATTCTTCTTTCTTTATTTTCTTTTCTTTTCTTTCTTTTTTCTTTATTTTCTTTCTTTTTCTTTCTTTCAATCTGTATTTTATCCGAAAAAACTGTGTGTACTGTTCCATCATACCTATTTAATAGTACACCCACATAACGCTAGTTACGTTCTAGCCCTGTATAATAGGGGAGGAAGGCAATTACCACCAACCAGGCTCTAGTCCAGACTCAGAAATTCCTAATGAAAATTGAAAAACCTAATGACATTTTTTTTTTATTGTTACTAACACTATGAGTCTTGTTGCTCGAAATAAATGATTATTATTATTATTATTTGCTCGACCTGGGAATCGAACCCAGGACCTTATGCTCAGCAATAGCGTTTGCGACCACTAGACCAACGTTGCAGTCATCGATATCTGTCAAAATAAAACCGATAAACACGATACATCGTACCACGAACTAGGAATTAGGGACAGATCTAAACCAGAATAATAATCAACTACTTTAAATTATGTCATTGCCAAATGACATTAACACATACTCCTGGGAACACTAACGTAACCCGAAACATTAATGCGTAAGTGGTTTATTGAACATGTTACGCCCTAATTATATTCACGCTCTGACTGTTGCTCGATTATGGGTGAGCAGTGAACTATAATAGGGTTAGGTTAAATAAAATGTACAGCGGCGACAATTCTGTGTTGTAATATCTAAATGACATGAAACGGCCTTATCACAAAGTTAGCCGGGTCCACTAGGGACACGGCGAACTATGTACCGCCTCCTATCTGCATTTTTTTCCTGAATATTTCCCATATTTTATTAGCTAGTTGCGCGGTAAACTGCTTGCGAGATGCAGGATTTTGCGTGACGTCAGTATGACGCGTAGTTCACGTGTGGCGTTGTAGATACCGCTACATCGTAAGGAAAAACAACTTGTGGTTAAAACTTAGTAAGTAAACTAAGCAAGCATGCTGAATATTACTCGCTTCTTCTCTCAACGACCTTGGTCTTGCAGTGAGACCGTTACATATACCGGCTGACTTTTACCGTCTGGATAAAAACATGGTTAAAAGGTGAACAGAGTGGAAGCCTATGGCACAGAAATTTCTTTTTATATACACAATTTTTTTTTTTTTACATTCAGTCATTTGACTGAAGCCGGCCAATGGCTTCAATCAAAGAATTGAATATCGCTACGAATAAATTGATAATTTCCACGCGTAGAAGGGTGTCTTTAAGTTGATATTTTATATTGATTGTTGATTTTTGTTTGTTAATTTTTGTTATGTGGAAAAAAATACTTGCCCCGTAGGCTTCGGCTTCGGCCGTTCACCTTTTATACAATGTTTATGTGCAGACGGTAAAAAAAGTCAGCCGATATAGTGTTGGAACTATTTCTCATTCCTTAATTCAACATATTCCTAAAATACATCCCACCCTCGCCCCTTAATTGCCAATATCCTGAAGAAACTCAATAAAGATGGCGGCCAAAATATTTCCACAGCGCAGTCCTATCAGCGCTATCAGCTGAACTACAAACATTGTATCTATGCTTATTATATTCCCGAGATACTTCGTGATATAAAGTTAATATAGTTACTAGAATTACATATTGTTATTGTACGAAGTTACGTTGTCAAAGAAAAATATAGGTTCAATTCTGGGAATTGAATATAATTTCGACAAGAAAAACCTATGCGTACCGAGGTTGGGTAGGCGTAGATTTTTCTTGTCGGTAAATGTACTTAAATTTAGGAACCTAAAAGAAAAAAATACTCAAACTTGTTAGCGAACAACGTACTTTAGCCAATAGTATTCTGCCTTACGATTGCTAAACAATGAAATTGATGACATTTTCAGATGCTTAGGGGAGGTAAATGTGCTCAAACTCAAACTCAAAGCATTTATTTCAATTAAACCATTTACAGGCACTTTTGAATTGTCAAGAAGTCGGTCAGTCAGAAAACATGAAGCTAGTTGCCCATTCCAAAGCGTAGGTACCTATGGAGAAGAACGGGCAAGAAACTCCATGGACACTCTTTTTAAATTATATTTTACAAAAATATTAGTTACATCATTACTTTTGAATTTAAAATTATATAATGTGAGAACGATGTAAAAAAATAAAAAGACGTACGCGTTAAAAGCGTCCAGAGTACAACAAATAGTACTTAACAAACAAAATTTCAAAAATAAATTAATTAAAAATAAGCCTAGGCAGCTAAGTGATTACCAGCCCCAACTGACGGCGCCCGTTCACGAACATGACGCATAAATCAGCACAATTTAGCTCAACCATTTTGAAGGGAGCTAAATGACCCAACACACACGCCACCGTCAGCGAGACATTTGAGTGAGCATGACATACTGTCAGCTGCCAGGGCACATTCAAGTCAATGAAAGACATATTATTACCCGGTAAATGGTAGCTATAGGGTACATAGAACTCACATCTGTGCATTTTGTAAATACGCTTATGATACAGGAACCTTACCGGTGGATACCTAGTAAGCCTGGCAACGTTGAACTTAACTTTAATAAAAAAAGGTAAGAAAGCTCTACGGCTCTAAATATTGTTCAAAGATAAGGATAAAATTCAAAGCTGTAGAATTTTCTTACCTTTTTTATTGGCGTAGATACGGACGAAACGTTTTTGATCCAAACACTTAAATGCATAGATGGCTGAAAATACAAGCATGTACGAAAAGAGCGCTGCGAGTGATCGGTATAACGTGCCGGAGAAGTGTCATCGCCGCCGCGCCAATCCATAGGTGCCAGTTTCACGGAATCAAATCCCGGAGTGTTTCGGGAACAAACGAACTACTGTGTGGAGCTCCAAGAGCAGCGGTTGGTATATTTGATTTAAAAAAGGAAAACGTACAGAAAACATCAATAAAATGATGGTCATCAAATCATCTCAAAAGGACTTGGACGGAAAATTTCAGATAACGGGACAAAGCTAAAGAAAAGAACAAAAAATCAAGGTAGGGCAGAGCGGGGCTGGAAGTTACCGGGGTAAGTTGTTCCGATTGAAATAATTTCGCGAAGAAAAGAGATAGGAATATTAAGTAAACACGTCGTGAAACAGATCGCCACAGCGCACCAACGGCTGCCATCTTAAACAGGCCAGTGGCACCCAAAACATTGTAATAGCAGCACATGGGTCACTGGTTCACCTAAGTAAATATGTATTTTCATAGTTGGTATTTTTGGTCTATCTCACGAATTTTAACGATTAGCCTCTAGTGTTTCAATATTTTAATTAAAGAAATTATATCTACTGTTTCGGTACACTATGCGTAAATAAATTACTTATGTTTCGTAGTCTAACCTATATCATGCTTTTTTTTTTTCAAAACGTGTTCTTGGGTGTAGACGTTCCTTTTTTCGGGGGCACGTTATGACCTCGGAACAACTTACTCCAATTCATGTGTACCAACAATGAAATATAAAAATATGACGTATTGCAATTTTCTTCTTTTTTAGCATGCGGCCTTATACCCGAAAATCAACACGAGGTTCTGTGTCACAGTAGTTGATGCAAAAAGCCTATGACGGCAATATGATTGTTTTTTTCAGCCTAAGACAAGGCAATATGATTGAAGACTGTACTATCAAGTCTGATTAGCTACAAGTTACTTGATAAGCTGTTAATTATTAAATGGTTAATAATTGTTTAAGTACAAAATATGGTTAGGTACTTCTTATAACTTACAAATCTTTTTTTTTTTTTTACTTACATATGTTTACTACCTACTGATGCATACGATTCTGTTTATTATTGCTTCACCGTGTCTCCGTCATAGCTCACCAGGCAGGTACGATCATCATTATTCCACACCACCAACATCTACTCGCATCATCGAACCGCCCCTCATACAGTCCTCTAAGAAAATTTCGATTTTCACCCCGAGGCTTTAAGCCGCCGCAACAGTAACAATTTACCCCGGCTTGTTAACAAGTTGCCCCAAGTCGAGGTAAGTTGTTACTTTCCGACTAGGCATTACAAAATTAATAATATAAAAATCTCACAAAAATGCCCCAAATAACTGTCTTAGTACCTGGTCGCGTGGTGGACTATAAAATGCGGGTAGTTATTTTTTTCTTTTAAAAGCGAGGAAAACACTTTATATTATAGGAATATGCGGGAGATTACAGATCCTTATAAAAGGTTATTCTCAATCACTGGGGAACCGGAGTTCGTACAGAAATGGAGGGTGCGCCGACGACCTGACACGATCTAATGAACGAGTTAAGATTCACTAACCTCTTCTGCTGCTCTTGGATCAATCTGGTGATGTCTCGGCCGAGGACTGAAGATCTTCTAAGCTGAGGGCGCCCCCGCGTAATTTTGCTTAATTTTGGAGAATGGCACGTACTCAAGCTATGAACCGGGGTTCGGCTTGCGAGTATGTTTACTTTGCGGAGTTTTTAATAATGGACAGTTTTATATTTAAAAACGCGTCCCTAGCCGAAAATTGACGAAGGGTGTCAATTTGGCGAGCGGTTATCAATTAGCGATGCGGTAGTAACTGACTGACATTTTTTTCAAGCGTGTGCGGGCCGATATATAGTCTCGTAGTGGGGGTGTTCGAACCTTCCACATCATATACATAATGAGGTATACATAGCCTTGACATCTCTCTCCCAACAAAGTAGGTGTCCAATCAAACGGCGCGAAGGGGAGGGTCTGTATGTATGCTTTTGCGGTTGCACAACGACACGCTTTGCTTTGCTTTGCTTGGTAGTATAGATGCAGGCCTACCTTGCTGCCTCCTTCAGAGGCGGTAGGGTGGCGGGGTCTTGAGGGAGAGCGCCACGGTCGTGTAGATCCTCAAGGCAAGTCTGGCGGATGCACCTTCCCGAGGTTGCCACCCCGTTCTTGGTCTGATTCCTTATGAAACAGACATAACAAAAACCACCAGGCGCCAGCACATCCCTATCCCAGCTCCATCTACCCCATTACTTCCCGTCTTTCACCTTCCCGCCCCAAAACTATCACAATCCTTCTACACTCCATCCTACTCACATCCTCATTCCTTCCACTTCCAACTTTCCAAACTCCACTCCTAACCGCGACCCCCTGTGACTGGGTGGTGGCGGGCTCGCCCATCACTAAAATCAGCTGATGGCGAGTAGGAGTAAGCAGTCACCTGCGCTAGGACCTGCGCAGTTGAGCGCCGTAAGCGGGGATGAAGGAGTCCTGGGGGGTTGAGCCGAGCGGCTCTGGCTGTAATGTGCCCGTAAGGCAACACGCCCCCTTTGGTCTGGATTTCAAGCGAAACGGTGGCCCTACCCAATAGCCAGGGGTAGGGAAATGGTCATAGTGTCCCGTCAGAGGGCCACAGGCGAGGTGTGTGAGGTCCGCTGAGGTCGTTCTTGGACGACCGAAGCGGTAGGTAAAGGTCATGCTGACGGTGTAAGTGAGGGTTGATTAGTTCGTGGGGGGTTTGGCCCTTTGAACCTTCCACGCCAACCCGATCGAGCACCCGATGTCGCACTGTAAACCAGCCTTGCGCACCTATATCTCTCTGGTAGTCCTAACGTTCGAGCTTTTTCGTAGTGAGACGTTCCCAGGTGCGGGCTCCATGGAGGGTGGGAAGCCAGAGAGACGAAATTTTAAAAACTGTTTAACATGGATGATTTAAGGCCAGTTAACAACCAAAAAACCGGAGTGGAGGCGAAAGCCAATGAGACTCCCAAGGGAGGTGCTTGCATTTCCCTTGCCCCTGGTGGCCTTGCAGCTAACGCTGCGGGTACCAGCGCGGGCGCTGGTCCGGCTGTGGCGAGAACCGCAGCCAAGACCAAAAACAAAAAGTCCCAAAACATACAAAGGACGTCGGCGCTGACTGGGACCAGTACCGACCCTTCTAAAGCTCAGGCGAAGACCAAGGCGACAATTAATACCACTGCCGGTCTGACCCTCACCACACAGATCCCGGAGTTGGGTAACACCGACGCCGGGCTTCCCGATAAACACCCTCCTTCTCCCTCAACTCCGCAATCCTCCTCTCAACAGGCGGCCATCACCGGTCAAACGGAGATGGTCGGATGCACTGAGGACACGTTCTCACGTGCCTGGCAAGTCCAAAAACGCAAGGGTAAGGGTAAAGGCACTCAACAAGCCCGAGGCCCCCGCAATGACCCTTCAGGTCCATCAGCTTCCTCAACACAGAGCAAGCAGAGGGAGAGAATGACGAGAAAGGAGCGTCGTCAAGAACGCAGGCTGCTGGGTAAAGGCAGCCGACACAAACAGGCCACTGCCGCCAGGTCGGCCAAACCGACTAGCGGCCAGCTGAACTTCGCCGCCGGGAAGCGGTCGCTAGCAGAGGCCGGTACAAGCCGACCGTCTCCTGGCCAGCCGCCAACCAGCGCCACAGAAAAGCAGGCTGGAGAGGCCTCCTCTACACAGCGATCCGATTGGAAGGATCAGGCCGCGGCCAAGCGAGCTCTCAACGAAACTCTAACACCTCGGGGGGAGCATAAGCGGCCGCGTCTTGACCAATCCAAACGGGTCCCTCAGAAAAGCTACGCCCAAGCTGCAAGCGCAACCCTGGACGTCGCGATTACCTGCGAGCGCACGGGGATCCTCAGCAGGGATGTATCGGACCAGGTACTCGCTGCCATTCAGAAGCAGATCATTCTCGAGGCCTGGTCCCCTAAACAAGACACTCCGGGGCCCACGTTCAATGCCAAGCCGCTGTTCGCCGGGGGTGTCCTGAAACTATGGTGCGGAGACGACCACACCTTAACCTGGCTAAGGAAAACAGTCTCTGACCTTTCTCTTCCTACTAACATTTCGTTGGTAGTTAAGAGTCAGTCGGAGATACAAAAGCGAGCACGATGTGGAATCGTGATCCCAGACGAGCAGGGGGTATATGGAGAGTCGACCAACATTGGGCGCGCTCTCAGCTACCAAAACCCCTGGGTCGACATCAAGAGGTGGGTACTCCTTTTTGCTGACAAACAGGCCGAACAATGGTTTGTGGTGGTTGGCGTCCCTGTGGACCAAATCCCGACCCTGATGAAGGCCGGACGCCGTCTCTCAATTGGATTGGGGGCGGTGTACGTTAAGTTCCAGGGTCAGAACGGCAGGTTCACAGACGTTCCTCAGGGATGGGACCCTGCCACAGGCACCATTGGCGACACAACACAGCCGCAAGCACCGGCGGGGGAGTCATCTCCCGCACTAGACAACCCGGAGGCATCCGCGACTGAACCTGCTCTGGCAGGGTCGGCCGCCCCTGCTGCCGCCGCCGTGGGAGCCGTCCCTTCGTCGGGCGAGGAGCCGGACGACATGATCCTGTCCCCGGCTTCGAGCCAGGTGGAGGACGGCTTCGACGAGGGCGACCTGTTGGCCGGGCTCAAACTGGAGGGGGACGAGGAAGGGCTAGCCAGCGATGGCGTCCCTTTCGCCGGCCTGTAAAGTCCTCCAGGCAAACCTCCACCACAGTCAGACCGCGACGGCTCAGCTTCGCAAGTGGCTGGAGGTTCAACACACGGCAATAGCCTTGATCCAGGAGCCGTGGATAAGGGCGGGCCGCATACAAGGACTCTCCAATCTTGGTGGTAAGCTCCTGGTCACCACAGATCACGACCATCCAAGATCGTGCATCTATATCTCAGGTAACCTCAAAACACAGCCCTTAACTGATTTCTGTTGCAGAGATGTCTCTGCAGCTAGGCTGCTAATACAGCGTGACGGCGCCATGGAGATGGTGATCGTCTTCGCCTCGGTCTATATGCCCGAGGGGGAGGCGCCGCCCCCGCACGACCTCGCCCGCCTGGTGAGCTACTGCGAGAGGAGTGGGCTTGAGGTCGTCGTTGGGGCCGATGCCAACGCTCACCATCATCTGTGGGGTATGGACACGCAAAACGAGAGGGGTAAGGCCTTGGTTGATTACTTATTCTCGACTAACCTATCCTTACTAAACACGGGTTCCGAACCAACGTTCGTAACCAGGCGAAGCCGCACTATCATAGACCTCACTCTGGCAACAGAGGGAGCGGCGGAAGCTATCACTGGGTGGCATGTCTCTAAGGAGGCCTCCTGCTCTGATCATAGGTGGCTCCGCTTCGACATCCAGGTCTGTGTTACACCCACACAACCACGGCGTAATCCGCGCAACACGGATCGGGCCACCTACACACGCAGTCTTGAATCAAAGCTAGCGATATCAAACGATCCGACAACATTTGAGGATACAACACAGATTGAAATTCAAGTAAGACACCTTACCAAATCAATGATAGACAGCTACCAAACTGCCTGCCCAGAGACCACCCCGCGTAGCACACCGGGCAAACAACCCTGGTGGGGTGCTGAGCTGGAGCGCAAGCGCGGTAAGGTAAGAAAAGCTCTGAATAGAGCCATGAATACATGTGCGGATGAGGACTGGGATAATTATTACGCAGCCAAATCCAGTTACAAAAAATGCATCAGGTTCAGGAGTACCACGGGATGGCGCAAATTCTGTGGCAGCATTGAATCCTGTCAGCAAGCAAACAGGGTAAGGAAAGTTTTAGCGCAACAGTCTACACCTGGACCCGCTACTATCCGGAAACCTGACAACACACTAACAGCCTCGCCAGAAGAAACGAGACGCGTCCTTATTGAAACTCACTTCCCGGGATGCATTTTCGAGCAGGTAATTGACTGGCAGGATGGAATTCAGACACCATCAGACAATGATTGGCTCTACGCCAGCAGGATGATCACGTTGGAGAAACTTCAATGGGCCATCCAGAGTTTCCATCCTTTTAAGGCAGCTGGTCCTGATGGAGTGTTCCCCGCCTTACTGCAGTGGGGCGGCACCTCTGTCGCCATAAAACTGTTGCCTTTACTGAGAGCGTGCCTGGCCTTCAGATACGTTCCTAAAGGATGGAGGGAAGTGAAAGTAATATTCATCCCTAAGCCAGGTAAGGGTGATTACACGAACGCCAAATCCCACCGACCAATCAGCCTGACCTCTTTCCTACTAAAGACTCTGGAAAGGCTGTGCGATAGGGAACTAAGGGATGGTGCTCTAAAGACTATACCGTTACACGGTAACCAACACGCATACAGCTCAGGTAAGTCGACTGAATCCGCACTTCATCTGGTAGTCAGCCAGATAGAGGAAGCGATGCATCAGAAAGGCACCTGTCTGGGCACTTTCATAGACATCGAAGGAGCCTTCGACAAAACCAACTTCTCCAGTATCAACAGCGCCCTCTCCAGACATGGAGTTGAACAGGTACTAACGGACTGGATCACAAACATGCTAAGTAAACGAGTGGTTCGCCTTGAAGGCGAGCAGCAGCTGGCTATGATAGCCAGAGGCTGCCCCCAGGGCGGGGTCCTGTCCCCCCTTCTGTGGAATCTGGTGATTAATGACCTCATCACCAAACTCAACGCCAACCGCTTTTACACAGTAGGTTACGCCGACGACCTTGCAATCCTGGTTTCGGGGAAGGTAACGGGCACGATATGTAATCTCACTCAGCAAGCGCTACGCATCGTAGAGAGATGGTGCAGGGATTTTGACCTTTCAGTGAACCCCACTAAGACTGAACTGGTCATGTTTACTCATAAACGAGCCTTAGGCCCTTTTCGCCTACCCAAACTGTTCGATACTGAACTCCGGTTGGCCAACGAAGTCAAGTACCTCGGAGTTACACTAGACAGTAAGTTAAACTGGAGCAATCATCTGGACAACAAACTGAACAGGGCCTGCATAACCTTTTGGCAGTGCAGGAGAATGATAGGTAAGAAGTGGGGCCTATCCCCTAAGATTATACTTTGGCTGTACACTGCAGTGATTCGACCCATGATCAGCTACGGAGCTGTGGTTTGGTGGCCCCGCACCAAGCTAGTGACAGCCTCAAACAAACTACAACGCATGCAAAGACTAGCCTGCATGGCGACTACGGGCTGCATGAGGACTACCCCGACGGCAGCAGTTGAAGCCATCCTGGGAATCCCACCGCTCCACTTATTCATACAGCAGGAAGCGACGATGGCGGCAGTACGTCTTAACACACTAAATCTTTGGGGCAAGAGTAGTACACCACACACCATGCTGCTTGAGGGACTCTATAAGGAGTTCCCCATTACGAAAGCCATAAACGACCGGGTTCATAAACAATTTATATTTGATAAAAAATACAAGATCCAGCTTCACGAGGATCGCCGATGCGAAGGGCTGCGCCCTGCAGAGCTGCGTATCTTCACGGATGGATCCAAAACAGGTAGTGGCACAGGTGCTGGAGTCTTCTCGGAGGACTTCAACATACATATAGCCGCACCGTTGGGGGTCCACAACACAGTGTTCCAGGCCGAATGCTTGGGCATCTCTCTAGCCGCTTCAGCCATTATGGCCAGGGAAGTAAAGGAACACTCAATCCGAATACTCTCAGACAGTATGGCTGTTCTGCAAGCGCTGAACAGTTATGCAGTTGACTCTGGGTTAATATACGAGTGTCACCAGCGCCTCAACCAGGTGGGTAACATCAATAATATAACCATTCAATGGATCAAAGGACACAGCGGTTCGTTAGGTAATGATGCAGCCGACGAGCTTGCCAGAAGAGGGTCGAGTATGGCACCAGTGGGACCTGAGCCCATTGCGCCACTCCCCTTCGGGTATATACGCACTCTGGTAAGGAAACGCACTAGAGATCAACACTACAAACTATGGACGGACCAAGGCGACTGCAGGCAGGCTAAGGAAGCACTTCCTACACTGGATGGCCGCCTCACGAAACAGGTTCTCCGTCTAACTAAACAAAAGCTGCGTATAGTTACTGCAGCTTTAACTGGCCACGGGTCATTCAATAAACACCTCTTTGTCATAGGAGTAACAGACAGTCCGCTGTGCAGGGCCTGCATGGAGGACGACGAGACAGCGGCACATTTGCTTCTAAACTGCCCGGTGGTCGCCACGTACAGGGCAAAGTACTTCGGTAACCCAGGTACCCTACATGAGACGGTCAGTAACATCAAGGCGTTGCTGGCCTTCCTTGAGGAGCTGGGGTGGATCGAATGATCGATTTTCCCACCCGTACGCAAAATACGCGCATTGACGTGGAGTTGCGGACAACAGCCCGTTGTACCTACTACCTATTACCTAAACGGCGCGAACAATACCAAAGTTAGATATGTAAGTTGATTTTTATCGCATTGTATGATTATTGAAATCAAGTATTCGTAACAACTTTTGAGGTTAATTAAAAATCGGAACTTTTAGCCCCGCTCTCCCCTATTACTTGAGTTAGGTCGATGATGGTCTAGCTAGAAAGAGACAACAAAAAAAAATATTCACAAGAAATAATCTTAGTTCTATTGACAGTATTGTAATTTTTCAAGCTTCAATAAAGAAAACAATACCATTCTAGATAACAATATCTATAAAGACAAAGAAATGGGTACTTACATATTTGTAAATGCCCCTATTAGACTGGCTTTTAATACAAAACCAGTGGTTTTGTGTATTCTAAGTAGGTTCGAGACCGAAAGAATATACCACAATCTCTGCGTAGGTTCAGACAGAATAACACAATTCTTTTAATGCATGAACAGTATCATGCATTAGTTATTACATGTTTATTAAATGGGAAGTTACTAGTTCATGTGGTCATATGGATCACATGAACTAGTAACTTCCGACGAGGTTACACAAATTGTTTGTAATAGTGACACGCAAACAGCTAGGAATGACTCCAATTAATCTCGAAAATAACTTACAAAATACCTGTTACTATAACTTTTACCTTATCGGTTTGTGTGAGGAATGTTAAGAAAGAGAAGGGAGTGAATGTTAGCGTGACGGCTGACAGGGGAGTATGAAAGAAAAAAACGTGTTGTGCCGTTGTGTTGGATCGGAGGTGCGTTGCGATATCTCTGGTATCGCAACGCACCTCCGATGCCTTTGGTATTGTACTCATAGAGACCAGAAGGGGAATCTCATTGCCTGCTTGTCGGTCTTCTACAGATTGTACTTCAGTGAGTGTGCCCAAGAAAACTCCACGACCTCAGATTAGAGTCAAGAGCTTTTTTTTTGTTTGTTTTTTTTTTCTTGTAAAAAAGTTTTTATCATAAAGTATGGATATATTATTAGTATGGAGTATGGATGGATAGACGTTTGAAACCGCTGATTTCCTAGCCTTGTTTATGTCTCGGCATCACCTGCCGCGCTCGACACCTAGATACCTATCGCGCTAAAGAAGAACGTATTGTTTTTGCTTCGTATAGATTTCAAGATACATTTTTTTGGATTTTATTTCTCTGTCGATTGGATTGGTACCGATTCTTTTGTTTGGTCTTTGTTCATTCATATTTTTTTCAGCGTCTGCAGTATTGTTTATGTTCAACGGTATTTTGTTTTTGTTGGCATTGTGCTATTTGGAGTCTAGAACTAGCTGATTGATAGTTGGGTACAGTCAGAGAAAATAATAGTTTATTTAAAATTGACACACGACGTCACTTTGTCGTGTTATACCATTTCAAACAGCTGTACGCAAAATACGCGCATTGACGTGGAGTTGTGGACACCAGCCCGTATTACATATTACCTATTTCAAACAGCTGTCAAAGAATTTACAGATGTGATTTGAATACAAATCACATCTGTTTAGCTAATTTAATAATAAAAAAATGTCATATTTTACGTCATTACGGTTTACGAATGAATGTATGATGTCAAATGATTTATTTAAATTGTGTGGAAGAACGAAATTGACAAATCTCTCTATGTTAATAAAAATCAATGTTTTTATGTTTGTCCTCTATGCGTTCAGAAACTATTGGCCAGATTGTGATGAAACTTTGGTAGGGTGTTCTGGGGACGCTCGTGAGGGTTCCTTATTATTAAAAAATGGGAAAAATAACAAAAAAAAACTAAGGCGGTACGAAGTTCGCCGGGGTCAGCTAATTAATAAAATAAAATAAATAAATAAATGTTTTATTCAGTATTGAAAATGGTAAAATTACTACATAAAGTCTTATTTAAGAAATTATTTATGCTTATAAAAGGGTACTATAGATATATAGTACGCTGATACGATGCCATGTTCTTTTTTCATATTTGGGTACATCATATATTTTAAGATATTCATTTATATAGGCATCAGAATCTAATTTTACAATAGATAAAGGGTACGACAGCGTTATTTTAAGGTACTAAGGTTTCACCCCAGCAGCCTACGTTACGTATTTGCTTTCAGCGACAGATAATTCGATTTCGGCAAGGCAAAAAGACCCATAAATTAACGATAAAAGGTTTCATATACCTTAAGGAAAAGAGGCAGGCAATATTTTTAGAGCAGCATTAAGTAGGTAAGCGAAAAAAAAACATTCACAATTCACATTGATTAGTTATTTTGTTTCCGTATAAGTAAATTTAAAACATATTTTTATTTTTCGGTACTATAGATCCCACACTATGAAATTCCGAACTTATATTTGTCTTCCTGGTATTAACTTGAGAGCCCTGACACCCAAAACACAAGTTCAATCTTAGCTCGAGTGTCAGAGGTTTATAACTCTGTATAAACCTACAATTTATAAGACTTTATAAGGGTATGATAAATCAAGTGGTAATGTAAATTGTTAAACTGGAAAATAAAGATTTTATTTTTGATTATTTTATTTATTTATAACATTAAATTAATTACAACATTTATTGTTAGCAAACTTGATCCGTCGATATTCATATTAGTTTTAACGATGCAGGTACAATTATTTTTAGAAATTAAATCAAATTTGTGAATTTTTTAACGAATATTGCGATTACATTTTGAATAAATGCAAATATACTATTTTGTTGAACAATTTATAAAAAAATTAAAAATTTTCCCACTGCTGGGACACAGGCCTCCTCTCTTATAATCTTTGTTTTCTGTTTTTATACTTTTAAGGTGTATTTATTTTGCTGTAACGCCAATAAACACATTTTTCTTTGCTTCTTTTCTTTCTTTCTCTTTGAGAAGGAGTGTGCCATTATCCACCACGCGGGCCCAGTGCGGGTTGGTGAATGTCACATGTCTTTGAATTTTCAGTTCCGGGATACGCCGGTTCCTCACGATATTTTCCTTCACATTTTCGAGAGCAGTGGCGATGAAATAAATGATGATATAAAGCGCCTTTCGAACCCATAATCTATAACTCGTAAGTCCGGGCTAAGCCTAGCCTAGGCGGCATTAGGCCAACACTACTCTGAAAATACCAAAACAAGCATAGATAAAGAATCATAATTTACGCTGTTACATGTTAGGAACCCATAACAGCACCAAAAAGCCTCCACACTCCAAAACCGCAACACAAAATCGATGGAACGTATACCAGGAACAATACAGAAGATCTACTTAGTTCTAAACCTTAGTCCTATATTTAATATCCTTGAGCAAAAAATTGCATCACCTTAGTAAAAGGTGGAATATAAAGTGACGTGAAGAAATAATGATTATGTGATGACGATGAAGTTGTTTACTTTGCATTTTAAAGCCAGACTTGGCCATAATTGTGTGCACTCAAAAACCCACCATTTGTCCGCACTGCAGGGCTTGTTTTTTGAATGTTCAGTCACACAGTTAATCGTGATTCAAATTGACAACCTACGTTAGTTTGTCGTGTTATAGCCATTTCAAACAACTGTCAAAGAATGACAGTTGAAATTTGAATATACGGACAAATTAAGTTGGTACAATTAATTTCCCTGACTTTTTTTTTCCTTACTTTACAAACCCAAACACCGGCGAGACCACAGATATAGATAGATACACCTAGATAACGCAAGAGTAACAAAAATCGCACCAGCTTACGTACAAAAATCGTAAGCCGCCACTTTCGCGCTCAGTCGTGAGTACTGCTGGCTGGGTGAGCGTGAGCGCTGGCGTTAGGCCCCGGGGGTGGGGCGAGACGGGTGCTGCATGCGCGCGTCTTTGATTCGATTTGATTTTCCCATCACGAAATAGTGCTTGTGACATCATAGTAGGTAGTCAAAAAATGGCAACATTGGTTTTCATACAGATCGTGATATTTGCGTTATCTAGGTCTATCTATATCTATGGGCGAGACAGTGGACAAAATCTTCAGTAGAAATCTACACAATACAATCAAGGTAAGTCTAAGTAGTTTATTTTGTTTGAACCTTTTCTGTTTGCATATATCGTGTAACGCTATCGGCCGTCGAAAGCGCTTTCGAGACTTAATGACCGCTTTTTCCACTTTACCTGCGTTATTTAGCGCGTCCACCCGGAAAACAGATATAAATGAGACGCTTTGCGAAATGTTCTAGCTCGTACGGTTCGCATGTAACTTTCAGCAGTATTCTAACTGATAGATGAAATGATGGGTTAGGTATTCATTAATTCTTCCCTTGTGATGGTAGGGCTAACGCCCGCCTGGTTTGCGGCCACCCTCCTACTGGAGTCCGGTGTCAAGCAGCCTGCTGAGTTTCGTCGATGCGTGGGAGTTCCAGTGCCTTAGGCATCTTCTGGGCACGCTCGTTCCATCATAGACCTCATCCATCTCTTTCCATCAGGCGTGATTGAGGTCAAGAGCGGGCCCATCAAGTAATAAAAAAGTCGTGATATCTTAGTAATAGTTTGTAGTGGTGTTTCTTAAATACATACATGCGGCAATCATCTACACACGTTGTAACAGTGAAAACCGCTTAGGCCGCTATCCCACTGACGTTTTACGAGCGTCGGCGTCTCTCGAACGTCTGCGCAGCGTCAACGTTGCGCGACGACGCGACGTTGACGTCGCGTCGTCGCGTGACAAGCATTAACGTCCGCTGAACGCGACGTCGACTTCGCGTCTGCGCAACGTTAACGTCGCGTTTTTTGGCAACAGGTACATGTGCGCGACGTTAACGTCGCGTTCAGTGGACGTTAATGCTTGCCACGCGTCGACGCAACGTCAACGCCGCGTCTGCGCGGCGTTGACGTTGCGCAGACGTGACGTTGACGTCAACGCTCGTAAAACGCCAGTGGGATAACGGCCTTAGGTAATTGCATAATACACTCATTGTGGCAATATTTTTTATTTTGGAAATGGATGGATATAGAAAACAGAACAAGTATAAGGCTTACCTGCGAACTCGTCTTCGCAGTCGTTAAGCGTCTCTGCCGAAGACCCTGACCCTGTCAGCTCCCTCCAGCATACACTCAGGGTACTGGAACAGCACCCATCACCACAAAGGAACATGGAGCCTCCGTGAGCGTTCAGAACGAATTGTTCTGACCGATATGGAACGACGGATAGTTATCTTTCGCTCCATATTATTAAAAATTCTTCATCTACTAGACAAATCTACACCTTTCAGATAAACACAATGAATATTGTTAAATTACCCAAATAACATCTATAATGATTACCTAAGAGATATTTGAACAAGCTCTGTGCACTATATAAAACCTGCGTTGTAAACGAAATTCTAGTTCAAGTTCACCTTAAAAAAAATACTGAAGCATGTCTAAAACAACTCCAAGTCTCTTAACTTGGCTAACATGGGTGGGTTTTAGTCAGTAAGAGTCTGACACTCCCTTCTGCTCCACCCAGAGCAGGAGGGGTCATTTGATGAAATCTCATCCTCAAAAAAAAAAAGTCTCTTAACTTGTTCAAGTTACGCTTCAACTAAGCAATTCCAGGATTACAGCACAACTTTACTTATTTGCTTTTTAACAATTCTTCCTTTTCAAGCACTTTGGAATTGTCAGAAGCCACGTCAGAATGTTGATTCTACTCGCTAGAGCCAACAAGAAACTGAGACTAAGTATCTGCATGAGTAACAAAGTATTTACTTGGAGAAGAAAAGCAAGCTTAATGTTGGTATAGGGTGCTACGTAAATAGTTTCAGTCATCGGAGTTTAAAATTATAAGTCTTGAAATTGAAACATAATTTAAATACATTACATTTTATCGTCTAGACTCTAGATCATAATAATGCTCTCAAAACGGTGAAAGAATACATCGTGGGGAAACCGACCTTTGTTATCACTAAGAGCCTGTTTGTCCTATTGCAAGGCGAAAGCAAAGCCTCTCTACTCTCTTTTCTTTCGATGTAAGACAACTAAGAACTAGTCTTTGTTAAAGGAGTCAAACTCAAAGCATTTATTTCAATTAAACCGTCATTTATTTCAATTAAACAATTATTTTAATTAAACAGGCACTTTTGAATTGTCAAGAAGTCGGACAGTCAGAAAATATGAAACTAGTTGCCCAATCCAAAGCATAGTAAGTACAGACAGCGTCAGTATGTGCTAACCCCTCAAGTTTTAAAATGTTACACATTAAATTCCTTACAAACAAACTAAAGAATACTTCAAAAAGAACCCATTGCTTCGAATCAGATTCGAACCATCGCATCACCGAACGTCGTCATACTCATACCGGCAGTTTGACGAACTAGCCAGCGAGCCCATATGAATTGCGTTGAAATTGTTATCTACTATGGTCTGAGTCATTTTATCTTTAGGTGGGGATGTCTAATCGATAGATGTTATAATTTGAGGGTATCCATTAATTTTACTTACTTACGTTGTCTTTATAAAATTAATCCATACCCTCAAGTTATAACTACAACGTTTGATGTATACATTCACTTAAAACAGCGAAGAGTAAACGACTACGATTTATCCATTAATTTTTAAAATGATTTATGATTTTATGAGAACTAAAATTGTAGTTGTTCTGTGTGAACAAAATGTGAGCATAAAAGGAATTGCGAGACAGCTTGGCATAGCAGTAAGTTCATTATAATATTAATTGTGTTCTCCGATTTTTTTCTTGTTGAGCTATTTGCGGTATCTTGTGTGTGGTATTTAATAACTTATTTAAAACCATTTTGTTCTATACAGAGACAAACGGTGCGCTTATGGGTGCGCAGATTTCAAGAAACCGGCGATGTTAAGACAATGTCCATGGGTCGGAGAACTACTGGGATCTATACGGACCAATCTGAACATCATCGGGATATTGGCATGGAATATCTCTGTCCACGGTTCGAAGACATTTACACGCAGCGAACATTCACAGTTATCGACCTACAAAATATGTCTAACAGAAGAACATCGAAGAGAACGATTGCTATTTGCCCAGAAATAGCAGTTATATTAATTAAGTATGACAACAAAATAAACAACGAAGACATTTAACTAATTTGATTCCACTATTTTACTTTGTATAGCAAAATATTCTAAGTAGATATCATGAGCTAATAAGAGATGTTAATTGATTATCTATTGATAACATGTTTATTCACTTATTATGCTCATGATTGTAATCCTGCCAAACTAACTTCTAGTTCCTAGACAAGTTGCAAACGCTTCAAAACTTGTCTCTTTCGATGTCACTTGTCAGACTGTCAAATGTCAAATTTGTATACTGAGACGACATGACAGGTCACGTGACATTTCGTTAGGTTATGTCAATCTAAAATATTTCTACCGCTTACTATTTTATCGTTTACGTTAATAGGATGCCACTTGTCTAGGAACCCAATTGTGTCAGTTGGCAAAATAGTATATTATGATAACTGTAAATAAAATTATCAAATCAAAATAAATCTTTGTTGTAAAATAAGATCATAGTTTTGTTAAATAATAGCAATAATAAATATTATTATATGATTATTAAGGTATTTTATTTTTCTTTATTTTTAAATTCTTTATAAATAATTACTAAAACAAAATAGAAAAATATATTAAAATAATAATTATAATGAACAAAAAGCACATTTCGTGCCTATGATTTGAACTCCCACTCATAGGCACGGCAAGCGGTCTTGAAACCTCTAGTCTATTTAGACGATGAATGAAACGTTCGTAAATGTTAACCCTATTATTTATTGCTTGTCGTTTTCGCAATAATAAAAGTATTAACGTTTTATTGAAAAAAACAATAATAAAAACAGAATTTTAAAAAATAAATACTATCTTAAACTTATTTATTCACTAAAACAATAAATTAATTAAAATAAAATGTTTTTGCAAAATACAAAAACCAACTTGGGCCTATCACGGATTTGAACGCACATGTCATTTGGAGGGGTAATGACTTAATGAAGCTGTGTGTACCTATGAAGAAGAACGGGCAAGAATCTACATGGACACTCTTTTAAATTATATCTTTACAAAAATATTCCTCATCCCCTAACTTGGGTAGATTAAACGAAGTGTGAAGTGACGATTTAAAATAACCACTTCGGCGTATAGCAAGGCAATTCGTAAGGGATTCTGCAACCGACTGGACGATGCGGTACGCCTGCGCTAGTTTTGTATTGTCTTAGTACAGGGTGCGTAGGCCGTTATAAGGGGTTATTTTTACGGTACGCGTCCAGCACTTCAGGAAACTTGTCTCGCTCAATGGTAGAGGCACTTCGCAGTGCTTTACCTTAGGATTGAATAAGACATGCTTGAGTATAGGGAACGTGTCCTGCTAGAACCGCAGCAGATCCTCTTTAGGCCTATGCACTTTAGAAGTAGGACTGGCAGCACACGTACGACGTAACAGCTGTTGTAAAGCAGCCCTACGTCTCTGGGGTGGGTTATCAGATTATTGTTAGAACTTTCAGTAAAGTAACTCGAAACAATGTATTCTCCAACGCAAGTGTTACGTGACAATTACCCTTTTATATTCCTCTCAAGTCTGATAACTTTCATAAGCAAAAGAAAAGTAGATTTCCTTTCCTTAATCACCTTATCAATGGACTCCCAACCCTATTTTCTATTGAAATTGTTTTCTTGTATCCCCCTTGTTCCCCAGCTTCCCAAGTCGGGACAAGGTAAAACACTTCTTGGGAATTCATTACAATCGGTGGGAGAGTGTCCAGTCTGGAGACGAGCTCTACAGAGCCGTACGGGGTGGGGTGCGGCTCTTCCCCATTAGGGGGAACCGACTTAAACACTAATAATTTAACAGAATTAGGAAAAACGAAAATTTTATCAGCCTAGGGTACTTTAGGAATAGTTACAATATGTAGTGAAGATACTGCGTGGCGCAGCACATAACCCGGGAGTACTGCGTCAACTGGAACTTAGAGCACCAGACCGGTACGTGTGGAGGCTGCGACGCCCGCAACTGCTTAACGTGCCCGTGGCTAGAACCAATCTACTGGCGAAAGCACCCCTCACCCAAACAATCCGTGTGGTCCTTAGAAGACTGGATATTTTTTCGTGCTCTTTAAGTGACTTCGCAAGAGTTTTATTAAATGTAGTTAGTTATGTAAGGTTAGATAAGTTATTTTGTAAGTTGATAACTACACTGTCGCATTAGGGCAAGGCCTGTAATGATAGTTTTAGGATGATAAATAAATAAATAAGTTAGTTAGTCAATGTTCGTGGCCCAACTTCATTCCAACATTTGCGAACTATTAATGGTGTGTTGTGCGGCACATACAGAGAAGCCTGTCAACGTTTGGGATTGCTAGAGAATGACACTCATTGGGATCACATTCTCGAAGATGCTGTGATTTCGTCAAATTCTAAACAAATACAAACATTGTTTTCTATAATTTTGTCTACATGGTTCCTATCAACAACGATTGATTTATGGAACAAATATAAAGATCACATGGCCGAAGATATATTATATATCAGATGCGTCTTAGAACATCGAATGCAGATTTACAAATAAACGAAGGAATTTACAATGAAGCATTAATTTTAATTGAAGACATGTGCTTGATACTTACCAACAGAGGATGAATACACTTAGGAATGACAACGCCCAATCGCCCAATGCACGACGCATTTAATCAAAGAACACGGGTGGGTTTTTGTCAGTAAAAGTCTGACATGCCGTCCCGCTTCGCCCAGAGCGGCAGAAGTTATTTGATAATTTCACAACCAAAAAAAAAATACCCACGTGCCTCGGATTAGAATGATTACCACGTTAGCGAACACTTAAAATTATAGTAATCTTTTGATCATTCAGGCAAACATAATTATATCCACAGAAAACTTCTTTATTTACCGTACATTTAACCACTTATCCTAACCTAAGTAAAAAGGATATCAACCGAACGCTAAAGAAAAAAAAAACACAAAAATAAGCTTTCTATATAAGAACGCTCGTGAATTTTCTTTGTGTGTCTGAAATTGTGGACTGAGACTGAAAATTGGATTGTTAAATATTTTATTCAGATACCTACTCGTCTAGTTTTAGCTAGATGATTTCTTTCGTTCACGTGTTTGAGTTCGGTCTGGGCTCGGATCTAGGTCTGAAATACGGGGTGTATAGGCACCTAGGTACGTGAGACGAAGGTCTATGATTGACCCTAAATCTATAAACAAAGGTGTGAAAATATGTTGTAAGTAATGAAGGCTTCACGGCTGCACGTCAGTAGTAAAGAAAAAGAAAGAAAAGTTGTATAAATTATTTTAAAAAAGATGGAAACTAGAAAATTTTACTTTAAAAGGTTGATTAATAAAATTAAACAATCGCATGCAGTCGGAGGCAAATAGGTCTTTATTGTTAATTTTAAGAAGATTCTTTCGGCGACTAACTAAAGTTCACTTTTGATGCAGTCGGGATTTTTTTTTACGCGATTTGCTTATAATAATAATTTTTCAAGCTAATGAGACCCATTATACGATTATTTAAGAACTTTATCACAGCTTTAATAAAAGTTTTGAAAAATTTTAAACAGTACCTATTACGTTGGCCTCGCCTTATTGCCTAGCGCAGTAACGATACCAAGCTAGGCATTTCTATATGTAGATTTGTACAAAACCATATTTTAAAAACTAGATGAGGTCGTTGTTTTGTTCCTTTTAAAGTCAAAACATAATCTTGGACAGATCATGTGAAAATCAAGTTCAGTTCGCGTTAAATAACTTTGCCGCTCTGAAGTAGGCAACAAATCACTGTGCAGTAGTTAATCTTAGGAATAAAACAGCAGCGCGCATGCGTGGTTAGCGAAAAGCCTAGTTTCGCAGATGATTTAGTTCCTGGTAGGTGTCTATTAAGATTTGTCACTTCGAATTACTTTTAACCATACAAGGTGTATATATTTTTGTAATCACCTTTTAAAACCCTTTATTTTCATACCCCATTCGCCATAATAATTATGCCGCCAAAAATCGGCCATTTTTTTTTTCAATTTTGATATACCCCGTGTCACTGACTCTCACAATGAAAACGAATCTAATGGCACCTCTCAAGCTGAAATCGATCAAGCCGTTTAGGCTACAGAGCGTGCCCAAGAAATATACATATATACATACATACACTCGAAAAAGGGGCCCGTGGCTAAATAATAACAGCCGCACAGGTCAATCGATCAGGTTAGGCTACGCTTGCCGCGGTTGCTCTGTGGATGGGTGATCTTTACATAGCATGAACCCTCCGTGCCTCGGAAAGCACGTTAAGCCGTTGATCCCGGCCGTCATTCGTGGATCTTTGACAGTCGTTATGGGTAGTCAAAAGCCCGAAAATCTGACTACCAGTCTCACCTAGGGGTATCGTATTACTCAGTAACTGGGTTGTGGAGGTCAGATAGGCAGTCACTCCATGTAAAATACTGGTATTCAGCTGCATTGCATCCGGTTAGACTGGAAGCTGACCCCAACATAGTTGGGAAAAGGCTAGGCAGATGATGACATACACTCGAAAAACATAACCCTCCTTCTGGCGCAGTCGGGTAAAAATGAAAAGAAAAATCAATCAATAGTAGCTGCCACAATATTGCTGTATTACTTAACTTAGCTTAATTTAACTTAAAATTAAAATATTCGCTAAACAAAATATCCAGAGCCATTTTCTTAAATGATTGTTTAGACAAAACATAATCATTTCAATAAAATGCGTGTTGTAAGAAACAACAAGGCGACGAAGAGGTGCACGTTCCCCAGGTCCCCTGTATGGAATCTTGAGGGTCGCGCACCCCCCTATTATTTCACCCCCACAATTTATTTGTTAGGTCAATACAATCAAATTTGTTATTGCATAGGCCGTGTAGTGTCATGACCTCTCGATGTCATGACACTGCACGGCCTATGCTAATTGTTACTTGTAACAGCCGCCTTGATCCCAAATCCAGTACGCCATATCGTTTCAATATAAAGGGTAACGAGTAGACATTAAAAATTATGTTGTTTATTTTAATTTTAGTAAGCCTACGCTGTCCCAGTGCTGCGTAAAAGCTTTCTCTAATGTTATTATTACTGTACAAAATTTTTAATTAGACTAGCAGCCTGGAGTCTAGATTTGTGTCGGATAAAGCCTCCTACAAACAGGCGCGACACGCGATATAATCGCGCGCGACACAAAGGCACCGCTCGTTGCGCAACTTACGATGCCTTTGTGTCGCGTGTCGTGCCGCGCCTGTTTGAAGGAGCCTTGATGAAATGGGACTTCCATTAGGTACTGGCGAAATGTAGGCGTAATACCCTATCCCTTTCGGGAATACATACGTGAATATTTACTCGTAATGGTTTACTTTTGATATACAACGTGGCGACAATTTAACAAATGGATATGGCTAGTGTAGCGAGTGATCATAAAAATTATAACAATATACAATAATTCTTAATTTGAAAACTACCGCCTGCGCCGCTCGCCAACATATGGCTCTCTCTCTTTCTCTTTCAATTCGCTTACTCTTTGCACGTTATTTGTTTTAATTTCATTGATGCGATGTTATGATCTGTGACCCCGGCAAATGACCCCAGCGCTACAGTTCTTTAAGTACAGGTCCAAGATACCATTTTAGAAAATTTAAAATAACTAATAACGTTTAATGAAGTTAAATTAAGAAAAAAAAGTTAAAGATTCCACAATCTTTCTTGCTTTTAAACTTAACATACAATCACACACACCGTTCATAAAATCCTTTATTTTTTCAAAGGCATATAAGGTGAAATTTGAAACTCATGTAACGCAGTAAGCTCATTTTATGAAATATTCCCTCCAGTTCCGGGCTTACATTGTCACGTACTAAGCACAAACGTAGCGTAAAATATTATCTGGCTGACTGGGATGCTGTCGCTACTAAGCTTCGGTAAAGTTTCGAAATACCCTCATAAATGCAATTTTAAAGTTAAGAGCTTATAAGCTAAGTTTTGCTTTTGACATTATGCATAAAAGACAGCCTGCTTGAAAGGATATGCAGTGCTTAAAACGCTTAACAAAATGTACATCTTCTGAAATTTGTTTATCCAATTATCCAATTATGCCAATTGTAATAATAAAAAAAAAAAACACTGGCACTCCGGTAGTGCCGACAGAAGTGAAAACTTGAACAATTACGAGTGTATTTTGTGAATCGTCTTATAAACAAAACACGCGTGTTAAGGTGTGTTCCTTATTTTATAGGGTTTTTTGCAAATCATGTATGATGACCAAAGTGACTGGTTTATTCTTCTCGTGAAAGGAATTTATTCAGATTTACAAATAAGCACACAGTTATATATCCGTGGTTCAGCGCCATCTCGTCGTTGTTGGATGAACTACGTAGTTAGTACGCGAGGCCCTCGTAGTTCTTCCCGATGTGCATAGATGGCGCTGTCCTCAACAACGCGCGTCTTAAGTTTTACGTCTGACGTTAGTACGCGAGGCCCTCGTAGTTCTTCCCGATGTGCATAGATGGCGCTGTCCTCAACAACGCGCGTCTTATGTTTTACGTCTGACGTTTTACGTCTTACGAATTTTCGATCAGGGTCACGTGACCTGACGCGAATTTAGAAGTTTTTACCCATTCCAAAAAAAGTACACAGCGCCGCTAAAGAAGTTTTCACTTCAAAAATAATAAAAATGGATGTTATTAAAAATGTGTATTATGAGTGTGTGTGGTACTCCAAATAAATAAACAATAAGAAGAAGTGATAATTCGGGCGCCAGGAGTACACAAAAACTATACCAAGGATAGACTAACCTGCGGGAACTGGAAACCTTTAATCTTCAAGCGGGGAGTATCAATAAAAATCGACATAAAAGTTATTGAACGATTTTATTGCCCGTAGGCTGCTGGTTTCAATATACAAGAAAATTCCTTTCTAATATTATCTAACAGTTCTAAGGTGTAAAACTAAGATGGAATAGAAATTAATTTTTATCCTGTCATTATTGCACTTTTGTCAATATAAGTTATGTATTATAAACCATACCACGTTCCGTCGAATAAACTAACAACCGAAAGAGCAAACCACGCTCATCTTGGTGATTTTGATCTTCGCGGAGACGTCAAAGGCGGTCCATGAAATATGCTGGTAGGGGCTAGCTTTCAAACTTTAAGTTGTAAAAGAAAAAGAAAGAAGATACCTGTGATTTAATTTTGTAATTTCTTTCCGCTTTTCCATATGACATAATTTTGACGCATCAATTTCCTGTACCGTGTCGGCCAACAGTTTTAGTCTAATCTCAGTCTCAATTTGTCAAAAATACCTGTAATTTATCTAAATTTTTGACTAGTTTTTGACATTGATTGTCGCTCAGATGAGATTGCGACTAGATTTTAAACGTTTTTTATTACGGGAATTGGCCTACAGCTATACGTCATGTGCTACGAGGAGTAGCTACGCAGCTACGTCGTAGACGATGCTACGCAGGCGGCTACGCGTGTAAGTGCTTCTTTATATTTGCGATAAAGTTATAATTTTAGTCGTAATAGCTATGTAATAGATATTGTCAATACTGAATTCCTATAACCCAAAGAATTTTCAGTTGTCGAACAATGATCAAAAATATTTGTTGAAGTAGGGCAACGTTTATACTTCATAGCTATCCTGAATCAATCCATTAATATTTCCAATATATTTGTTAACCACACTGTGGTTTGGTTTATTTTGTTATGGTTGTAATGATTTGAATTGATTTACAAACGCAATGGTTTGTTAGTTGTCAGAATTCTGTGGCTTCATCGGGTTAATAATTATGATGATTGTTTATGAAATAGGTATGTTTGGAAATTATTTTGACTAACTATCTCTGATTGCGCACAATAACTTAATTTAATTAATAAAAAAATAGAATAGATTTTTTTTTATTGAAGTAACCAAGACTCAAACAAGATTTTTAGTACAACTTAAAACAACTTTTAACTTAATAGCTAAATAATAATACCTATTTATTATTATATTATATTAATATAATAATTTAAAAACTGTTATTTCGTCAAAATTTGCTGCTAATACAATAATAACAAAAACCGGCCAAGAGCGTGTCGGGCCACGCTCAGTGTAGGGTTCCGTAGTTTCCCGTCCGTCACAATAAGTGTTCCCACTTATGAGTTTAAAAGTAATAAAAAATGCTTGCATATACGATTATACTACAAACTTAGTCCAGAAATTATTTTGTACAACTTTTTGTCTTTTTTGTACAAAAACTGTTGTTTCCATCAAGTTCAAAATAATTTTCCAAGAAAGTCCTTATAAAGTTCTACTTTTCAGATTTTTTTCATATTTTCTAAACTTATAGTTCAAAAGTTAGAGGGGGGGGGACACATTGTTTTTTACTTTTGGAGCGATTATTTCCGAAATTATTGACATTATCAAAAAATGATTTTTGTAAACCCCTATTCATTTTTAAATACCTTTCCAACAATATATCACACGTTAGGGTTGAAATTAAAAAAAAAATCACTTCCCACTTTACATATAGGGGGGCTACCCTAATAAAACATTTTTTTCCAATTTTTATTTTAGCACTTTGTCGGCGTGATTGATATACATATTGGTACCAAATTTCAGCTTTCTAGTGCTAACGGTCACAGAGATTAAGCGAGGACGGACAGACGGACAGACAGATATGGCGAAACTATAAGGGTTCCTAGTTGACTACGGAACCCTAAAAAATAGGTGCAAACTTTGTTATTTGCCATAGTCTTCTTCTTAGCGTGTCTATTCTAATTAAAAAAT
The DNA here is from genome assembly GCA_927399505.1 of Luperina testacea. Lineage (NCBI taxonomy): Eukaryota > Metazoa > Arthropoda > Insecta > Lepidoptera > Noctuidae > Luperina > Luperina testacea. The sequence goes on from OV656757.1 coordinate 2,258,697, forward strand.
CTAACAAACTTCATAGTTATCTGCTGTTATTAACATACATACACTCACGGCGTCTTCCTATTTCGGCAGGCAGAAACTACAGAACGTCACCTCTACAATCCTAACATACTTCGTTTGCTTCGGTTATATTAATTTATTACAACAAAAAATATTTTTTTACTTCTTACTCAAATTTGTAAAAAAAAACCTTGCTCTTTACTATCTAAACGTTGTATTATTACTGCTTACAGAACGTACATAAGTCCTTTTAATTTCCAAACGTGTGACAAGCTTGTTTGACGACGTATCAGTCACGCTTCCGCATGACAGATTTATCGCTCAACATTATATGTGCACACATATAATATCAGAACTCACAATGCTTCCTTTCGGTATTTCTGGTTTATTTTGATGAATTAATTTCTTGTTAAGGAGTGTGATGTTAAATAACCAAGTTAATGTTTTCTATTTAAGGGGGATGCTCTAGGTAGCCCGCGAAATTAAAATTTTCTTACGTTTTTGCAAATTGCAGGTCAGTGTCAGGTTGAATGTTGACCAAAATATGATTGGCGAGCTTAACAAATATGACTACAGAATTATAATCATTGAAATCATCAATACGACCCTCTAAGTTCATATAATCCCATTGATTGAATGACTATTTCATGAAATATCAATCAATAGAATTCGCGAGCAAAAAAGGCTGATAAAAAAAATAGAGTGAATTCGCTGCCAGATTTCTATAACCATAAAATTGTGCTCAAAACAAAGATATAACGAAGTTGAGAACTACGGAAAGATTTTTTTTAATCACTCTTTTTTGGAGTTCGTTTTTTGTGCCAATGGCAATTCTAATCAGACTAACGGCTTGCAATTTATAAAGTTTATATAGGTACCTAAAGATCGCAATTGTTTATGCAAGTACATTGAAAATGTAAGTCAGTTCCCACTTGTGATTTTGGCAAAGTAAGGTACTAAAGAAAGTAGTAAAACAATATTTTTTCCATAAAATAAGTAGTACTAGATACCTTGACTCCTGCACTACTTCTGTATTTTATCATTCACCTCCGGGCCCCTAAAATGCCTTACCAAAAAACACCACTGTCACACTAGGCCACTTCAAATGACAACTGACACGCGATCCCCGTTCATCCTCCTATAGCTCACGTTGCTACTCCTGACAGCCACATCCCTACAAGCCCTAAAAACGCCACCAAATTCCCCGTTAAACCGGGTAGTATGTGCACATACGGCCATATTTCACGAACATCAGACAGCAGTTTATCAAGCAGTGGATCGTCGCATAAATCAGAGGGTGAATGCTGTGCGATGCGATGTGGCCTGTGGCCTGAAAAATTCAAGCAATTTGGTCGGATGTCCTATTAATTGGGTGGTTAAGTGGTTCAGCTGGATCAGCCTGTTTGTGTACGGTGTGTACTTGGCTGATAATTATTTTGTGGAAGTTTGACTTGTAAACTGGGCCGAATTTTGGTCTGTTCAGTATGTTATTTTGTACGATAAGTGTATTATGGTTTTATGATTCTGCGTGCAAACCGTAACGGCTTAAAGATAATTATAATTTCAAGATGATTTACTGCAAAAATAATAATATTTTTTGTATAAAACTGTGAAATGCAATCAATTATAATTACCTACATAATTGAGTAAGCGAATATTTTTTTTTAACCCTCGCAGGGTTAAAAAAATATGTATTGAAAAAAATCTACACAAAACATTTGTTGAAAATCTAAATATTGATTTTATGAGTTATTCCGGTACATTACAGACTTTTTGAAGGGTCCCTTTTCTCTAACAAATTTAATCATATTCTTATTACAAATATTATTGTCATATCCAATTAAAATATAATTAAATAACATTGTTATTTCTATTTAGAACATAATTAAATGTGTGTTCATATCCAACGATAATAATTATTTGATATTTATAATAGATCGGTAGTCATCAATTTTCTAACAAAAAATATCGAACAAAACCATATTTTTTTTTTATCCAAATATATCTGTTTCAATATATTTCTTCTTCCGAAAGCTGTCAAGGAGCTCGACCCTCGCAGCATGACCTTTTTACCCAATTTCAAACCATTATTGGGCGCTATTATTCAATTCGAACTGTAAGCATTTTTTTCGTCCATGTAAACATTTATTTCTTAAGCGACAGTGGACCATCCTTTACCCCTGGTTTGACAGCAAATCGAGAGGTCGTGAAATTCAATTAAGGGTCAAATACTGAGTTTAATAAACACATATCACATATATGTAGTTTTTTTTTTTTGAGGATCTGAAATCATCAAATCCCGCTCTGGGTGGAGCGGAAGGGAGTGTCAGACTCTTACTGACTAAAACCCACCCATGTTCCTTCCTTAGCCCTTTATGTTTCGGGCCAGCGGTAACCCTTTCGGACAATCCTGCTGATCCGGCAGGATATATGTAGTATCAAGTTAGGCTTAGGTTAGGGAGAGCAGTAGTGGTTCAGTGGTAACTGCCGTGATTTACAAGTTGTAGTTCGTAGTTTCATACCTAGACAGGCGTTTTACTTTATGTAAATTATTTCATCATCACTATTCTTAAAATGTTAAAGAAAAACATCGTGAGGAAACCGGCATTTCCTGGAACCAAAAACTCGAGGGCATGTGACATCTACCAACCCGCACTGGTGGATTACGGCCATCGAGATATAGGTACTAACGTACTAGAGAAGACACCGTAAATTCCTACTTTGTCTCGTTCAACTGCGGTGATCGTGCCGCACCTCACTCAGTCGCTCTCTTGCTCTTTCGCGCCTAGTACTTCCGACAATAATAAATTAATTCATAGAAAAAATCGACGAAAAATGCCTTGGTGTGTGTTGAGATATTGTACTAATAATTCAAGGAACACGGCAAAGTGCAAAGGAATTAAGTTTCATCGGTAAGTAAACTAATTTCCTTGTTTTACAAATTAAATAATTACCACGCGCCATATTGTATTGTTTGTCATAGACTAATCAAACAGAGTGCAATGTAGGTAGATTAGACTGACATTACGGTGAAAATATCGTATGTTGTGTTTTTAATGTTGATATTAATATTTAGTTTTTTAAACTATCGCACTTTAAACAGATAATGTGAGTATCAATATAATTTTTTTTAGCTATTCGTTTAAAACATGAAGCAAAAACAGATCAAAGCGTTGATTATTCCACGAAAAGGCAAAAGATGACTAAACTCATATTATTTAAGGGTAACTAAATAAAATACTTATATCAAAAAAATAAATTGTCTATTATTTATGAAATAAACCCTGTAGGCAAAATACCTACGTTGTCCATTCTGTAGTACTCCTGTCATAGTCTATAGGGAAGACATGTTGTTGCACTTTGTCGAAGAAAACGCGTAAGTGCCGTGATTTACATGGCGCTTAAGACCTTTTTGCCGAGAATAAATACACTTCTGCAGCAAATCTAGCGCTGTGGTAAATTAGTTACGGTTTAGACGAATTGTTATTATTTTAGCGCTGCAGCGAACTAAAGATTCAAATTACGAAGAATAGGACAATTCAGTTATTTGACGTAGCTTCTCTAGTACGTTAGTACTTGTATCTCGATGATTACGGCCCACTCCCTCTCACCGGGAGGAGGCCCGTGTCCCAGCAATGGGAATTGTATAGGCCAATTATTTGTACCAAGCCGCGTGTGTGTACAATTGTGTGTATTGTGTGTGTATTATGTGGCCAATTGTGTGTATTTTGTGTGTATACCAAGTTAGGTTCATTGTAGTTTGTTACAAAGGACACCTAATATGTCATAACATTCTGCCCTGCCCCATTGGAGTGGGTTTTTAGTTTTACCTGATACAACTTGACATTGAATAACAACCTAATCATTTTATTCACAGACCAGGTAACAAACATTCAGGTTTCTAATTACACATTACGAATATATTATTATATTTTCATACTTGCAACTGGATCTTTAACCCTTTGCCAAATATTGATCGCTTGCAATCAATTAATTGATCGAGTCTTACAAAGTAAACGGATAAAAATCCAAACACACACATTCTTAAAGACTACAGCAACCCATTCAATAATATTAAAAGCGTAATACATTACAACAACGATAGAAAAAAAAAAAACGTACATTTATCTGCGAAGTACCCTTCCGCAGCAAATTAAATTAAGTAACAAAACAAGATGAGCGTCCGTCTAACAATAGATGTCCAACAATAATGGACTGGCTGATAAACTATCCTTTCATCTCGGCCTTTCTTCCGGCCTATTGTGGCCTCAATTTGGCAATAAATCGCCTATTTCAGGCCCCGAGTGCGCCGTTGATTGGTTTTCTTTACTTCTATTTGATTGTAGTTTTGGAATGCGCAGTTGATAGTCTTTCATTTCTTTACGTCGAGGTTACCCACAGTTTCTGAAAACTTATCTCGGCCATCAATCATTTCAATCGTCATGATAATTATTAAAAGACGAAGGGTTACAGATATTTATAGACTAGCTGCGCCCCGCGGTTACACCCGCATAAGTCTGGATTCCGTAGGAATATTGTTATGAAAAGTATCTTTTTTCATAATCCAAGTCATGGTCTACCCATGTGTCTCAATTTATCAGAATCGGTTCAGCCATTTTAGCGAAACAAACACACACAAAATCTAATATTTTCTCTTTATAATATTAGTTTAGATGAAGAAGACTTGTTGCGCCTACCTGAAATAAATTTGGATAAGAACAGGACGGTAATGTTGTGATTAGAAAGAAAATGCTTCAGAAATTGGAATGAGCATCATTTGCTGCTATTCTATACATACAGAATCTAACATAAAATCGCGTTTCGTATCGGTCTGTATGACCGCTTGGATCTACACAGTAGATTTTGTTTTATTTGCGCCATCATTTAGAGCATTTATTCTGAAAGGTTTATGTGTATGATACAATCAATTTAAACTTAGATATAGCGTTGGATATAACTTAAAGGTAAAGGTAAAGTAGGGACGGGTCGCAAGTATGGAATAAATCTATATAAATAAATAAATAAAACAAAGTCGGGTTAGTTACACCATTTATAACTCAAGAACGGCTAGACAGATTTTTATGATCTTTGATTAGTTGGATTTGCCTCCGGGAATAGCATAACTATAAAAACGTGGGAGATAATAAAAAAAAAACATTTTCGCAGATATTTTGTATGGAACGACTGTTTTGATGATATGTCGAGAACGGAATGACTGACTTCGAGGGCGGTACGAAGTTCGCCAGGTCAGCTAGTTAAACATAAAATAGATTACCACCACTTACACTGACAGATCTTTAGATAAAGGAAGCGAGAAAAACTACCTTTAACGTACTTCCCCTGGGGATACGCATTTTTAATATAAAAAAGTAAGTAAGGGCACTAAAGTGGTGACCCTTTTAACAAAATAGCTGTCACCGAACAAGGGTCCGGCATGCAAAACCTTTTTGAAATAGTTTTCCAACAAACTATGTATAACTGTGAAATATTTAGTTAAACGACGCAGCAGTTACTTTACTTTTAAAGCTCTTTAGCTTGCCGCCTTCATTATAATTAGCTCAGGCAACATTTTGCGCTTGATGTCAGAATTTTTTTTTAGGCCGCATAGTTTTCGACTTTTGACGATAAATGTAAGAAAAAAATACCCTTTCCCCCTTATCTACGAAGTTTGCAAAGAAAAAAATTCTGAAATAATTTTATGTGGTGGTGGTGTGGTGTGGTGTGGTGTGGTTCATGTAAAGATTACAGGAAAAATAAAACGAACGAATTTTTCAATATTATTCGTACTACGAAATTCATTCTGAGCATTGAAATTATTTCACGGATTTGTAGCGGTATCTGCAACGCCACATGTGAACTACGCGTCATACTGACGTCACGCAAAATCCTGCATCTCGCAAGCAGAGTTTACCGCGCAACTAGCATATATACAATGGCCCGACATGAATCATCGGGCAATTGCCCGTCAGACACAACACCCGTCTGGTCGGAGGATCCTCCCTTTTCTATGGAGTATGAGTGAACTTTACATCCTGTTCCTCACACCTTTATAAGATATATTCAAGTTAAAATTAATGGTTCAGCAAATTGACTACCAACCTAAATTGTCCGTAAGTATATTAAAATCACAACTGTCATTCTGTGACAGCTTTATGAAATAGATATGACACGGCTAATTAGTTTGTAATTTGATATACAATTAATTTCTCTGACTGTAGCTACATAATTATAATATTATTACCTTGATTTCGTTAGTTTACCTTAGAACAATAATTCTACCGGCGCGCATAGCACAGTGATCGAGAGCCAGAAATGTAATCTATTCCCCATGATACTGAACATCAAACATCTACAGTACAATTACCGACACTTCACGACAGAATCAGCTTTCCCATTATTTGGTCCCAATCTCATCATTAAATTTGATGTGACGTCATCGCTGACAAACAATGATTTCCGACGGATGGAACGACCAGTGAGTTCTATTCCAGGTCCTTTGTTGTTGCGGTCAATCTGAACATTTTAGCTTAATTGAACGTTGTTCAGGCTTTAATGTACCTACTATAATTAATTTCTGTTTTGATTGATGGTTGGCTGTTGTATAATTTTCGGTTTGATTAAATGATCGTTGGATTAAGTCTTAGTTTGATGAAGACTGATTTGCATTGTAGCGTATTTTATTTTCAATTAATCTGTACTAATATTATAATGAGGTAAAATTCGTTTATTGTTTGTGGTATTCTCCGGAATTAGCGGTCCGATTTTTAAAATTCTTTATTTTTTTTAAATATTATTTACATTTGCAATTGATGCATTTGGTGCCTTGCGACTGAGTGGATAGGTGGAACAAGAAATTTCAGGTAGATGAAGACGCGGGTAGAAGCTAGTAACTACTATAAAATAAAGAAGAACATATACACAGGTATAATGAATATAAAAAACAGTGGCACTCCGGGAGTGCCGACAGGAGTGAAAACTTGAACAATTACGTGTGTATTTTGTGAATCGTCTTATAAACAAAACACGCGCGGTACCGGCTACGTCCATCCGTCTTTCGAATTTTCGATCAGGTCACGTGTCCTGATGTGAGTTTAACATTTTTTACCCATTACAAAAAAAGTGTACAACGCCGCTAAAGAAGTTTTCACTTCAAAACTCATTAATTCTCTTTTTTCTTCACTTACTTCTTTAAATTAATTTAACATGTGGATATTTTGGAAAGGTTTGGTTGGTTCTTTGTGGCACAATATTGTTCATCCATAAACTTCCACCAACATTCTATAATACACAAATATTATTAAATCATAACCTTCATTAAAAAGCCTAACGATATTTGAAGATTTTTCTCCTGTTTAATTGTCCTGATAAAGCGTAGCAGAAGTGTAGCACTCAAACGCAAACTACAAGCATTTATTTCAATAAATTAAACCATTTACAGGCACTTTTGAATTGTCAGGAAGTCGGTCACTCAGAAAATATGAAGCTAGTTGCCCATTCCAAGACGTAGTAGGTACCTATGGAGAAGAACGGGCAAGGTACTCCATGGACGCTCTTCTAAATTATATTTTTGCAAAAATATTAGTTACATCATTAATGTTGAATTTATAATTACTGCACTTGTAAATCCATTAAGTAGGAACATTAAAATATAGAACAAAAAACACCCGTCGTGATCAACCGCCGTAAGTTGTAACCTCATTATCCTAGCTTAGAGCTCTCATTTACATCATAATAATATACTCAGTGCCACAAAGAGGATGACAAACAGAGTCTAACTGTGTTCATACGCTCATAAAAGCCTAGAAACTTCTATTATAATAGTCATAACGTTTAAATTTGTTTGGTTTTGTGAGTGGGTGTTTGGGCTGAGTTATAAGCGGAGCGTTTTATGAGGTAATTGAGACAACACGCTTAGAATAAACTAAATCAGTACTAAAAGTTATTTTATTTCCTTGAACAGTATACATAAAATTAATCGATGTATTAACTCTTATTATGATGTTATCATCTAGTTTAGGAGTCAGAGTATTAAAATTATTGTGACCTATATATGAGCCTTATATTATGCTCTTAGTTTTTAGATATTGTAACGTGGTGACTTTTGGTGAAATAAAGAATTTATTTATTTATTTTATTTATAATTTTATTCCAGTAAAAATGTTGGATCAAATGGAATGGAAAAATGAAACTAATAAATATTTTGAATAATTTGTTCAAATATCTGTTCTATTACATTCACTTGAAAAGTATTTGTAAAGGCAAATCCAACGAACCCAAACACGCCTTTACACAAGTCATCGTGTGAAGCCAACCGAGTTGCACTATACAAATTTAGTCATGCCATATTTTAGAACGGGCTTTCATAATTGAATGAGTACACAAATTTTCGTGCCTGTGCTGGTGACCGCTGTGGAGATCTCTCAAATGGAACCAATCTTGGATCAGCAGACAGGTCGCGGTGTATGAATGCGTAGAGGAATTTTAGTGTCTGTGCTCTTGAGGAGCTCCCTGATCTGGAACCAACTCTGGGTGGGACTTAAGAACGAGCTAATATAACTGAATGCGTATAAAAAAATGGTGTCTCTGCCGTCGACCTATCTACTGCTGTTTTGACAATCTACTTCAGAAGAAATGTGTGGGATCGGCGAACCCCGGGCTGAAACGAAGTTCAAAATGAAAATTCAAGATGGCGGCTACAAAAAATTTAAAATGACTAAGAATTTGAAATGTTTCGTAGCCACCATCTTAGATTTTCATTTCGAACTCAATATAAGCTTGAAGACCATGAAAGCGTTCAAGAACTTTGTTCCAAAAAGTCGAATTCGTCCCGCCATCTCCGACTGGTCCTGCTACCCTCTGGACTGGTACTGCTGGTTCTCTAATACCCGCTACTCGCTCGTATCTTTTATTCTTTTTTAATTAAATGGTAAGCAAAGCCGATGTCGACTATTCTGCCAATGTCAAAACTTAATTAGAAAAATAAGTGTGCAAGTTAACAAAATAAAACAAAAGAACTGAAGACACTGCTCATACCTTGCACCACACTTATTCAAACACGACAGTCGAGTGACAGCACAATATATTCAGAGTGAACGTGGTACAATCCCGGTAACAGTTGATAGTAATGTTATAGTTTCTTTACGCGAAACACTGAGTAATTAAGATTAACGGGGATCTAGTTGAGTAATTACACTAGTATGTGCGAGCAACACTAATGTTCAAAGACTATATTGGTCTCTACCCAGTCTACCCACAGACTAATAAACATAATGATCTTCGTAATAGCACAGTGTAATAGTTTGTTTATTATGGCTCGGATTCTATAAACAAAACCGAATCGTTTTGATTACCAATGGTAGCATATTTAATTGCCAAATTAAGTATATTGATTAATTGTTCTAGATGGATCCATACTAATGGTGAGAGGTCCGTGGCTAAATATTAACAGCTGCACAGGTTGATCGATCAGGTTAAGCTACGCTTGCCGCGGTTGGTCTATGGATGGGTGACCATCTTTACATACCATGACCCCTCCGTGCCTCGGAAAGCACGTTAAGCCGTTGGTCCCGGCTGTCATTCGTGGATCTTTGACAGACGTTACGGGTAGTCTCAAGGTCAAAAGTCTGACAACCAGTCTTACCAAGGGGTATCGTATTACCCAGTAACTGGGTTGTAGAGGTCAGATAGTTTTCTGAATTCATGCAAGCCTAGTACTTTTTGTTATGCTACTGCTTAGAACTTGTGCACCACCTAAATATTGTGAACAGAATACCATCTTCACATGAAAATTTTACATCCATGCGAAGCTGGGGCTGGTCGCTAGTATATAATAAAGTGACAAAATTAAACTAGCAATATGAATGAGCTAAAATTAATAAACTATTTTAGCAAGCCGATTTATGGGTATCGACAGCAGTAAATGTTCAAAACTCGCACTAGTGGTTCTGTGGACCTAGCACGAACGCACGCAGTGATCGCAACGTAAAATTGAATGATTTGAAAATAGATAATTCTTGTCTCGTACATAATATTTAGTACTAAAGTTTTGAGCCGTTTGGGGTCCAAACGCTCGGGTGAAAGGGCGTGAGTGCGCGTCTCCTTTTTAAGGAAATTTCTCGCCTACTGGTTGACACTTCACGTGACAAGAGGGTTGGCGTTCTTTGTCCAAAGAATTAGCATTGCCACTCAACGTGGCAATGCTGCCAGTCTTCTGGACACGTTTCCGGATGACAGCGATGCGGACGAGTACTTCGATGCCTAAGTGTCCTTTTGTTTGTGTATTTATTTATATAGTCAGTTATTCATTTAATTTAGTACCTAGTCTAAATAGTTAATTGTGTTAAATATTGTAATAGTTATGTAAATAAACAGGGTCTTCTGTCAGTGCGTCCTGCCCGTCATGACATAATATGGTGCCGAAACGTGGACACTGACGGTCGGGCTGGTCCACAAATTCAAGGTCGCTCAGCGTGCTATGGAGCGAGCTATGCTCGGAGTCTCTTTGAAGGATAAAATCAGGAATCAAATTGTCCGGAAAAGCACTGGAGTTACCGACATAGCTTGCAGAGTAAGCAAACTGAAGTGGCGGTGGGCTGGCCTTGTTTATCGAAAGACCGATGGCCGGTGGAGCAGACGACTCCTTGAGTAGAGACCGCGTATCGGCAAGCGTAGTGTGGGACGCCCCCCAGCTAGATGGACGGACAACCTAAAGATGAAGGTAAAGGTGGCTGAGGTAGACTGGATGCGGAAGGCGGAGGACAGGGTGTTGTGGCGCAATCTGGGAGAGGTCTATGTCCAGCAGTGGACTACGATAGGCTGAACTGATTGATTAATGTAAATAAACTAATAAACATTATTTATAGGATAATAATATCCTGTATCTTATACTTATTGTTAAGTCTGTTCATGTCGAAGATTATTATTCAAAATTTAAACTTTAATGGTATAGGATAGTTGTACCTATGTTCGATTAAAAAAATCAAATTTCGTTACGTTTACTACGCGCGTTCATGCTGGGTCCTCTAGTCGCCTCCCTGCCTATAGATACCTACTCGTTCATACCCATATAATATGTGTGAACATATCAATACATATTTACGGTGCCATAAAATATAGTCGTAAACAAGTAATAAAACGGTCATTCGGCTAATATTGAGACCGACAGATAGGTTATGGCTAGTCATGTGTAAAGTGATAAATTCACGTCTTTGGCTTCATAATTTAAGCGCGTTTTTGATAACGTGGTGAGTTCGGGAGATCCGGAGTACCTATGAAAGGTAGTAGCTATATGAAAATATAGTTAGATAAGAGTAAGTTGACGTTTAAAGCTATGATAGATTGGCTAGTAGGTCGAAAATAATCTTGATAGAATGTTTTTACCGCTGTCAAAAGGAACAAACATGCCAACCGACCATTTTACAAACCACCATATCATTAACCATTAACCACCATTGAACCATTTCTGTTACAAGGTATAACACAAACGGTGTCATACTTGAAATGGTGACAAATAACTGAAAACTCTGGGACCAACACTGAAATCGCAACAAAAATCAGCTGCTACGCATGCTATGTGTTGCAGCGTCGCTGCAGCGTTGGCCGAGCGAGAGCGAGTCATCGCCCAAGGAGCGGAACCGTCTCACCTCGCAATACTTTGTGACAGTTGCATATTCAACTTGAAATAAACGACAGTGCGTTTCCAGCCAGCGAGTGTTTTACTTGTCCCGTATGTAACACTATGTATGGAATATTCATTTATTTTCGCTTATCTCGAAAATGAAATGTAGGGAACAGCTAATTTTTTTTTGCGATGTCAGGGTTGGTTCCTTAGTAAGTTGTTAAAGTTAAGTTGAAATTGCTCAATTACACCTTGAACACTTGCAGATGCTTCCACGTGTGACGATACTTAACTACGTCTGGCACACTCCTATGACAATGAGCTTTGCTACCAACTTTGCTGACTGGTTAATATTTCCACTAGGTACTAGGTAATACGGGCTGGTGTCCGCAACTCCACGTCAATGCGCGTATTTTGCGTACATTCTATGAATATTATTATTTAATATTTTTGTTATTATTATCATTATGTAGATATTTCCACTATTAGTTTTGCGAAAGTGACAAGCAGCAAAATAAGAGGAAAATCTAAGGTAACTGATATACTTGCTCAAATAGACTAACAGAAGTAAATTGACGTAATTTTTGTAGGCTTGTTTTTAACCACGTCTAAACTTGTATGGAGTAGTGTCAGGCGCTGATTAATTTGACAGGACTAAACTAAAATATATATTCTGTCCTTTTCTTAATGAAATAGAAAGAAAAAGATGCACTGAAATTAAATTCAGTTTAGTTTGTGAACAAAGGAATCGGCGCCACAGTCTTTGTATTTTACCCAGTAGTCCAGAATAAAAGGCTTTATTGTTATTAGCTTTCATAGTTTGTGACGGAATAAGGAATGTAGCAGTCGGCTGTAGGTCAGCAGTACAATGAGGTTTTGTCGTAAAATAAAACAAAAACAGGGAAACATTTTTCTATTAATTTCTTTCTTTACAATGAACAGGATAAAACTCAAATGTAAAAAAGTTTTCAATAAGTGCTGAGCACGTAATTGAAATTAATTACTATAAAGGAAAAAAAAATACAAAATAATAAGTTATTACCAGCAGTATTAGCAAGATGGAAAGTTATTAATGTTTTCATCTGGTTCCTATTATAGAAAAAGATAATATAACATTAATATAATATTTTTATTTCAATATATATTTTTTTCAGTCTCACAGTTCATATAATTATTACTTATTAGCTGTGCCTGCGACTTTGTTCGCGTTTATGTCGGAAAACAAATTGGATTTCGTGCGTTAAATTTATTTTTTCGCGCGGAACCCTAATTCTTTTCTAAAATAAAAAGTCTGTAGTTACTCCTTATAAGATCAGCTATCTGCCAGTGAATGTTCCGTCAAAATCGGTCCACCCATTTCGTAGATTAGCCGGAACAATCAGACAAAATAAAAAAAAATGTTATAAGCACCGTTTAAACCTACTTTACATTACACGTTTACGTTTATTTTTGTTACGTTGTTTTTACATTTAGTAAAAAGCTGTTAATTTGACATTAAAACAGACATTTCAATTTAATTAAATTTGTGTAGATTTACTTTTATAGATTAATGTTTCTGATATAATAAAAGTTAACACACATAAGTTTTCTAATGCAAAGAAGGTAAATGCTGAAAACCATTCGATATCATCATCATTATGAAAATAAGACTACTAAGCTAAACATTTCCATATTAGCATACCTTTTACACTAATTAAGTGATGCCGTATGGCAGCGGCTTCCAAAACTACTCTACAAGGCACATGTGGGTAGAAACGCTGGGAAGCCGGGACGCCAAAGCAGGATATATTACAATCACCTTATTCGTGATGTCCTTTAGAAATGTCAGGTGCATAGTACTCGCAACCGACGTGCGTGTTTGACCAGAGGAGCAATTCTTGTAATTAAACAGTCTAATCTGAGCCTCAATCTGTCAAAAATATCTCTAATTTCCCTACATTTTTGCCATTTATTGACATTGATTTTCAATCAAACTCAAAGCATTTATGTATTTCAATTTTGAATTGTCAAGAAGTCGGTTAGTCAGGAATTATGAAGCGAGTTACCCATTCCAAAGCGTAGTCGGTACCTATGGAGAAGAACGGGCAAGAAACTCCATAGACACTCTTAAGTTATATTTTCACAAAAGTGAGACAGTGAGATTTCGAATTGAATTTGAACATTTGTAAGTAGTAGAACTGGCCTTCAGATGTAGCCGAAACCGAATATGAACATAAACAAAGCAAAAGCAGTATATAAGAATCACAGAATAGAAAAGAACAGAATACCTACTTTCTTTATTATGTACACCATATAAATTACAGACATAAATATAAACACTTTACGAAGGGTGATACTATAATATAGGCGGTCTTATCGCTAAGAGCGATTTTTAAAATTAACCTTTCTTGCAGGTGGCGTTCTGTATAGTTTCTTTCTAACCCCAAGGCAAGGGAATAAGGCGTAAATTTATGAATGTATGTATATTAGGTATCGTCATTTCGTATTATATTTGTGACCCCTAAACCAGATGGTTATAATTTCATACTAGGAGCGCCCCGCGGTTTCACAACATAAGTGTCGATCCCGTGAGAATATCGGGATAAAAACTATCCTATGTCCTTTCCCGTGATAGAAACTATCTACATACAAAATTTCATCTAAATCGGTTTTGCAGTTTTCTAGCGATAATCTATTCTCCTAATAATAATAAGAGATTCTTCTTAGCGCAATATGTAGGAGATTATGTACAATATTTTGCATATTGCCCTTACAATATTATCGTAATTCCTTGGTATATTTTTTGCTCCCTTGTTATTATTTCATATCCTACCTAAAACTACACAGTTTTCCAGCGATACTCTTCTATATACCCGCATAGAAGTATGGCGTTAATGCTATTCTCTTTCCGGCAAGTCTGAGTACCTACAATCCAGAGACATTGCAATTCGCCCGCCGTACCGTGCGGTCCGACGTTCATGCTATTAAGTTACGTCCGGTTCTTGTAGAGATGTTATTTCTCGTTTGTTTTAGTTTCGGCGTGATGCTGTTTTGTTTTTGGTATTGTAGATTTGTGGGTAAGCGCCGCAAATTTTATCCAATTTAGGGCTCACTTTTGAATACTCAGATAATTTTTATCTGAAGAATAAATATGACAGTTTAATATATTTTCTACATAAAAGCTGTCAAACCGCAATCTTTATTCCTCAGATAAGAATTATCTGACTATTGAATAATCAGGCCCAAATGTTATAAATTCGAAAGTTACTCTGTTAGTTTGTCTGTTACATTATCGCGCTTTAACGGCTGAATGGAATTGGATGAGGCACACGGATTGACTTAATTTTTTACTGGAATGGTAATGGTGTACATAATAATTAAGAGTATTCTATCTATCCATCTTGACGACGACCCAAAGCCACAGGCAAAAGCTAGTATGTACTATAATATCTGGGGAAAGTTTGTAGATATTATTTATTTTTAGTCAATAGGTATCTGAATGGTGAAGGAAAATTATTTATTTTTTAATAAACAACAAAGATCCACGTGGAAGATTAAAACATCAAAAATATAAGTAAACAACGGATTTAGACAGTCTATAAAACATTTATTGTAAAATATTTTCTTTGCCGTACATCTTGTGTAGGTATCGTTTCTTCTTTTTATTTTTAGAATTTTTAACGTAAACACTTTCGAAGAATTCTTTTGATCTGAGCAAACTAAGTCATTTTGATAAATAGATAAAATAAAAAAAATGAAAGATCTCAAGACTGACCATAAACAATACTGCCTATTTATAAAAGAATATAAACAGAAATATTTCAATAAGCCGAGGCCAAAGGGACGCCTTAGAAGGATTTATAAAGAAATGGCGGTTACTAATAGCCTACGGGCTATGGATATGACTTTCCAACAGTATGAGTGGCCTCTGTCTGATTGCTCCTTGTTTAGGTCCAGTCTGTGTCATTTATCACAGGGGAAATGGTAGTCCTCAGTTATTTATTTAAGGCGACTACATGACCTAAAGCGCGGTCTTTGCCAGACTGCATAGAAAAGACAAAGAAGCGCGATAACAGAACGCTGGTAATTTATTGCAACATATGAAGCAATTATCTGTTTACAAAAAATATATTGCTTGGACAAAAAAATCAAAACACTAGTGTTTTAGTATATTGCTCGTAGAATAATCTAACAAAAAATCAGAATTATTATATGTATTATGGCTTTTATTGTAAAAATAAAGTTTTTAGAGATATCTTTATGATTTTTTATATCGTAACACATAACTTATATTATATTTTCAACACACTATCTACCTAACATATCGACGGGCGCAAAGTAAAAAGAGACATCTACAAAACAGCTACTTTTCAGGAGAGCGCATAATAGGAAAAAATGCTCTCATTTTGTCAATTTTAAACCAAATTTATTGAAATTTTCATCATTGCTTCATTATTTAATAATATATCCACATGTATATTTCATTTCTTCTAATTATGTTTAAATTACGAGATATTGCAGTTGTCTGCATCTACATTGCGCTTAAAAATATGACAACTGTGTTAACTACCACTTGGTCGTTTCTACGTGGGAATTCAAATAGATCTTCTCGGTTCATAATATCGCATTGTCGTCTCGTTTTGCCCAAATTCACCAATAATTTACGTCTTTCCATGTCTATTGTGTTGAACCCAAACTGTTTACTAATATGATAACACTTTTACACACACTTATCACTTGAGAAACCAAAAAAAACAAAATTCGTGCCGGCCGACGTAGAACATGTCATCTGACTGATGACACAATATGACTGACCGCTGGTCCCCCGCGCGTCCCGCGTATAAACGGCCAGGCGGTAGTTATCCGCATCTACATCGTGCAATTTCACAAAACGGGCGTAGTTATCTTCTTTTACGTGACAAAAGTACCAAAAATAAGGTGATATTTGTATTTTTGTTTTTGCTATGTTGTAGAACATGATATTTTAAGTTAGTTTTTACAAAAAACCAAAAATCTCAAAATTGCAGTTGTCTTTTTTTACTTTGCTCCCGTCGATATATCCTGAAGAATATCATATATTTTTCTGATTTTGTTTACTGTAGTCGACTGTATACTTTTATTGTTTCTAAAACTTGCGTGTTTAGGTCCTGTAAACCCCTTAATTAATACTTCAAGCACATAAATGTACAAAGGCGGACTTAATGCCATAGACATTTTCTACCAGTCAACCTTTGGGTGATGCACAGACAAACAATAGTAGGTGCAATCATGAAAATTGAGGAATAAATATTGCAAATATAAAGATACGCATAAACCTATTAAAACTATAAATATAATGTATACTTAATTACATATAAATATAAGCACAAATAAATATACATAAGTACATGAATATAATAAAAATAAATTGGACAAACAATGAGAAAATATTAGCATTGCGATGATACTGCCAGCTTCTTGGGAATGTGCTCGCGAACCTTAACTTTAAAGGATAATCGGTTATTATCTGGGGCGTGTTTGCTGTGTGTCTTTCTGAACCTGCATTATCTAAGTGGGACAATATAATTATAGACTATTCAATAAAGTGTCACAAAGATTACCAATTTCATTTAATGTAAGGCTGGGTTTCTGTCTTTGGTCTCTGGCCCTGACATCAAGCAATGGACAAAATTATCAACCTTTTATTGCTTGAATACGAGGTTTTTGGCTACTTTTATGTGAATTAGTTGTATTTTTTTTTTGTTATATGCGTTTTTTTTGTGCAGAATTAAAAAAAAATCGTTCTTTTTTTCTTTATTGGTGATGTTCTTCAGAAAAGTCAGGTGCGTAGTACTCGCAACTGCGTGCGTGTATGACCGTAAACAAAGCAAAAGAAGTATGAAGGAAAAAAAGAAAGAAAAAAGTTTATTTGTACACGGTTCGTGAAACACAAAATACAAAACAGAAGGGAAGGGATGGAAGGGACATACAAGGATACAAGGGGTGGTAGCAGGAGCCGTTCTTTAGGTTCTTTCTGCTTCCGCGCGAAGAAGGTAAGAGGTGGAGGTGTATTACAATACAGTTAGCAACTCAATTTAAGGCTCCTACAAACAGGCGCGACACGCGATATAATCGCGCGCGACACAAAGGCACCGCTCGTTGCCCGACTTGCGGTGCCTTTGTGTCGCGCGCCAATTTATCGCGTGTCGCGCCTGTTTGAAGGAGCCTTTAAGGCTCGTACACACAGGCGCGACGCGACACGCGACACAAAGGCACCGCAAGTCGCGCAACGAGCGGTGCCTTTGTGACGCGCGCGATTCGCGTCGCGCGTCGCGCCTGTTTGAAGGAGCCTTTAAGCGCTAATTCCTCTAATGTAGAATTAACACAACATTTTAACTATTAGAATTCTGTCCACCACCGAATTTAAATAACATCAATGTTTGAACTGCATGGTTGAAGCCCATTAGCATAAATACCTAATTCTGAAGCATTTGTTTCGATGCAAATCCCAATAGAATACACGTCACAGGAATGTGACAATCAGTAATTCGAACTCAACATTTGTGTTTGAATTGACGCGTTCGTGGTTAAATTAACAAAATAGTCACAAGGGCGACACATTCGTAGCACACGCAACGCGCGTGTATGACTAGATGTATGTACGTGGTCGTAGCAACAGATCTGAATGTAAGGATCGTAACACGTGCACACACGTTCTGTAAACTTTTTGCCCACCTTAAGGCTCCTTCAAACAGGCGCGACACGACACGCGACACAAAGGCACCGCAAGTCGCGCAACGAGCGGTGCCTTTGTCTCGCGCACGATTCGCGTCACGCGTCGCGCCTGTTTGCTGGAGCCTTTATAATCCCATGGGAACGCGCGAGAGTATGTATATGCTAGCGAGCCGCCCATACTTTGTTGCACGGGTGCAATATAGCTGCTGATATTATAGAGATATGGTATGATAGGGCATGATGTCAAAACATCTAGACTTATTTTTCTTATTGTTACATAGTATAAAACAAAGTCGCTCCCGCTGTCAGCAACAGATAGAGTGATTCAAGAGGAAGGTTTATATGTATAACGAGCTTTATATAGTATAAATATTATAGTAAAAAAAGGCGAGAAATAAAAAAATGTAATGTGATGTCGTAACAAACATATTTTTGTGCGCTTACATTGCAAACGCTGGCTAAAAATTACGAGATAGATCAAATTTATGTACTACAAAATTGTATATCTTAAAAAGATCAATAAAAATATTGCGATATTATAGGTATTTTTATCTTCTAAAGATAACCCACAGTATCTTTTTTTATCTATTACATATTACAAAAAAAAAATGGGTTATTTACCAAGCTATTTTAAACAATACAGTATTATTCGTTATCTAATACGGAGATCAAAATTGCCCTTTACAGCATATAATTAAAATTAATATCTTAGATGATATCAGAGATTTAAGGCATGACACGCGATATAATCGCGCGCGACACAAAGGCACCGCTCGTTGCGCGACTTGCGGTGCCTTTGTGTCGCGTGTCGTGTCGCGCTTGTTTGAAGGAGCCTTTAAAAAGCGGGGGCAGAGCGGCTGGTGGGCGGTACCAAGGTCGGTCAGTTAGTATATATTATAAATATTAATGTATTAAGCATTTACTTAAACCTTCTGGGTATAAATTCTCCAAAATATAACAAAGACCGCATCAAAATTCTTATGTGTAGTTTGAAGAACTACTAAGTCTCACAGATACGAAAATAACTTTCTTTTTATACTATTTATATAGAGTGTAGATCACAAAATGAGTGTTTTTCGATTTGTCTCTTTTCAGTCTTAGCTATAGAAAAAGATAGCAATATTTTCCCTTAACACAAAGTCGAACAGTATTGGAAGAACTTAGTTTGGGGCAACATTGTGACCTGCACCCTAATTGTGTAACACACTATTAGTTTCAATTTGAATCATTTTTTTTTTTGAGGTTGGGTAATCATCAAATGACCCCTCCCGCTCTGGATGGAGCGGAAGGGAATGTCAGACTCTTACTGACTAAAACCCACCCGTGTTCCTTCCTTAGTCCTTTATGTTCCGGGCCAGCGGTAACCCTTTCGCAGAATCCCGCTGACCCAGCAGGCTTCGGCCCTGACGGGCCCCTTCAATCATTTTGAAGCGTATTTCTAATCCATTGCTCCATATTTTCGAAAAATGTGTATGCTGAACAACGCAAATAAGGCAATGAATGTTGTAGCACTGTCAAAATGAAACCCATTACTACTGATAGTGTGTTACACAATTACCCTGCTGGCCCTATGTAAAGAAATATTAAGGTACAGACGCCAGCACATCATGTTACTACAGTCTGTCAAATTTCTTTAATAGATTTTCAACTTTATCGCCAAAGCGAAAGGCTCAAAGTTGATTGGGAAATTTTAACAGTTTCGGGTAGCTTGATGTGCTGGCGTCTATACAACCTAACAAAGTTTTTTATTAATTAACACTTTTTATGCTTGTCTCGTTATGAACACTTTATAAGTATCGTCACTTAGTTGTAGCTGTACTTGCGCTATAAACAAGCAATAAGAAAGAATATGGCTAAGCAAAAGGTGGGCTAACAATGTTGCCTACCTGCACACCCCAGTAGTAGCGTAGGAAATGTATATTACGAACTAAAAGTAAATTGTAAGCGATTTTAAAGACTCTTAAACGTATAGTATAGTTTGATACTATCTTTTGCCTGCGTTTTCAATCGCGTGGACGTCGCAAAATACGCACTCATTCAACGACTAAATGTGCCAAGTTTCATGCTTTATTTATTTATTTTATTTATTTGAATAACATGGGAGACTAAACAGTACATTAGTCTGAAAGCCAATTACATTAGTCTGAAGGCCTCCACTTATAAAATACAGAGAAGAAAAAGTAAATTCTGAGGACATTCACACCAAGTTACTAACTATAAACTACAGCATAATTACTATGTTGCTCGCACTGCATAACAACCATCATAAAAAAATGAACTACATGAAAAAGATACCGCTTAAGCACTTCCTGGCTGACGATACACTAGTTAGGAACGGATCAATATCGTACTGTTTACAAAGATTGTTTAAATCTCTTTCAAAGTTTATCTTGTATTTAATCATAATATTTACTTTAATTGGACCCGTTATCAAAGCTATATGCTAATGCACTCACTGCGCAAGGAAACCATCCGACTACAACAGTAAAAACAGCCGCTTATACGCATAAACGTAATTTAACGAAAACCTCGTATTTATTTACGTTACACATGCCATTAAACTGCGACTGTCATAAAACTAGGTTTTGTAACAAAAGGAGAATGTTTAAATTAAACCTGAACCGTTTTCTAAACACCTTTGCCGTTCTAAAACATTATGTTTGTTACATTATTCGTTGCACCGCGGTTGCTTGGATTCTTGGAACCACAAACAAGTTAGCTGTATGCACAATCGTACCTAGAACACTAGTGCAGTATCTAGTAGAGCACTAGAGGAGAACAATGTAATTCACTCTAACATGTCAACGAGAGAGCTTTCTGACAGTAGTCTAACACAATTTTATTGTAACGTATCATTTTGTGTTTAGATAAAACTACAAAGAATGAGTGTGTTTGTATTTTGGAGAAGCCGACAGTCTATTTGTCTGAAGAAAGTAAGTAGTGTCGTAAATCTGAAATAAGAACTGAGGATCTAAGAAATAATATTCATAGGCAATCATTATGTAATAACGTGCATATATACACTCACGCCTTCTTCTCAAGGCGGTAAGCAGAAACTACAGAACGCCAACTGCTATGATTTTTTTTTTTTGGGTGCGCGTTGGTAGTCCTAAAAGAAAGAAAGAAAATAGGTTTATTTGCGGCAAACATGACGCATAAAAATAAAGAAACAAAATAATCGTGGGATTAACTACCTACAAATTTTCATAAAACTAGTGCCAAGACCGGAAAAAACGAGCTTATAAAAATGTCCATTGCAATAAACAGTCGCAAAGGATACGATAAAAAAAAAGTATACTTCACACAATATAAAATATTAATATTTTTGTAGGTCATACGAGTATAATGCATAGTAATGTTATATATTCGAAAGTAACTGTCTGTCTGTACCTTTTACCTTTTCTGAACCACTTCCACTTCCACTTCACTTTTCTTTTTTTAACCACTGAACGGATTTAGATAAAATTTTGCAAGGACCTGCATAGATGGCATCCTGCTGGGGAAGATCATTGGCTCTAAATTATTGTCTCTAAATAAATGTGATATGAGGGATAAAAGTTTGTATGGGAAACCTAGCATTTCCTAAGTTAGGGATATTTAAACTTATGCTTTTACTTTTAGTAAGAAATAAAAAAAAATAAGGGGGTAAAATACACAGACCAAATAAAAAGTCGACATAGCGCTGCGAACAATACCTACAGTGAAGCCTGCAAAAACTAAACCTTCGCTCTGTGCATACGCGCAGATTTACAATCAAACTACACCTCACTATGTGCACACACGTTTACGAAACCGGCCTCACTTTACTGTTGACAGCCCTCTGTCTTGGTTTTTTATTTGGTCTGAGGGTAAAATAGGGGATGATTTTAAAATTCACATGATTATTGGAATTTTTGTGTACCTCTATTAAAGAGATTTAAGGAATTGGAAATATAGTCAGATCCAGTACCTTGAGGCCACCCGCTTAAAATTTATTAAATTCAGACGTGATAAAATAACAGGTATACGTGGTCAATGGTAGAGCAACAATTTTTTATGAAGTCGAAACTTCTTTAATCGTGTTGGGCATTTTTTAAAATGGGAAAAAACTATTGAACTCGCGCCACTGTTACCGTAAGTGACATCGCATGTGTTTTGTTTATGCAAAAAATACCCATTTCAGATGTGTTCGGCTGCTCTCAGGATGTACTCTGTTTTAATGTATATCCGATATGTCAGTGAGTGATGGCAAAGTATTCTGTTTGTGTTTTTTTTTTCACTTCTGTTGGCACTCCCGGAGTGCCACTGTTTTTTCCGTTAACCTGTACTGTCCCAGTGCTGGACAAAGGCCTCCCCCATATTCTTCCACATTTTCTTATGCTGTCTTCACATTAATGATGATAATATTAAAATGAATAGTTATTATTGTTGTTAGACATTTAGAATCATAAAACCTGTTTAATAAAAAATTGTTTTTACATCCATACTAGTTAATAAATGCGAAAGTGTGTCTGCTGTTACCTCTTCAAGCTAAAACCGATGAACCAATTCAGATGAAATTTAGTATAGAGATAGTTTGAGTCCCGGGAATGGACATAGGATAGTTTTTATCCCGATATTCCCACAGGATCTAAACTTACGCGGGTGAAACCGAGGCGCTACTAGTTTATTATAATATCTGTCTGTAACCTGTTCACGCTTTAACGGCTTTTAACGCTTTAATGGATTTGGATTAAGTATAGATACTACATATCCCGGTAGCCCGTTCCCGTGAGATGATTTCCGTAATCCACGCGTGCGACGCCGCGGGCAGAAGCTAATAACAATATATTTCCAACAGAATCAAACTTGCATGAACATTAATTATCATGGATGAGAAAACTCAACATGATATTAGCATATTAGAAAACGCGTGACATAATCCTGAGATTTACAAGAAACGTATAAACGTGGGTTGCGTCTGAAATAAGGATAGGGCCAGACGAGCGTAATTCACGTCGCTCAAAGTCATCATCATCTGTCTAGCCTTTTCCTAACTACTTTGGGTCGATTTCCAGTCTACGCGGATTCAGCTGGATTATATGGGGCGACTGCCTATTCGACCTCCACAAATCCAGTTACTACGTCATGACATACGGTGCCAAAACGTAGACACTGTCAGTCGTGCTGGACAGCAAATTCAAGGTCGCTCAGCGCGCTATGAAGCGACTATGCGCGGAGTTTCTCTGAAGGATAAAATCAGAAATGAAATTATCCGGAAAAGAGTCGGAGTAACCGATATAGCTTGCAGAGTAAGCAAACTGAAGTAGCTGGCCATGTTTGTCGATGGGCCGGTGGCCAGTGGAGAAGACGACTAATTGGGTGACACGAAACCCCGGAGTAAGACTGGTTGTCAGACTTTCGGGTTTCTGACTTCCCGTAACTGTCAATTTATGTCGCTCTGAGAGACTCGCCAAAATTATGTTGCGCAAAGGCAATCCAGGAGTTAGTTGAACTTCAATTCCTAAACGTGGTAGTTGCTGGAATAATTATTACTCTAGGTAACGCTCGTCTAATCCCTCTCTAATTTGTTTGAAACAAGCGTACATGTTGTACGGCCAGCAACAAAAGTCGATTAACACTTCTGTATTTTTAATCTCAGTTATTGAGCAAAATATTTGTTTAAAATTGCAGCAGAAGTACAATACAATTTTGAACAAATATTTTGCTCAATAACTGAGATTAAAAAACTGAAGTGTTAATATTTTGCTCAATAAATGAGATTAAAAAAACTGAAGAGTTAATCGACTTTTGTTTCTGACTGTATGTGTCAACACGTGAAGCTTTATTTTAATTAATTGTCGTTTTCCAGAAGTCGTTTGAAACGCGACCGTAACAGCTCACGTAGATGCTATGGAACTTTCTAGAATTAATTACTTACTGTTACATGAGTAGTCGAAATGATGAAGGAGGAAACCGGCAGAGTACAGCCCCTGTGACCCAGCAGTGGGGAGATTATAGGCTGATTTATATAAGTACTACGGCGCCCCGCGATTTCACCCGTAGGGGAGACCTGTACAAAATCGTATACCGGGGTAAAACAGTACAGCATGTCTATTCTTGTCTATAATTCAAAGTTCCCGCGAGCGAACTGCTCAGCGGCGTCGACCAATGGGAGCTATTTGTCAACAAACATTTGTCACTGCATGCACGCGCGTTATGAAAATATTCGATTTTATTGTTTTTCGACGTATTTGATCTTATTTTTGTGAAAATTCAATCAATAATAGTGAAATTTACGTACATAACAGGTAAGTATCCTAACAACTATGTTAAAGTGCGTGTATTTACTCGTAATTAACAAATATTTGAGTAGGCAAAATTGGTTTGCGTATGTAGTAGTGAGTGATATATTTATACATTGAGCCGTGGGTCAAAACCGTACGGGGTAAAACCGGCCACTATACGATTTTGACCCGCATGAATTAATATAAACTTACTTATTTTTTTTTAATTTTAGGAGCAGATAAAATGCCGCGTCATTATAAAAGGACTACTTCTAGACAAGAGTGGGATCCGGATAATATGAAAAAAGCCGTTCAAGCCGTATTTGATGGCACCATGGGTTACTTGAAAGCGGCCAAAACTTTTGAGGTACCAAAATCAACATTACAAGATCGAGTGAACCGATTTAGACAGAACAATGATCTGGACTGTTCCACACGTAAAGGCTTGGGACGATTTAAACCGATTTTTTCAACTTCCCAAGAACAAAGTCTACTTGAGCATATCTTGATCATGGAAAAACGATTATTTGGTCTCACATATAAAGATCTTCGACGCTTAGCGTATCAATTCGCAGAAGCAAACAGCATTGACCATTGTTTCAATAGGGTTTATAAACTAGCGGGAGAAGATTGGTTAGCTGGCTTCATGAAGCGACACCCACAATTATCACTGCGTGCTGCCGAGCCGACGTCAGTGGCAAGGGCGATGGGATTTAACATGGTCAGTGTCAACAAATTTTTTGATTTGCTAGAGGAAGTTATAGACCAATATAAATTTCTGCCTACAAATATTTACAATGTGGATGAAACGGGCCTGACAACGGTACCAAAAAGACAAAGCAAAATAATCGCTTTAAAAGGAAGAAAACAAGTCGGTCTGGCTAGTTCAGCGGAAAGAGGCCAGCTGACTACTGCTGTCCTGTGTGTGTCTGCTTCTGGAAATTATATTCCTCCGCTGCTAATATTTCCACGAGTTCGGATGAAAGCTGAACTTTTAGATGGTGCTCCACCAGGGACAGTTTCGGTTTGCCATCCAAGTGGCTGGATACAAAGTGATATTTTTGTTGAGTGGTTGAATCACTTCATATCATCAGTAAAACCTAAAAAAGAAGATCCTGTCCTTCTTTTACTCGATGGGCACTCGACCCACACAAAAAATCTCCCACTGATCGAAAAAGCTAGGGACAATGGAGTTGTAATCTTAAGTTTCCCCCCTCATTGCACCCACAGACTTCAACCTCTAGATGTGAGTATCATGGGTCCACTGAGCACATATTACACCCAAGAAGTAAACACGTGGCTACGGAATAATCCAGGTAGAGTAGTGACACAATTCCAGCTGGCAAGACTTTTTGGAGCAGCGTACTGTAAAGCGGCTACTATACAGAACGCCGTGTCTGGCTTTACTAAAACAGGCATATTCCCGACGAACAGGACAGTATTCGGTGAAGCAGATTTTGCCGCGGCTGAGACAACGGAAATACCTTCTACAATACCATCAATTTCTGATGTATATGTCAACACGACACCATCAACTTCTTCTGCGCCAATCGTTCACTCAAGACCATCAATATCACCACTACTCATTGATCCAACGCCATTAAGTAACACTGCACCGCTAGTTCCTACTACGTTGAATCTGAACCGTGTAACGGTGTCTCCAGCGGATATAATGCCCGTTCCTAAAATAAGCGTGGGCCGAAAAAGAGCAACCGATCACCGAAGAGGAAAAACTGCTGTTATCACTTCCTCCCCCTATAAAAATGAGCTGATAACCATCTCACGAAATAGAACTCCTAAGCTTAATTTGAATCAACCGCCTAAGACCAAAAATCCAAAACAAAAAATAATAAATGAAAACACTTGCTTGTACTGCCTCGAAGAATACGGTTCAAGCCGCTTGAATGAAGGTTGGGTGCGCTGTGGGGAGTGTGAAGCTTGGGCTCATGAAGGCTGTACAGGTTATGACTCAGAGGATTTAGATAATTTTGTTTGTATGGGATGCGTTGCTTCTAGATAACTTCTGGGGCAGTATCGTATATAATATACGGTTTTGCCCATGTGTCGGGGCAAAACCGTAATTAGAAGAAGTTTAATAATTTTTGGTTTTTATTGTTTAATATTTTGATTTTTCCAAATATGTGCAAGTGGTTATGTTCCTTATGAGACTGACTAATTATAATTGTTGACTAGTTAAATTAGTGTTTTGAAATGAAAGACCTACAACCCTATATGCTTAGCTATACGATTTTGACCCGGTCTCCCCTATAAGTTTTGATCCTGTGGAAATATCGGGATAAAAAGTGTGCTAATTCAGGTTATGAACGGATGAGAATTAAATTTGGCATGCAGATAGCTGCATGCCAAATTTAATTCTCATCCGTTCAGTAGTTTTTGCGTGAAAGATTAAGAAACATCCATCTATGCATCCGTCCATCGTCACAAACTTTTGTGTTTATAATTAGTAGGAAGTAGGATAATCAGCCTATAAGGTTCCTATGTGCTGGTCAGCGGGATTGTCCGAAAGGGTTACCGCTGGCCCGGAACATAAAGGGCTAAGGAAGGAACACGGGTGGGTTTTAGTCAGTAAGAGTCTGACACTCCTTCCAGAGCGGGAGGGGTCATTTCATGATTTCTCATCCTAAAAAAAAAAAGGTCCCTATGTGCTGCATGGTTAATTAATGAAATATGTTTCTTAGTATACGAGAGACAGGGAGGGGCCCGTGGCTAAATAATAACAACCGCACAGGTCGATCGATCAGGTTAAGCTACGCTTGCCGTGGTTGGTCTGTGGATGGGTGACCATCTTTACATACTGAGACCCCTCCGTGCCTCGGAAAGCACGTTAAGCCGTTGGTCCCAGCTGTCGCTCGTGGATCTTTGACAGTCGTTACGGGTTGTCAGAAGCCCGAAAGTCTGACAACCAGTCTTACTAAGGGGTATCGTATTACCTAGTAATTTCAACTAAAAATTTCAACTGCCTATCACGGTTCATGAGATACAGCCTATTTTTACCCTTTGGGCACGGAACCCTAAAGAGCACGATAACATCAAGAAAAGCTATCTCATTGTGACACTCTTCGCAAATGAGTACATTTTATTTTCCAACATTACTCAGTAAACGAAAGGCAAATAAACACATACTGTGCTTCAATAAATACTGGAACCCATAAAAGGCTGTACCAACCAATAAAATTGTCTTCGCAAGCAAAACAACTGTAATTGCGCTGCAACCCAAACAACTAGTTTCAATAAATGTCGTATCGGTATTCGGATGCACTAAAACGGTTCATTACCACTTTTTAAAAGATACTCATTTATATACAACTGAAATCAAACCTTATCATGATGTTGATAAGGTAAAAATTCAAAATGAAGAAACACCTATAGTTCCATTGCCTGTTAAAGAGAAAATATACGAACAACCATTAAAAAGTTCTATATCTGCAATACAGAAACGGATGTTCTGAATTTATAACACAGTAGCTGGTGCCTTGGAGGTCGTTCAGGTTAATTTATTCCTTGGTCATTGCCAAGCTGAGGGCGTTGTAAATGTTTCTTATTATTTTTATACTGGTAAGCCTTGAATTTACAGTGCCTTTTATAAAAAGAAAACGATAACGACCCATTTTTTATGTTTGCTGTCGTAAGATGTTACCGATATCCACTGGACAATCCAGTTACTCAAACTCAAAGCATTTATTTCAATTAAACCAATTACAGGCACTACTGAATTGTCAAGAAGTCGGTCAGTCAGAAAATATGAAGCTGCCCATTCCAAAGCGTAGGTACCTATGGAGAAGAACGGGCAAGAAACTCCATGGACACTCTTTTTAAATTATATTTTACAAAAATATTAGTTACATCATTACTTTTGATTTTAAAATTATATAATGTGACATACTGACACGAAAGTCAGATAAGCAGATGCTCTATGAAAAATACTGTTATTCAGCTATATCTGAGGAGTCTGGAAGCCGATCCCAATATTATAGTTAGGACAATGCTAAGCAGATGACAAAGTCAAAGTCAAATTATTTCAAATAGGCACATTAAAGGCACTTTTGAACGTCAAAACTTACAGTAAAATTGAATTGATTCAAAAGGTACCTAGAATTTGTATGGAGAAGAATGGGCAAGAAACTCCACCGTTACTCTTTTAAAATGTTTTACAAAGTTTTGTATATACATATAATATTATAATTATATGTGAAGACGATGCACCAAGAATAAAATTAGTCTACCACAAAAAGTAAAAAAAAATATGGCAATGCGAAATGTTCTATTCTAAAAAAAAAAAAATTTTATAAAGGGTTATTTATAAACTTCGCAGACGCGATGAATATCGATATCTAAACACGATTTAATATAAAATAAATTATGATTTTTTTTTGGGAGGTTAACGTTTGCCAAAAAACTGACTGACTGACTGTTAGTGCTATAACTTGAAATAATAATAATATTAATACAATTTAATAAAAAATAAATTATGGTTTTTTTTTTTGGGAGGTTAATGACTGCCAAAAAACTGACTGACTGACTGTTAGTGCTATAACTTGAAATAATAATAATAGTAATACAATTTAATAAAAAATAAATTATGGATTTTTTTGGAAGGTTAACGACTGCCAAAAAACTGATAGACTGACTGTTAGTGCTATAACTTGAAATATGAGTAGAGAATCTGTTCTCTTATATTTTGTCGTGTTTACATCGATTCTCATTACGACTGTGAAGTTTACACAACAAAAAACAGATTTTTAAACTGCTAAGTATATCAAAAGACTACAATAACTGCGGTCGATGAATCCCCTATAATTTTTTTTTATCAAATTAATTTATTTTTTGTGTTTTGATGTGTTTAGATTACATAGCCAGTTTAAAATAGCCCTGTATACGCAATATTTGCTTGTTTGCTTCTGAACTTGGCTGGAAATATAAACAAAACCAATACAATTACTAACACAGTTTCGCCACATTGTTTGTATTAGACTACATAAGATTCTTGTGGGAGTCAATTTTATATTTTTGGTTTGTTCGTTACGTGTTGTCTGAATTTATTTTAATGTATTCCGGTTTATTTGATATCTGAAATATTTGAGGTTGTATCAAGGACAAATTCGAACTAATGTATACATATTTTTATCTACATAACATAACATCACGCCAATATTTTTCGAAGGGTTGGGCAGATGGGGACCTACCTGTAATACACTGATATTTCACTCATCATCATCACACACACACCACACACACACATTTCACACATTTCACACATTTCACTAGTTCTGTTGAAATCCGAACGTATCAACTCCTTTTTATAATTTTATCCAGTATCACGTACACACTATTCTCTCTCCCTCTCTCACTGTACTTAAAAGAGAAAAAAAAACGCTCCTGATAACCTCATCATTAATATTAAACTCTTTCTCCACTAACAACAACACACTTTAAACAATATCTCTATTTTCATCTCCACCTCTTCATGCGCAAGTCACTCGCTCAGATAATTGCCATTCATCCAAGAGGGGCTCATGTCGAATGTTTCACTCTCTGCTCTCGTCCAGGGTGAAGAGCTTTCGCGGATGCTAAAGCGAGTGCGAAGTATCGAAACGACGTTTATTGTGTTCATAGTGTAGTGACTATCCCACGTCCTATTAACTTTTTGACCGCCACAGTCATGTATTAGATGACAAACCAAAATGTGCCCAGCACGCCACGGTTCGACTACATGACAAACTTTGACGCCGAGGGCACGTTTTTGATGTTTTGACGTGTGGCGGTCAAAAGGTTAAAAGCGATTTTCAGCGGACGCGAGGATAGCCGAACTAAATGAACGTGACGATTGGGTTGGTTACGACGCGGTTTTATGGCAGGCGCCTAGAGCGACCTGACTGAGCGATTTAAAGTCTATTCAAATTTGTTTCAAATTAATATTATTTCAAGTTAAACAAATATCAGCTTTATTTTAACGGCAATTAAATTGATTTCGGAGCGACTAGCACTATTGAAAAAGTTATAAAAATGTTTGAAGTTATAGCGTAAACTGAACTTTATTGTGTAGGATTTGAAGATATTTTGCCATAAATTCATATTTGTTCACATTTTTGGCAAATAAATCGCGAATGCAGATTAGCTAGCAAGCGATCGTCTATTGTTTTACGCCCTCCGCTGCCCCACTCATCACGCGTTCACTCTGGAAGAGATCTTAGTGTCAGCCTGACGCGGAATTGTGCCTGCACCCTTTATCAATTACCCTACGTGACTCGCCTTTTACATGCGACGATGCGAATTAACTGAATTGAGATTTATTTTGGAGTTCGCGCTACGTTTGGGTTTTTATTAGTGACTGTTGTCTCGGGTAAGTAATGTTTAGGATGCCCTTTTTATTTACTTGAGGTAAGATTTATTGTTAAAGAACGTGTTTTAGATTTTTGCTGACTACCTGAAAAGGGAAATACGTAATGTTATTAATATCATCTTTTATTATCAAGACAACAAAGGGTATTTACAATGAATTTTGTTTCCTGAAAATAAAACAATGTTTCAAGAACATTACGACATTATAATATTACCAACCCGAAAACATCTACCGCTGACAGCTATTAAAGATTTCACCTTCCACTTTCCTCGATAACCTAAACGAGTCTTTAGAAAGACACCTACGTAACAATTACAAAATATAATCGACCTGTCTCTTTAGCAATAACAAACCATTAACTAAAACCAAACCGAATCACACAATGTCCTCCATAATTGATAAATAAAAATATTTTATTGTCAGGCATCAAGTCCATGGGGCGTTAGTATTACATCTTACTTAAAAACTATATTAGTAACATACAGGAACACTAAAAAAAAAGACAATCACAATCACAGGAAGGTTTAACAAGCTTTGTTGGCAACATGTAGCTTGGTAAACCTCCCCGTTGTAGGCTCATCCAGCCTCTCTGCAAACACCTTTAGAATGCTGCCGCCGCTTCCCCTCACTCAGAATATTACCGAGGCAACTTTCTTCAGCGTTATCACAAAGTAGTCATCAGTGTGCGCATCAGCAACGTACCTGACGCACTACAGTAAGGTGGAAGCCTCAAAACCGTCCTGAAGGCATTGTTGTAGTGAATGCGCAGGGCATTGTCTGCTTTTAGGGTATGGTTATCCCAAAGGCTGCTGGAGTAAAATATTTGGCAGTAGGTCTTGAAAAAAGTTATACTATAACGGGAACTGAACAACCATGAAACCTTGTGCATATTATATTTCCTCATAGCCAGAGCCCTGCGCTCCCTTTTCATATACAAGTTGTCTTTTAATTCTTCAGTAATAATGTGGCCCAAATATTTAAATTGGGCAATTCTTTGCAAAAATGGACCATTTAGTTTTACAGGAGGGACATAAATGTTGGATTTTTATTTCTACCTCGAAACACTAACAGCTAACGAGTAACTTTCTAATTCCACTTATAGTAGGGCTCAGCAGTACTATAATAATGAGATAAATTCGTCAGAACTAATAATTCAGCATTACACAGAGAATATTGACGAACATTCTCAAACAATGGCGGTATAATCGGATAAGCTAAGTTAACGCACGACTGAGTTACAATCTAACTAGCTAGCACTACTTCTTGCTGTAATTAGCTGTTTACTTGGAAACTTGCTACTGCTGTTTGCGGAATTATGAGGTCATCTAGGTAAAACAATGCAATTCTGGATGGTAATTTTGACTAATTTAAGATTTTTAAAATATTTCGTTAATCATATGCTGTAAAATTTAAGTATCTTATTTGAAAAATAAAGGTCCTAATTGTAATAAACTAATTGCAAAATACAAATTTAAAAAATCGGTCTAAATATAACATTAAAATTTGATACTTTATTTCTATTTGAAAATTATCTTTTCTTAGTAAGTGTACTAAATGTCCAAAGTATAGTTTAAGCTTATTCAAATCAACGACCATAAAGATTAAACTCGTCCAATGTCACACGGGTAGTCATTATTGGCAAATTACCTATAAAATATTTTCCATCCACCTTTCACCAAACCGAGAGGTAGCCCTCTTCTTGGCCGTTACAAACGGGAAGGTTACAATAATAATTTCTGACTTGTAACAATATTCTTTTCTCTATCGAATATTCAGAACAACGAAAAAAATATTGAACCTACATCTTTTCTCAGATAGGTAATCTTCCTCTATGTATCTTTACGATGTCTATATTTTATGTGTTTATACGATCCAACTTATTGACTGGGAAACTTCCAGTGCGATAAGAAGTAAACAATTAGGCAACCCACTGGCTGATGTCGCCGAAAAAACTTTACGTTTCACTTCTCTTTATTGCCGAGTGGGATGTGCCTAAACGGCAACGTATCAATTATAGCATCGCGACGCGAGAATACCCAGTATTACGACGGCATAAATTTTATAGGGGTTTCACCCATAAAAATGGGAAATTATCAAACTGTGACGAAATTACCCCAATAAATTATTGCGTTTAGGGGGAACGTTGAAAGTAATGCTGTTGATACACCAGATTAGATTAGCTCGCTTAATTTATCTGGAGTAGTGCGCGCGTGGAATAGTGATTTTGAATTCGGAGAGGAAAGCAAGATAATTGATGTTGCTTCTTTGTTTGTCTTGAATGTTGTTTGATAGTACAGACGCCTGCACATCAAGCTACCCGAAACTGTCAAATTTTCCCAATCAACTTTGAACCTTATGCTTTAGCATTAAAGTTGATTAAAGAAATTTGACAGATTGTAGTAGCTTGATGTGCTGTCGTCTGTACATTTTGTCTCTTGTGCTGTATTATTGGAGCAAAACAAACTTGCAAAATAAAGCTATATACTTACATAATTATTTCTAAAAACTATCCTTAAGTATCCGCGCGAATATAAAGACAGGGTTATGTTTTTGCATACTTTGGCGTGAGTTTTGATATGAAAGTTCCAAGGCTAGTTCGATAAAGAAGCTAATTTACTTCAGCATTCCCTTCACAGGACTCGAATGCATAAATTCCACCACAATGTTTGAGCACTCACAATTTCAAGTAGACCATTTATTTATTTATTTAGGGACAACAAACAACAGTGTGCAAATAATCATAGATAAGAACTTAATAATAGAATTAACAAATACACTACTCACAACGTTATTAACATATCACTATCGACTAGTTGTTAGAAAGGCCGATATATAAACAGACTATAGGTAAACATTATATACCAATAATCAGAATTGATCGGAGGGTTACGCTTACGCCAAATGGAATTTGCAATCACCGGTCAGAGACGAACGAAGATTACGATGGTCGATCGACGCTGAAAAGAGGACTAATAGCCGATTCACGTTAAACACAGGATGATTACCATGCGGTTCAATGTGAAACTCAATTGCCACGTCGTTAATACCCAATTTCCAATAATTGACCCAATTTTGTGAAATCGATTCATCCACTGCAAATTGTATAGTTCTGTAAAATAATGTTTTTAAAATGATACTTCATTGTTTTAAAAGAAACAAATTTAGTTACGGCATACATGACGCAGAGAAAAAACACAAAAAAGAACAATTTGGCGGAAAATATGCGTCACATCCACGCAAAACGGCCATCCTCCGGCAAAATGCTACGACCATATGCGAGACAGATTATGATGAAACATCAAGTAATAATCATAAAGAAGGTCCAACCGAAAGAGCCAAAACTAACGTAGGTAACTTCTAAATAGTTGACTTCAAAACCGACTGAAGTAAACGACACACTAACCCTTTCATTTCATTAACGACGGAAGACTAATGTTAGGGTCCCTCAATTAGTCAGTGTTACCGCAAGACCATTGTATCCCCAACTTAACGATGAACTGCTCTAGTAAAATTCACTTCTTCGACTCGTGTAAGGGTATCTGTAGTAGCAGTGTTGATTAATAAGTCGTTCGAGTGGATTTTGACAGGTTCCTGACCTAAATATATAACGTTAATATAACAGAGAATTTTGCATTCCATCTCTCTATTTGAATCGCCACTCACACATTGAAATGCGTAAGGAATTTCTGGGATATGTCTGAAAGTTTCTCTATGTGCGTAACTTACTTTACTAGCAATTCAGTAACTCATTTCAGAGAATTCCCCCTACCTCATTATTCCCATTACTATGTCCATTACACGTCATCAATTATACTTTTCAGCTTTGTCTATCAGAATTTCTAAATGAGTTGTACGACTTCGATTTTATTTATTGACTTTATGGTAATTTGTCCCGTCCTTGGGCCCGGCTTCATGTCGTTTACGGTAACTTATGATTACTTTCGGGATATCGTCTTGTTCTATTGATGAGTTTTCAAGTTTTCTTCCTTCGTATTAGACATATTGAATTTTGTGTTTGGTGAAGAGAATTGTTTTTTGGGTTAAAGGTAAAGTTCGTATATTGTATTTTATTACCTCCGGCTTTGTGTT
Organism: Luperina testacea; assembly: GCA_927399505.1. Taxonomy (NCBI): domain Eukaryota; kingdom Metazoa; phylum Arthropoda; class Insecta; order Lepidoptera; family Noctuidae; genus Luperina; species Luperina testacea. Next base: position 2,293,699 of record OV656757.1, read on the forward strand.
TTGACACATGAAACTTGACAACATTAATTTGATTTTCGTGTAATCGTTGCTTTAGTCTAAAAGTAATTTAAGTAGTAAAGTAATTTTAGTAATTTTCTTTAATTTTCTCCATGCGACTTTTTAAATAGAGAAATCCAGAGAGAGATAATATGTAGTTTTCATGGTTTTCGTGTGTGCTGAAGCTGATAGTGAGGTCGATATAAAAATCCAAGACAGCGTGATGAAAATTAAAAAAAATCGTATTGGGTGTCGATTTTATGATCTTTGAGGCTGCGGAATCCGAAAACGAGGTCAAAATGAAAATCCAATATGGCGGCAGTGATCAAATTTTTCCTCATTTCAAAATGTTGGCAGTCGCGCTGAAAAAAAAAACTCCTCATAAACGAAGCTCAAAATGAAACTTGGATTTTCATTTTGAACTTAGTTCAAGCCGGGAGTCCCCATACGTTGTTTTTTATGGCAGCTACAAATCATTTTTTCTGTTTTTTTTTTTATTCATAGATATCCCACGAACTATCGGTATTATATTATAATATTGCCTCTAACTTCACACAAAGCACTAAAAAAGAGCACCAAGTTTAATTACCCCTTCAAAACCATAACAATATTTCGTACAGAATTTCCTGCAACAATGTCTTAAATATTGAAGGCGACCGATAGTCACGCCTTTGCAGACAGGTAGAATTGGTCTAATTGTGCAACCGATGGCTATTTACTAAATAAGTTAACAGTTTCTGGTCACGTAAAGCATTGCTCGCAGAAGGCTGCCACAATTGTTGAAGCTTCTGCCAACAGTTGAAATTATATTGTATTTAGGGATTTCGAAGTTGTGCTGGTGATTCTGACCTTGGGGAATCGAAGCAATTTATAGATAGCTGTTCAAATAATCACGTTCACTGTAAAAAGGTTTGCGGCTTTCTCAAAAATGAAAAAGTCGTAAAAACTAATTACGAAAGTGAACTAAATTTTCTTATTACAAAAACAGTACTTAAAGTTGAAAAGTCCGCAATCACAGCAAATGGAACCGTAAAGAAAAGCAATTCCATTAGCATAAAAGAAGCAAAACGATACTACAAACTCCAAAAGTAAATAGTTTGCCTTTGCCAGCCGAATAGAAATAAATTAAGCATCTAATAATCTTATGACCTATCTAATGAACGAAGGCCTAACAACAAAAACTCATTTGAAAATCGATTACCCAAGATCAAAAGAAAAAGCGTTAACACCCAAATAGTAATGAGATTTTTTTCTGTGAAATGCGACATTTCGAATTATTGCGAGAATTAACGTATATCTTTGAAGAAATTTCGAGGACCTACAAGATCCAGGTTCGTCAGGTTGAGTGAACACAAGATTATGATCAACTTGAGTAACTTGAAGTGCCTCTTGATAATCTTATTGGTTCATCCTCATAGTAAGGGATGGGCACCTAGGTAATTAGGTTGATCCGTCAATGTCAGGACATTTGAATTTTTAATTAAATTGAAAGTTAAGTGGTCTTCGGAGTCTCATTACTGTGAAGCTGTAATTAAATCGTTTCAAGATTTTTAAAAAAACCGTGTTATCTGTTTTGTGAAATAAGAATTTATAGATTAAAATTTTATTAAAGGTCATTTTGTATTCGGTTTTAAAACGTCATCAGTTTATTTATTGGATATTGACTGCATCGCTCATTCAAAAAATTAAAGTAACTACTTTACACTTTTTCTTTCAATACATTTGAATATTTACGAGAAAAAACTAAGGGATCCAGTATCTATAGGCCGACCGCTTAACTGCAACCTCCCGCACCGCACTGCTATCTCAAGCAACGTCTCAATTAAGCGGTCGGCCTATATTCAGCAGATTTAAAAAAAAAACGTAAGTTTTAAAGGAATAATGGGATCTGACACTGATTCAAAAATCTCGTAAAACTCATAAAATAAAATTTTATTCAACATGTTCTAATAATAATATTTCTTTCACGAACAAATACAAAGGAAGAAGAAAGGAAGAGTCGGCTTCCGTTATTCATTTGTATTCTATACGCATTCACCTTTTGGAAAATATTATTTTACCTGAATAAATATTACGATCATACACTTATCATACATGTAATACGAGTATTGCTTGCTTGCGGACGTGATTTTGCTTTCGTAGAATTAATCTCTTCTTTCTGTCTGAAAAATTACTTCAGGAAAGTTACCGGGATAAATTTCTGCTAACTGTACTGTGAATCAGTAAAAGTAGTATTTTGCCATAATTTTTAAGTTCTAACCTTTAGTTTTGTTATTATTATGTGTGATCACTTATTTCTGAGATTGCTGGTAAACCTATAATTGGCGACTGTGTAAGAATGACACTTTTTGGACAGGGTTGCAGAATATTTAGTATCTTTTTATCTTAATAAACTCCCAGAAGACTTGCAAACGCTATACAAAATGAGTTCGAAAAGTTATAAGCACAAATCAAAGCGTTTCCTTACACAAATTTCTCCTAATGTATGTATTAATGTAATGTAATAAATTATTAACGTTGTTATAAAATTATTGATATGAACGGCTCGCCAACATGCAGATAAATGTGAATTAGGTTAAGCGTTTTAGAAATTTTATGAATAAATAAATAAAGTAAAATCCAGACTGGTATACATCTGCTTAGTGTATGTATTTATAGGCATTCATATTCCACAGAGCTTAAAGACAACGTCATCAACCTGCCTGTTATGACTTACGAAGTCGAAACGTAGACACTCACGATACCGCTGATCCATCCATTCAAGGTCGCTCAATGAGCTATGGAACGAGCTTTGCTTAGAGTCTCTTTGAGGGATCAAATCCGGATCAAGGTAATCCGGCAGTGATCCAAAGCTGCCGAGGTGGCTCACAGAATAAGCATGGTGAAGTGGCAATAGGCCAGCCATATTAGCCGTTAAACCGATGATCATTGGGGTAAGCGTGTTCATGAGTGAAGACCGCAAACCGGCAAACGTAAGGTAAGACTATACAGGCTAGATGGAGCGACGATCTTCACAGGGCTGGTAGCAGGATAAGACTTGCCGAGAATCGAGCTAAATGGCGTTACATTGGAAACGTGTAATTGTAATTGTACACTGTTATTGTACTTGCCCTTTATCATCATCATCATCATCATCAGCCTATAATGTTCCCACTGCTGGGACACAGGCCTCCTCTCAGTGAGAGGGAGTGGGCCGTAATCCACCACGCGGGCCCAGTGCGGGTTGGTAGATGTCACATGTCTTCGAATTTTTGGTTCTAGGACATGCCGGTTTCCTCACGATGTTTTCCTTCACCGTTTTGTGAGCAGTGGTGATGAAATAATTTACACAAAGTAAAGCACCTGTCTGGGTTCGAACCTACGACCTACAACTCGTAAGTCACGGCCGTTACCACTTCGCCACCACTGCCCTTTATAAAGATCAATAATAATGCTGTAGGCAGGTCATTTTCGTAAACAAAATGGCATTTTAAATGGTAAAGGATACCAACAGGGAATTAAGATAAAAGAGGGAAAACGGAATAAATATGTCTACATCTCTCCATCCTTGACAAATCCAAAAGTGAGTGCAGTTAGATAAACTCTTTAAATCCCCCGATTCCGTGCCGAAATGGAGAAACACCTTTCTTTCATGTTTGTGCTGACGCAGTGTCGAACGGTCACCTGTCCATACATTGTTGCCTTGCCAGAACATTCCCCTGGCGTTTATGTTTCAAACAAGCGTTGTCACTTGTTTTCTGCGGTGCTTCTGAGAAGACTATGCCCAATCTGATAGATTGTCTCAAATGTCCGTTTACCTGCGCCCTTGAAATCTTAACAAGGCTTCTGACGCCCCAATAAATGTGACCACCCACTTCACGAAAATAGTATCAGAAACATAGGTGTAATAGGTGTGCCATCGAAAAAAAAAGACGAACTTGTCTTTATTAGTTCGCATTTAAACAGTTCGCTCATTTGGAGCGACAGTGACACAAGTGCAAATCAGTCAATTTTACACTACGCCATATTTAAGATTTTTTAGGAACACTGATGAAGATTCTTAACTATTCTTACAGCTAATGAATATTTATATATTTTTTTATTGTAGTTTAAACCTTGGGCTTGAAAATAGGCGCATGTCTTTTTCAATACCCAATCCAAATAGAACCGAAAAAAAATAAAAAACGTTGTAAGACTTACAGTTGCGTCGTTGTTATCCTAGGAAAAAAAAAATCGTGTAGTTATGACATTTATTGTCTTTTAAAAAATGAAACCAAATTTAATCAATCAACAAAATTAGTTTTAATTGAATAATTCAATGCTTCTATTAAGTTATAATAATTAGGGCCCTTATTATAATTTAATAGAAGCTTATCAAATCATAGTTATAATGCAGCCGAGATTTTTCTTAACTACACTTTAATAGGAACTTTTCAATACTAAACTAAATTAAATTAGATAAAAAAGTCTTCATCTTTCTTAATTACTGCTATCTAGCATGGCACAGAAAATCACAGATCCATTCTACAATACTCCTAAAATCACCCTGCACATCCAAAATGTTAGTCTTAAAAACTAAAATTAATGGAATGTTTGTACAACTTTTAAACATTTCAGTCTCATAATCATTTTTAAGTATGCAAATGACTTACAATAATTATAGAAAATATGGAAAATTAATCATAAAATTAAACATTTGTACCCAAGTTACTTAAAACAAGCTTTCATAAAATCCAGAGTAGCATCTGGGAACAATATTTTTTTCTAACAAAGAACGCAAATCCTGCTTCTTTTTATCAGAAATCGTAAGTTTAGTATTATAAGCTGGTCTCAAACGTATTTCATTAACATTTAAATTATTATCTGATCGAGTCTTACGCGTATTAATAGTTATTTTTGATTTTACAGTTACCCATTCACTGTCGTAAGAATATTTTAGATCGTAAGTCTCACTATTTTTAACAAATCGTATAGCTTTTATTTCAGATAGTTTAACCGGGTTACCTTGCAGATCTTTGTTAACATTTAGTGTAATATCCTCAAACAGCTTTTTTAAATCATAGAAATCGTCGTAGTTCAGCTCGTTAACTACAAAAGTATTTCCACTTTTCTTGGTAGTGCGTATAAGTTGAACGTACTGGTAAGGAACATAGATAGGGCCAGATTTTTTTGCTCTTTTGATGGACTTTTCGATGAGCGAATGAGCATTGTCACCCTCATTCTGGGTGTGGCCACGTATCAAAAATTTGTGAGTTATTGATTTTAATGGGAGGATTTCAACCGCATAGTAGTACATGCCAATCAGGAATCTGGAAGAATAAAATATAACTTAATTAATTATAAAGAAAAAAAAAACTGTTCGCGGAAGGATTTTAGCACGCGTCACACGGGGGCAATTACTTTTCCGGGATAAAAAGTATCCCATGTACAGTTTAACTTTCTTCAATACAAACATCAGATTCTACCGAATCTGTCATGTCTGTCTATTAAGCTTTCACGGCTAAAGCGCACCCCCATAGTAATAAGTATGAACTTTAGTTATTTTCTGAAAAAATAATGTTAAAAACATACCTATTCTTCTGTTGACCGCAGCAGTTGTCAGAGTAAAATATTATATTGCTGTAGGGATGACGTTCTGCAGTGTCTTTTAAAAATTTAAATACACAAGAGCCAATTTCTATAGCTCCTCTATTGCCAAGTCCCTCATGCCAGAAATAGCAATAAGTAACGTGATCTTTTAAATCTGTAACCTGTTAAAAATATAGGAATATTAGAACTTTTTTTAGTTGTGCAGAAATCTAAAGTCTTTCACCAGTACAGACCAAATATTACTAAGAGAAAATACTAACCGTAAAATTTAAGCAATTCAACTTCGATTTGTAAAAAAACGCTGAACTATTACCAGTAGGTACCGGCATAACTGCTTGTAAATCGTAAATTGCAACGACAGTTTCACTATCTTCTTTTAATAACTCTATATCCTTAGTTTTCTCTTTCCTACTTAATTGTTTCTGCTTTAAATGCTCTTCATAAGGCTCTTTTAATTTGAGTTGGTCTTCTCCAATAGCATTTTTGTAAGACTCACATAGATCACACTGATCTTTTTTGGGCACAAAAAATGACAAATTAAATTCAGTGTTGAAAATGCGGTAGTACATGTCAAAACTTGCTGATGCCAGGGTTCCTCTATTAGATACGTAATTTCGATGCAATTCTTTAACGGTCAGACCACCGTCAATAAATTCACGAGTCGTATTAGCCCGAGTATAGTGGCTCTCAATTCTAGGGACGGACTTAATGTGATCACGAACCGATTTTAAGACTTCCGGGTTTACTTGATTATGATGAGTATGTTTGCCCCGCTTGTCCTCAGGGATAACACCTGTGCTAGAAATATTTCGACCTTCAATTACCGTTCTTAATGTTCTCTCTGATATACCCAAAGTATTCATGAAAAATAATTTGCACGTCCGCTTACTTTCGCCATTCACCATGAAATGAAAAACACAATTTTGATTCCTAGTTTTGGCAGCTCCTTCTTTTACTCGGCGGTAAGGAACTTTCAATGTTGTTAAACAGGAGTTCAAAAAATCACGCTGTCTTTGTAGCGATCCCAAACCCCAATAACATTCAAATATCTCCTGTCTTTGTTCTTCCGTTATTTTATCACGACATTTGAGCCTACATTTTTCAGTGCATGGTGGTTTAACTGATTTTGCTGCAACTGTTTTTCCAGTTCTAGAAATGTATACCTTTCCAGAGTTTCGTTGCCGCTTTCGTACATTTTTTATCCATGCAGATTCATTACGAACTCTCTTTTTACCTTTCTTGGCAACAGTAGTATCGGAAGATAGCCCTAAATCTTGGCTGGTATTTAATACAGAATTTACGACAGAATCTTGAGCAGTCGGTGTTGATGATGAACTACTAGTAGTATCGGACGAACTAGACGATGAAGTAGAGGATGAAGAGCTTGACGATGAGCTAGATGACGTTGAATCAATACGCCTACGTTGGACCGATTTCTCTGGATTATATTCGTCACCACTATCATCTGGAGAAAAGTCTTTAGTTTCGCCTTCACTGTCATTTTCGTGACTTGTTGCAAGGATTGGTGACGGATCGGTGTTATTTACAGAAGAAATATCATTTTCGGTCATTGTCAGTGCTAAAAAAAGTACACAATAATCTAAATTAAGCAATTAATCCACAATCACGAGAATCGAATCCAAAAAATTACTGTATGATTGTAATGTAGAAAAACTGACTTACGTTGACTGTAGCAATCGCTAACAATATTTGTAATGATATTGCTACGTTCTTTTTGTTCTGCAGAAAATATTCCTGAAAAGCAAAGAAAGGTTAGCACTCGGAAAACGTTGTTATAACATAAACAAATGCGCATAGAGTTTTATTTACCATTTGCACTAGTGGAAATAACTTGTTTTGAACCATCAGATTGATCCCCAATACTACCAGATTTTGAACATTCTTGCTCACACAGTTTGACTAACATTCGTGCTCGGCTTCCCATTTTAATGGCTTAAAATTTGAAACAAAAAAACATATTTTAGTATGTTATATTTAAAATCATGTTATTGTAATTTGTCATAATTGTTATTGTTAATAGAAGCATTTCAGAACAACTTTGGCATATTTACATTAAAGTCAATAAAAATATCAAATGTTTGGTAGAACAACGACACAATTGTACAATAAGTCATTGTAGACCTAAAATTATTGTCATTTCAAGTTAATTATGTCATAAAATACAGTTACGTCGTTGTAGCACCAATATTGGATACCAAAATTTGTCATATTTACCTTAGCGGCGATGTAGCTCTCGGACACGTGCACACTCAACGGGGCCCCCCGCGCAACTGTCTGTTCGGCCGTTGTCGCCCGGTATTTGCGCGCCAAAATGGAATATTACAACAACGTCTTTTGGCTCTCTACCGGCTGTTTTTTAAACTAACAAATGTGGCGTTTTCACTCCTAACGCCCATGACTATGGGGATCATTTTGGTATACTTAGGTCAGTTTTGCATTTTTTTGCAGATACGTCACTGTCGCTCCAAATGAGCGAGTTGTTGGACATGACTTTTAAAATTGGATTTTGACGTAAAACCAACATTAGTCGTAGTGTCTATGTTTTCCCCAAGTGTCTGATGTCAGTCTTACATCAAACACTATACATAAACACGGTTTTGTGAAAGTAAGGTAAACTCTTTGCTGTGAATTCGTCGAAATTGTCTCATTGGGACGATGTCTCGTTAAACCAAAATTATTACCTGCTTTCTAGGAGACACCTACAACTCACTTTCTAAAGATAACACACAGTTCCAAAATATCAGGAGTAATCAAACCGAACAATTCCATACTGTATTTGCGAAGCACGAAATTACACCAATCCAGTATTGGATTATGGAAATGTGGATACGAATATGCAGATGCCCCGAATTTATAGGATTTTTTGGTCAACAAAATATTTAAATTTTACTTTTTGGGAAAACTTCCATATGGAATATGTTATTTTCTTTTTATATTCATTACAATTGATTAATGTTATATTAATTTAACCGGTCAAGCCCCGCACGTACCCCTGTGTAGTACGATATATTAGAAAATCAATTGGGTCTCATTAGCGGGGGGGGGGGATCAAGAGATTAAAAGTACGTTCTTAGATGGAACGTCGTATCGTCATTCATTTTGACGTTCGGGTTATCATACGTATAATCAGTCCGTCATATTACATTGATCTTGTTGAGTTGAACCACTTTCACAAGCTTGGGTCCGACTGTTCGGAAAAGGCTTGTCGTGTACACTGTGATTAGAATAGTAATAAATACGGTAGTTAAAAACTTTGATAGCAAACCAAGAACATACCTTTTGCAAATCTTCAAAACGCAAACTTTTTCTGTCTAGACGTTTTGCACGTTTTTACACTGTTTTATAATTTGCTTAGCACTAATGCAGCACTTTTTACTTGATCAAATAAATGCACTGACGATTTTGTAGTTTACGAATTCCTGTTTTCGAATTCGTGGAAGTCTTCTGATCCATACATTCTTTCAATACTTAAAATGTAACATCGCAACACACTGAAATTTCAACACAAAAAAATTAGTAAGCAGTAAAAAAAAAATGAAAAACATTTGAACTGCTTTAAACAGTTCATTAATAATTGACGTTCAAAACAGTATTTTTAACCGGCTTCAATAAAGGAGGAGGTTCTCAATTCGGATGTTTATGTCAACTCTACAACAATCTTCCTGTTTAAATTACTATTTTCCAATCGGTTACACAACATTAACGTTTAAAAAAGTCTACACTAAAACCTGATACTGACACCGACGTCGCTTTAACTTTCACCTCGAAGGGCTCGACGCGAGTAAACTTCTACCCTGAAAAGGGAGTGAAAAGTTTCTAATGAACAAACTTCCGAACACATATGCCCCATTGGAAATTATATATTGTTTCCGCTTACTCTTTGTATCTTCAAGATCGCTTTCTCATTGAAGTTAAGGGTTGTACAGACGCCAGCACATCGAGCTACCTGAAACTGTAAAACTTTCCCAATCAACTTTGAACCTTGTGCGTTAGCGATAAAGTTGAAAATCTACTAAAGAAGTTTGACAGATAGTAGCTAGATGTGCTGGCATCTGTACTTAGGGTGAATCAAAACAAGACTAAGAGAAAGGTTTGTAGTTGCTTTAGTGCTTCAATGTTTTTGAATACTGATGGGACCAAAATTGCTGCTAGTGGTTAAACAGGATATTAGGATAATAAACTGGCCAAGTGTTAGTCGGACTCGCACACGAAGGGTTCCGTACCACAAGGCAAAGACGCCGAAAAAAAAACACGTTTCTTGTATGGGAGCCCCCCTTAAGTATTTATTTTATTCTGTTTTCAGTATTTGTTGTTATAGCGGCAACAGAAATACATTATCTGTGAAAATTTTAACTGTCTAGCTATCATGGTTCATGAGATACAGCCTGGTGACAGAAGGACAGACGAAAAGTGGAGCCTTAGTAATAGGATCCTGTTTTTACCCTTTGGGTACGGAACCCTTGAAATTGTAGATAAAATTAACAAAATTAAATCCTTATTTAACTAAAACTATACACAAACTAAAATATAGCGTCGAAAAATTTATCCGCATCGCCGTTGACTGGTAACGTAGGTACCCAAGAGACGGACGGCATTATGTGATGATGGTAGAAAAATTAAAAGTTACGCTTCTCAAAAAATTTATTGTAGGTTCGAACCTTGCAAGTGACAGTATGAGACAGACAGACAGACAAAAATTAAAATGTAATTTTTTTGTTAAAGGAACCGTATATGCTTCCAAATGCATTTAGTATAAAGCTGTTATTTTGCAAGTAAAATCAGACACTTCATTTTTTTTTTTTTGTATATGCATTTATAGATGTATAGATTATTTGTATATATGAATTACCGAAATACACAATTCTCTTCCACAAATACAATTCTTATTCCAGTTTATTGGTACCTACATGAGCTACAAGACGTAATACGTCTCCCTCACAATTTCTCCTCTCATTTACAACTTTCTTATGTCGGCAATTACATTTATAGGCTTGTCTCTGGTGTGTTATCATGCAAGTCGGGAGGCGGTCGCTGCTGTAATTATAATAAATATATGAGTATGTTTGCCTTACTTTGGTGAATATTTTGGGCAGATATAGGGTTGTTTACGAGGAAATATAAAATAAGTATATGGTTTTACTATTTGTTTTAACAGAAAAATGATTAGTTTGTTAAAAAATCCTAATTATATCATTGTGTATGGCTTAGAAAATGGTAAAACAGAAGTTGTTATTATTTGTTGTGTTAAGAAATCAATCATCTGAATCTCTTTGTTACAACATCTATTACAAAAGAGAAGTATTTTGTCGGTGAACTGAAATACTTGTATATTAGTATGGTTTTTATTGTTAAAAGAAAGTTTTAGTTATTTTCATGATTTTTTCTATCGTATCAAATGAGTTGTATTATGTTTTCAACACACCTAGGATATATCTTGAAGAATATCATATATTTTTCTGTTTTTTTTTTCATCATTCTGGCAAATTTCAAAGAAGCTGGCCAAATGTATCGATGGCGGCCTGTCAACTTGTTGTAATACATTCTTTGCTGTAAAATACACTCTTTGGCCATTTTCAATATGTACGGCCAAGTGAACAACAGTGGGATTCCTGGCATGTATAGCAAATGGAAAAATACGCCACATCGCTTCATTCCTGCAAACATATCGGCCCATTTGAAATTGCGTGACTTGATCGTTTGATTTTTTGGAGGTGCTTGGGGGAGGCCTATGTCCAGCAGTGGACGTCTTTCGGCTGAAATGATGATAAAGATGATGATAAGTTCTTGCCAATAATTTTTAACGGACTCACGAAGGTTGCATTTAATCACCAAATAGGCTTGAACCTGTAAAGTTCTATCAGCTAAAGATATGGGGTATCGTATTATCCAGTAACTGGGTTGTCGACGTCTATTTAACCTCCACAACTCAGTTACTGGATAATACAGCTGCGGTCAATCCATGGTAAATACTGGTATTTAGCTGCATCTGGTTAAACTGGAAGCCTACCCCAACATAGTTGGGAAATGATGTCTAGGCGGATGAAGTAACTAAAGCAAAACTAACTGAAATTATGAGACAAGCAGATTCCTTGTTAAGCAGAGTTACTAGTGTTCTGAGCGAGCAAACATTCGTTTACAAAGTAAATGAAAACGGTTAGAGCAAGCAAAACGTTGCGCGCGCAGTCTGTTGTAGATTTACTTTTCAGCAACTATTTATTTTCTGATAACTAGCTGAAGTATTCGGTCAGGACAGTAAGTTAAAAGATAGCTTTATTTGGTACTAAAGTAACGGAAGCAGGTTATAATATGGCCTACTTTTATAAATATACTAGCTTCTGCCCTTCTTGACTTCGTCCGCGCGAAATTTCTTGCTCCCCCGACCCTCCGTGTCGCATTCCATCGAAAGAAAGAAAGAAAATATGTTTATTTGCGCCCGCGCTTTTACTCTGTATGATCGTAAAAAAAAACAATTACAAAACAATTTCCCATAATATTGTTTATTTCGTAACTTTATAAAGTTTACACCTGCTTTTAAATCTATGATCATGTGGCAAGGCTTTTTCATAACTTCTGTCCATTATTTTATTTTTCGTTAAATAAATGAATTGTCTAATAAAATACAACATTAAATAAATAAAATAATAATTAAGATTTGGCAAAACGAAACAGCTGTAAACATAATTGTATTTCTATATATTGACTTCCCAGTATCCTATTGCTATAAATAAATGAATGAAAGAACAATTTAAAAAAGTGGTAGAATCGTACTCAACAGAATAAGCCTCCCAAAATTGTTTGTCCATTCTAAATGCGAATCCGTTAATCTGGTGATTGGAGATATATGTCCCTCATTAATACCGACAACTGTGTTGTTCCAACTTTCTTTGGTTTTCCCTTCTTGCCAACTAACGTTATCAGGGGTATTTGGGTAACTGTAATCTTATTTCAGAGTACTTTCTTTGTGAATAGATGGTAAGTTCACTTTTAATTGTACAGAGGTAAAGTTGAGGAACAACTTTTAATTGTAGGTACTGAGGTATTTTTTTTCTGGTGGGATTTTTGCATGACCTTTTTATACTGCGAGCGTGCATAAACTAGTTTTTGAAAAAGTGGTCAGGAATATTCATGTTATCGAATCTCTTAGAATAGAATAGAATTTTATTTTGCAAATATGGGTAATACATAATAGTTCTTAAGATTTAGCCCAGCCACATTTTACCAATCGGCATGCAAACATTTAAAATATTTATATCACTATTATTACACTTATTGAGTTCAATTTATAAATTACTATTATACAATTCTTAAATCATCAGCCATTAAAAATATATGTTTGTATTAAAAGGAAAATATAGATCAGTATCATAAAATTATATATCATTATTGTTAGGATATTTTCTCTCCTTTTGCTCAAGTAACACAGATACTAAAATCCTGCAATAAATAGAAGAAAAATCCACTCACTTGGCTGGGTTCACTAAATTATGCATGCCCTGTTTAAACCTACTCTTTCGGGACAATCATCACAATAATTTGCAAAATGTGTCCACCTTACCGCTCTTGACCTTTTAAATAAAAAATGGCGAACCTTCATAGGTAACGAGCCCCTGAAACCTTGAATATAAAGTGGGCATTTGGCACAAACACTCAACATCACTCACTGATTGCCAAGTTTGCGGTACAACTTTTGTTTACGAACACATCAGATATTCATATGTATATATGCAAGCACTTTATGAGAATGGAGTAAGGTTGAAAGTTGGTTAATATGTTTTTGGGAGGTTTGGCGTGTATGGTAAATACAGACATTAGTATCTACTTATAGCCGCCTTCAAGTCAAAATTTATTAGTGATGCGCATGAAAACGGCGTATGTTCGCTATATCTCTGGCTTCAGTTAAGTTATTTTACCTAAAAACAGCGTGGCATGCTAATCGGAACAAAACATACATATGTAGGTAGAAGTTAAATAATACAATTTTACAATGATATATCGCATGTACGAGGGGCGTTCAATGTATTCTCGGTATTGGCATAAAAAAGACGTAATTTCAATTAAAATAATTCTTATTTTTCAATATAATATAATATGATCCCCCATTACCACAATGCATTTATTACATCCCAAAATTAACTTTTCAATACCCTGTAAAAAATAAATTCCGTCTTTCTCTGAAAAATGCGGATTTATTGCCGCCTTGAGCTCTTCATCGTTGGAAAATCGTTCCCACGAAGGTCTCTTTTCAAATTAGGGAACAAATAATGATCACTCGCGGCTTGGTCCGGGCTAAAGGGTGGGTGGTTAATTTCTCAGAAACTACAATCTCGAGCAGCAGCCTTGGAAACAAACCGTGTAGACCAGGGCGTTGTCTCGAAGAAGCAATACACCGGTGGTCAGTTTACCCCGAACCAACAGAGAGGCGGGTCATCTCTGCTATCATTTTGATCTTCATTCGGGCATCCTCCAGTATAAGCTTCTCAACTTTTTTCACGTTTTCTTCCGTAGCCGTAGTAACCGGACTGACCGACCGAGTGTCTTCTTCAATACTCTCTCCGCCCCTTTTAAATTCATCTGGCCACGATGACCGTAGATATCGAAGGTTCAGGGGAGAATCTTGGTAAACAGCCACCATCTCTTCAAATAGTTTTTTAATTAAGAACAGCGCGGTGCTCAATTTTCTTCAACATTGTCACGTTAGCCATTCCAGTTGTCGTTGACTAAGGATAACTAACAAACTAATGATCACAAATATGTATATGAAATTTGACCTTTATACCCTTAGATATTTATTAATTAACTAGTCAAATTACCTACATTGTTAATTAATCACCCTGATACAGAGAATACATTGAACGCCTCTCGTATATGGTTTCTATGAATACAAATTTAATATACTAGTCCTAGGGCTAGTCTAAAACATCTTAGACACATCGATGCTTGCAGGAGAGTGTTTTTACCTGTGACTTTCGACATTGCAAAAGGTTTTATAAATAACGTAAAACATTACTCAGCTATAAAAAAAATAAAAAGATCGTGAAGGTTCTTTTTGTCCTCACGTCCAGACATCTTAGCACAAATTGAAAAAGGTCTAAGGTAGTGCCATAAATTTATCCGTTGCCGGAGGCAAGTTCTAAATAAAAAATAGAACAATTACGTTACGTGTGGGGCATTCAATACGCCGCGGCTGATAATATGAGGTCGCTGGGTTTGGCAAAGGGCCAGACAGATAGCTAGCCTGAAGCACACTTAGAGATGAATTGGGCCCGTATTGGTATTCAATTTAGTGCAAGGCGCTCCGAAACCAAATTCAAAACTAACTGTCACATTGTCAAAGTCACATTCAACTCAATAAGTCATATTAACTGCTATATTAGAAATAACTATTTCCTCGTCGCCAAAGATCATGGATGAGTCTTCAATTTTCATAAATAGATTCCGTTCGCAAGTTACACGGGTAAGAATATATTAGAAGCAAGACTATCAACATTAGCAGAACTAATTCAAGCCAAAACTTTCCACGAATGAACAGATTTCATCAGCATAAAATTAAGAATCCCTTAAAGGCTGTCTGTATAACAATTGTTTAAGGTTTTCGTACAATTAGTTTTCTAATCTTTAATTATAAAGAATTTTCCTTGAATTTGCTGTGTTGACGCCTAAGCCATAATGGCCGCAAATATTGTGTCAACTAAAAGTTGTCTTTGGTTCACCTCGCCAACATTAGCCTTTACGTGTATTATATATTTTTGAGTAAGCTTAACGAGTTTCAAGTCAAAGGGATTCAGTGAACGTTTCCTCTTTAGCCCCGAAACGCACGAACGACTTAATATATTATGAATGTGCAAATTGACTCATCTTGACGTTATTTTGACTACGTTGGCGTTGGTGTGAATACGACGACCAACGCTCAAAATAAACATTTAATATATTTCTAAGAAAATTCAAGTCATTCCTCCAAATTGAGTGTTGTTATCCAAGCTTTTCACTTTTTGCTCTGAGCAAAAAATGGCGGTATTTATATTTTTCCTCTGGTAGGTATTAAACCCAATTGTGTCTGAAAATTGCGATGGACAATTCGCTTTTTTTAGGATATTTTGATTGTTTTTTGCAACGGAAGTGGTATTATTTGTGGAAATTGGATTTTTTGGAATAATCTATACATAAATACATGCACATACATACAATATAAAAAGAAATAAAATTTAAGTGCCTGTCTGTAATGTCGAAATAGCAGCTGTAGACTAAATGCATAAGAATATGAAAGTATACACAGTTCTTATTACATAAAAACATTTTTTTAATGTTTTTCTGTCACTCTGTTTATTTCGGCTAATCTCCGAAACAGCTGAACCACTTTTGACGGGACTTTCATTGGCAGATGGCTGATCATATAAGAAGTAATATAGGCTTACATTTTGGAAAAGGAATGAGTAAAGAGACACATTAATGTTTTCCAAAATCCACGTGAACGAAGTCTCGGGCACGGCTATTATAACATAGAAATGTAATAAAAAGCCTTACAGCAGACACTATAACTGATCATATAAGAATTTTGTATAATATTGTCCAATATTTTGTCGACAGATAGGCAGTTGCTCTATTTGAGTTTGCAACTGCATCCAGTCAGACTGGAAGCCGACCCCAACATAAATGGGAAAGGCAAGGCAGATGATGATTTTGTCGAACAAGCCAATAATTTTACAATGCCAGTAGAAATTCTCCGAATTTATTTTTATTTAGCTATATTAATATTGGTAATGTTGATGCAAATATTTTGAACGTTGAATATTAAATGTAAATTACAGTTGATAGTCACTAAAAGCGTGTTCTGTATTTCGCAGCTAATATTGGTGAGCCGCATCTTGAGGATTCATGCCATTAGTACGAGTAGATTGTGTAAGTGCTAAAGTAAACCACATTTCAAAGATTAAGGAACTGGGGGAGAGCGTTTCTAATTTGCAAGTTAAGCCAAAGTGGTACCTTTAATTGTGTTTATCGAGACACGTGTAGATTTCGGTAGAAAATCTGCAGTGCGAAGTTTTGAAAGGAATCAAGACTGAGAATCAGTTAATTTTATAGATGTACGAGTTACATATATGTATAATCAGCCTATATGTTTTCACTACTGGGACACAGACCTCTCCTCTTCGAGAGCGAGTAGGCTGTAAGATTAGCCTTGTTAAAGATATCACGTGGGCTCAGTGCGGGTTGGTAGATGTCACATGTCTTTGAATTTTTGGTGCTAAGACATGCCGGTTACGTCACGATGTTTTTGTCCACCGTTTCGAGAGCAGAGTGGTTTGATGTACATATTATTATGTAGATGACTGCGCAAGTTAGGAACTATGTATAACCAAAATTTTCTTGGGTACACATAGTCGAAAAATTTATTCAGGAAAATTACAGTTCGGAAAGGTGATATTTATGAACCCGTTCCGGGAAAGAAATGTGCTAGAAAATTGCGTAACATTTTCGATCCTTGACTATACGTTGTAAATGAAGCTGTAGCGGTATTCACAACGCCATATGCGAATTACGCGTCATACTGACGTCACGCAAAATCCTGCATCTCGCAAGCAGAGTTTACCGCGCAACTAGTATAGATACAACGGCCCGACATGAATCATCGGACAGTTGCCCGCCAGACACAACATCCGTCTGTTCGGAGGGTCCACCCTTTATAGAGTATAATTTTATTGAACTTGGGAGTTGTGACGCAAACGAAACAAAACGACGAAAACAAATGAAAAACTGATTTTGAAAAACAAAATGTCATACTATACCACAAAATTAATTTGAATTTGGAATTCTAAATAGAATGAAAGATATCGATCTTCACAATAGCCAGTATCAAAAATCAAAAATTTCAATAAGGATTTAATTAGGTCCTTACTTTTGAAATTGAAGTAATACACATTATTATGTGTCACTTTTTAGTAGGTATGTAAATTGCTCTATATAACGCCTTGGGATTATATTCTGTTATATTAAAACAAATTGTTTTTACCACAAGTACCACCTCCTACGTCCTATTTTGAGATAATTAACTAAATACCCATGGCGCTCAAATTGTTAAACCGTTTGAAATTGAACAGATAATGGTAATGCTCTTTGCGATGCCTGCGGACATGAGCAGTATGATCACTGATGAGCTCTATGCAATTTCCGTGGAGATAATACTCCGAATGAAATGCATTGTAATTATTCTGTTGAATACAGAACAGGTCATTTGAAATTACGGATTATGATATGGGTATTTTGAGTTGTACCTTGTTAGGGAATTGTTATGGCTGCAATCTGTGTGTATTACTATGACTGTGCTCCTAAAACTAAAAACTTTCTGCGACTAACAGTTCACAAAATTGTAACACACGCGCGAAATTAATGTCATTGGCGTTTTCTGACAAGCGATCTGTCTGTAGAGTGTGACTTACGATTTGTAGATCGTAGGTTATATAATTTCATCACCACTGCTCTCAAAACGGTCAAGGAAAACATCGTGAGGAAATCGGCATATTTTAGAAACAAAAATTTTAAGACATGTAACATCGACCAACCCACACTGGGCCAGCGTGGCCCACTCCCTCTCATCGAGAGGAGGTCTGTGTTCCAGCAGTGTGGGAATATTATATGCTGATTATGGTGATGATAGCCAAGTTAATTTAGTTACCTCATACGTTAAGTCGGAGAAAAATAATTAAGTAAATATACCACCAATTTATAATTTCCGTATATTCAAATTTCAACTGTCTTTCTTTGACAGTTATATACAATTGCTTAAACACTGCAAATTTACCCTACGTCAATTTGTCACATTGCTTAATATTTTGTTTTCCTGGCTGTACATTACAAAACACATTTCGTGTGATGACTGCATGAAGTGCATTAGAAAAACCTCTACGAGTAATATCTGAAGGAATGTCTCGTTCATTCATTCATTTCATTCATTAGTCAGCCCCGGTGACTAGCTAATTTCGACACAATTTTGACACCAAAGAAGATGTCTTCTTAAATGAATGAAATGAATGAATGAACGAGACTTTCCTTCAGATATTTCAAAATTATGATCACCACATGGATCATTATTTTTTAACCGACACCAAATAAGGAGGACGCATTCGGTGAGTTTCTTTATTCATGTATGTATGTACACCGATTTCTTGGTGATTACAGGACCGACTCATTTGGCCCGCTCGGTGGTCCCATATAAATTTTGGTAACTTTAATGAAGTACCTAGTTCATGACTTACCTACCTTCATGTTGCTCCTGCACTTTTGTAGGTAACGTGTCAGGTTTCTAATCAAGAACCCGGTTTAGAAGCAGCTCCGCAAACATTAATTCCCCACAGCTTTTATCAATAGCTTCAAGCTAATACAAACTAAGCGATCCGTTCAATCAAGTTGAATGAACTCAGCAAAGAGCTGTGTATCATAACTTCATATTAGGATACTGGCAACAAGTAAAGTTTAGGATTAGCTAGTAAACTTCGGCAAACCTGGAGAGTGCAATTGAATATTCATTGATATAATTATAAAATAAGAATGAATTTTGATCCCATTTCTACGCCTCATCAAGTGTTCTAAACTTCAACACTTTGTAAATTATATTAAGGTTTTCATTCGTTAATTCATTAGTAACTTTCTGTGAGATTCAAATTATCATGCTTTTGAGTCGGTTTGTGTTTAGCATATTGTATTATAATGTTATTATAATCTCAAAATAATGTATAATTTCTCCAAAATATAAAATTAATCCAACAGGAGTTTTTGTATCACTCCAGGTCATTAATAAAAAATAAAAATGACCGCCTTCAGTTTAAATGCAATCTTCAGTTTATTTCCCAGCTGCGGGGTGCTTTTTCGCAACGCGGCATAGCTGTTAATTGACCTATTGACCCGACGATAAGGTCAAAGGGGTCATATTGTTTCGCTGTTATTAGCCGTTTCTTAAACGCGGCTAGGGGGTAACTGACCTCCAGCTTGTGTGTTATCTGACTTTATGTTTTATGCCATGAGTTGTATAATCAAATTATGATGGTTGATAGGTAGGTACCTATCAACCATCATAACAACAAACATAACATCATAATAACAACATCATAACACATATTTAGTAAATGAGTAATCTGTGGTATATGAATGGTGGAATGCATGAAGAAGCCTCCTCGTGTAGCGCAGGTTGTTCGGCCAGTCACTCAACTAAACTGAGAGCTCGGCGTATCCTGGACAGTCACACCCAACACCTTATTTGACTGGCCAATTCTTCCGTTGCGGTGGTAGGGCTAACGCCCGCCTGGTTTGCGACCACCCTCACACCGGAGTCCGGCGTCAAGTAGCCTGCTGTGTTTCGTCAAAGCGTGGGAGTTCCAGTGCCTTAGAAATCTTCGGAGCACGCTCGTTCAATGATAGACCTCATCCATCGCTTTCCATCAAGGGTGTCGAGGTCATGAACGAGCCCAATAATTTTTTTTTTTTTATTGGGCTCGTTCATGACCTTATGAATTCTACTCGTATGTGATAGAAGTGTATGTAAAGATTACAAGGAAAATAAAAGGATGTCTCTAAATAGCATATTTTTTTAAAATCATCAACAAAAGCCACATTAGTTCCACTATTGGTCAAGAGATGGCGCTGACTTAAAACTGCAATATTTTACACCGCAGTGCGCAGTGTTAAAATTTTCTGACAAATATAGGCCTCGCTGATGAAAATATATAAAAACATATTATTATTATGGAACCCTCGGTGCGCGAAGCCGACTCGCTCTTGACCGGTTTTTTATTGTCTTGCATAATTATTTATTTGTAATATTGGCCTGTAATAATCCCAAAGCAAGACCAAAAGCCACCATCCCTGCCTAGTTGCTATTCCACCAATTCGCACTAAGCGTTTTCAAATGTCCTTTATAATGCGCACAGCAAAAGAGTGGAACTCTCTACCTGCGTTTGTGTTTCCGAGTGCATACAACCCGAATCTCTTCAAAGTAAGAGTGAACAGGCTTCTTCTGGGTGAGCTCACTCCATTGCAGACTTTGTCTCTGTCATCTTTGACCTAGACTAGAGTCAAGAGCAAACCCATTTCAAATAAAAAAAAAACCCCGTCTGGTTCCCATGGCTCCTTCCTGCAAAGTACTTACGACGTCCAGACACTTAAGTGTCTTAAGACAGTCTAAATTAAACAAGTGCCTGACCGGTACTGCCTGCAAGAAGTTTGAACGATTGGTGGTACAAGTGACGAGAGGGTAGGTAGGTAGTGTTGACACTAGCTGTCGCTGAAAACTAGTGTTCTAGACTCTTTTTTTTTCGCGAGGACTACTTTTAATTTGGCTGCTTTATATTACATAAACATAACATCAAATCCACTGGTTGACATTACCCGTGACCCAAAGGTTTTACCTTGGCTAGAGGCCACAGGATAAGTATTGTCATACAAT
Source organism: Luperina testacea (assembly GCA_927399505.1). Lineage (NCBI taxonomy): Eukaryota > Metazoa > Arthropoda > Insecta > Lepidoptera > Noctuidae > Luperina > Luperina testacea. Next base: position 2,314,718 of record OV656757.1, read on the forward strand.
GCGGCAATGACCTATACCCAAGAGACTGGCGGCATTGCCGGTGGTGTCTGTACACCCGCACATCAAGCTACCCGAAACTCAAAGTCAAATTTTCCCAATCAGCTCTGAACGCTTTGAATGCTTTAGCGATAAAGTTGAAAATCTATTAAAGAAATTTGACAGATTGTAGTAACTTGACGTCCTGGCGTCTTTTCATTACCAGTCGACAGCAATGCGGAGGAATATTACGACGCAATATTTTAGTTTTTAATAGTTTCAGTTAGGTTAGGATATTATATTTTCATTTTAATAATTTGTGATTTATTTAGTATTAGTAGTTTGTAAATTATAATATTATATTTATAAATAAATGAACAATTAGATCACATCTGTATTACCCGTTGGGTTAGGCAGATATGCACATATATTACACCCACATTTTGCCCGAATCTAGATCAACGACGAAAATAATATTTTCATTTTGCCAGAAAACCTATCTGCCCATTTCTAGGAAATCTAATCTGTGGGTAGCTTCTTTTTCTTTTCTAAGAAAGTATCATATTGCCTTGTTTGTAATAAAATCATGATAAAACTCGTAGTAGAAAGTTATTATATTATATACCTAATTCTAAAAATTATTTAGTTACCGAAATAATAATTTCTTCGAAATCTAGTCGCACTATATGGAATCTCATTGTACTTAAAATGAGAATCCAATTTCTTAGGTTCCAATTGCTAAGATTTCAATACATTCTTCATTTCAATTCAGCAAATCATTGTTATCAGTGCGTGAACAAAATTAAATAAAGATTTTCCATGAATTCCAAATGAAAACCGTCAAGTGTTTCTTCTGTTTTCTGATTATTCCAGAGGGACTCGTTAAAAAGAGATTATGTACTTACGGGGCATTGCTAATGAGTCGGAGTTTCAGTATATTATGTATCTCTCTAGTTAAGACACGTTAAAATTGCCTCTAAATCACCAGAGGGGCAATTCTCGTAATTTTAAGAACATTCACAGTCTGATCTCAGTCTCAATCTGTCAAAAACTTAAATTTTTCTATATATTTAACAAGTTTTTGATATCTTCACTTATATGCAAGGGATCTTCAAAGCGGAGATGAAATTCTATCAGCAGTCTTTAAGATTTTGTTGCGGCTGCCACGCATTCTGCAGATTAGGGATACCGTCCTATTGCGAATGATGGCATGAAAGCCACCAGTGCGAAACAGCGCGAGTATACGCGTTTTAACTGGATGCGCAGGATATCTAGCGATATTTTGGTGTGACAGCCTCACAGACTGTATACTAACTAATTAATAATTTAGACTATTAGATATTGTAACTATTTCTCAAGAAATTCCATCAAAACCCGCTCCCACCGTTCTCTTAGACACCCCTCCTCCTCCACTTGTCTCTGTTGACGGGTCCTATTGTTTGCACAACCGTCCCCAAAGACCCTGCTTACTACCCAACTACAAACTTGGATGGGGATACGATCCTCCCGTATAAAGGAATGCATTATTACACCGCGGAGACGATAATGAAACTTCTTGGAATGAAACTTAAGTTAAACAATAAACTTGCTGAATATACATATCAGCGAGTTTATTGTTTTATGATTGTAGTGTCTTTTGGGAAATAAAGGGAATTAATAAGATAATGTTAAAAACTTGTTGGCATTCTAATGAATGATGTAGAATTTTTTTTTTTTTAAATTAATGAACCTCTAAATCTTTTTCTTTTTCTTTTTCTTTTCCGTACCTCAAAATGAAAAAACGGTACCCTCATAGGATCCCTCGTGTGTCAGTCTGTCCATCCGTCTGTCACAGCCAATTTGCTCCAAATCTAATCGACCGATTAAGTTGAAATTGGTACACATATGAATCTCTGTGACCCAAATTAATTTTGAATGTGGCGGTCACTTTTGGGGGGCAAAGAGCAAATTAAAAAAAAATGTTTCGCAATCTGTACAGTAGGACATATCAGTGAAAGGGCTTACGATGAGGATCTCAAATATATATTTTTTTATAATTTTAAAGTAAATTTTATTAAAGTTATTTATGAAAATAGACGAAAACTGACCCTTCCCCCACCCCATTCTCCGAAACTCTGTTCTATTTTCTGTTTATAATATTAGTTTAGACAAACAACAGCAAGAATACTGTTATTTATCTATAGATACAATAAACAGACAGCTAAACAAGTAGCTTGAAACTTGGATAAAACGATTAAGTTTTGTATTTCTTGGATCAAGTGTGAGTAAAAACAGCCAACATTTCGGTAATATTTTGCACTTGCATAAAACTTCCTAGCTAGAACAACCACAGTAGAATATTTACAAATTTAAAAAGTTAACAGCAATGATATTTTAGTAGTTAACAGTCTTAAAATAATAATAATGTATAAGTATATAAAAAGGAGGAGAAATAAAGGTCATCAAAAAATCCGTCGCTGTCAACAACTGTGAAAAGTGCCCAAAAGGCTGGCTGCATTGCCACGTTGTATGGCAATTCGTTTAACCAAGAAATTGTAGGCTAGCCCTCTGGTTACGTGAAGAGTCGACCAACCGTAGTTAACAAAAACTACCTTCATTATCCCTTAACTCCATCGAAGATGCAACCAATCTTACCACCCTGCTATTTAAAGTGAGGAAACTCAACTTTAAACACTGCATACCCAAACCGATCTAACCAGCGCCATTCGATCGAAAGGTCGATTTCACGGCCGTATTTCAATGGGAAAATATTGTAATGGAATATCCCGGGAAAGCGGTCTGTGGTTACGATTTTAAGAGTCGTATAAGAGAATTATTGGCGGTTTCGTCTACTGATAAAAGAAGTTCGCGGTTCTGTTAGGTATATGGAACTGTGAAGGTATGCTTTCGACGCCTTTTTCGTTGGTGGAGCGTTTAAAGATGAAAATTATAGACCTTGTTAAAAACTGAGTTTTTCTGTGAACAGGCATGATGTTTTGGTGTAGGAAATCTTACCAGAAAATAAATCTAAGGACTTGATTACCAGTGACTTCTATCTTGTAGTCGTGACAGCCTTGTCTGGTACTCTCGTGATAGTTTTGACATACTTCTGTCTGAAACTCGCACATAAATTAGAGTATCGAACTGCACATGATTTGCTATTATAACCCTCGTGTAAAACTTCGCCTGCGGCTCGGTTGATAAACTCACAATCGTGTTTTAATAACCGCTATTATGCCACTCTTGCATAAACTACTATAATTAACAAAATATAAAAAGAAGAAGTGTAGTTTAATTTCCATTAAGTTTTGTTTTAAAAAGAACACATTATTTTAATCTTGACCCCAGTCTTAGCATGCGAAATCTCGGATTGCCAATTTCGACTCAAGATTGCACTCACCAATCTTGTGACGATTTATGTGTAGATTATAAGTTATGAAGTGATGGATTTCGTCTGTTTTGATGGGGTTGGCTTCCGATCGCTATCCCACAATACTTAGCGATGATGCGGCTGACAATGGTGCCTGCTTTTCTAGACCTCCCAGGTTAAGGCCACCGGGAAACGCAAAATAAAATTAAGGGCGATTTTACCAATGAAACTGAACGCGATCAGCACATCTAATGCCGGCGTTACACAATGGCCTTGTCCATTGGTTCAGACTTGGCACCACATCCAATGTTGAGCAAAATCAGTAAAATCCTGTTCAATATCTGTCCAAGCCCGATACACATTGGAGCCAATGCTCCAAAGCTACATCTGGGGTTAAATTATGTCCAATGTGTAGCCCCAGCATGAAAAGCGCTTTGATGAAACCTTGGTATCTTAAAATGTAAACGTATCAAACTGTACCTACCCATCTAAAAATCTGTTCTCCAACTAGGCAAGAGATGAAATTACTTTTACCACAAAATGTTGTAACTAGAGTTACAAACTATTCTTATCACAATTGAAATCTTTTACCCACGCTTCGTTTTATACGATATTTCAGGTTAACTAGACACAGTAGGTACTTACACCACCACTATATGGCTATAGTCATTACCTCCACACTTCAGAAATGTACCTGCTTTTCAAGAAAAGTTAAAAAAATTGCTCAAGTCGTTTGTTAAAATACCTGCAAGCTGATACCATACTCACATTCCGAATGTTTCACATTCTGACAGTTCAAAAAGATTCATTGCGTTACTTAGGTTATTGAGCAGACGAATTTTTCCAACAAAGGAAGCAATGGATTACGAGATTCCTTCAAAATTCAAAAGTGTGTTACACAATTGGGATGTTGATTGTTTTGGATGCGTTGTCGTTTCCCAGAATCTTTTTTTTATACATTGTGTGTGTATTTGAAGTCACATTACTTTATTTACTTATTCACCCACGAATTAGAAGGGAAAGCCGTAGTCTTTCATGCTGGACTGCCTACCGGGACTGCCATTGAATACATAATCATTGTTACTGATAAAGGTTTTGAATTAACTACCCCAGAGAATTTATTCGTTAAGTAACTTAGAATGCCTAATTCTGTAGCAGAAGATTTCTTCATTATAACTGGTCTCAGTAAGATAAATATTTACGTGAAACCTGAGCCTAAATAACAACATACAAACAAAATTCAAAGTATTTTAGTACTTTAGATAAGTTTGGAATTCAGCAATTTAATCCAGATTATCTTATTAGTGGGTAAGTTTTGATAGTTCATCAATATGCCTAGAAACTAGTTAGCTGTTGTCTGAGATACCTACAATTATATAGAGTGTGAGAAAACTATACTATTGATGTTGGATCTACACGAGGTTTGGGTTCAAATTCGGACAAGTACTAATGTGACTTTTTCAATTCATAAATTAACTTTATAAGTTACCTAAGTTACCTAGTTTATAAGGTACCTTGGACAATATTAATATTTTAAATATTTAAATATTATTATATATAAATATTTCAATATTTTTTTTAATCGCTGACAGAAAAGCATAGTGAAGCCAAAAAATAATAAGCCAGTGAAAATTACCCAAAACACACAATTTTCGCACGTCACGCCCCATACAATTTACAGCAACCAAATTCACATCTATATCTTATGCTCCCTAATCCCCAAAAGATCATGACAAGCGTATACGTCAGGAAAACCGCAAAAATATTGTTTAGACAAGTTGAAATCTTCGCATGCGAGAGTGGCGACGGATTAAGCCGTAATAACATGCAAATTAGTCCCTCAATCCTTATTGTAGGGATTAAGATGGCGGATGAAGCGGTGAAAGACGTGGGAGGGTGCTAGGTATGTTTGATGTTCAGGGTAAAGCAAATATAGGTGTCGTAAGATTTAACGAAGATGGGGTAAACAGTGGCAACTGTCTAAGGAATATATGCAGTATTTCATCCTTTTTGCTAAAGTAATCAATCTGTCCAGTATATTGTATGGTAGGCCTCACGTCATTAGTGACAACAGTATTTAGCTGACCTCTTATGGCTAGCGTAATGGCACTCGTGCGTTGCAGCTGAAAATCAGCATCAGGTGATTGTGTTGTCATCTGACATTATGCTGAGCTGAGGCCCTTTTGGCATTATTATCTTTGTTTTCGGTTTTTTATAGATTTAATGCCACTAAACGAATTTTTCTTTATTCCTTCAAAGTTTACCACTAACATACAGCCTACAGTACAAATAATGTGTAAAGAGATGAGAGATGATGAGATGAGATGTGTGTGTGTGTGTATGTGTGTGTAATGTGTATGTGGTGTGTGTGTGTGTGTATGTGTGTGTGGGGGTGTGTATGTGTGTGTGTGTGTAATGTGTGTGTGTATGTGTGTGTATAAATGGTATAGGATTACGAGTAATCAAAATCAAAATTTAAAACAAAGTCAAAATCAATATTCAAATAAATACACACGGGGCAACCGTTTCACTGTCACTGTACACTAAGACGAAATTCTAAGAAACTTTATTAACTAGGTGACTATCAGGAAAATCTATGGATAAAATATAGAGATATCTCTAATTAGGTATAATTACACAACACACCACGCGAATATTAATGCATTTGTGACCACATGTAAATAAAGTGGTTTTTTCAAAACAATTAATTATACAGCTTCAACCAATCAGCGCCCGCCTCAGTCTTCACAAATCCGCTGTCCCCCACTACTTGCACTTCCTAGCCATTCATAAATAATTCATGGACTGTAAGTTTTAGTTTTCCAGGTACACATACACTGAACAACCTGTGGGTTGCCTGTTGTTAACCATTTAATATGAGCGCTCGCTGGCACAGTTTGATGTGGTAATCCTTGCTGAGGGACAATTAAGCACAAATTTGTCTTATGGAGTTGCTTGTAAACAATTGGGCTTTGTTATCGTAGCTATTAAAGTGGGGCAAGCCTTGGATTAAGGAGTTATCAATGGGTAGTGGAACTAGGTCAAGAAGACTTGTTTATTAACGTCCACAGTATCTGATCTGTTGTCAGCAAGAATAGAATTATAAGTTATTTGATGTGTATATGACTAGGGAGGTACGAAGGAAACGTACGAGTGTATGGTACAAAGGCTAGTTTAATACTGCTGGTACATAAGGAGTCAAGTGACAATATTAATATTTAGAGCATGTGAGTAGATACCCATCATTCCTCCACACTTAGTTTTGAAACCTTTTGACAAAATAACATAACATAAAATAACTTAACATAACATAAAATAACAATCTGATACTAATCTACTTATAATATTTAGAATAGTCTACTTTCTTTCTGGGACGCTCAGAACGAACGTAAACAAACGAGTGTATGGTACAAAGGCTAGTTTAATACTGCTGGTACATAAGGAGTCAACTGATAATATTTAGAGCATGTGGGTAGATACGCATCATTAATTCATACGTGTCCAGTTCAATTACATTTAATCGTGAAAGCTTTCCGAGTGACATCAGAGGGGAGATTCACGTAGGTAATTTTAAGAAAGTTCACAGTCTGTCTCAGTTTCAATCTGTCAAAATTGCCTCTAATTTCCCGACATTTTTGACAAGTTTTTGACATTGATTGTCGCTGTGATAAGATTGCGACTAGATTTTGAACGTTTTTAATTATGAAGGAAAAGAAAGAAAGAAAGAAAATTGTGTTTATTTGACAAAATAAAACCTTAAAAATAAACAAAACAAATTCAAAATTATTAAAAATAATAATGCCAAAAGGGCCTCAGCTCAGCATAAGCGGGCCATGGGAATTGGCCTTCAGTTATTTCAGTGATGGAACGGATTGTCGTATTCTTAACACCGGTCTACAAGTTTACACGTTCTATAGGTCTCTGGCAAAACTCGAGCGTGAACCTTTGTAAAATTGTCAAAGTCCATGATAACCTTATGTAAGAAAATTTAAAATATATATAAATATTGGGCAATATAACCCAAGAGTATAATTAGATACAACATTTCACAAAAAAACATATTTCATATCGCGTCGAAACAAAAAACATCGACTTCCATTAATAAATTAAATTGCACAATGTGAAAATTCTGCCATCTTTTATAAAGTTAGTGATTAATACACAACAAACAAAAATGTAAACATTTTTTATTAAAACTGCAATCTCTTTGCTACAGTCACGAGACCAGACTGATATTGATTTTTAAAGTCTGCAACGGATATTAAAAACGAATGGTTAAAATGTCAACATACAGATGTAATAATTTATCAACTGCAGAAACATTGGATATTTGTGTGAAACTAGTTTTGTCCGCTGCCCTACTTGCGTGAATGTTTATTCTGGGATCGAGGAACCTCTTTGACTAATTTAAAATTAATTGGTTCAGTATGTGGGACATTAATCGCTTTACATAAACATGTCATTCATTCATACTTTTAATCTGACTCAGCTTCCTTACGCGTCTTTTTCGAGTGACCACTGAAAATCAGCGCTGCACTGAAGGTCCCCCATATCACAGAGCATCATGCTGACTTGAGCTTTCTTGGTCACGGTCACAACGTGCAGCTGCCCACTATTTCTGTTATATATGAGACTTTCCTTTTCAGGTATGGAACCCTAAAAAGTGATAAATAATAAACTTTTTCCAAAAAAAAAACAACCGATTTCCTTCTCCGACTTTTTAAAGGGTTTTGTGTTCTTTATACGAATTCATTGATTTATCATTTTATGTGCACGTATTTCTGAGATATATAAACCAATTTTCCTCTCTTTAACTTAAACCTTGAAAGCTGTATGATAAATCTAAAGGTTATAAAGGTTATCACTTTATTAAAAGCCGCGCGTTTATTAAAAAAACATGGCAAGTGCAAGTCTGAGTCATACACCGAGAGTTCCGTCCAATTTCTAACTACAAATTTACAGTTTTCGGATTTTTTCCTTTAGGTACTTGTGCTACATGACTTTGCTTCTTGCCAAATTTCATGATTCTAGATCAACAGGAAGTATCCTATAGGTTTTGATTCCCTTGTGAGTGTAAAGTATGCGGCAAAAACGGAACATAAACGCAATAGTTAAGTCAATGTGCAATACTTAAGTCAAGTCAAAGCAATCAAAAGATACGGGTATCTCTTGATTGCGTTGACGTAGAAGTTTGATTTTTTCACTACTTCAAGGAATTGCAACCCGGTATATTTGATAATTGAACTTGATAGCTCCAAGCGTTCCTGAGAAAAACTGTCTTTTTTTGATAGTTATTCTAGCTGAGATATTGGAGCAACGACTTATAATACAACAGTCCAGCCTATCAGCAATAATTTTCAGGATACTGTTGGAACTGGCTTGCAACCTGCGCACCAAGGACGCACATCTTTTACGCATTAATGCATAAAAGCAATCAACACGCAATTCCGCAAACGATGCGCTACAGATGCGAGGCAGCCCCATCAACACCCTGTAAGCATTATTGTATTGCACGCGAAGGGCACTGTACGATCTCTGCGTAAAATGTACCCACAGGCTACAGGTATAAGATGAGGATCAGAAGGCTCTAAAAAGTGTTTTTTTTAACCTCCGTAGAAGCACGCTTAAACCTGCGAGCAATCATATTCGCTCTGACCGACAGCGCTCTCCGCTCTCTCTCAATATCGACATCATCCTTAAGGTTAATATTAGTATAGACTAACAGATAATATATTATGGCTAAGGGATTGCGTCACACACGCCATTAAAATTTCTTTGGCGTTCTGAACACACATTTCGATTCCAGAATTCTACTACACACATTACACAATTAGGTTCACGATATCACAAAACATTCTCGAAATAAACTATTTATTCTTGTAGGACTCTTGCAGAAAAATCAATAGAGCGAGAGAGGGCAGGTATCCGGTATACGTGTATTTACTTTGTCAAATGCAGTTACAAACGAACCGTTGTGAACTAATGTTAGAACTGTTTTCGTATTTCGTTTCCGAAAAGGCTGCTCTGTTGTGAGTAGTTCAGGAGGTTTGACTAGAGAACGTGTATGTAATTTACTTTGTCTGGGTGAGTTTTGTCGAGGATTATGCAGGGATTTTGTTGTGTTTCAACTTGTTAATTGGGGCAAGTGGTTTTTTTTCTAGTGAAAATGATAAACGATTTTTTTTATTTTGTAGGTACATTAGTTACAAATAACCCTAACATGAATAAAAATAACTTTAAATGAATTCCGTTTCTTAGAACCTATTTTATATCCAAGTAAGTATGCTATTTTTCTATTAGTCAGTAAAAATTCATTATATTGTAGTAATGTAAGTTAAGTAACGATAGCTCGCTTTTTTGGTATTAGCGGCCTTGAAAAACAGTTTGACAAAAGACTTTTTAATCTTAATTTTGTTTCTTGTCCTGATTTTCGAAAGCCTTGAAAAAAAATTGAAATAGGTACACAGGTTTTGGCACAGCCATTTCCGTCTCATTCTAAATCTTCACTTTCCATCTAGTGGTGAAACAGTTACTCAGTACCTAGTTAAAATAAAAGAAAATTTTATTAATAATGGGTGTTATTTGTACTTCTTTGAACTGGACCACACGTAACCTTCGGGAACCTTCTGGTTATGGAAATATTGAAGGACAAAGTTCCAACTTTTTTTTGGTGTTTTTACGAAAACAAGTTTTAATGTTTTAATGCTTGGCCAGACTGGCAGCGCGGATCGGGGAGCGGCGCGGGGAGTGGCGCGGGGAGCGGCGCGGGGAGTGGCGCGGGGAGCGGCGCGGGGAGCGGCGCGAGGAGAGGCTCGGGGAGCGGCGCCGGGAGCGGCGTAGGTGCAGGAACGCGCGCGATCTGCCTGTCCGCAGTAGAGCGCGGCTTCGTTCTGAGTGTTATCGTGTCCAGTGTTTGTCAAAATATAATATGGATGAAAAAACTTATTATTACTAGAAAAAAACCCGAACTAGTTTGAGAACCCCGGTCCCCGCGCGCGCCGCCCGCGCTCTCACTGCGGCCACTTGTATGAACCTGGCGAGCTATGGTGAGTACGTGAGTTGCCCGCGCGCTCTCCACGCACTCCCCGCGCCGAGCAGCCCGCGCCGCTCACCGCGCCCGCGTGCCCACTATGGACACTCAAATGAAGCTTTTATGTTTGAGCAAGCCGCGCCGCGCCCCGCCCGCCTCGCGCCTGCGCTGCCAGTCTGGCCAAGAACTTAGTTTTATATATTTACTAGCTTCTGCCCGCGACTTCGTCCGCGTGAAATTTCTTGTTACTCCGACCTACCCCGTCGCATCGCATCGCCTGCCCGCGCTTTTACTTCGTTTTTGCTTAGCGTTCTTTCTGACTTTTTTTCTTTTTGCTCGGCTCCTAAAGGTCATAGCGTAATGTTAAATAGCCTATAGCCTTTCTCGAGAATTGGGCTATCAAATTCAAAATGAATTTTTCAAATCCGACTGGTAGTTCCAGAGATTAGCGCGTTCAACCAACCAAACAAACAAACTATTCAGCTTTATAATATTAGTATAGATGATTACTGAAAAGCCACGCTCAAAGTAGGTACTTTTCAACAAAATATTAAACTTCTAAACGTATCAATCAATTCTGTACTCTAAAATATTTTGATCCTCGAAAGTCTGACGCTATATTTATATTTATAACTCTAAACAAGTTCGTCCTTGTCAAGTTCGCAAACTTTAGAACAATATTAGAAACCAAAATAATCTTATTAAAAACCAAGGAGGGATGAAATTGGTTGTGACATTCTTATAACTTGAGCCTTGAAACAAGCGATGATTTAAATAATTTATATTTAAGAGGAGAGCTGTGGTGGCTCTGTGGTAAGTTCCGCGAGTTACGAGTTGTAGGTCATAGGTTCGAACCCAGACACACGGCTTTACTTTGTTGTAAGTTATTTCATCACCACTGCTCTCAAAATGGTGAAGGAAAACATCATGGGGAAACCGGCATGTCCTAAAAACAAAAATACGAAGGCATGTGAACATCTGCCAATCGGCACTGGCCCTGCGTGGTGACTTACGGCCTACTTTCTTTCACAGAGACTTTGACATATATGTATACATATGTCAGGTTTCAATATTGATAACAAACAATGAAATATGTCAGTTAGCAATCGTTTAGTAAGCTATACGTGAACCGCTTATACCGTAGTGAAAGGGCAAGTCAGTCATGCATGACTGCGGTGGGATTGACTGCGTTTAGGTGCTGCGGACGCACTCAAATATTGCCAGTCTTGGAGCCTCACTTGAGCTAATTAAATAAAACAGAAAGACCGCACCGCACAGTGATATTTGTTCATGATTTTCTTAGCCTTTTCCAACCATTACAACTCTATCACTACTTTTTGAGTCGGCTTCCAGTCTAACCGGATGCAGCTAAATATATTTAACACTAGCTTCCGCCCGCGGCTTCAGCCGCAAGGTATGTTGATAAAAACTATCCTATGTCCTTCCCCAGAATGCAATCTATCTCTCTGCCAAATTTTATCAAAATCCGTTCAGTGGTTTAGGCGTGAAAAGGTAACATACATACAGACAGAAAGAGTTACTTTCGAATTTATAATATTAGTATGGATGGAATGACTGTTGATCTGACCTCCAAAACTCAGTTACTAGGCCCTTGGTAAGACTGGTTGTCTGACGATAGGTACGTAACGACCGTCAAATATCCACGATTGACAGCCGGCACGGAGAGGTCTCGGTTGTATAAGCAAGTAAGTAATCACTTATTTCCCCAAAGACTTTGCCTAGGTAACATCAGTGTTTTTTATAGTTTGAGTAAAGAAAGAAAGAAAAAGAAAATACGTTTATTTGCGGCAAACATGACGCATAAAAATAAAAAACACAAACAAAAGAAAAACGAAATAACAATTTGGGAGAAAGTATGCGTCATATCTACGCAAAACTTCCATCGCTCAGCATAATGCTAAGACCCTATACGAGACAGAGCCCCAGCGCTGGTTTTCAGCGACAGCCGGTGTTGACGTGAAGACGTCAGCCAGCGCAGCATACGATTAGATATAAATAGAAACAACAATCAAATTAAGATATAAAATATTCATTACAAAAAGGTCGAGTAAAGATAAACAAAAAACCGGCCAAGAGCGTGTCGGGCCACGATCAGTGTAGGGTTCCGTAGTTTCCCCTCCGTCACAATAAGATATATAAACGAAGTTAAAAAAATGCTTGCATATACGATTATACTACAAACAGTCCAGAAATTATTTTGTACAACTTTTTGTCTTTTTTGCACAAAAACTGTTGTTTCCATCAAGTTCAAAATAATTTTCCTAGAAAGTCCTTATAAAGTTCTACTTTTCAGATTTTTTTCATATTTTCTAAACTTATGGTTCAAAAGTTAGAGGGGGGGACACATTGTTTTTTACTTTTGGAGCGATTATTTCCGAAATTATTGACATTATCAAAAAATGATTTTAGTAAAACCCTATTCATTTTTAAATACCTTTCCAACAATATATCACACGTTAGGGTTGAAATTAAAAAAAAAAATTACTTCCCACTTTACATATAAGCGGGGCTACCCTAATAAATGTTTTATTTCCAATTTTTATTTTACCACTTTGTCGGCGTGATTGATATACATATTGGTACCAAATTTCAGCTTTCTAGCGCTAACGGTCACAGAGATTAAGCGAGGACGAACAGACGGACAGACAGACATGGCGAAACTATAAGGGTTCCTAGTTGACTACGGAACTCTAAAAAGGAACCATCTTTGGACCGACCGACGCGACCTAGGCAAGCATAGCTTAGGCCAGGATCTTCGAGCGTAGTAGGCATTTAGCGTTACCTCCGTCCTCGCGTGGCAAATGCCGCGAAAGCGCAGTTCGAATGAACTCGCTGACCCCTGTCACGGTTATTTTTATAAGTATAGTATTGTGAATCGGCCCTATTCTTGAAATATAGGGCTGCTCGTCTACAGTATTTTAATTACATCATCCTACTTTAGTTTCTTTCTAGTTTTGTGATTGTAAATATTATATTTTTAACCGACTTCGAAAAAGGCGGAGGTTCTCAATTCGGATATTTTTTTTTTTTTATGTATGTTAGGGCATAACTCCATCGTAAATAGACAGATTTGCAATTTTTTTTTTTGAAGTGGAAACTTCTTTAGCATCGTTGTGAATTTGTGATTTGAAAATTTTATGAAACGAAAAAGCAACAGTAAAAAGAGACATGAGATTTAACGTGGGAGAAAATGATTAGGAATCATTTTAGCTGTTTTTTTATTTTTGACTTCCTTTTTTATGACTTTCGGAGACAAACAACGGAACTCTTCAATAAATGCCAGCAAATCAACCGCGATTGCTGCTATACCTAGCATATGAAATCGCAATCACACAACATAACATCACGCCTGTACCCTTCAAAGGGTAAGGCATATGTGTTCAATAGCTTTGTTACTGATATTCACATAGCAAGTAGTGATATATGAATTTGTTTGGGGTAGGTAAGTACAACTAAAAAGTGTAAAATAAAAACTTTTTTACAAAAAAAAAACCGACTTCCAAAAAAAACACTACAAAGTGAAAAATAACTTTAGTTTCGAAAGTCGGTGTCAAAAAATGAAAATATATTCTTCACGTAGTAGTGTTTTTTTTTTGAGTCGGTTGTTTTTTTTGTAAAACAGTTTTTTTGGTTGCTTGAATTCGTCAATAAGTTTTTTTAATTAAATCTACTAATCAAAAACACCACAATACGTATTTTTATTGAACTCTTCCTATTTCATTCACAACGAATTTCATATTTTTAAATAAAAAAACAGCATGTGTGCAATTCACACGTGGTAGAAGTGAAACCTTCAAAAACACTGTGTGTATAATGCTTCCTATCTCATTTTCTCCCACGTTAAATCTTATGAATTTACATGTCTCTTTTTACTGTGGCTTTTTCGTTTCATAAACTTTCAAATCACAACGATGCTAAAGAACATCCATCCATCCATCCATTCATCCATCAATCCATCCATCACCATCACCATCGCCATCGCCATCGCCATCACCATCACCATCGCCATCGCAATCGCCATCACCATCGCCATCACCATCTCCATCGCAATCACCACCACCATCATCATCATCGCCATAACCATCGCCATCACCATCGCCATCGCCATCACCATCGCCATCACCATCTCCATCGCCATCACCATCATCATCATCATCATCGCCATCACCATCGCCATCACCATCGCCATCACCATCGCCATAACCATCGCCATCGCCATCACCATCATTGCCATCGCCATCACCATCGCTATCACCATCACCATCGCACCACCATCGCCATCACCATCACCATCGCCATCGCCATCGCCAACACCATCACCATCATCATCATCATCACAAATTAGTAGCATAGGATTAAATGTGATGTCATTTGTAATAATAAAAAACAAAAACACTATGTGTATAATGCTTCCTATCTCATTTTCTCCCACGTTAAATCTTGTCTCTTTTTACTGTAGCTTTTTCTACTGTAGCTTTTTCGTTTCATAAAATTTTCAAATCACAATAATGCTAAAGAAGTTTTCACTTCAAAAAAATATAATATTTTACCTATACAATCACAAAACTAGAAACACAAACTCAAAAAACTCAAATTTTGCAATTGAATATAAACCTTATTCCGTTGTAGTAAAGTTGAAAATCTATTACAGATATTACGATAATTGTAAATTTATGGTACTGACCTGCTACTGCTAGTACTGTGACGAAAGCAAGAGAACCTCAACTACAATATTATTCTGTCGCGTCACTTATAAATACGTAGAAAAATAATAATCAAACTTACCTTATTTTTTTTAAGCTTTGCTGTTCAATGCTGAACATTTTTTTTTTCTTTCTTCTGTTTTTATTCCCCATAATTTAATCTTAATTATACAACTATATTATAACAAACTAATATTTAGTTTAATTATTAATACTAGAACCTAAACAATATTTACAGACTGATTTTTGAAACTAATACACAAACACGGAAATCACTACATAGTATAAAACAAAGTCGCTTTCTCTGTCCCTATGTCCCTTTGTATGCTTAAATCTTTGAAACTACGCAACGGATTTTGATGCGGTTTTTTTTAATAGATAGAGTGATTCAAGAGGAAGGTTTATATGTATAATAACATCCATTAAATAGTGGAGAAGTACTGTTACTTTTGAGGTTTCTAATGTGATGTCGTAAATAATTACATTTTTTCCGCTTACATTGCAAACGCAGGCTGAACCCTACGAGTTTTATCAAAATAATGTACTAAGTATTGTACACATTGAAAAGGTCTACAGAAAAGTCCGTGATGGTATATGTCTATCTCTTATGGATAACCCACAATTACTTTTTTTTGTCATTTACTTTTTACGACAAATAATGGCTAATTTTCGAAGCGATTTTAACCAATACAGCATTAATCCTTAACCAATTAAATACCTTGAATACATTGTTCATTTAATATAGATCTATATGGCCCTTTACACGTCCGTATGATTTAAGTGAATATTTTCGAAGATATTACAGATTTAAAAATTGCGGGACGTAGCGTTTGCGGCGGGCGGTACCGGCCGGCCGCCCGGTGCGGCAAGAGCGTGCCTATAAATAGCGCGTCTGAGGCCGCGGTTTTCCCTATAGCACTTTGAATTTAGCAGCGATCGGACGCGTTTATTATAAAAACGTGCTTTTCAGCGCGACAACGTATCAGTAATTATAAGTATAGTTCACAGTTTTTCTGTAGTGTATTTAGTATCAGCATTGCACCCGTGCGAAGCCGGGGCGGGTCGCTAGTTAACAATAATATAACGTATATTTCGATCGATTAGCGGGAACGCGGCGAGCCAGCAAAAGCGACACAGGTCCTACCTCGGTAACGCCCGGCGGGCTACTGAAGTGAAGCGCGCAGGCCGCCTTTTTAGATTATATCTTGTTAAGACAATAAAAATCAGATTTGAGAAAAATTAACCGTAGAATGTTCTACTATACATCATTGCCTATTTTTTTATACATTTTTTGCGAGTAAAAGTTAAGTCTACTTCAAATACGACTTGAAAAACGATTAAAAACTTCGCTGTTTTCGATTTGTTTGCGATTTTTTATGATCGAGTGAAGTTGTAAATATCGTGTTTTGAACCATAGAATAATCAAGAATGTTAGTTAAACTATGCCATATATTTTTTTCAGATTAAAACAAAGAATATTTGATTGTTTAATGTTGAATCAAAAATAGGTCGATTCCGAGATTTCCGAGAGTCCTGGCCTTAACCTGATCGATCGACTCGTGTGGATTTTGAGAACAACAATCATTCATTGATTGATTGACAGCCCAATAAAAAACTCGTTGTTTCTAAGGCTCCAAGCGATGTTATCACGACCACACCCCAAAAATACTTTCGTTTATCAATGAAATGATTTCCAACAACATCGAATGTTTCTACCATTTGCTCGATTGTTACCAAACTTGTGTTGATTTTTACAGACTTAAAAAAAAAAGGAGGTTATCAATTCGACACGTATGTATGTAATATTATTGGAACTGCATTATATTCACATATGACAATCTATTTGGGCTTCCAAACAAATATACAAAATTATAGATGTTTGTATTTATGTATGTTATGCTCGTATTATATGTGTTTGTCCACGCATTTTTCCGCAACTATTAATCGGATCGTGACCATTATTTTTTTAT
The DNA here is from genome assembly GCA_927399505.1 of Luperina testacea. Lineage (NCBI taxonomy): Eukaryota > Metazoa > Arthropoda > Insecta > Lepidoptera > Noctuidae > Luperina > Luperina testacea. Next base: position 2,331,767 of record OV656757.1, read on the forward strand.
TGGCTTACATTTACTTCACCTTAGAGAACAGTGTAAGTTTCATCAAAATCGAATCAGTTTTTTTAAAGATATGGACTAATACGTGTAAGTGTGACGACCTGGCTTATTGATACGAGCTACGGGTGTAGTGTCAAACGGAAAACATCTCAAAACCTTGATCAAATTCTAGTGCAATATTTACATACCGACTTATTACAAACAAATATTCCAGTTTTTACTTAAAAATAAAAATTACGGAATCAAAAAGTAATTTTAAAAAATTAAACCGACTTCAAAAATATATCAGGTAACTCAAAATTATGAAATAACTTTAATTTTGGAAGTCGGTGGCAAAACCAAAATACCGTTCCCAAGACACTGACTTCCGAAATTAAAGTTATTTCATAATTTTGAGTTAAAATCTTTTTGAAGTCCGTTGAATTTTTTTAAATTACTTTTTGGCGAAATAAATTGTTATTCTTGTGTGTAACGCAAGAGTAATTCGAAATAGGCGTTTGTGTTAGAGAATATATTTTTTTGTTAACAAACATTGTCGATAGGGGATAAAGTCGTTTCTGCGTCTTTTGTCTTAGGCTAAGTATACAATTTCCGGTTCGTTTGTGTTGAGCAGAATAACGGTAAACGACACAACTGGAATATATTATTTTTATCTTTGTGGATCGCGGCTGTAATAAGATGCGTGGGTTCCGTGGTTTCTTTCCCGGGGTCTCAGTCTCAAGTTCGGAAACTATTTACTTTTATTTTTTATTACTGAATGGGCCCGCTCTTGACCTCAATCACGCTTTATGGAAAGCGTGAGGATGAGGTCTATGATGGAACGAGCGTACCGAGAAGATGCCTGAGGCACTGGAACTCCCACGCATCGACGAAACAGAGCAGGCTACTTGACGCCGGACTCCGGTGGGAGGGTGGCTGCAAACTAGGTGGGCGTTAGCCCTACCACCACAAGGAAAGAATTGACCAGTCAAATAAGGTGTTGAGTATGACTGTCCAGGATGCGCTGAGCGCTCGGTTCAGTTGAGTAACTGGCGGAACTAACTGCGCTACACGAGGTGGTTTCGGATTATTTCTTTCTTCTTATTTATTTAACCATTTATATTCACACATCTTTACTAATTTAAACATCCGAAAGTGAGTTTGTTTGTTTATTATGCTTTCACGCTAAACGGCTGAATGGATTTGTATGACATTTGGCACATGGGTAGTGACTTTGACTAGGACATAGGCTACTTTTCATCCTTGATTGCAGACGAAATCGCGGGCAACAGCTAGTAATATAAATAAAGTCCTCCACACCATATTTCGGCCACGGCGGCCAAGCTCAATGGAAACTAGCCTTCGGCGTGGGAGATATTACAGTGCAGGCGTGTGCGCGCAGACACTGGTACACTCCCTCTTCCCTCACTCTCATAGTCTGATGGGAGAGAGATCAGGCGCAGGACCAACGGCTTAACGTGATTTCCGAGGCACGGGAGTAATATATAGTAAGGTGTATATATATATACACTAGTTATATACAAGGTGTAACGCTAAAAGGGGTCATTGTCATCTAATCGTATGCTGCACTGGCTGACGTCATCACGTCAATCACCGGCTGTCGCTGAAAACCAGCGCTGGGGCTCTGTCTCGTATAGGGTCTTAGCATTATGCTGAGCGTTGGCCGTTTTGCGTAGATGTGACGAATACTTTCTCCCAAATTGTTATTTTTGCTTTTCTGTTGTTTGTGTTTTTATTTTTATGCGTCATGTTTGCCGCAAATAAACTTATTTTCTTTCTTCTTTCTATTGTACTCATGTGTCATAGTAAAAGTTGTTCATAATGATGAGTACAATGACCTCTTAAGAGGTTTTGCGCATTTAACGTATATAAACAGACAAGAAGAAAACAACAGAAAAATCCGTTCAAAGATATTAAAAAAATAAGCATAATTAGGTACCTGCGATAAGAAAGTAGATAAAAATATAGAAAATTGATTGGGCCGATTTTTCCAACGCCAGATAAATTTAATCCGAAGAATAACTTTGAATATTTGACAGTTTTTCCATACAAAATCTGTCAGACGAGTTATTCCACGAATAAAAATCATCTGTCGATTTCCCAATCGACAATTTTTCTAATCAGTTCTAAATCAAACAATTTAATATACACTGACACACATACATACAGCATATACATATCTCTACAATATTAATAAAAAACACGATCTCTACAAAATGAATGAGAAAATAAAGTATCTATCTTAATTATTTTTCCCCATGTTATAATAATTTTTCTGCTACTTGGGGTGGAGATAAATCCAACAAATCAAAGATCATAAAAATCGGTCCAGCCGTTCTTGAGTTGTAGAGGTTATAATGTAATTTAAACGATGAAGCAAAAACATAGTGTTCTTTTAAAAACTGAAACAGTTTTCCGCAATTTGTTGATAATTATCTATAATAAGAGAGACTGAATTTCATAATTGGTTATTTATTGTATAATAGTAAGAATGATTCATACTTTTGTTACAAGAGTAAATAAAAGTCAATTTCTTGTCTTCTTAAGTTATAGACTGATAGATAAAACTCTGAAAAAGGGATCCGCTCCATCAATTCGAATAATAAATGCGAGACCCCACAACCCTAAGTTCAATGGCCAAACAGAATTGCCCCTTACAACCATTCACAAGGTAAGAAAAGTCCCTATTCTTAGACCTCTAAGAACACTTTGTTGTATTACTACAATGCAAAGAAAACAGTTGTATACAACACAAAGCCAAGCCTTTCGTTGTTCAGTTTCTATTATTGTTCTCTAACGGGATCTGAATAGCGTAAATATTTGTATTATAGTTTTGTTTTTGCAATCACGTGAGGATTGATATATATACATATAATGTAGAAGTATGCATAAAATATTGCAATGGTGAAAGATTTCAATAACTTTTAATTCAAAGTGTCGTCTCAAAAATTCGGCAAAAAAAAAATCTGTTATTACTCCCCGAAATGCACGAACATTACATTGAACAGGAAACAAATAAAAAATGGCTTAAGCTAAGAAGTGATTCACAGTAAAAAAGACCCTGACCTCTAAACTAGGTAAAAACCTGTATCTTAGTTTCAGTGTACAGTGGCCTTATAATTTATACCTAGATATAACACAATGATATTATGTACAAAGTAAAAAACAAACATAAAAGATACAATCCAAAATTACAACAACAAGTAGTTTTGACAGTCCTCTCTTGATTTTAACTGGCCGACGATTATCCCTGTTCGCATTACACAAGTGCACCCAAGGACAACCCCCGGTTGGTGTAGGACTATTGCAGGCTGTGGAAACAAAGATTTGGGAGGTTAAAGTGAACTGGTTATTTAGGACTATGGAAAATCTTATAGCCCCTGCCTGACCAGTGTTTTATATAAATTACACAGATAAAATGGCAGGTGGTGACTTATACAGGATTATTGGAAAAACACCAACAACCTCTTAAGAGGTCATTGCACTCATCATTATAAACAACTTTTACTATGGTACCAAACATGAAATCACGAAAAAAAAAATCAGCTGTTCCCTACGTTAATGTTCGTATAAAGGCTCCTTCAAACAGGCGCGACACGACACGCGACACAAAGGCACCGCAAGTCGCGCAACGAGCGGTGCCTTTGTGTCGCGCGCGATTCGCGTCGCGCGTCGCGCCTGTTTGTAGGAGCCTTAACTCGTCAAAATATAGGGAACAGCAACAATAATCTTACATAAAATAAAATAAACTCTCGATGTTTTAATAAGTCGTAAAAACCGTGCAAAACAGGGGCGGTGCGCTGATTGTTTTATATAAAAATACAGGGCTTAACTATTATAAAAATCACAGTATCGGTACTGTTTTTGCTCATTAGCAAGATTGTTCATAAATCCATGATACCTACTCAGCGGATTCTCGCATTCATAAAGAGCTTTGATGTTTTACAAAATCGAGCTCTCTTTATTAATGTTTTTCGATTTTTATATTTGCCTAATGCCCATTAAGGCTACGGTGATTATACACTTAGTATTTTCTTTACAATTTATAGCTGCTTAAGTTTTTACTAATTATCCATTAAATTGGCAAAGTGACAAAGAGATTTTATTACTTAACTACTGTGAGTAATTAACATTTCGAATTTTTTTAAACGAGAAAGCCTTTAATTCGATCAATACATGGGCTGTACTGCAGTCTCTTCAACGGTGCCAGATCGACTATCGGTACATCAAGGTGCTGAACTGTCTGTACGAAAACGCCACTATGTCAGTCCGACTCCAGGATCAGACCTCGAAACCTATCCTTCTGCAGCGAGGTATGAGACAGGGAGACGTTATCTCTCCGAAGCTGTTCACCGCTGCAGACGTAGCGTTGGAAGGCCTCCCACAAGATGGTCCGACGACCTTGTAAAGGCCGCAGGAACCCGTTGGAGGCGAGAAGCAGAGAACCGTTCAAAGTGGAGGTACTTGTGGGAGTCCTATGTCCAGCAGTGGACGTCTTTCGGCTGAAATGATGATGATGATGTTGATGGTTTTTTAATATCCCTGTAATCTATGGCACGTGTGAACTTAACGAATATTAGGATTAGTAAGTAACTTTGACAGCATACCATGGCCAAATGTGTACAAAAAAGAAACGCATATTGTCGTTTAAGTTTTAGGCGGTTTTAACATTTTGATGCCCCGTTTGCTAGAGAATCGGGAGACGCGTTGTTTCAGCCAGTCAGAAACAAGCATCGTCCAATAGAAACTCATAAAATTAAGTAAAAACACGGGATCCAGCATCTATGTAAAATTATGCACTATTTTCACTCTCCTGTAAAGTTATATTTTTGACTTACGTGGTGTTAGAACTTAAAAGGAGAGGCTTATGGCTAAGCCGCACGGGTCGATCGATCAGGTTAAGATACGCTTGCCGCGGTTGATCCGCGGATGGGTGACCATCTTTACATACCAAGACCCCTTGTAAAACACATTAAGCGTTGGTCCCGGCTGTCATTGGTGGATCTTTGACAGTCGTTACGGGTCGTCAGAAGCCCGAAATTCTGACAACCAGTCTTACCAAGGGGTTTTGTATTACCCAGTTGTTGTGGAAGTCAGATAGGCAGTCACTGCATGTAAAATACGGATACTCAGCTGTATCCGGTTAGACTGGAAGATGAATCCAACATAGTTAGGAAAAGGCTAGGCAGACGTTGATGATATGGTTTTAGAAATTAACCGACGATATACAGACAAACTATGTTGAAGATATCTCGATACAATATAGCAGGAAGTACCGCAAAGGCGGCTTATAGAACTGATACAAGATAGACACAACAGACTCTGAATAAATTGGCCTAACAACCGAAGAATGATAAAAATAAATAAACAACAGACAGAAGTAATTGTACCGTTATTAATGTTCATCTACCACTATCCATAGAGTGGAGGTAATCTAATGGATTGCAATCAGGTATATTGATACTACGTAATTTGCTTATCTAAATAAGCTAGCTGTAAACCGGTATACAGGTTGATTGTTAAGTGATCCGTTTCATTAAGCCTTCAGGGAATGGGTAGAGTAGGTGGTATCAGTGGAGTTTGGCTAATGTGGCGGCTGGAATGCTTTGTTTAGTTATAAAATGTGTGTGCTGGTATAGGTATATCATACTACACCTTATTCTCTCACTTTCATATGTCCTTGTATAGCCATTGGTATGCAAAATAATGGTAAGAGTGTGTTTAAAATATTGGAAAACTGGAAGTCACTAATTTCCTTGCTGATTCTTATTTCGACTTTCAAGAAAAATTCTTTATTTTATACATTTTGTACTAGTTGTTGCTTCGTCTGCAATCCTGGATGAAAAGTTCGTGTCCTTCTCCAGGTCTCCTAGGCTATCTATCAGTCAAATTTCATAACGATCTGTTCAAGGATAGGCGTAAAAAAGTGACAGACAGACAAAGTTATTTTAACATTTACTCAAATTTCAAAAACAGTTTTTTGCAGGAATAGAACTTCTAAACGCATCTGTGATTCCAATCTAGTAATGTATGTTTATTTTAAACATGACCGTACAAACACGCCTCAACATAAAAAGTGCCTTAAACAATATTGTATAAACAGGGTAATAATGAAATTCAACTGTAACTGGGTGTATAGAAGCTGAATGGAGCGGTGTTTGGCCGTTTTAATCGAGTAAGAGCTTCCACAGACGCGTGCAGCCAATTAATTGTTATTGTGTGAGGGCTTTAAGTGATAAGGCATGTTCAGGTGGTTTGGTAGTGATTTTATGTGTAAATAGTAATTGTACATAATATATTAGTAACACATGAGATTATGTATTCCTCCATCATTTCGCCAGTTATGTATGTTTAAGCCCCATATTATATGGGGCGAGCCATACCAATAGTATCAACCGGGTACAGATCCAGTGCAGATCCAGGCTGTTACTGAGAAATTCCTGAAGGAAAAACCTAATAACACTTGGGAATTGAACCCAAGATCATGCTCAGAAGGACCCCTTGCGACCACTAGATCAACACGAATGGGTTATTTGGAAGGCTAAAGTGTATATAATGTTACTACAGCTGGGACACAGGCCTCCCTCTAAATGAGGGAGAATGGGCCGTAATCCACCACGTGGGCCCAGTGCGGGTTGATAGATGTCACGTAACTTCGATTTTTTGGCTCTAGGACAGGCCGGTTTTCTCACGCAGGCTAAAGTATAATGGTGTTCAATGAAATGGAATAAAAACATTTTACAAAAAAGAAAAAAAAACTGCAGCTTCATTCTTATCCCTTATCAACTGCCAAATGATTAAATATTTCAGAATTTCAGACAAACAAAAATAAATTTATCCTTAAGGTACAAGTTTGTAGCTGACTGCAGACGACAGCAGCTGGCGACATGTCGCCGCGAATGCCGTGCGTTAGTCTCACAGTAACTCGAATGGCTCGACCGATCTGAATACTTTTTCAACACTGGGGTGGTATAAAAAAAAATAATGGAAAAACCCAAAGGAACAGCCGAAAAATCGGTTAATCCAAAACAAAATCTCACTTGATACGAAGTTCACCGGGTGAACTAGTCATAAATATTGATCTCTACTCGATAATATCTGACTTCAGCACTTATTTATAAACAGATTCTCAGCAAACTAACCGAGAGAAATGATGCTGAAAAGCGCCCTGACTGCTCTGTGCTTTTTCATTTCCAAGTAGCTTGCCAGTACTTTTACTGGAAGCTAGTCAGCTGGAACGATCTGGGTGAATTATTTTCCCGTCGCTGTTTGAGGATTTGTTCAGATTGTGTTAGTAGTTCACGGAAGATTATGATTTACCTAGTTGGTTTTCTCGAACTTCCGTAGGGTAAGTAATTAGCTACTAATTGCTTTGAATAAAATATCACTCGAAGCCTCTATGGGTAATGGTTTGGTAGCCATAGGAACATTTAGCATGAATGGAATTGCCATTGCCATTCACCAATTTTGACAGTTCAACAAGATCCATTACGTTATTAACGTTGTAGAGCACACGGATTAAAAAAAAAGAAAATACTTTTATTTACGGCAAACATGACGCATATAAGGACAACACACACAAAAAAAACAAGTTGGGAGAAAACATGCGTCACATCCAAGCAAAACGGCCATCGCTCAGCATAATGCTAAGACCCTATACGAGACAGAGCCCCAGCGCTGGCTTTCAGTGACAGCCGGCGTTTTCGTGATAACGTCAACCAGTGCAGCATACGGTTAAATATAAATAAAAAACGACAATCAAAATAAGAAATAGAATAAACATACATTACAAAAAGATGGTTTAATATTATACTATATGAAGTGGTAACATTCCGGGTACCCAAAGTCCTCAGTCCACGAAAAAAATGGTAAGTGTATTGATATTATTATATTGATTCTATCGAATAAATTAAAATAAAATTGGTAAGATTAGAAATTAGGATATTTTTTTTTTCATCAAGACGGTTAACGGAGACAGTTGATCAATTAGAATTAACCTTGAATTACAGAAGCAGAAGCAAAGTGGCGTTCCTCAGTGTAAGGGAAGAATGCTGTAGCAAAACACAGACGTTAATACAGCCCCACTGACAGAAGATCAAATTCCAAGCAGCCCACGCTTAGCAGATCCCAAACCAAAGCCTGCCAGCCATGACCCCTGAGCAGTGAACCACTACTACATTGTTAAGGTTGAATGGAAATTTGTTCATGTAAGAGAAACTTGGAGCAATTGGAGTTTGAATTGAAGCAAATGGTTTGCAAATGTGTTACGCGAAAGGGGTGCAGGACCAACCATTTAACGTGATTTCGAGGACAATGTAGACTAATGGTCTTCATGAGTATTCCGATATAATGTATACTCTTATAGCTAGACTACCGGCAATCTACAGAATTACTCTATCTGTGTGCGAAATTTCATCCAAATCCGTTAAGATGTTTGAGCGAGATAGCGTAACAACCAAACTCACTTTCGCATTTATAATATTAAGTGGATTAGGATAGTCACCCATCTAGAGGATTGCCCAGGCAAGCACAGCTTAACCTCGGGAATTGATCATTCCGCAACAATTTTATATATTTTAAAGCCTACTTTCCAATATCTTGTTCATAGTTATCATTTTATTATTTACAAGTGACGAATCAATTCTCAGTATTTCCCACACAACTGGGATGAAAGCGTTGAAGTCACACATAAAACTAATCTTGGTCACTGAAGCGAGGAGACGTGTTCGTTATGGCCACTTGCACTTTGAACTCGAAAGACTCTTTAAAATAGCCACTCTGCAGTACTTTCCCGCAAGTGAACGGCAATGGTCGACAATGGCCGGCAATGGCCTGAAGTTTGTATAAATAATTCTAGTAGCAATCGAAGAGTAGTAGCTTTCTAAGATTATTTTTTTAACCGACTTCAAAAAAGAAGGAGGTGTCAAAAAACGAAAATACAGAACAAACGGCACCGACTTTCGATATTAAAGTTATTTTTCACTTAATAGTGTTTTTTTTGGAAGTCTGTTGTTTTTTTTTTTTTTTTGTAAAAAAGTTTTTATTCTAAGATTATTTTGGACGTCACTGAAATCACTGAAGAAAAATATCATTATCATACCTACAATGTTCCCACTGCTGGGACACAGCCCTCCTCTCTGTGAGAGGGAGTGGACTGTAATCCATCACACGCGGGCAGTTGCTGCTGGTAGTGGAGGCTGGTGGATGTCACGTCATGTCTTTGAATTTTTGTTTCGTGAACATGTCGGTTTGCTCACGACATTTTCCTTCACAGTTTTGAGAGCAGTGGTGATGAAATAAATTTACACAACGTAAAGCGCCTGCTGGGACAATAATAGGCTGGTATTGTAATCGAAGAGAAGAATCACAGTTCGGACAGATTGTAAAAGTGGAAAAAATGTCAGCCATTTTGTTTTTGCGGGATTCCACATTTAAAACCGATTCAAAGACAGCTATTGAAACAGTAATGTATTGTGACCGGAGAGGTATTTTGTAACATTGGTTTTTGGTATGTCCAATGACAAACTGTTTTTTTTTCAATATTAATTTTTGGCTTGTATTCTGTTTTGTATGACAGTTTTATATGTATTTTTTCAGGGAAAATAACCCAAATGGCTAAAACAATATCATGAACAAGTTTTTTTCATACTAATAGGTACGTGTATTTTGGATTAAAATGAAATGAAGTTTTGATAAACGTTGGTTTGGCTATGATTAAACATTTTTGTTGTTGTCCTTAACAATAAATTTTATATATGGTATACCTGTCACAAATAAAGTTATGTGGAAGTATTTGCATGACAGCTTTGTACTTTAGCTATCATGCGTAGTCAGCCCCGGATCTAAGGGGGGGGGGGGCAAACCGGGGTACTTGCCCCGGGCGGCAGTTTCATGGGGGCGCCAAATCCTTGAGACAAGAATTCGAAATATCGAACAAATGAAGCCTCTTTTCTTACAATCTCATAGGTTTTTAACAAGTAATCGAATCCTAATATAATATGTTTGAAAAACAAACTTTTCTATTTCCATACGCCCAGTTAGTTTTTGAACACATACTAAGTGATTTATGAACGCATCATAACAGGTCAAGTAAATTTTTGAACGCGTGCGTAGTGTCCGTGATCTTTCTGCCGGGGAATCCCCGTCACATATCTATACGACTACGAGCCGAGCCGAACAAATTCAAACAGTTGAACGTCAAGTGACAACACTGTTTATGTGGTTGATTGCGTTTGCGAGTAATCAGCGTTAATAAAATAAGTAATTGATTAGTGAAATCACATATTATCGTAGTGGGAATCAACAATTTGCAAGTTTTTCTCAAACACTGAAGGGAGGGGGCGCCACTATCAAGGTTTGCCCCGGTTCGAAAAAATCGTAGATCCGGGGCTGTGCGTAGTATATTCTGATAAAATACAAAACTTGGAAAATAACAATAACTGCAGAAGAAAAAGAAACGTGTACGGTCGGGGGACCCCGTCAGGAAAGACTTTCTTTACACGATACTCGTGTATTATAAAAACTAATAAAAGAGAGAGAGAAAGTCGCTAGGACGGGGCATAACGTTTTTGCGTTGCGTGACGATTTCTACCAGTTTACTCCTTCCGCTAGCCGCGGACAGAACTTCGTTCCAATAACCTTCACCGACACTAACCAGCATTTTTATAAGCATCTCCTGTTTTGTTTCTCTATCTAGATTATCGCTTGTCGTGTCTGCCGGTCTTACCATTTACATTTGAAGCCTTACACGGTGCGATTTCATTGCCTGTAGCATACCATAAGTTGAAACTACAATAAAACTTGCACTGTCTGAACAGTGTTTAGACGCAAGCAAGTTGCTTCAATGTTATTGTCTACAAAAGCAAGAAACCTGAGTCGGGTAAATGGGGCTTTACTTTGATGCAGCTTAAACCACCATTTAGAGCATTTATTCCAGTTTTTGATTCAGGAAGTTTTAGGTATAAAATATACCTATTAGTATTTGACTCTGATAAAGCCTCCACTCCAGAACCTTTCGGCCCCATTGGCCATCTGTTGTGCGAGCAATATGCCCGCGTACCGGAAGACGTAGCGTTGGAAGGCCTCCCACAAGGTGGTCCGACGACCTTGTGAAGGCCGCAGGAACCCGTTGGATGCGAGAAGCACAGAACCGGTCGAAGTGGAGGTGCTTGGGGCAGGCCTATGACCAGCAGTGGACATCTTTCGGCTGAAATGATGATGATGATGATGATAAAGCCTAGAAATCTCGATGTTTTCACAAATTACCATTGCACCGGTGCAAAGCAGGGGCGGGTCGCTAGTAGCTTAGTGCTCATACACACGACCGACACGCATCGACGACAAAGGTAAGTGTGCATTATATGTATGTCACAGAACGGAGCTGTTTTGTAAAACAGCGGATTCTACAATTCCGCTGTTTTACAAAACCGCTAGTGGTTTTACAAAACAGCTCCGTTATGTAAGACAACTGAACAACGTTCAGCTGGATTGTCATTGCGCATCGTTTTACAAAACTGGTACCGACATTTAGGCGTAATACAGAATAGCTCATTTGCAGTCACAATTATCGTCCTTTATAATTGTGTAAATATCTATCTGCGACATAATTATATACACGAGCAACACTAGTCAACGACAGAGGAACGGAACAACCGTCGACGACGCGTCGACGACGCGTCGGTAGCTGCCGTCGACAACATGTCGTGTATAGGACACACTTACAAAACAACACTAACACAAATTACCATCCCCAATACATTTATCCCACATACTACTTTAGTTCTACTCCCACACTATTGTAGTAGGTATACCAACCCGACACGTACCTCCAATATAATCTTATTAGATGATACAGGCGGCCAAATGTTTGACAATATGGAGTATACGAACATAATGTGATTTATTACTGGCACAGTTTCTGAAATAGTATCGTTTTATGTATGTTTTATTGTGGTTCTATTGTCGAGCTGATAATCTTGTTTTGTTGTATTTGGTGGTATGTGACTTTTTTTTGGGAATGTTGTTTATTTTTGTCGATATTTTTTTTATTGGTTTTTCAGTTGTACTTGATCGTTTAAGGGCTGATTTTTCCATCGCCTTTTATTCGAGGAATTAAATTGACATTTGACAGTGTTTGTATGAAGTGACTGTCAAAATCTCTAAATTATTCCTCGAATCATGATTGAATAATCAGCCCTTAGTTACATACTTTAGATTGTATCGAACACATAATTTTGTTTTTTATACCCTACTGCTCTAGAGCAAAGAGAAGAGAATTGAGAGAGAGTGTATGAGCTGGTAAGATTAAACTAAAATAACTGCCACGAAGAGCATCAGACTGCTTGAAAAGTTTACTTGTTTTGAACTTTGTAATAGAAGTCGGTTGATTTTTATTTTAACTTAGACGATTGTCTAGTATTCAAGTTTATAACAAATTTAATTCTGTCGTAATGAGATCTCTTTTAACGTGCTAATAACAAATCTATCTACGATAAGGACGGCATATAATAGCATTATGTAACATACCAGTACCTTATTAAGGCTTCTAAAAATAGGAATGTTGGTATAAGCAGGAAAACACAAAAGTTCACCGCATCATACTATATTTCATGATCCTTCGTCGAGAAATAATTTATTAGAACTCCATTCATAGGTATCTTCAAAATATATTTTATGTGGACATACACAGCGAGCTGATTTACTAATGATTAATAGGAACCTGTAGAAATATACGAGAAATTGGATTATCTATAGCCATGCAACGCATGAGTTTTTCTAAACAGAAAATTAATTAGTTTTATAAAATACATTAAAGTGCTAATTCATTTCTGTGTTTCTCTGAATCAAAACATACAGTTAAAGTGACCTTTGTACTGCCATCGACATCGCCGTGGAAATGGCAAAGTTTTAGACCAACATGGTCTAAAATACAGTCCTTCCAGCGACATAATGAAAAAGAAGTGTTAATTAAGACTTATTCTAGAATTTTCTTCATCTTATTTAGATTATTGAGATATTCAGATTTTTCTCCTATTCAGAAACTGAATAACCCTCTGCTTTACACACTGATCTAACCCAGGACTTTAATCTCAGCAGTCTAGCTTATGACCTTGAGTTAGACTACGGCTGACAATGGTCATGAAGTCACCAATACTCATTTTAATGCCAACACAACTAACGCAAAACCAAATTAATGACATAAAATCCTTCAAGACACGTACTACTAAGCTGTAACACGTTTATCCATCTTTTACTAGTCCATTCCATAGTTCAAAATCCCACGCATCCGTATTCCTTAAGGAATTATTCCGGTTTAACGCTTCACCAATCTCCCAGTCTCTGTCCTTTGGTAATAATTTATGAGAGCCGGCACGTTGGTACGTAAGACATTCTGTGAGGGTTTTTCGGCAAACGAAAGGATAAATTGATACGAATTTTACAGAATAAGACGCCTTAGTGTTTTCGTTGTTTATGTTGGGTTGTTTAATAGGTTTGGTAAGTTAGTGACTATGGTAAGGCATCTGTCCTACCTTCGCGACTAGCTATCAACGATTTTCTCGCTCATAAAATGTATATAGCATTTTCAGTCCCGAGTAGGAAAAAGGGACACACATTAATAGTTGATCGCGGACTGTTCGCCAACTGTTCACAGCGTCGTGTACTCGTTTGTCGCAGTGACGCTCGCTTGGCGGGCAGAATGGTCGCTGAGAGTCTGAGAGAACCCTACATACGCATACCAGCGATTAAGCGCTGGTCGGCGTCGCGCATTCACTGCTCGTTTCTCGTTGCTAGCTCTACTTGCTTCTCGTTATTCGCCAGCAGTGGAACAGGTGTCTAAGATCTAAAATACATTAATGTTATAAGACAACATCATCATCTGACTAGCCTTTTCCCTTTTTTGTCGGCTTCCAGTCTAACCAGATGCAGCTGAATACCAGTATTTTACATAGAGCGACTGCCTATCTGACCTCCACAACCGAGTTACTGAATACGACACGAGACTGGTAGTCAGACTTTCGGGCTTGTGACAACCTGTGACGATTGTCAAAGATCCACGAATAATAGCCGGGACCAACGGCTTAACTAGCTTTCCGAGGCACGGAGGGGTCACGGTATGTAAAGATGGTCACCCATCCACAGACCAACCGCGGCAAGCGTAGTTTAACCTGATCGATCGACCTGTGCGGCTGTTATTATTTAGCCACGGGGCCCCCTTTATATGACAACATCCAGGGTGAATATTCCATGTAAGCGCTAATGGCCAATTTTGAATAATTATAAGAAATAGCGAAAAATACTCAAAGGAGTCCTGTGGTCGGTTTGCATGAAAACTGAAACGGATTCATTAGATTTTTGATGATTTTATTTTATTTATTTTTTATTTATCCATTTATTTCAGGCGTCAAGGCCCATATAAAACACATACAATACAATATTAATATAACTTAAAAATACTATAAATACATACAACATTAAAATTACATTTACTAAAAATTTTATGCCACTGTTTACATTGTATATCTTGAATCATCAGTTGTAAACGTGGCAACGGAAGGCTGGCCTCTAAGATTTGTGTCCGAAACAAAAAAGGGAGGGAAACATAAATGTATTAGTAGTAGAGACATTTAAAAAATAAATGTTGCAGCGCTGTTATTCTGATAGGGCCTAATCACATACATCACCCAATATACCAAGTCTGAAATATTACGAACATGTGAATTCTCATTTCAAACCTATATTTCCAAGAAGTCATATTCCACAAGTTCAGTAACCTACATTTTATTTAACTGCTTCGTAAGTGCTGTAAAACCATGGAGGCGTCTTATTATGCACAACATTTGAATCTTCTTCCATTTCTAAGATTTCTTCATCCATTATTTCAAAATTTCACTTATTCAGTCCGAGAAAATTTTGACTGGCGAATATACGACGCCCTAGAGTCTGGCTGTCATTGTGAATGTAACCTAGATTTACCGTGCTCAAATATTTATGTTAAACATGTGTGGTGTTTACTCTGTGGGTTTAGTAAAATTCGTTTGAAGCGGTGACAGTTTATAGATGAAGAACCGGGTAATGTGGGCACATTTGCTGGCTAATCGTGCGCGTCGAATTAGATCGCAGATCGTACTATTCCAGAACGTCTAGCTTGATTGCTTATATCATCGTGTTTGTTTGTCGGGTCAGACCTATTGTCTTCGATAGAGTTATATAGTTTTGTTTTGTTTTGCTCCTATATAGACATACTTTTTTATGTTGATGTAGACGGAAACTCATAAAATGTCCTTAAGCTTACAATAACTTTTCATCAAAACTCAAACATGTATAGGTCTTACATATAAATTGTAGGTACAGTGAAGTGCAAAATAGTATACTTTTCGAAGATTTTCTTCCTCGGCTTCTTACCAGCTCAAAGTCTAGAAAGTCGCGAACCAAACTTTATAATGTTGACCTACAAAACGCGTCGATTTTGTCTAATTTCTTTTCGTCGAAAATTTAAATTGCACAAAATCAACACGTTTTGACATTATTGTTCAATTATGAAACACAGTTAATTTTCAAACGATATTCAAATTAATATTCTAATTTAGGCAAAATTAAATTAAAACCATAAATTAATCGAGCAAAATAAAGTGTCACGAGAGCCAATTAAACAGCTCGCTGAAATATAAATTACAAGATAGATTGCAATGATAAATTAAATTTTATTATATACAAAGCTCGTTACGAACCCAATAATGTGCGTACAAATTAAAGTGTGTTAGGCAATTATAAAATCTAAATACAAAATGAAATGACTGAATTCTCTGTGCACAAATGCACATGCAATGATTTTGTTGTCATCGAGCAAAATTTCATTCAGGATCAAAATTGCCAGATTTGACTAAATCGAGAGCTAATCGCAGTCCAAACAGGAAACGATAGCTCATTTAATGTATTTTCAGGTTATCCTTAATCCCAGCCACACGGATGTCGAAAAGAGATCCCTCTCTTCAACCTGTGCGTGTCATTTAATTCGGAAAAGGAATTCCAGGCAGGAGGATGCCGAGATTCCATCGAGAAATGTGGAGGATCAGCATTGTTTCTGTTAATAATAACAAACGACGATCACCACTAAATCTGCCAACAGTGCAGATTGCATTAAAGGATACTGCATGCAGAAAAATTATGTACGCACGATGACATATCAAGCCATACATTTCCAGTATAACCTGACTTCTCATCGTACGAAAAGCCTGTACAATACGAGGCCAGCTAAAACTGGAAATGTATAGCTTGATATGTCGTTGTGTGTACCAATTTTTTTCATGCATTAGAAAGTATTCTTTAAATTTATTATTATACCAGTGTTAATGCTTTGCTAGCTTTTAAAATGGCTAAAACACCGAAATTTCTTTGTTATAATCATGTTACTTTAGTTGACATTATTGAATTATACACCTACATTTGGACTGACGGTGGCAACCGTATCAAAATCCGTTGCGTAGTTTAGAAGAACAACGCAGACACAGAGAGACACCAAAGGCGACTTTATAGCACTGTGTGACTTAAGCCCGCACTTAATTCACCCTTTTCTGTAGTCCATTATTATACAGAAAAGCGTGACTTAAGTGCAAGATTATATCACACGTATTGTAATGTACCATTTATTTATAATATGTATAGATATAGCGGACCTCGCTGACCCTAGATCAAAAATAATAATAATATTTAATAGGGTCACGAACACACTTCCATCGTAACCGTTATTATTAAAAAGCTTAGTCTCTAAGTGCACCTAACATAAACTTTATAGAGGCTTTATAGAAAAACTCCCCTTTCATTTTCAGTTAAAAAGTTACTGCACATAAAATAAAATATCCAAAAAAATATATTACCTTCACCCAATATTTCTGCACTTACCCAATAAAATATGAAACATTATTATAGAACGTTTTGCCGTTCAAGTAACTCGTAAGTTTTCTTTGCTTCGCCGAACTTTTTGAGTTACTCCTAAGGGTGTTTGAATAGCTCAATAAAGCTGAAGAATCCTGCAAAAAAGGGATTCTTCGCTAAGTATATGAACGTAATGGCTTAGAAAACTTAATTTTTGGCGCCTTGGATTAAACATGTTCGAGCATTTTGTGGAGAAGTTTTGGATTTAAGGGACCTTAAAGAACTTGGCTAAAGTGAAAATCGATGGGATTTCGTGATGGTACAAATATTAATAGGATGTACGAATAGTCTACTTATAAGATTGGAACTCGCACTACTCAGTTTTTAGGATTTAAAAAACTGAATGCATATTCTTAATTCATTACCCCAAGTTTACACTCTTAAACATGTTGTAATACTTGTTTTCAACAGTCAAAAACATGTCGTGTACATAGCATGTCTCATAAATGTATTGTATAATAATAATCAAACTCAAGTACGTTGATGAAATTAAAACCCTGTAGGTGGGCAGCCCTATCGCATGTTTACGTACCGCGCGGCTGTAGGTAATTATTTCTAGAACAGGGCCGAGTTACATTAAGGCTCCTTCAAACAGGCGCGACACGACACGCGACACAAAGGCACCGCAAGTCGCGCAACGAGCGGTACCTTTGTGTCGCGCGTGTCAGAAAGGTGAATGAAAACTATATGTTTAGGTAATAATATCAGCTTAATTAGCAAGCTTTGAGTGTGGTTGATTGATGTAATTTACTGTGTCTGGTGGTTACTAGTTATTTACTGTATGAAGTACCTATGAATATGGTGTGTAGGGAAAGGGTTTTAATGAAAGAAAGCACAGAAAGACAAGACTAGGCATTTATTTCAATTAGGCTTATCAGTTAAAGAGAAATCTAGTTGTCCGTTCCCAAAACTAGGTCATCATGAAGAAGGAAGGACAAGCAAACTTCATGGTAGCTTGTTTTAAAGTATTGTATCAAAACATTGTACAGACGCCAGCACATCAAGCTACCCGAAACTGTCAAATTTTCCCAATCAACTTTGAACCTTATGATTTAGCAATAAAGTTGAAAATCTATTAAAGAAATTTTACAGATTGTAGTAACTTGATGTGCTGGCGTCTGCACATTTGCATAAACAATTATTGTTATCACATCAATGATTAATCTCTTGGACAATTTCTCAAAGTAATAGCAAATTAGCAATGGATAGAAACAGAACATGAATATTCCGTAATTCGATTTAACACCAAAACAATATTAGACTTATTATATTATACCACTTAGAGAACAACACAGTTAACAGCAATAATTATTATTAACTTACATGAACGGTAGTCCATCTTTCACCACAGTTGAATCCAAAAGGGGCCAGAATTGGCGGGCTCACATGTTTTATAGTCCCCCAATATTACTCAAGTACATCTAACATTCCCGCCATTTTTAATAATCATACATGACGACTAGACGAATAAGCAACTAATTCCGTCTAGTCCTTAAATCTTAGGTGAAAGTAAATAAGTTATTGTATTTATTTAGACAATACGTTCGGAATTAGTTGCTGATTCGTCTAGAAATAATCTTGACAGTTTGGCAAGAATATAGTACATACTAATTCCATGCAATTTAGGAAAAGAAATCAAGATTAAATTCTATAACTCTACATATTCCGACAAGCGCGATTATATCGCGTGTCACGCCTGTTTGTGCGTTTACTGTATAGATACCGTGACCCGACTCAGCGTCACCGACCCGAGTGTGACAGATTAGTTTCATTCGCTGTTCAGAAAGAGCGCAAATTGCGCCTAAAGAAATTTCCACTTCAAAAATGTTCCTAAAATAGCGTTACCTCGAACGTGTATCACTACATAGTATAAAACAAAGTCGCTTTCTCTGTCCCTATGTCCCTTTGTATGCTTAAATCTTTGAAACTACGCAACGGATTTTGATGCGGTTTTTTTTAATAGATAGAGTGATTCAAGAGGAAGGTTTATATGTATAATAATAATAATGTTTCCGTGCAAAGCCGGGGCGGGTCGCTAGTAAATATATAATAGACAAAACCAACACAATGCTATATTCAGGTTATTATACCTTATGCTCAATTTATCATAAGGAAGTGAGTTTTTTTACGTTGTTTTCCTGTATTGTCTGAAGATAGTTTGATAGATTGCCACAATGTACAGAAATGTCGTTCCTTTGATAAATGCGGTTCACAGTCGACGGTACATTATTTTGATGTCATGTTTCTGAATGAAACGAGTGAAAGTTGTAATACTTGAATTTTGATATCACAATGTTTGCATAATCCTGGTGGTCACATCATTCCTAAAATCTTGTTAATAAAAGTTACTTTACATTAATTAACGTTTCATTTTTTATACTCAATTAAAATTCTCTCTCTGTTTAGCTGCGGCTTATCACGCCTTAGAAGCTGACCGGTTTTGGATGAAAGGCACACCGATAGAACATGACTTGAGTTGGGTTACGAAGGGATACCTTTTATCCCGATAGTTTGATCCCGTGAGATAATTTCAGACGTCCACACGGACGAATCCGCAGGCATAAGCTAGCATGACTCATACTCAAAGAATGTTCGCAATATGGAGTATACATATTACATGAAACAATGCGCGAGCTGTGCCCTGGATGCTGCGTGAGTGAGCGTGACCCACCATCGCCCAGACTCTAACACGCATATTTAAAACTTGCAGCGAGCCCCGTGGTTTCTTCCTCATAAGTTTTGATTCCGTGGGAATATCAGGATAAAAACTATTCTATGTCCTTTCCCGGGACTAAAACTATCTCTATACCAAATTTCATCTAAATCGGTTCAGTGGTTTAAGCGTGAAGAGGTAACAGACAGACAGACAGACACACTTTCGCATTTATAATATGTATCGACGAAAAGCAGCTGAGGTAATTTTTTACTCACTTAGGGCTGATTTTTCCAATACCAGATAGTTTTATCCAAATAATAATATTGAATTTCTGACAGTTCTTCCATACAAGATCTGTCAGACGTCAATTTAATTCCACGAAATAATAATTCGTCGATTGAAAAATTTGCCTATAAAGTAATTGCTATAAGTTTCAGTGCCAGGATAAATAAATGAACATAATCCAGTCGTCAGAATCAGCCTATAATATTCCCACTGCTGGGACATAGGCCAGAGGCCTCTCTGTGAGAGGGAGTGGGCCGTAATCCACCACGCGGGTCCAGTGCGGGTCGGTAGATGTCACATGTCTTCGAATATTTTGTTCTAGGATATTTCCTCACGATGTTTTCCTTCACCGTTTTTAGAGCAGTGATGATGAAATATTTTACACAAAGTAAAACACCTGTCTGGCTTCGAACCTACGACCTACAGCTACATAATCCAGTAACATCAATTTATTTACGTCCATTAAATAGCTTTTTAATGCAGTACCGCAGAACGAAAGTGTAAAGGCTGGGCCGACGTAACGAAGGTTTTTTTTTATTACCCGCGGATATCCGTCGGAACATTGATAGGTACAGAAGACCAGTTCTATACAACGAGCAAAAACGGCTTTAAAAAAAAGTCGATTCCCAGGAATTTACTCGCCCGAAGCGGGCGAGTAAATCGTCATTTTTAAATAATATTATTTACTAGCTGCGCCCCGCGGTTACACCCGCATAAGTTTAGATTCTTTAGGAATATCGGGATAAAAGTATCCTGTATGTTAATCCAGGGTGGCTATCGACCTTGCCTGCTACCTGCAAAAATTTTAACAACATTGGTCCAGCCGTTTGAGCGTGAAGAAGTAACAAACATATAAACACACACACACTCACAAACTTTCGCCATTATAATATTAGTGCGATTTCTATAGGCGATTCGCATGACGTTAATTTATTTTTAAATTGGCACATTTTTGTTTACAAAAAAGGACACTAACGCACATACTAAGTGATAAGAATTAAATATAATAAAACGTGTACCTTTACTTCATTGCTTATAAATAATACATGGGAGTCGACTACAAAAAAAAAACATGACGATTCACACGTTTCGGGCGAGTAAATTCGTGTGAATTCACTAATAAGCCGCGAAAATAGGCGCACGCATCCATAGACGCGTACATACCGCGATCTCAAACGAATGCCGGTCGCGAGTGCGCATGCACATAATGCACGTCAAGCGTCTCTGTCTTCAGCAGGATTGTCCGAATCAGCGGGATTGTCCGAAAGGGTTACCGCTGGCCCGGAACATAAAGGGCTAAGGAAGGAACACGGGTGGGTAGTCAGTACAGTACCCGGCGATAAATATTGCACATCGACCTTTACCTTTTTTTGTATTTTATACAAAGAATAAAAATAATTATCAAAAAAAGCAAATCATAATTGTTTTTACAGCTCCTAATACCTAGATACCGGACTGTTTGTATTTCGTGCGACAGAGATAACGCTCTACGAAGCCGAAATTAGCCGATTGTCTCTTTCCAAAGGTCGATGTGCAATATTTATCGCCGGGTACTGTAAGAGTCTGACACTCCCTTCCGCTCCACCCAGAGCGGGAGGGGTCATTTGATGATTTCACATCCTGAAAAAAAAAGCGTGTCTGTCTGTGCATGCGTTTACTCTCGTTGTATGAAGCTAACCTTCTATACTCCGTTTTGTATATCCGTTGGCATCCGATTCGTGGAATTCTTTTTACACGACTGCGGAGTTACGTTGGCTTTGTTTACCGAGTTGGTTTGTTCGCTTTGTGTTATTGCGATAAAGTTGCTGTTAGGTTCGTATAGTATTTATTTCATTGGTTATTTTTGAGAGTGATATAGCAGCAGGTTTTAAAGTTAGCAACAAACAGCTGCTTTTCGAAGCGCTGTCACACCAGCTTTGCGCCAAGCCAAGTCGCCAAGCGACAAACATGAACTATAGATTTTCTTAAGGCGAAAGCGCCAGGGTAGCCCGCGAAATAATTTTTTGAAGTGAAAACTTCTTTAGCGGCGCTGTGTACTTTTTTTGGAATGGGTAAAAACTTCTAAATTCGCGTCAGGTCACGTGACCCTGATTGTAAGATTCGTAAGACGTAAAACGAAAGACGCGCGTTGTTGAGGACAGCGCCATCTATGCACATCGGGAAGAACTACGAGGGCCTTTCGCGTACTAACTACGTAGTTCATCCAACAACGACGAGATGGCGCTGAACCACGGATATATAACTGACGACGAGCTCCATGGGCTTGCTTCTCTTACCACTGCCGCGACCAACACCACGAACTGAAGTCTATCCTGTGTGCTTATTTGTAAATCTGAATAAATTCCTTTCACGAGAAGAATAAACCAGTCACTTTGGTCATCATACCTGATTTGCAAAAAACCCTATAAAATAAGGAACACACCTTAACACGCGTGTTTTGTTTATAAGACGATTCACAAAATACACTCGTAATTGTTCAAGTTTTCACTTCTGTCGGCACTACCGGAGTGCCAGTTTTTTTTTTTTACGTTTTTTTGCAATCCGCTGGTCAGTATTAAGTTGTACGTTGATTAATATATGATTCGCGGCCGTAACAAATATGTGTTTACAGAATTATAAACATTAAAGTCATCAACACAATTCTCTAAGACCAAGTAACCCCAAAGAATGACCATTTCATGAAATCTTGACATTTTGGGATTATACTAACCTAACAAGTTGTATTACTGATTCTAATGATTATGATTCTGTAAACACATAATTGTTACGGCCGCGAATCATATGTTGATCGACTTACAACTTAATACTGACCAGCAAATTGCAAAAAACGTAAGAAAATTTGAATTTTGCGGGCTACCTTAGCGCTTCTCCCTTAAAATTAATCAATCAATCCAAAGAGGTTGTTTGCTCATTTTTACACGGCCATTTGAATCCTTCTCTAACAGGGCATGTCCTTTTGCCTTACCTTCTCGATTTTACCCTATCTTTTAGTCTCCAATAAATGTAATAGAAAAAAAGAAAGAAAAAATCATCATCATCAGTCTAGCCTTTTCCCAATTATGTTGGGGTCGGCTTCCAGTCTAACCGGATGCAGCTGATTACCAGTATTTTACATGGAGCGACTGTCTATCTGACCTCCACAATCCAGTTACTAGATAATACGATACTCCTTGGTAAGACTGGTTGTCAGACTTTCGGGTTTTTTACTACCCGTAACGATTGTCAAAGATCCATGAATGACAGCCGGGACCAACGGCTTAACGTGCTTTTCGAGTCACGGAGGGGTCTCGGTACGTAAAGATGGTTACCTATGCACAGACCAACCGCGGTAAGCATAGCTTATCCTGATCGATCGACCTGTGCGGCTGTTATTATTATCAAATCAATCTGCCTAGCTTTTTCCTATGTTAGGGTCGGCTTCCAGTTTTACTGCATGTAGCTGAATACCAGTATTTTACATGGAGTGACTACCTATCGGATCCCCACAGCCGAACGAACATGGGTAAAACCAACACCCTGTGTAAGACTGGTTGTCAAAATTTCGAGCGTCTGACTACCCATAACGACTGTCAAAGATCTACAAATGACAGCCGGGACAGCATAACGTTTTTCCGAGGCACGGAGAGGTCTCGATATGTAATGGAAGGTTACCCACCCACGGAGTGACCTCGGCAAGCGTTGCGTAACTTGAAGATCTACCCATGCGGCTATTATTATTATTTAGCCGCAAGGCCCTTTACCACTATATGATTATTTAATCTACTGCCAACGAATATTAACTTGCCAGCAAATAATTTCTCCCTATGCAATTAAACCCTTTAGCACTATTTGCTCAAGTTCCTCGTATTATGATAAAGCATAAAATAGGTTTCCCTCTATGTATTATAATTAGATCAGTGGCTCCCAAATGTTTCTCATCGTTTATTAGAGCAGGCCTGTGTCCTAGCAGTGGGTACATTATAGGTTTATTATGTATTTGCTGATAAGTATGTATTACAGATGAGGTTACAGAAGAATTTGATTATGTTTAAGGATGAATCTCGTACCATCACAGTGTTTTCGCAAGAGTGAGACTAGGGCACCTGTCCCAACGCCGATTGGGAAGCGAAATCGTCATTATCATCATAATTCCTACAGCCTACAGTCCACTGGCACACATAGGCCGCTCCAATCGCAAGCCAATCGGAGCTCGATTCTCGGCAACTCTCACAACCAGCATCACACATCATAACATGACATCAACATCATTTTTGTATCCTATTATATTTGCGAAAGTAAGTTTGTTACCTTTTTATGCCTAAACCACTGAACCGATCATCCTGATTTTTTTTATATACGTTGTCAGATTTACAGAAACGGACATAAGGTAAGGAACCTTATGTCCGTTTACCGAAAAAAGTACTATTCCCGAGGAAAACCACAATTACGTTATTATGACACCACGCGCACGAAGAAGGACGAAGGATGACGGCGAGGACGAGGACGAGGACGAGGACGAGGACGAGGACGAAGACGAAAAACATAACAAGGCGGCGCATTGTAATAATAAAAAATAAAAAAAAGTAAGAAGAAATGAGATTATTAAAATGTGTATTATGAATGTGTGTGGTACTCCAAATAAATAAACAATAAGTAGAAGTGATAATTCGGACAATTTACCAAAACAAACTACAATTTTTAGTGCAGTTAGGCACTATCGCCACTGACTACTATGTCAACCGCTTCCAACTCAACCATCTCTATGAGTGCAGTTAGGCCCTATTGCCACTGACTAACTCCGTATTCAACAATCCAAAAAATTTGAAACTCCGAACAAAAGTTTTGAAATAAAGCTGAAAGACCTTATTTAAAATACTGTTACAGGCACAACCTGCAACGAGACAAAGGAAAGCATATTGTGATCGGCTTATCACCACCAAACTCCCGAGCACAATAGCTGTAAAAGAAGGTGAATGCTGTGACTGGCTCAACACTACCAATCTCCCAAACACAGACAAACAAAAAACATTGAGATCTCCAATGAGAAATCTCAACAGCAAAAAGGCGAAAGCCAAAGCTTCACAATGCGATCGGCACACCACCACCGAACTTCCGAACGCAAAGAAAAAAGAATAACGTAAGTCAAAACAAAATACCACATCGTGATTGGAACAACAATGTCCAACACAATGGAAAAAGGAAAAAATATGGCCGGGGCCGAAATCCCACACTGTGACTGGCACAACACCAACGTTTCTTTTAAAAAAAATGATGTCATCAGTAGATGAAGCAATCCAAAATATATAAGGTTTAAAAGATCCTGAAACAAATATCGGAAACTATTAACGTCTGCCATCAAATAGCCACGCGACAACGTGAATATGAAACCACGAAGAATTTTACCTACCCCCCCCCCCCGCGCGCGCGTTGATGGCGCCACTTTCGAATCAAAAACAGGACAACGTCTGTCGGGTCAGCTAGTACATCATAATTATTGTCAAGTAA
Source organism: Luperina testacea (assembly GCA_927399505.1). Taxonomy (NCBI): domain Eukaryota; kingdom Metazoa; phylum Arthropoda; class Insecta; order Lepidoptera; family Noctuidae; genus Luperina; species Luperina testacea. The sequence goes on from OV656757.1 coordinate 2,357,121, forward strand.
TAATGGTTTGTATGTTAATTAATATAATTGGTGTTGTAACGTTTTAATTAACTGTCATCATCCATCATTCATCTAGGCTTTTCCCAAATATGATGGGGTCAGCTTCCGGTCTAATAGGATGCAGCCGAGTACCAGTATTTTACATGGAGCGACTGCCTACCTGACCTCCACAACCCAGTTAATGGGTAATACGATACCCCGTGGTAAGACTGTTTGTCTAACTTTCGGGCTTCTGACAACCTGTACCGACTGTTAAAGATCCACGAACAAACTATAAATAAATAATAACTCTCATCCAGCTGCTACCAGTCGCTCTGCGAAGATCATCGCTTCACCTAGCCTGAGGACGTCCTTTAATCCTCGTCCTCGTCCTCGTCCTCGCCGTCGTCCTTCGTCCTTCTTCCTTTCCTTACGTTTTCCGATTCACGGTCTCCACTAAAGAACACGTCTACCTCAACGGTTATCGTTCTTACGGCTAATGGCTGGTCCATTACCACTTCAGCTTGTTTATTCTGTGCAGGTAGCTGCGACAAGTTGGCGAATATTTTCTCGCTTAAGAAACGTTCCATAGATGTACTTGTAGGTCCTGTGTCAGTAAAAAAGGTACAAACGCCAGCACATGAAGCTACCCGAAACTGTCAAATTTTCCCAATCAAACTTGAACCCAATGCTTTAGCGATAAAGTTGAAAATCTATTCAAGAAATTTGACAGATTGTAGTTGTTTTATGTTCTGGCATCTGTACATATGTGGTATTTGGTAGAAGGAGCGACTTGCCTATACGTTAATCCAGCGTGTCATATAACACTGTATAATGCTTCCTATCTCATTTTCTCCCACGTTAAATCTTATATGTCTCTTTTTATTGTTGCTTTTTCGTTTCATAAAATTTCAAATCACAACGATGCTAAAGAAGTTTTCACTTCAAAAACTATTAGATACCGTGGTCACGTTAATATTCTTTTTTATTGGGACAGTGGAAAATGGGGCAACAACTAACCAATGACCTCATAAACCCTTCAATAATTGTGTCGGTCTTTCTTCAAAACACCCGGTTTAGATCACTGACTGTTTACACTGCTGGTGAGAATTCTCTCTATTGTACGTTCGGTTTATTGAGCGAGAAAATTGTCAATAACCAGTCGCTTCAATATTAGCGGTAGGACAAGTGCTTAAATCAATTTGTATTTTATTTTTAGATTATCGTAAAGTATTAAATTCCTAATTATTTTACGAAATAGAAATTTGCTCATGAAAATAGAGCGAGAATGGTGATGAGAGAGCACAGTCACACCCCACAGTATTTTAGTTTTTTTTTTAATACTGTTACGTTACTGGAGCTAAGAAACTATGTAATAAAAGATTCCAGGTACCGGTGAGATAGTCACCAGGCTTAATATAGTCTGTAAAAATAACAGAAAGGAAGTCTCCTCTCTGTTAAATTGAGACTATATTTTTATAACCTACCATGCGTACCATATTATCATGAACCTACCATTTCTGCCATTGATGTGTAGGTGAAAATGCAGCTACTTCTGCACTGCAACCGCTGACGCCGGGAATGTGACGAAGTTCTGGGCCAGCAAAATCTGATACACTGTCGTGCCACCCACACGACGATGAAGAATGTGTAGGTATGTGCGTGTGCGTACTAAACTTTGAGAACCACAGTGTTAGATAAATAAAGGGTGACATGGGGCTGGCTGTAGTGTGTTTATTGTTCCATTCGCGGATGGGTGGGTTTGTGATGCTAAGGGGTATAAGAAAACTATAATAGTCACATGTTATAATGTTACATCACCAAGATCCATTTTTGCGGTGCCTTTGTGTCGCGCGCGATTTTATCGCGTGTCGCGCCTGTTTGAAGGAGCCTTTATGGATGCAATACACTTAGGAGCATCAATCTCAATAAATCCAACAAGTAATATTTTAGAAATGATAAATACCAGCGGAGACAACCACACTCTATCAGGAGACTAATTTCCGTAATTAAAAACGTTCAAAAAATTGTCGAAAAATACTTGTTAAAAATGGACGTAAATTAGAGTTATTTTTGATAGATTGAGGCTGAGATTAGAGTGCATGTTCTTAAAAATACGGGAATTACCCCTCATTGAGCCATCAATCAGTTCTGAAACTTTATCAAATATAGCAGTGCCGAGCAGTTTTTTTTTTTTAATATCGGGATAAAAGTTATCTTATATCCTAGTACAGGTGGTGGTGGTGGTGGTGGTGGTGGTGGTGGTAGTGGTACAGGTGTACTAGAACATTAGATAATTATCCACCTGGTCATGTGCCTAATTTCATCCAAATCTGTTCAGCCATTTTAACATGAAGACCTAACAAAAAACATACAAACACACAAATGTTTTCTCCATAAAATATTAGTTTAGATAAAAGAAAGTTTCAACTGATGTAATAGAATATCAGCATCCTACCCAATACCCATTACCCGTAAGTCCAATCACACATCGATAGACGATAAATGTTCTATTTTCTTCGGAGTCCATTTATTTGATTAAACGTACAGCTATATCAGAAAGTTCGAATGTTTCTACAGCAGTTACACACACGCTAAGCACATATCAGACAAACTTTTCCAGCCTACCTACATACCTAAACAAAATAGATAGGTGCAGAAGGGCAACTTTAAGTAAGGGCCCAGACCCACCGCGGCGCATACTGTGCACGGGCACGCGGCACATTTAAGGCGCGGGCCCACCGCGGTGCACGGAGAGGCTACGCACGTGTATTAAGCTTCGCTTTGGAAGAAAATGTATGTGATTGTATCCACTGCAACCCACGGAGAGGCTGCGCATGAATTGACGTCATTGATACACGCGTGGCTTGCTCGAATAGGCGGTTACATAGCTCAACGCTGGCGACGTGGGTCTACGTTTCTACTAGAGTACACGAATATGACCCACGACTATGTACAGCTCGCTTATCGCAGCGCAGTTTTCAGTCAATTGCAGTGGCACGTGCGTAGCCTCTCCGTACACTCCGTACGTCTCACATATTCTGTATTTAAATCCGTGTTTCCGATTGACGTTATGTTCACTTAAACAAATATGAAATTTATAATTGCGCGAATTGAATTGATTTTACCGAATGACTGGTATTATATAAATATCACTAAAAAATTGTTGCAAACTGAACTTCATGTGTGAGCTTTAAAGTTAATTTTCCAAAAGCGCATATTTGTTTTCATGTTTGAACGCAGATAGGCGGATACACTTCACGTAAGTACAGCGAGGGTAAGCGCACTCGATACTGGCATTCATTCATTCGCCAATAAGACTGAGTTTGCCGTACGTATGCGTCTAGATGTGCATGCACTTGGTTTCGCTCGTTGTATGAAGCCGACCTTCTGTACTATATTCTGAGCTACATATTTACCAAACTATTTTATTAATCTTTATAAATCGCCAATAAAGTCACCGACAGCGAACATTTTTACGGCTTGAGGGATAGAAATACGCCTTGGAACGGTAATATCGATATTTATTATACGTATTTTTTGTCCAGATCTTGTAGTGAAGTTTTTCTTTTAATATTTTATGTGCGTTTTAATGCTTGTGTATGGTTTTTATAAGAAGTAAGACCATGATTCACGTTATTAAACGTCAGGGTTTATTGTGAAAGTGTTACATGAAGTTTTATATTGTAAGTAATCTTTTATGCTTTATAATAATAAGAAGATGAAAGTTTAGACTAGAGCCTCACCTAGTAGTTTCAGCCTCTTTGGGACAATTATTTTCATAGTGAAAAGTTCATTTAGAAATAATTTGGAATCAATAATAAGCCTTATGTCTTGAGTTGAGCTGCACGATTCCTGACAAATGTGTGCACTGATTGGACAGGTCCTCTCAATCTGTGTGGGTCTTTCCTCAAAAGACCATCTCAGACATCGATCTACATTGTCTTCATATAATCTGACCAAGATTATGTCTGGACTTTAAAAGAAACTGTGACCTCTGAGTTTGTTTCGGCCTTTCTTCTCAGAGTAATCAGATAGGAAACGCCGACATCCTTTAGTTTAAAAAAAAACACGATTGACGTGTAGAAGTGTTTGTAAAAACTTACTTACAAAAATAAAATCATTTATCATTTAAAAGAAATAACAGTTATGTATCTAGCTGATTTTTATTTGCAATCAAGAGTTCTAAATATGATAATTCATTTCGTCCTTTTTAGTGCTTCTATTTCAATAACGTATATTGTAGACATCCACATTACAATTATTCCCAACCGTCTTTATGCTAGCTATTAAATAACCAATAATATTTCAATGATAAAAGAACTATTCTGAATAATATTTTGCAAGGCTATCCATCAAATACCTAACCTAAAATAATAACTCACCTTCGTCCATAGTGACAGGTCAAGAGTCCCTTTCTTATCAACGAATATTACAGTGACCTTTTCTTTCAGTCGACTTAACAATTAAGTCGCCCACAGCCAATTGTGACCAAAAACAGTTCTCTGAGAGAGATAGGGAGAGAAAATAGAATAATAAACTGTTTCATTTGATTACTAGTTGTATTAGAGATAAAGGGCTGTAATAACAGCCGCACGGGTCGATCGATCAGGTTAAGCTACGCTTTCCGCGGTTGGTCCGTGGATGGGTGACCATCTTTACATATCGAGAACTCTCCATGCCTCGGAAAGCACCTTTAAGCCGTTGGTCCCGGCTGTCATTTATAGATGTTTGACAGTCGTTACGGGTAGTTATTAGCCCATAAGTTTGACAACTAGTCTTGCCAAGGGTATCATATTACCCAGTAAATTTGGTTATGGAGGTCAGATAGGCAGTGGCTCCATGTAAAATACTGGTATTCAGCTGCATCCGCCGAATACCAGTATTTTACATGGAGCGACTACTTATCTGTCCTTCACAAATCAGTTTACTGGTATCCTGTTACCCAGTAAACTGGGTTAAGGAGGTATTGTTGATTGCCACCAAATTTCAATGATGAATGATGTATGACATAATACAAAGACTTAAGGGGGAAGCGTCAGGATAGCCCGCGAAATTCTAATTTTCTACCGTTTTTTGCAATTTGCAGGTCAATGCGCGTATTTTGCGTACGGGGCGGTGTGATACTCATATATAGAATCACAAATAGGTATGACTTATTATCCTATTAATTGATATTTCATGAAATAGTCATATAATAGGATTATATGAACTTAGTGGGTTATATTGCTGATATAAAGATTATAATTCTGTAAAAACTTATTTCTTACTCCGCGAATCATATTTTGTTCAGCATACTACCTGACAGTGACCTGCAAATTGCAGAAAACGTAAGCAAATTTGAATTTGGCGGGCTGCCTAGCGCATCCCCCTTAAGTATGAAAATGTTCCTCCTGCCGAGACTCAAGGACCTCCTCTACCTGAGAGGGAGGGGTCGTAATGCGGGCCCCGTGTGGGTTAAAGATTTAAGTTTGTAAGCAAACAATTATTATTATGAAGTGTACCTGTACAATGCTGGTAACTGGCTTTAATATTGTGTGCACTTAGCAAATACAAGTCTGTTAAAAAGCTGATGTATAGTTCTCCAGACCTTAATTCGGCCATAGCAATGCCAATCCAATCTCAACGGTGACTATCGACGTGTGAGATATTATAGTACACAAGTGTATACGCAGACTTAGATGCACTCTCTCTTCCTTCACTCTCATAGTCCGATGGGACGACACGTCCGGAGTGGATCAGGTGCAGGACCAATGACTTAACATCCTTTCCAAGGCACGGAGGTAGCACACCGCCAACATCCATATTCTGGGCTGCTGCTAAGAATTTCGTTATAGAAATACCCAATAACACTTTTGCCCGGCCGGGGAATCGAATCCTGAAGTCCACGCGCAGCAGTCGCGCTTGCGAATACGAGACAACCGGGCAGTCAAAAATTAATTGCACACTTACTTCCTAACCAATTACGCTTCCATTCCATAGTTACGTTCGTTCTTTGTACTTACCCCGTCTCTTTTACATTTTTCACCTTTCAACTCATCGATTCAGTAGAACTCGTGAGCACGGCTAAGTTTGAGGTGGGTCCGATCCTACGTTATTGTTATTACGTCGAACCTCTGAGCTTATTTCGGCTTTTTTTAACCGGCTTCCAAAAAGGAGGCGGTTATATGTTCGACTTTATGTGTTTTTTTTTTTATTTATTTATGTTCACTGATTTCTCCGTCAATTGTGGACCTGTTTAAAAAAAATATATGTTTGAAAGGGTGTGGTCTCGAGGTGGTCCCATTGCCACTAAGTCGGAATCTGATGCGAGAATCCCATGGAAATCGAGGGAAGCCCTAAAATTTAATAGGCACTCCTCTAAGGATTTGGGTATTTTTAATTGTAACTTGTGCAATCGTTCTCGGAAAGCACCATTTGGTTAAGTGGAACTGATGATGAAAACCACAGATGGCCATCGGGACGACTCAATAATAAGTATTTCACGGGTTGCGATTCGATTAGGTACTTTAATGTGGTGCTAAGCAATTTATGCTGTCACAATGCGTATGGTGAAGTGGAGCTGATGGTGACTTCTCAGCTCCAGTTCTCCTGGTTCTTACTAGGAGAACTCCTCAACAATTAACGTCCCTGCATCGAGAAAAGCAATATTTTGTAAAAGGTGATGAGCAGTTAACATTAGTCTAATTGTAACTTAGATAAATTACAAACTGACCCACTAAAAAGTGAAAAATAAAAACTTTTTTACAAAAAAAAAAAACAACCGACTTCCAAAAAAAACTACAAAGTGAAAAATAGCTTTAATTTCGGAAGTCGGTGGCAAAAAACTAAAATACAGATCCAAAGACACCAAATTCCGAAATTAAAGCTATTTTTCACTTTGTAGTGTTTTTGGAAGTCGGTTGTTTTGTTTTGTAAAAAAGTTTATTCTAACAGGTTACTACTAAACTGAGTTGTGAAGGACAGATAAGTAGTCCCTCCATGTAAAATACTGGTATTCATCTGGATCCGGTTAGACTGGAAGCCGACCCCAACATAGTTGGGAAAAGGCTAGGCAGATGATGATAATATGACGTGCAAAATTGATTCCGATAACCTATTCATAGAATAAACCATTTCGTCTAGCATTGTCAGAGGGTTTTTGTTTAATATTTGCCAGCAGCCATGATTAATAATAAGGCCCTTACACATGTGACTTAACATAACTGGTTAAATGTGTAACTGCATACACCTCTGCCTTCCCCTTTCAGAGTATCAAGCATAAAGCTCGGTACTAGTATTTACTAAGTTACCTACAAGATTTACTATCCAATTTTACGATCATCTCAGTTTAAAGCCCCAAGCTTGAACTATTTTACGTAAGGTACATCGCTATCAAACATACTCCGATGTCGACTCCGTATATTATTATGTCTCTTCGTGACGCAAACAGAATATATGTTTACGTATGACCCAGAGCGACGCAAAGATCTTTATTGCCCTGTTTATCGTCGACCCGACCCGGAGAAATGTTTAAGTAAAACTTCCAAGTATCCATGATTAGTTGTCTCATTAGTTAGTTATTGTGTTGTAGGGAAGTTTATAGAACTTGATATTTTAGTGACAGGCATTTTAACATGAAAAAAGGACCGAAAAACACATGACTAAGCAAGTCTTCTAATGAATTCAGGTCCAAAGAAGCGAGGTAGGCCTCTTTTCACTTGGATGTCTGAAGTCAACAACGACCTGAAGAAAGCCCAAGTGAATGAATCGAGGAGCCGAAAGATCTGGCGAAGAATGACGAGGAGAGCCGATCCCAAACGAAATGGGATAAAGCTAGGTAAAGAGAGAGTAATAATCAAGCAGTTTCCCGATGTGTTGACAGGCTCGCCCCCTGTGCCGACGATCATTAACATAAAGGTGCATATTATCTGCCTAAAGATTAGGGAATACACGCGTGATTTTATTAGGCATTGTTTGGTAACAGGTTTTCATAACGAAAGAGTATTCTTTGTCAGTCATCATTTTCAGATTTTCTTACCTGATTATTACTAATGGAATTTGACTTACGCTTATTTCTAGTTATTACATTCTCCTACGCTTCTTTACCCTTCTTTTCCTTCCTTATTTTTTTTTTCTATGAGTCGTCATCACTGAGTCACCTCTTTTCTAACCATATCATCATTCACACAGTCCATTAATACTCTTTTTTCTTGTATCAAGAAAAAATATTACTAGCTAAAATCAAGACTAGATGTCTAAAAAAGACAGATCAATACTTTTAGTTTTAGTATTAGGTATCGTATTACTTAGTAACTGGGCTGTGGAGGTCAGATAAGCAGTCGCTCCAAGTAAAATACTGGTATTCAGCTGTATCCGGTTAGACTGGAAGCCAACCCCAACATAGTTGGGAAAAAGCTAGGCAGATGATGATTAGGTACAGTACCCGGCGATAAATATTGCACATCGACCTTTGGAAAGAGAAAATCGGCTAATTTCGGTTTCGTAGAGCGTTATCTCTGTCGCACGAATACAAACAGTCCGGTATCTATTAAGAGCTGTTAAAACAATTATGATTTGCTTCTTTTGATAATTATTTTGAATTTATTTTATATTAATTATTTGACTCGGTGGAACGCAGAGCTAAGAGGCTCATTGGCGACGAAAAACTGGTGGATGCCAAGCTTCACAGCTTGGCTCATCGCCGCAAGGTTGCCTGCTTGTCGGTCTTCTACAGATTGTACTTCGGTGAGTGTGCCCAAGAACTCCACGACCTCATTCCACCGGCCCCCTTCTACCTTCGGACATCCAGACGCACTGCAAGTTACCATCCCTACCTAGTTGCTATTCCACCAATTCGCACTAAGCGTTTTGAAATGTCCTTTATAATGCGCACAGCAAAAGAGTGGAACTCTCTACCTGCGTTTGTGTTTCCGAGTGCATACAACCCGAATCTCTTTAAAGTAAGAGTGAACAGGCTTCTTCTGGGTGAGCTCACTCCATCGTAGACTTTGTCTCTGTCATCTCTGACCTAGACTAGAGTCAAGAGCAAACCCATTTCAAATAAAAAAAAAAAAAAAAAATTTTTATTCTTTGTATAAAATACACCAATCAACCAAGGTCGATGTGCAATATTTATCGCCGGGTCGGTACTGTAAGCTAAATCGTTCAGCCTTAATGTTACAAGTTTAATTGATTACCGAAATGTAAAAAGTCTGAGCTACGCTCAATTAATTTTAGAGATTACTTTTAGGCAAGGCTAGCTAGTTTTTCTTAGCCGCGATTTGGCTAATTAATCATTGTCTAGTAACAGACTAATTTCGCCTTTGAAGAACAATTTATCATGAACATACATTAATCTAATCTAAAAAATATGTCGAGTCAAGCAAAATAATTATAGGAAAAAATGTAAAAGACTAGCTTCTAGCCGTGACTTAGTTCGCGCGAAATTTCTTGTTCCCCACCCCATCGCATCGCATCGTCTGCCCGCACGATCACTTCGTTTTTACTTAGCGTTATTTCTGAGTGATGCTAAGTAGACTATAAGCCTTCCTCGAGAAATGCGTTATCGAATGCAAAAATATTTTTTCAAATCCGATGAGTAGTTTCAGAGATTAGCGCGTTCAAACAAACAAACAAACTATTCGGCTTTATTATTAGTATAGATAGAGATATATAGATTATTTACGTTTGCATGGCATAGTACGTTAAGCCGTTGGTCCCGGCTGTCATTCGTGGATCTTTGACAGTCGTTACGGGTAGTCAGAAGCCCGAAAGTCTGACAACCAGTCTTACCAACGGGTATCGTATTACCCAGTAACTGGGTTGTGGAGGTCAGATAGGCAGTCGCTCCATGTAAAATACTGGTATTCAGCTGCATCCGGTTAGACTGGGAGCCGACCCCAACATAGTTGGGAAAAGGCTAGGCAGATGATGATGATGCATGACATAACATGGAGAACAATGAACAAATATGCAAAAACTATGCATACTCCACACCTCTCTGTGTACCTACTTTACCCTTGTTTGCAAAGGAATAAATGATTTTATTTGATTTGATTCATTACTTTAACAATACTAGAACTGGCATTGGCATTTTAAAAAGTGATGATTTACTTTATTAATTTATCGCAAAAAATATTAATTTATTAATAAGCACGTTATGTAGTAAGGGATTTTAGAGATATTTTTGATAGACTGAGAATGAGGTCAGTCTGTGAACGTTCTTAAAATTACGAGAATTTCCCCTTTGATCTCAACATAAAAAAAAAAAAAATATCTCTAGTTACCCTACATTTTCTGCCAAGTTTATGACATTGTTTGTCGCCGAGATGAAATTGCAACTAGATTTTAAACGTTTTTAATTACGGAAATTGGTCTTCAGATAGCAATAACACACGAAACATTTCTACTACTGTAATGTACTTACACAATCGACTTCGAAAAAGCAGAATCCTATTGAGCCCTACAGAAAAAATGCACATTAAAAATCCTTTAACTGTGCTTCTACGTACGTGAACAGTTGAATGAACAGAGAATGTATGTACTTCAAACGTTTGAGTAAACCAGTTGAATGAACTACTCGGAGAACTCGTCGATAATAAAATCAATACTAGCCAGTCATTGGTCAATTGGCGCTTCTATCCCATTTATCAGTTGTCAAAACTATTGTGTGAAGTCGAGTTTTTGTGAAGGAGAGTTCTCTAGGAATTGTTTTACCGAATCGTTTGTTAGCAGTTAAATAAGAAAGGACTATATACAGTTTAGAGATAGAAACTAAACGTTGTTTCTCTAGTACATATATAAGAGTACTAGTGCCTAAGTAGTATATTATTCGGTAGGTACAGAATTAAACAGTTTTCCTATACTGTAGAAACTAAATTGAGTCTATAAAAGAGCTCAGGAATTCATCATTTCAGCCGAAAGACGTCCACTGCTGGACATAGGCCTCCCCCAAACACCTCCACTTCGACCGGTTCTATGCTTCTCGCATCCAACGGGTTCCTGCGGCCTTCACGAGGTCGTCGGACCACCTTGTAGGAGGCCTTCCAACAAGATTAGATTAAAACAAACCAAAAGCTTATGATACAATTGATTTTATTCGATAATCATATTCCAATTTAGGAGAAAATCGATAACATTCCTAAAAAAAAATCTCGACGCCCTCATAGTACAATAGTATTTACAACCATACAATTACACACACACTTTTAATCCTGTAATGCAGAGTCAGATGGGATTAACTGTCACACTCTCATTTCGTCAATGGCGGCTTGCGGGAGGTTCGAGTGAAGGGAGGCCTTCCCTCTCCGCAGGGTTGCGTGCGCCCCCCGCGCCTCCGCCTCCCTCCCCGGGGAGATCTGAGCCGTCGATCCGTTCGGAGGCTGGAATTTCTGTTGCCGTAACTCTTGCAAAGGCGGCGAGTTATTAAACTGGCTCAAATTCTTTGGCATAGTCGCGTAACCCATCTGCGGGTAACTTACGTTAGGTATTCTGAAACTGTTGCTTCTACTCCCGAGTTTGCTTGGAAGCATCATGTTGTCCATACTCAGGGTTGGACTTGGCGGCGACTTCGGAACATCTAACGGTCCCTTAAAGTTTAAACTCGCCAGGTGATCTGTACTCATCATGTGTTTCTTCCTATTTTGTCTTTCAACGTCAACAACCAAGCTCGGCGCATGCGTTGGATCTATATGATAATGCGAGTGCTTCCCGGAAATTGTCTCAAAATGTTTCTCGTTAAAACGCTGCTGCTTCCCACGAGACCTTGACTTATCTCTCTGATAATAAACTCCAGCAAAAATTAGGACATTCAAAATCAGTAGGGAGCACCCTATCGCTATTGTTACACTCAAGGCCGTCGAATAAGCGGCGTAGCCGGCCGCTTCTAAATTAGCCAGAGTGTTTTCAGTAGCGTTCAATGTTTGCAGATCTCTTCCTGGCAGTATTGTGGCACACGTCGCCAGTATCGTATCAACGGTCGTTAGTGCTGTGTCGGTGTACACTGAACCATTTGTATGTCTGATTGCGTCATTATCGTTGATGTTTCTCGCCAATGGATCCGGCCTGACGATGCCTTCGTAGAGATCCTGCTCGTTGTGGTTTTTGAATAGGTTGTGGCGGGCTGCTACGTCCTCCATACCTGCTCGATGGAGTTCGGGAACTAAGCGCAGCCACACGGAAAGTTGGTGCGCTCGGTAATGGTTCTTGAGGCGAGGCTTCATACCTGTACAAAAATGTAAAGGTTTTATACATATCAGTACAAAGATATTATTTTTTTTTTTCTTTATTTATTATTAGGGACATTTATACAATTGTATATGCCAGTCCCATCGGACCTTATAACGTAATAGTACTACATGATTATAAAAGAACTTATCGGTCCTTATAACGGAAAACGTAATAATACAAACTTAACTAAACTATAAGCAGCTCCGGAGTTAGGTGTCGACAAGATATGATGGAACATACTAACATCGTTCATATTATTTATCTTGAGCTCTCTAACTAAATCCTCTCTTGCAGACTGAAATCTGACACACTCCGTGATATTATGTAGACAACAATGTTTTGGGAACATTGTATTAGACGTTTATGTGTATGAGTCACTGCGGTGAATGTTTCGTTGGAAGTAACCTGTCATATTATTGGTTGGAATTTTCTATATACCCGAATTTTCGTCTCGAATGCTCTTATTCTGCCCAACTCAAATTTTCTATACATTTTTCACGCAGGCTGTTTATTGAATTTACCTTTCTCAGCTATATCTGTCTTAGAGAATATTAATTTCTCTTATTAACATTTATATTTTTCGATAAAACGAATATAAAGTATGAATTTATCATAAATTTCAGAAATCACTAAGTACCTAGTTTTTTCTCGTTTTAGCGTAAAACAATTTCAAACTTATTCCTTTGAAAATGTTAGTTGTGCTAACGTGCATTTAAAGTTTTAGCTGTAAAGTCAACTTCATATTGTATAATTTAGAATATATCGTTTTATAGCGAAAGTTGTGTTAGCTTTAAGGAAATTAACTTTTGCAATATTGTTTTCTTGGTATGTACCTTTAGGATTATAACTTTAGTGCAGATTTAATCGTGCTTTTCTTACTCGTTTATGTAATTAAACTACTGAAACGCTGTAATTAGGTATGCATAGAAGAAATATCTATCTTTAGAGACAGAAATATATTTTACTTCTTTAACTTCAATAAATTTCTGCTGTTTATCATGGTTACAACACTTATTTTCAAAACATGGAACGCATGTTTTATTAACAGCTACATAACATAACCAGGTGTTATAGCCAGCTGCTTATCTTACTGTCTTCTATAATATTATAACTATCAAAATCATAATAAAACTTACCTATTTCCAAATACTTTTGGTGTGTGGAGTCGTATTCTTCCCAATTTATACCTCGAAATTTATTTCTCTCCCTTGACGCGGGAAGCAGGGACTCTTGTCGCGCGTTGTCATTCGGGTTTCTGTAACGAAAATATTCTTTAATGTTTGTTAAGAATTTTTGGGAGCTTCTAAATATTTTTGTGAAATTCCTACACTTTACTGTTTTGAATTTTCAGAATTGCTTCTCATTGTTTTTATTTAGCATCGTGTGTTAAAGACTAACAATATTTTACCTACTTATAACTTCAAACAGAACATTCCGATACTCGTCGCAAGGAACGTTTATATATGTATGCAACCAGTGTTTCTCATTCTAAGTAAATAAAAATGTATTTTGTTTTTGAGAAAAAAATGTGTTAAACCTTATTATATTATTACCAAAAAGTATTCAAAATGATGATAATTTAGTAGACCTAACCGAAATATTTGACATGTACACACTAAAATATATCACGCGCTTTAACAATGGGACAAAAGAATTTTAAGTTTTTAAAACTGTAAAACTCTATTTTGTAAAATCTACCTTATGTTTGTTTCCTATGCAAAGCTTTAGTTAGATCCAGTTAAACCCCGTAACTGCTAAAAGCGTCGCACAGTTTAAATGGCATGAAAATAACAAAATAGGCTATGGAAATAAAACAGGTAAAATTTTAAACGCGTTCCCGGTGTTACCTTAAATCAGGGACTCCTAAAATTCACTGCTACAGTAAGAGCCTCCGTAATGATTATAACCCTCACTAAATAACAGTAATTATTAAACACTCCCAAAAATTAAAGGAATGTAAAACACATAATTAAAGGGGGAGATTATCGTGAAACGACGTACAAAAGCACAGCCAAAGACGAAGATCAAAGTAATTTAAACCATAATATCTGAAGCACAAAGTTAATACTTCTTTGTAAGTTTCAAAAACTTTGAGGAGCTATTAAATAGAAGTTCTGAACAAGACATTTAGGGTATAAAGTGGTCCTTACTCCCTTATTTATAAGGCTCACGTTACTGAAGCAATTAGTGATGCTTTGAGCGAACTTATGTTTCGCAAATTGTTAGATGTTATTAAAGGTGACGTGGATTTGTGCACCTTTGCGTCGGTGTGAAGATATTGCGGAGTTGAGGTTAGCGAGAAAACTTGACTTGACCTATTTTCTAAATTGCATTTTAGAGTTATGACTATATTAAAATTCATGGTTTGCTACGAGCTTAAGAAGAATAGGAATTACGTTGGAATGAGGTCCCTTTGTCTGCAAGAAGCCATTTTGCGACTGACTATTAAATGTTGCTCTTCACAACTTTGTATAGTGTAACCAAAACCAACCCACGCCTTTTGATCTTAGGGACAGTTCTCGTAATTTTAACAAAAGTTCACAGTCTGATCTCAGTCTGATTCTGTTAAAAATACCTCTAAATTCTCTACATTTTTGACAATTTTTTGACATTGATTGTCACTGAGATGGGATTGCGACTAGATTTTTAACATTTTTAATTGAGGGAATTGGCCTTCTGTTCTAAGATACTCGTAGGATAAGACATAGCATAATGTTTGTGATTATTGGTAACAAAGGTTAACAATTAAACATACACTAACACACAATTACCTATATTATCTATGAAAGTAATCTCTTCAACTGATCCAAATAACCACTAAGTGGTAAATTATCACATTATCGGTATAATTTTAAGTCACGTGATTGTTATATTATACATACTTAGCAAGTGAATAAGTAATAAAACACGCTGATGCTATTGAATCACTAAAGGTAATCTCATAATTGCCTTTTACAAAACCCTCTTTATTTTATTTGATTATTATTTCGACGGTAAACTCACCCAGTCTTCACGAAGTTAGCCAGAAAGAGCATGATGGACTCTGACAAAGCGACTTCAGACTTGGTGTAGTTCTGAGGAAAGTGGCCGAAGCCATCGACTAGTGGTGCTCCAAGCACGTACGGTAACTCCTCGCCGTGGACTGCTCCCATTCTCTGTAACAAATGATATAATTTTATGAACAGGAAAGAGAGCCTATTTACGGTTGATAGTTCAAATATTTGAAGTAAAATATTTTGTGTAGTTTTTTAGGTGAGAACCCTATACTAAAATTTATAGATGCTAGTATTTCCTCCATACTTCACTTCACTTTATTTATGGCTGAATTTTCAATCTTCAGATAACTTTTATGTGGGAAATAAAAATTGCGGTTTGAAATTTTTAGTATAGAAAACAATATTATGTACATACAATATTTCACTTCAATTTGGACTATAAATTTAGAATTTTTCCTTAAAAAATTTCTTCAAAAAAAACTCACAAAATCAGATTTAATCATCATCACCTGCCTAGCCTTTTCCCAGCTATTTTGGGGTCGGCTTCCAGTCTAACCGGATGCAGACCAGTATTTTACATGGAGCGACTGCCTATCTGACCTTCACAACCCAGTCAAATTCAGATTTAGTATATAACCCAATATACAAACAACCATCTTATTGCATTAGTTCCACCCAGTCATCTGAAGACTTGGCCAAAACAGATTAGTTTTGTGTCATGTCTTCAGACGACTGAGGCATGCGAATAGGATACTATTTACATGCTTTATCAATACTTGTCCCTACATCATTAATTATAATTCCATTACATACATGTACAATTGTACACCTAGAACATAATTATTAGCCATTTCTATCGGATTGTCTCCAGCTACATGTCGTGTATTGCTTTCGACATGAACGTGATTGTGGTTAATTGCGTGTTAATGATAATATCATTAACACGCAATTAACCACAATCACGTTCATGTCGAAAGCAATACACGACATGTAGCTGGAGACAATCCGATAGAAATGGCTAATAATTATGTTCTAGGTGTACAGACGATAATGCTGTTACCTCATTATATTATAATGAGGTAACAGCATTATCGTCTGTTTTGAGGTAATTAGGTCAGCTGATATTAATATTATGTCGAATTATATATAATATTAATGGCGAAATTACGTGTGTTACTGCTTAGAACACTTTGGTGACTCCACAATTTTTAATATTGACACATCACTAATTATGTAAGAGGTATAGTATTACTGCGCAACTTGAATTTACTAACAGTTGCGTAAATATGTTATGTTTTTACTGTTTAAATTTTGAATCAATAATTGTGAAACTGTGCTTTTAACTCTGTGCTGTAAAACTGGAATTTTATTAGGTAGAAAGAAATTGTAAGAATCTGTGAATTTTTTAATGACTGTAAAACTATTTTATTAGGTAATAAGAAATTTTATTAATCATTTTAAAACGGTGTTTTTTTTTTATTAAAAAACTGTGTTTAAAAATGAGTCCTAACCTCCTTAAGAGATAAGGACTTCATGGTTATATGTTGTTTGTATTTTAAGTTTAAACCAATGGGGATTTATGCACTTTTTGTCCACAAATCCCCATTATTTGTAATCTATGAGACTTCAATGGGGATTTCTGAACAAAAAGTTCACAAATCCCTGTTGATGAGGATTCTCAATGGGGATTCGTGGAATAACCCAAGGAAAACATCGTAAGGAAACCGGCATATCCTAGAAGTATTAAGTTTCGAAGACATGTGACATCCACCAACTCACACAAAAATGAGGCCTGTGTCCCAGCAGTGGGAACATTATACAATGATTACGCTACAACAAATTGTTATTAAAATAATATTAACTTTCGACACGATTACTTTCTTTGTCGAAATTTAAGTCATAATTTTCAAGATGTAACCAAACAAAGTAAGCTTAGACTATTTTCCAGACAAATATATTGTCAGACGAGTTCACAACGCGACAAAATTCCTAAAATCACGTAGAATCTTGACAAAGATTTTCACTAAGGTTTTAGATAATAAGAAGAAACGAGGGTTTATTTTCGTAACAAGCTTTCCGCCTCGCCTAAGAAAGATAATACGCATACCATTACATATTATCAGACATGTTACATGCGAGAATTACGCAGGGATTGTTCCGAGCCACGTTACATAAGTAGTGACAAGATAATCTATCGGTTACGAACAACGTTTTCCTCAATCTACCTTAAAAAGTTTCGTAAGAGGATAATCAGGAGATACAATCAACACGCGTGTATACGATAGGGCTTTTGAGATAGGTGGAATGGAAAATTATTTACCTTTGGGTACATTTTAAGAGGTGGTTTTAGTACCTTACTTTAGCATCAGTTGTTTATCCGATACTGTCGCACTACTGGACAAAGGTCTCCCTCAAGTCCTTCCAGGAACTCTTTTCCCGCGCTTCCTCAAACCAGCCCTCACGGTACCAGGGTATGGAATTAAAACTAAGCGTGTGTTTTAATGATTTTTAGGGTTCCGTACCTCAAAAGGAAAAACGGAACCCTTATACCACTTAGTTGTCCGTCTGTCTGTCCGTCGGACAAGACCCTTTTTCTCAGGAACGCGTGGAGTTATCAAGTTGAAATTAATATCAATCACTCAGAGCTGCAATCCCTTGAATCTGATCTTGATCTGTATGAAAACCAAGTGTGCCATTTTTGACTACCTACTATGACGTCACAAGAACTATTAGTGATGGGAAAATCAAATCGATTTAAAGACGCCGCCGCGTGCGCCACCCGTCTTGCCCCACCCCCGGGGCCTAGCGCCAGCGCTCACGCTCACCCAGCCACCAGTACTCAGGACTGAGCGCGCAAGTGGCGGCTTACGATCTTTGTACGTAAGCTGTTGCATTTTTTTGCACGCGAAGTAGTTGCTCTTGCGTTATCTAGGTGTATCTATCTATATCTGTGCCTCTACCTAATCCTTCGGGATTACAGGCGAGATGTTATGGTATAAATACTTGATCATACGATGGGACAGTTACAAAGTGTCATATTGGTTGTTTTGCGCCTGCGTTACTGATGATATATTAGTGCCTACATAATCCTATGAGCCGATGTATGTCACAAATCCAGTCCAAACATAGTCAATCAAATGCCATGTCAAGTTTGCTTCATTCACATAATTATTTATATCTCTAATCATATTAACAAGAGATTTGCGGTCAGCTTTCTCGAAATGTAACGAAATAATAACAGAACCATCCAGTAAATATAATTACGCGCTAAAATAAATAGCCTTAATAAATTATTATATTACAGTCACATATCAAGGGAGTAATCCAGATTTAACGGCCGAATTTTAGGCGCAGGCTGAGTGAAACTTAACCTCAATTACATTCAAAGTCATTAACTTAGGTACATCACTCTATTTATCTTATTTAATTGTGGGATGAGGAAACCTAATTAGTTCGCAAAACCTAGTCAGGAGTGAATCTCGCTTTAGGTCGTTGACGTGATGGCTGGTAAGAAAAGCTACATTGGGGATCTAAACAGGCGCGACGCGTGAAGCTTATCGCGCGCGACAAAGGCACCGCTCGTTGAGCGACTTGCGGTGCCTTTGTGTCGTGCGCGATTCGCGTCGCAAGTCGCGTCTGTTTGAAGGAGTCTTAAGTGGTAGCAAATAACTTGAATTCAAGGTAAAATAAAAATACGTTCAAAACACACAATCCGAAACTGAAGTAACATACCGTCTGTTGCGACGGGTCAACTCAAAGCTGCAATGGCTCTTTCTTCAAAAGGCCCTTTCAGACATGGTCCTGCATTGTTAGACTCACATAAAATCCTAATAATATAATGTTTGGACTTTAAAAGAGACCATGACCTCTGAGTTTGTGTCGGCATTTTTTCTCAGGGATCAGTCAGCTAGGAAATGCCGCGGTGCCGTCAAGTGTTAAAATATAGACCAAAAAAATATTGACACTTAAAACTGTCTTAAAAGATCTACTTAAGTACTTAAATCAATATTTCATTTTATAAACATTTCATTTCATTTATGACAATTCTAAATAAAAATTACCATCTCATAGGTACCTACGCCTATTACAAAAATGCCAAGTCAGTTTTGAGGTGGTTAAACACCCAACACATACCTAAATAAAGACCACAGACATTAAAAAAATGGGAAAGAAAAGGTTTGAATTGAGAGACTGTGCGAAAAAAGACACTTCTGGAATGCCGACAGAAGTGAAAACAAATCACAAACAGAATACTTTGCCATAACTCACTGACATAATAATATCGGATATGCATTAAAACCGAGTACATCCCGAGGACAGCCGAACACAGCCGAAGCGGGTATTTTTTTAATCGTCTTATAAACAAAACACTTGCGGTTTTACGGTAACAGTGGCGCGAGTTCCCATCTCAAAAAATGCCCAACACTCCTAAAGAAGTTTTCACTTCAAAAACATATCAAAAGTCATTTATTCAAACTAGACTGAGAATCAGCACCTTTTGAACGTTAATATTACTTATGACTGTCCTCCAAAACGCCCGCCCTTTACCACTTCCTAGTGCTTTAGCAAGAAGAAAGGGCGCAACAAACTCCTCAGCAGCACAAAAATAATACAAAAGCACTAAACCCTCTGAAAGTAACAGATTATCATGATGTTTTTGCTATGTATGTAGATATCGACATAGTAACACCAAGAGCGATGTTAAGGATATCAGTTACACAGAGATCATTAATTCACATTAATGATTCGACTCAAATCGTCGATCAAATAAGTTCATGAATAACTTCAGTGTGTGTGTAAAGCTATAGATGAACAAGTATACAATTAATAGAGTACATATTTCAAGAATTCTGAAAACCGAGACAGTAAAATTGTTACTTATAAAGAAGCTTCTAGAAATAACAATTACTGTAACTTAATTGATTCTCCGAAACAATTGGTAGCTTAGACACGCTCGGGTAAACTTCAATTGTGTCGCAATTTTTCCCGTAATTAAAATATAGGCTTCAAATTTAGGGCTTTTAGAAAAAAATATTAAGAGAATATTTTTTGACCTTGAAGAGGAAATTATCTCACATCAAGTAATACATTATTACATTCGACTATTTTTGATAGACTACAGCCATTTGGATAATTTTCTATATCCAGGATGAATGTCTAGCTAAAATTATATTGACTTGCCTGAGGATAAAATCCATCCTTAGTCTGGTAATCGAACACATAGAAGAAAGTCTTGGTAGGTCTTCGCGGTCCGTCTTCATCATTCGGAGCTGGTCTTGGTCCACCACTAAGAAGATCCCCACTTTGTACTAGTGGTGCAACGTATTGCGCATCTGACAAAGCTGCTACTGTTGCATCTCTTGTGTTGATAGGGTTCTGTGGAAATTTGAAGTCAAAGTCAAATCATTTATTTCAAATAGGCACATTAAAGGCACTTTTGAACGTCAACACTTATAGTAAAATTGAATTGATTCTAGTCGCCGCTTCCAAAAGGTAGTGTTCGTATGGAGAAGAATGGGCAAGAAACTCCACCGTTACTCTTTTAAAATGTTTTACAAAGTTTTGTATACATAATAATTATAATTATATGTGAAGACGATGCATCTAGAATTAAATTAGTCTACCACAAAAAGTAAACGAAATGAAAAGTAAACGGAAGTGTTTATGAATCTGTATTTAAAACTATTAAGAGAATCATTATTTTCTGACTGGGGCAAAATGTTGCTGTCTTTACTTCTGCCTCAAAGAAATGATCACATCTAGTGTTTTTCGTTAGAAATATCAGTCGGTAAATAAGACTCACACTGCTTCAAAACACGTCAGGGGATTATGATAAATCCATGAATATGACCTTGATCTAAAAGACACACAATAAAATTGTCGTACATATTCTATGGCATTTTACGATTCAAAATAACCACATAATCTTCTCAGAAATTGTTACCTTATTTAATTTCGCAAGCCTCGTGGAATATTTGAAGAAGTAGGTAATCCAAAATCAAATCTTAAAGAGATTTGGACTCAACCGATTAAATATTCGTTCGAACTTTAATAATCACTTAGAAATATTATTTGAAATCTACAAACTAAAATTCATACATATTTCTGACAACTAATCTCGTTAAGTGAGATATGATTGAGCTCTTTGGCGTGAGTTTTGATAAAACGTTTTCGCGTTTTCATCTTAAAATTTACAAGTTCCGTTGTAGTTTCGAAGGTGACATGCTGTTTACTTGGCAGCTAAATTAGATTTCTTTAGTGGCTGTTAATTTATTGTGACACCTCTAAATTTTATTTAAAAACTTTTGTCCCAATTGAGGAATATTTAGATCTGTCGTTAAGTCAAAACATTCCAAATATTAATTTAATATATATTTAAGTGATATTTATTTTAGACAGTGTAAGTTCATATATGAATTACAGAAAATTGAGATTTGTTTTTGATTTTATGTAGGTATTGTGTTTTCCCTTCTACTCTTACACACGTTGTCTATATCTCTTTTTATCTAATCTCCTTATCGTAGGTATGCTGAAAGAGATTTCTTTAGAAATAAGCATCACCTTTGGACTTATTTTTTAACCGGTTTAAAAAATGATGAGGTTCTCAATTTCTATGTTTAAATTTCTCTTGTTTGTTTATGTCTGTGTACATAAATGGTTAAATAAATAATGAAAAAGAAGAGGGATTTATCATTGGGAAGAAAATTAATACTTTAGTAACGGTATAATTGAAAGTATAATTACAGTCCAGTTCAAAGACTTCCTTCCAAGAAAGTAAAGGCAAAATAATTACTTGAGAATTGTCAAGAGAAATATCAAAGCAGTACTAAATTTCAAATTTATTATTGAATATGCACAATATAAGCCTAGAGATTACGTTATTAAATGTTTCAATGTAACGAGGAGATAGGTCTGAAGGAGTCACATGAGGTTCTCAAGAAGTGTGACAACAATATCGCTACGTTTATAGAAAAACAAACCTCTACCGTTCTTTCCCAATCCGTGTATTCGTTCACGATTGTATAGAAGATCTCGCTCAGATGATAAGTGTAGGAGTTTCTCACGTACGTTCTGCAAAGTAAATACAGATTTAGCATTGGATTTGAATACAACACTTTGGTGCATATGACATACACATAAATTATAACCTGGTACTACAACTTTTGAAATGTCACGATATTTGTAAGGTTCTCTCAGGTTATTTGTTACAAAATGTTTTATGAATTAAAGGCAGCGCCCCGCGGTTTTACCCGCATAAGTTTCAATCCCGTGGGAATATTGGGATGAAAACTAAATTATATGTGTTAATCCTGGTTATAATATATCTGTGGGCCTAATTTCATTCAAATCTGTTCAGTAGTTTTTGCGTGAAAGAGTAACAAACATCCATCAATCCATCCTCACAAACTTTCGCGTTTATTTATTTGTAGGATAGTAGGATGTGACTATAGCACGTATTGCGACGCTTTTTATTTTGAGAGCATTTTGACAAAAATGTTTAAAATCAACACCGGTTATTTAATAAAATATATGTGTGTTTTTAAAGACATGACATCTTTCAATTCTTAATTAATGTATTTCAGTACAGCGCAAATACAATACATATCATCATCATCTACCTAGCCTTTTCCTATTTTGGGGTCGGCTTCCAGTCTAACCAGATACATTACAATTCACACGTGTGTAATGTAATTCGCTATAATACACCCAGGCAAGGCAAGTTCGAAATTTGTTACAATATTAACCACGGCCCAATGAGCTGACAGCGAAGTGACGTACTCCTTGAATTATAAGGTGCGTACCGATTATGTCGTAGCGTAGCATCGCGCAATGCGGTGCCATTTTGCCGCGCGAGTGAATTTGATCGTTGCCGGGCACCAGCATGCGGCCTGGTCAGCCGCTTTCGGTCCGTTTGGCTAAATCGCGTCGGTGTTTGGCATGTGTGAATTTCTGACAGAACCGTTTGTGTGGCGGTTAGTGTCGCAATATTCTTGATGTTACCAAGTTTTTCCTCGTCTTTAATATTTTAGTTTAAGAATTATATTACTATTTTCACGAAGTTTCGCACGTGAAAATTATTTTATGGAAAGAATACGCCCGCCGGTGGCGTTTAGATATGTTTTTGAGTAGACAGTTTTAAATATGTTTTGTATGCCAATCACAAGGATTGGATATTATAACTTTGAAATTACTTTAGAGAATTACGAATGTGTGACTTTCTGTAGAAGATTCTTATTAACTTTAGCAATTTAGTAAGACTAGCCCCGCGGTTTTACCTGCAGTTAGATTCTGACAAAACCCGTTAAATCTGACGTAAATTAATGTATCTTATGTCATTCGGGAATAGTTTATCTTACACAGATATATGTAGATCAAATATCCCAATAAAGAATTTTACCTAACAACTTTTTTTCATTTGTTATTCCCAGAAAAGCTCAGATGGTAATTTGAGTGCCATAGCAAACAGAATCAAAGAACTAATATCCATACCAATAAAAAACTCTTAACAGTACCCACCTTAACATTCGATCCCTTTTATCTGGCTCAATCCCATTTTGCACATCATGTGCCGTGAATTTCCACAACGCTTCACTTGTTACAACTCCGAACAACAAATCGTATTTGTTTTGAAACAATCTTCTGCCACTATCGCTTCTCTTCTTATGAACATTCAAGTTTATATTCATGTTATTTAGAGGACCAAAGCTTGGGAAATCTCCTGTAGAATACATCGTCAGAAAGTCTTTGGCGAAATCTGTCTTTATGACTACTCCGTCAATTGATGGCCCAAATGCAGTCAAGAAGTTAGGAGGAGATATGTCTGCGGATAATAATTCTTCTATCGATGCTTCTCTTAGGCAGTCCACTATGATCTCGTGGTCTTTCGAGAGGTCATCCGGTATACTACAATTCATATGCTTGGCTAGCTTCAATGAATAATACACCGGGTCATCTACAATAGCCCACGAGCTAAGTGCTGACCCGGACAAAAGGATTGCTCTGTGGAATAAACCTGAAAATGAAATTCCGGTTAGAAAGTATACAAAAGGTAATATTTCCAAAGGTATTTGATAATACTAGGTACATTTTCCTTTCAAGATTTGCGCCTAAAATGTGTTGTTCATTTTTTCGACTCAGAATTCGGCGGATTTGTAACTCTTGGATCCCATTCAGTGTGCCTATGAGAAAGGATCAAACCGTCTTCAGAAACTATTGTTACTTGATTGGATTTATTTCTCGTATTTTCAGAGCAAGTGTTCTACCTTTTTCGATGAGGTTGGTATTGAGATTAAGCTTCTGTTGAGAAAATTTCGAAACAAGAATTTCTTGTTTTACAACAAGAAATTTGTTTTCGAAATTTAAGAAAATTATTTCTCAACACACTATTTACTAAATAGAAAGAAAGAGAAATAATTTTCTTTACGTTGGCGAAATCATCAAAAACATGAAATGAACAGAAACCTTATTCTTTACGCTTATCGAAGCCCAAGGAAAACAAATCACACAGATTGATTATGTGATTGAAAAAGTTCCCGATCTGGATGTTTTATGATTATGTTCAGAAATCTTTTTTATATAAGAACCAGTCCAAGCAATATCACAGGCTTCTCTAGAAAAATACGCTTAGTTCCAATATGATTTTTTATGGACTTTACTACCAGTGAAGTTTCTAGACTGATAGGAATTTCTGAATATTCATAGCTTAATTACAGCTCTCAGATTCATAGTAGCCCCTTGAAAATTATATGATCTTATAAAATGTTTCATTTATGAGCTCATTGCTCTGGTTTTATTTGACCTAGTTGCTTAATAAATTATCATCATTGAAATTAATCATATTTCGATCTTAAGGAACTAATATTCTTATGAGACACTATTATATTACTCCTTCCAATTTCTGCATTTTGAGTGCTTTTGTTGTTTTTTTTTTATATAATATACCTACACATTGACATTAATTTTTTTTTTTTAAACAATGACATTTGCTTACTTTGTAAAGTATTACATTATATTAATTATTGTGAATGTGAAGACAATATGGGTCATTTATTTTATTCTTTTATATTTTTTTATAATTCTCTCCATGGTCTGGCAGTTTAAGTAATTTATGTGGCCTACCCAAATGTCCTTTCTTTGGTATTGTTCGTCGAATCGTTGAGCTCCTTAAGTCTTGAGTTGAGCTTCACGATTTCTGACAAATGCGTGCACTGACTGGACAGGTCCTCTCAATCTGTGTGGTTCTTTCCTCAAAAGACCATCTCAGACATCGACCTACATGGTCTTCATATAACCTGACCAAGATTATGTCTGGACTTTAAAAGAGACTATGACCTCTGAGTTTGTTTCGGCCTTTCTTTTCAAAGTAGTCAGATAGGAAACGCCGACCTCATTTAGTTTAAAAAATATTTGATTGACGTGTAAAAGTGTTTGTGCAAACCTACTTACAAAAATAAAACCATTTATCATTTATAAAATTAGCAATGATTTTTCCAACGCGAGACATCTTTAACCGAGGAACAATTTACAAAACCTGTCACACATGATTTTTTTTCCACGGTAAAAGATGTCTGACGTTGAAAAATCAGCCCTAGTTTATATAAAATTCTTTCAACTAAAGAAAATTCTAATAAAAAATAAAAGACAATCTCACCAGGCATAACAGTGGGCGATATCATAAGGAAATTGATGCAAGCGGCCCCAGAGCCGTGGCCCATTAGCGTTATGTTGGTTGGATCGCCTCCAAACAGGGCTATGTTCTGTTGCACCCAATGTAAGGCCGCTATCTGATCCATCAGGCCGTAGTTTGCTACCCGGGCTTTTAGATGTGGTGCCGGATTCGCGTTGAGGAAGCCTGCAAAAATAAGGTACAGTCAAATCTTTTTTACATTTGTAAAAAAAAAAAATCTTTTCTTTATCAAGTCTGGACACAGTACCTACCTTTTAAAGCTATGACTCTGACTAGACCTTTGCATAGAAAAATATATTTCATTACTTGATAACGAAGACCAAAATGACTTTAACCAAATTTCGAGTTGACCTTTTCAGAACTGGCCATTTAAGGCAATTTAAGTAAATCTTTTTGTAATTTTTATTTAATTTGGCAGAGTCTGTCAGTGTCATATTTTTAATTCGGTCTGACATGTAAAAAGATGGCAGAATGTACATTACGCTCAGAACAATGTAATTGTTCTGAGACATTACGACACAATGTGTAATGTTGTGTCGCTAAAGCAGATTCTATTGTGTTATGACCAGAGGGGCAGTTCCCGTATTTTTATGGACGTTCCCATGTTAATCTTTTAAATCTGTCAATAAAACTTTTTGATAAAAAAAAACAACCGACTTCAAAATAAAACACTACACAGTGAAAAATAACTTTAATATTGGAAATCGGTGTCGTTGGTTCCGCATTTTCATTTTTTGACACCGACATCTTATCTTAATTACTCCACACAAATTTAATTAACACTACTTGGCTATGTAAATATCAGTTAAAACATTATCAATATAAACTAAATGAAAAAAAAAACGTATTATTGAAGCTAACTCAAAACGTACCCAAGCAAATTTAATCAAATTTATACGGGACCACCCCTGAGGCATATCTTATCCATTAAAAACAATACATAGATATATAATTGCAGCCAAGCGGTGCCAAGCTAAGGTGCATTGAAGAATTGAAGACACCGACTGGAAGAATCATCAAAATTCGCATAGAAATGCCGGAGATGCCGTACATATTTTATGTATATAACTTCGTATATAAGAAAAATTACGTAATGTATAATATTATATATTAAGACCTTCCTGAAGGTATGTAGATCACGTTAATGAAAGAAAGATCAAACTTGGTTCATTGGTTTTTGAGAAAATCGGGGACATACAAACATACGGCTCTAATACAGAACCTCCTTTTTTGAAGTCGGATAAAAATACCTCTAATTTCCCCATATTTTGACAAGTTTTTGATACTGATTGTCGCGGAGATGTGATGGCGACTAGATTTTGAACGAGAATTAGCCTTCTGATGAAAATAGCCCGTATGGTGACTACCGTATTTTGTACCTAACTGTACATTCAAAGCAACGTGTTTATGGGCATTGCGTGCGGAGTAGTCTAATGGAACTGTAATTACAGTCTGCTTAAAGTTTTAAGCTGTATGTGCCAGTGTCACTCTTAAGTTGAAAGTAGATTAAACTGTTTTAGTATGTTGGGTGGTACTTCATTGTCCGTATTCAAGATCTGTATGAAGATTTAGAGTACTGTTAGTTAACTTTAAACGAGAATACTTTAAAACGCGAAGGTATCGAGATTTATATAGGATTGATAGATTCCGACTTTACGAGTAGATGTAAAACGTTTGACTTTGTGAAAAGTTTTCACCAATATTTTCCGTTTTATCGTCTATTTGGATGTTTTTTTTTATCTGTAGTGGGTTTGTGGCTAAGTAATAACATCCACACGGGTTGATCGATCAGGTCAAGTTTCACTTGCCGCAGTTGCTCTGTGGATGGGTAACCATCTTTACATACCAAGACCCCTCCGTGCCTCAGAAAGCACGATAAACCGTTGGTCCCGGCTGTCAATAGTGGAATAGTGGATCTTTGACAGTCGTTACGGGTCGTCAGAAGCCCGAAAGTCGGATAACCAGTCTTACCAAGAGGTTTCGTAATACCCAGTAACTGGGTTGTGGAGATCAGATAGGCAGTCGCTCCATTTAAATATTAGTACTCAACTGCATCCGTTTAGACTGGAAGCCGACCCCAACATAATTGAAAAAAGGCTATGCAGATGTATAGTCTAAAAATACACGTATTCCATAAGCGTATAAAAGGCACGTACATCCAATTAATAAACTACAAAAATTGGGAGCATTTTTAATAAACAAAATCCATCAAAGCCTTACAAAACGATGATTACAGCGGCTTTTACGAAGCGATTGCACGCCAAATACCTATAAATAAAATTTATTCCTGATATATTTTCACGTTGAAACTATGCTCGAGGGGCAAGTTTAATTCAAACAGCGGGTAGCATTGAAATGAATTGAAATGGAACGAAACACGTCTGTATCTACACAGCTAACAGAAAAAGTTACAAAACAAAATCACGTTCATTACGCACGAATGTGCTTTGAAAAACTTTGCTTGGAACATTTTTGTGAGCTTAGTAGGTATCACCAGTAACATTTTTGTTTTAGTCGTATCCCTCGTTTAAAAATGTAACGTTCGATAAAAATAGCATTTCATGATATTTCTTTTTGAAGCCCATGTTTGTTTGGCATTTTGATTTGCTTCATTGCTTTAGGAGTGGACGGAAAGTGCGCAATGTATCAGCTGGATTCTGCACAATTTGTTAGTCAACTGAGATGAAATGGATTACGTAGCGGTGCCTGAAAGCAACAGCCTGGCTGCGTTTTCTATTTATGCAAGTTTGTGATTCAACATTCGAAAATTCTACGATTGCTTTCCTATTGTAGCTCTAAAAATAAATAAATGGAACAAATTAAATTATTTTTTTCTAGAATTTTGTAGATAGATTATTATTACTTATACCTGTGATACAAATGGCTCTACTAGTAAGTCTCAGACCTATACTAAATCCTCTGCCATACTAATATAAAATCAAAACGCAGAAATAACTAGTAGAAATTATATTTAAACCTATTTATTATAGATCAAGTATTTCAAACAACAGTAATTTTAAAACGTAACTTAAGCATCTGACCTCTCATGTAAAATCAATAAAGATAAACCGCAATATAACGACTGCGAATATACAGTATCAACTACATACAGCAATATTTATCTTTGTTTCTACACAGTCGGAAGTTGATTGCCAATTTGACACAGCTGTAACTGCATCACTGTAACTGTAAATCAGAGCATTTAAAGTTGCAAATTGAATTTGTTCGACGATTTCAGATATACTATCCGAGTTGATTACGATCAGAGAATGAATGGGATTGGAGTGCATCAATTAATTATTTTGTCAGAATCAGTAATGAAGTAAATCTACTCAGAAATAAAATATTTATATACAGAATAACAAACTTAAACTAAATTACATTACGTATAGCAAGTACAGTCTTGACCTTTCCTAGGCTTTCGAAATATCTAATTCACTAAATTCCCATGCTTAATTAAATTCTAAATCAGTCTTAAATAATTGACGATAGTTATCTTAAACTTCAAGACTAGGTACATAACATGACATGCTTATCATTAATAATTATGTGTATATTCATTAATATAATCGCTCACTGACACATTTCTAATTAATGGAGTACCTACAGGAACCATCTTGGGACCATTGCAGCTATTGAGATATTTACAGTATAAGTTATGTTTGAACACGTATCTACGTGCTCAAACATAACTTATACTGTAAATTTATTATGTTTTGTTTATAAAGCTCCTAAAGCATTGTCTCAATATAACCCATTGTCGTCAATGAAGTTTCATAAATTATGGGGTATCAAAAGAGCTAATAGACTGAACTTTATACAAAGATACCCCTATGAAAATCAAACTTGATTATATTTCGGGAATTCTTCCAACTTCGGGTCCATGAACTTTCAAGTATTTTGCGAAATAAGACGTCGACTTTATGACGTTCACTTAATTCACTTATTCAAATGAAGATGAATCTAACTTTGTGTTCGACTCTTAAATTGTGTAGACTTGATTTGTTTAAGTGGTTTAAAATTTGATTGTTTTCTTTGATATTGTTGCCGAAGGAGCAAAAGTGTTGCTTTGGCTTTTACGCGGGTCTTAATTTTCACGATTTCTGGGAAAGAAAAATTAGTAATTACTTCGATCATTATTATTAATTACGAGGTTACAGTTTTGTAGTTTACTTGCATTTAAGGCAATGATTTCAGCACTTAAACATTCATGTTTAAAAATGATAGTTATAGATAAAAAGTGATCTACCGTTATTATTATCACGAACAACTGAAAAGATGATAGTACAGTATTCTCTTTTACTAAGAATGTTTATAATAATCCAACCACACACAAACATAACAAATGATGAACCATCAGTTCTGTTTCTGTGATGTACAACGTTTAAGCAGTCTTCACTCGTGAGTCAAGATGAAATACCGCAAAAATTAATTAGAAGTGTCTTTAATAGGAACTGTGGTTATGTCAACTTTGAAGACGTCTTTGAATCTAATTAATAACAACCATGCCTTTTAGAACGTAGTAACGTATATTATAAATTCCGCTACGCAGCCTCTTAAGGTGGTATTGTAACACCGGCGAGGCGAGGCGTGGATGGGATGGGCGAGAATTTGTATGGCAAAATTTCTATCCACGCCCTCCCCAAGGGCGTGGATGGAAATTTTGCCATACAAATTTTAATTCTCGCCCATTCCACTTACGCCTCGCTTCGCCAGTGTAAAACCACCTTCAGACCCTAATTTTCGGGGTACAATACCCATAAATGGTCACTGTTGTGTAACTGAAGCACCACTTTAGTAATTTAAACAAGGAACAACTTACAATTCATTTACAATGTAAGGAAAACTTTAGCAAATATGCATTTGTTTTGAACGTCATAAGTATATTACGTTTAGGTAATACTGAGTATTTATGGGTAGTGTAAGCAAATAAAATAATAACTTGATTTCCAATTAAATAAAGGTGATAAGTAAATACTATGACACTATAGTATTTAAATTGCAAACATCACTATCTCTACTGGCACCCAAACTAAGATTAAACTTGTGTTGTGGGTACTTGGGGGCCTAAAAAGGCCACTTTAGAAGAATCATAAAAGGATGTTTTGATGATGATTATGAATCACAATATGGCGAAGACAGTCCGTGTTTTTCTTTTTTTCGCTGCACTACGTAGGTATAATCAAAAAGATTGGATTTGTACTGGATTGATTGGTATTTTAGCACAGACAAAAAAAATAACTGAAAAATCCTTTACCAACGGGATTTGATACGATTAACTTAACAGTTAACTGTCCATTATGATTCATAATGTTATCCTTTTATGATTCTGCCAATGTGGCCTTTTGAGGCCCCAGGGCTCTCTATTAATACATTTTCCAATTTATACAATCTAGCGCGGAGTTACATGGCGTAAGTAGCTATCGCTAGCAATATCACGTTGCAAAAAATGCAACTAGATACGATCGATTGGCGTCGAACAGTCGATATTAATTGTCTTATAATAGGTCATGATAATTATAATTTATCGACATCTGTTTATTTGCACACTAAGTGACCGCATGCACAGCGGGACCGCGACCGCGGCCATGGTGACCATTTTCCAATACAACGACCGAATAACGTAAAACTGTGGTTACTGCAACTATACTCACGGACGTGGTCAACGTGTGTTTATTAAGCCTACCGTGAAGGGAAAAAATGAACTCATCAAAACTTCAAAATTTTACTTACCTAGAACCCCAAGTCTGAAGTTCAAGGTGACAACGATGAGATCCGTATAGCTGGCAAGGACTGCACCATCGTATGGGTGACTGGAACTCGAAGAGTAGCTCTCGCCATGGATATACACCATCACGGGTAACGCGAGCTTCGTCTCATCCACTATAACAAATTAAAGCAATTAATCATAATGTATTAATTAATTTTAAAAAATTGGTAAGGACGTAAAGTCCTACGGATTAATTGTGTGACACATTCACAATCCCATTGCTGTTAATTTTGACAGTTCAACGATATTGCGTTATTAACATTGTTGATCAAACAAATTTCTCAAAGGTATGAAGTAATGGATTATGAATTTACTTCTAAATCCTTTGGATTGTGATAGAAAGTGTGATACGAAATCGGGATGCTTGTTTACAGTGCTGAAGTAGGCGGAAGAATTGAATTTAAATTAAATAATCTGCTAGATAAGTTAACCAAAGCTAATTCAAATATAGTGAAATAGGCCACAATTACATAATTATTACACAGCAGATAATCCATAGGTACTAATATTATAAATTCGAAAGTAATTCTGTCTATATGATACCTTTTCACGCCTAAACCACTGAACAGATTTCGATAAAATTTGGCAAAGAGATAGATTGCGTCCCGGGGAATGACATAGGATAGTTTTTATCGACACACCTCGCGAGCAAAGCCGCGGGTGGAAACTAGTTATTAATATAAAAAAAACTATTTAATTCAAGTGGTGTTAAATTTAAGCTTTATACAAAACTAGAACCATAAGTTCAGTCAATTACAAGATTTAAAAAAAATGCTCAATAAAAACAATGCAGGATATCGCATCACAAAGAAAATTTCTAAAGTCTACGAATAAAAATGTATACTAGAAAATGGCTCTTTGTAGGTAAATGATCGCCTAAAATAAATATTGTTTCTTTATCTCTTTTTATGCCGAAACGTAGATCCACGTGAGACACAATGGCTTTTTAATTATTTCTGTGATTACGGCATTCAACTAGTTAAACAAAGGATGAGGTTCAAGTCAATAAATAAATTACATTTAGCTAAAGAAATAGTTGTGGTAACAGATGCTTCTGAAGGTTCTAATGAGGTCTGTAGTGACGTAGTCACCTTTTGTGTGGTGGCTATGAAAGGGATAATGTAAAACTTTTATGATGATAATAGGGTGTTTGCCCTAGTTTGAATTTTTGCTGGTTGTTTTACTTTGTTAGTTTATTAATATTAATAATTGGGTGGTAAAAGATTTTTTTAGCATTGTCTATCTTTTGTTGTTGTTGTATGTTTCTACGTTTATAATGTTATGTATTTAGAAAAGTCTCAAATAATTTTCTTTACGTTTCGTTCAAAAATTACTGCTGAAGTAACTTTTATTAATAATTCTTATTATTATTTCTTGGAAATTAATAAATTTCCACGGCACGGGAGACAACAATGCTTACCATATAATTATGTACAAAAAATACGTAATTCTGAGACATTTTGTTGTGAGTGGTGTTGAGAAAATAACTTGAGCGTAAAAACGAAATGTTTCATACAGCTTTAGAAAATTTCCTTTTCTGAATGTCACAACGGTGACTAATATTTGATTTAATTACATATTTGTAGGCAAAAAATGTTGTTAATCTACTATTAACAACATTTTTTGTCTACAAGTATGTTGACAAAACATATCTGAAATCCAATTGCAATTCATTGACAAGAAACCCAGGCCTGTAAGAGTAAATTTCAGCTATTGACGTCAAAAATATTATTTGTGTGTCTTGGCAGCAGGCATTTATCTACTAAGATAGTTTTTGAGCAAAAAATTATTATAATTTATGCAGTAAAATATAATATAAGCGGTTTTATAAGAATTTGATTGTGGTGTTTGAAAAACAGTATTAATAATAAAACTTTTATCTCTAAGACTATTTATCCTAAACACCTCTTTCATTTATGTATAACTTCTGAACATAGTATATAATAGTCCCGTCAAAATCGCCCCCTTCGTTTCGGAGATTAGCCGGAATAAACACCAGTCCGACAAACAAAATTTAAAAATTGATTTTTGTTAAAAGCACTGTATATACTTTCACTGTGTGCACTTCAATTTTATTTATTTGCATAGATGTCTAGACATTCTAGATTTATATTCAATGACATCTTAACATATACAGTTTCTGAGTCACAAGATACAAGGCGACGCTTAGTTTGTGGCTCACATAATGTCACACTATTATCTGTTACTATTTGAATAATAAACGTTATTGCTACTATTAATAATTTATGCTTTTCGCCTATTTCGGGACGATGAGATCCCAGAAGTTTGGAAGATGTAGGAGGAGCCGACGCCAACTTACAAAGGACCCATTTGACATATTAAATGGAATGTTAATACTACTTACTTTGCAATGGAGCGAAAATGTTCAAATATAGACAATCTTCACTTTGATTCTTAAGATAGGGAATCAGTCTTTTCAAATATTCTAGTCTGCCTTTAGGCATTTTCTCTAAAATGGTCCTTTCATCATCCATGTCTGGTAGTTTCTGCGGACAGGCGGGACCTGGTCTATCGGATACTCGCACTCCATCCCATGGTGAGGGGGTACGTGTTGGGCTGAACCTAGAACAGTAACAAGAATATAACATAGATCAGATAACATCACGCCTGTACTCCTGGACGGGTTAGCTAGAGGTGTACATAGTATACCCGCATTTTGCCAGTTGTGTTTAAGTCCCACGTTATAGCGGATAAACCTATTGTCATCAGTCGGACAGAAATCTAGACTACGGGCTGCTACTGTGAAACTCCTGAAGGGAAAACGCAATAACACTTTGGCTGGCCTGGTAATCGAACACAAGACCTCATGTTCAACAGTAGTACTTGCAACCACTAGACCAGAGAGGCAGTTAAGAATATAGATAACATTGTTCAAAATACAGTAGCATAATCAGCATATAATGTTCCCACCGCTGGGATATAAACATCTCTGTGAGTGGTAGTGGGACGTAATTCACCACGCGGGCCCGGTACGTGTTGGTAAGAGTCAAATTTCTTTGAATTTATATGATTCCAGGACATGCCGGTATCCCTACACTGTTTTTCTTCACCATTTTGATAGCAGTGGTAATAAAATTATCTACACAAAATAATGTCCCTATCTGGGTTTAAACCTACGACCTACAACTCGTATGTTGCGGCAGGTTCACTACTGCAATAATTACAGTTTCCTTGGCTTAATGAATGGATGCCAAGAAAAAGTCAAAATAATTTTAAATTCAACTGCCAGATATGACTTAGGACCGTTAGTAAGATCTGGATAACAGTAACGCAGACCAAGGAAGTTTAGCAGATAGAAAATGAGGAGAGCTTGAGTTAGCAAAGGGAGAAAAGGGATTTCTCCCTTTGCTAACTCAGACTGACGATAATGATGATGATTATCATTTATGTCAAATTAACAGTATGGCAGTAGAAAATTCACGAAACAACTAAGTAACTATCTGCCATGAAATCTGAAAAACTACGATATTAAAATTGATATTTTGTGTACTGATGCGGTACAAACTTAGTAGGCATTTGTTTTCTTATAAAAAACGTCAAAGTATGTAAGATACAATGAACGTCCCAACTTTTGCTATTAACAACTTCCATATACCTACGCATCTATCAAAAGTTAACAAAACAATTTGTACCTTTCATAAAAGTTATTACAAAAGAAACTTATTTATCGTTTTTATCTAATGATGTTAAAAGACATTGTATTTATTACCTCTCATCGCTTTTATTTCGTTCGAACTTAATTTAATGTTATATACAGCTTTAAAAGTTAGCGCAAATTGAACGTAAATATTTAAAAATATATTGTTTTTCACATTTAAAATTCTGAAGTAATTGAATCCCTCTCAGTAAACGGTTTCCGTCCATTGTTTACTCAATAAATCACTCCACTCGCAAAGCGAGCATAAAATTAAATATATAAAAAGGTTAAATGGTCTAAAAATATCTCACCTGTTGGATCCAACCGGTGGTGTAGCGTACGGTACGCCCAAAAAAACCTCAAGCGGACTCAAATATCTGTGCTCGTCCATAGCCAGAACTATCCCCTGTAATTTTCCATACTTAGTCTGCACTATCCTACTACTTATCTTAAACTTAACATTAGATTTAGGGACTGGATTAGAAGGATTGAGATAGAACTTTTTATAGTCTTCGTAATTGCTGTAAGCGTTATTCTCGTTATTGTAAAACTTAGTATTCAAATGTAGAAAATTTTCACTATTGTAATAGGGGTTCGTATCGAAATTGACATCTGCATGTGAGGGGACGTGATCTTCATAATTGTCATCAGGAGCATCATTCTGTTTTGTGTTGAAGTATTTTACACCTTTTTCGTTGAAATGCCTGTTCATATTTGTGGTGTTGGAGTTAACTGTATCTACGGAGAGGCATGTCACGACGAGAATGAAGTAAATGTTGAAGAAGACTACTTGTTGGGGGTTTTTTATGTGTGCACATAACGCGGCATGACTGTACATGCTCGCACAACAGTGTCTAGTCCGCGCGCTATTGCGTTTGTTTAACATATTTCGTCATGTTATCATTGTGACGCGGATGAAGTCACGATCAACTGGTTTTCGCTCTCCAACTGTTGTAATGACATCTGGAACAAAAAGAAAGGAACTATTAATGTGATATTCAAGTTCTATTATTTGAGTTATCGTTGAGTAGGTGATACGTTGATCGTTCACCAGTCATTCGTCTTATACCCACGGAAAGAGCATGATTAGTCTTACTTAACCCTGTTAGAAGAGTAAATGCAAATCACTATTCAGTAGAAGAATAATTATTATTTTATGGTTCAATTCTAAAATGCTAAAGATAATATTTAAAGTTCCACAAACGACTGTAGCATTTTATGAAGGCAGTAAAGTTTTATTTTATCGTAGCGAGTTTTTGGGCAACATTTATTTGATGGAGTTCTCTCTGCCCTTTTCGCTTAAATGAAATAGCTAGCAACAATTTAGAGGAGTTTTTGTAGTAAAACGTCTTGGAACGCGATTTGTTACGTTAAATGACCCAAATTACTAAGGAGGTGAATCAAAAGGTAAAACAAGTAAAAAAAATATATAATAAAGTTTGCCTCATGTTAATTTTCAGAAAAAAAAGAATTTCCATGAATCTGTATATATAAAATTCAAAGTCCTACAAACATGAAATTTGGTGGATGTGTTCTTTGTTAAGAGCATAATAGTAGCTTCTAAATTGTCCCACTGCAGAGCAATGGCCTCTTCTTATACAGAGAAGGTACGAGCACAGATTACCACGCGTGTTCAAGACGGGTTGGCATCGTGAGGAAACCTGAACTTAGTAATTTATATATCTAATTATTTTGTAGCTACAAAATATTTTACGAAGCCGTGCTCAAGTGCAGGAGCTGGCCATGATTTCGCCCAATTTAATTCAAATTCAATACCGAAATCAATTTATTTGAGATCCGAAGTTGCGATCGGGTATTTTCGTCCGTTACGCCCGTCCAATGATAGCCCAGCGGTTAGAGCGATCACCGGCCCATTGTGTATCCACAATGTACACGACCAAATTGCCTAGCCATTCATTAAATTGGGCTTCGCCTTTTAAAAAGGAAATGTTTTATTATATTTTCTACGGTTCGTATTACTGCGTACATAGGTATAGATATTTATTTTATCAGTAAATAATTTAGATTTTGTGAAACAATTACAATCATAAGTATGGCCTGATGATAGACATAACAATGTATCTCCTACATCTGATTATACTAGGACTCTTCAAAAGTTGCATGATAACATTATGCTATGTCCTATCCTACGAGTATCTTAGTACAAAATGCTAATTCCCGTAATTAAAAACGTTCATAATCTAGTCGCAATGTCATCTCAGTGACAATCAATGTCAAAAACTTGTCAAAAATTTAGGGAAATTAGAGGTATTTTTGTCAGATTGTGGACTGTGAACTTTCTTAAAATTACCAGAACGGCCCGTCAGATTAGCTGGCCCAAAGTCGAACATCAGGTTAATGAATCCAATTTATTCAAACTTCAAAAACCCACTTCACCTCAAGCTCAAACTGCACTAGTTCGCTAACCACAGATTTCGAACAACTTTTTCACCAAAACGCCTTTATTTACTATTATAAGTAATTGAAAAGAAAATAGATCAGGCGCAGGACCAACGGCTTCTCGTGCTTTCCGAGGCATGGGGCTATCACACTGCCAACATGTAAATACACTTAATAAACATCCATAGAGAAATTCAGTAATGAACTTAATAGTAATTGCGCATTAAACTCCATTACAACGAATAATTTTGATGTGAAATAAAGTCGCACTGCATACGGTTATACAAAATCTGATAAATTTTGCTACCTTCATTAGTGATGTATAATTAATTCTGATTATTGTCCTCGCGATTTTAATGTTCACTTAAAATGATGAAATTCGATAAAATATTGTGGTCATAATATTTATAAGATCGACTTAATTTGGTCACAAAATGTAATTTTATTTACGCATTGACGGTGGGCCGTTACAGTTGTGACAATATGGTTTTATCAACCTGTTTGTATAATTATTATTTTGTTCGTGGTTTTACATGATGCTTGTTATATTATTGTGAGTGCTTTCAACGAAACTTTTATGGAGTTTTCATGTTACGAGCGTTTTAATATGTTATTACTTGGGTACGTATAGTATGTTGGTATCCTATATTTTGGCCAGCTTACAGCGATCTGTCTCACTGACACTGACATTGAAGAAACGTAAGTAATGTTGAATTTCGCGGCACCAACCAACTGCGTGGCTAACTTCCCCATTGTTTTGTTGTTGTTGTAACCACAAAGTTCCAAGCATTCCATAGAACAGTCCTTAGAAGTATTAACCAAATAGGTCAAGTAAATAGGACTCTGCGATAAGCAGTGCGTAGCTAACTCATGCATAGTTATGATTTTCATTATACGCAGCTCAAGTTTATCTGTGACAGATATTGTATTTTATTAAGTATGCAAATAGAGCTTTGAAATAGGCAACGATATCGAACATTTTGTGATGAAGATGATGGTGTGAAGATAGTTACATCAGAGCTGATTGTTAAGTATTATAAGAACAAAGTTTTTGGAATGCATGAAGAAGCTTCCTCGTGTAGCGCAGTTGTCAGCATCAAGGAAATGGCCTGCCGGCGGGATTGTCCGAAAGGGTTACCACTGGCCCGGAACATAAAGGGCTAAGGAAGGAACACGGGTGGGTTTTAGTTCTGACACTTCCTTCCGCTTCACCCAGAGCGGGATGATGATTACCCAGCCTGAAAAAAAAAGCCAACATCACACAAAGGAACATCCACAATCATGAATATTTTTCCAGCGTGGAATAATCCCGCGAATTTAATCACATAAGGGCTGATTTTCAATAATCTGATAACTACATTCGAGGAATAATTTTGAAATTTTGACAGTTATTTCATACAAAAACTGTCAAACGTCAATTTTATTACTCGAATAAAAGTTATCTGACGATGGAAAAATCAGCACATAGTTTCTGAATTATAAACTGACAGGCATATCTTGTTACAGTCAACTGCTTGGAACGAAGTAAAGGGACTGAGGGAGAAACATTCTTAATGTCGTATCCAGTTACAGTGCGGCCGTCCGCGTCGTCGAGAGAATGCGTCCTTGACACCTGTCAGTTTCATACAAACGAATACGTGTTTTGCCAATTTGATCTTTATTAACTAGTAGAATTGGCACTCTGACAGGTGTCAGGAACGCTTTCTCTCGAATAAAAAATAAATCAACAATAAATTTTAATTAACCAGTATAATTATTACTATAGCGTTTTTCTTGTGTAGCATGTCATGTTAACAAAATAAATATTTTCTCAATCTGTCACTGTCAATGAAATGAAATGTTTATTTTTGCAAGGATTTTTGGCAAGGGCTGATTTTTCTATAGACATATAGATAATTTTTATTCGTGTAATAAAATTGTCGTCTCACAGATTTTGTATGGAAGATCTGTCAAAAATCCAAATCTAAAATTATTCCTCGATAAAAATTTTCTGTCGTTGGAAAAATCAGCCCTAAGTAAATCTTCTTAGACACTTTTACAAGTTTTGGTCAACATTTTAAAACAAGATTGCGATATTTTTATACTCATTAGTTAAAGTTTATGATTGATGAATGTTTAGTGACGCCCCTGAGTCAAAATGTTTTAGTCAGGCTATTAATAAATAAGATGGTTTTCAGGTGTCAGGTTTTAATAATAGGAGGTGGGTGGGTTCCAAACTTGATTAATAATCTGGGGTAGTAGGATTGTAAGTTTACAATTCAGAAACTACTATTACGGAAACAACAAGAAGGTACCGCTTTAGAAATAGTTGCAATTCGAAAATAAGATATTATTTTCTATAAAGTTTGAATAAGATGGCGCTAGGTCCACATTTGTACAGTATGTACAGACGACAGCACATCGAGCTACTATAATCTGTCAAATTTCTTTAATAGATTTTCAACTTTATGTTTGGGGTTGAAACACTAGGGCTACGGGGTCCGAGTGCCCACTTAGTATTTCGAGACATCGCCAAGCGGTTGATCGACTCTTCACGTGACCAGAGGGCTGGTCTATTTTTTGGCCAAAGAATCAGCATTGCCATACAACGTGGCAATTCTGCCAGTCTTTTGGCAACTTTATCGTTAAAGCATAAGGTTCAAATTTGAATGGGAAAATTTGACAGTTTCGGGTAGCCCGATGTACTGGCATTTGTTCATAAAGTTTGATGCGCATAAAGTCTTAATATATAAGAAATAAACTAAAAAAATAAACCGCAATGTATTACCCTATTGGGAAATGCAGTATATTGTTTCCAACTTAAGTGCCTTCCAAACCCTTACTTGTTATCGTAGGACACTTCTGAAAAATGGGAATCACTCCCTTGAGAATTTTCTCATCTTGAAACCACAAGATACGAAAATCTTTAGGCATTATAATTACAAAAAAACCCCAGCATAAATCGTATCTTCTTTCTACAAAACTTTTTGGTATTAAAACAACAAACAGCCACCCTTCTATTAGCATTTATAAAACAGCCCGCAAACAACCCCTTTTAATGTTGCCAGAGAAAAAATTCAAAACATGTTTATTACGAGAAACAACCGATTATTTTCCGTTTCGCCCCGCAAAAATGGTAACCTCGAATAGGGCGCAATAATTCAAAGTAATATACGCTGACGCGAAAAAAGAATCGACGAAAATCCGTCCCTGCCATTTACCCTCACCATTCACCCTCACCATTGAACGGTTCAAAACAATACAACGAATCTATTCCCAAAACAGGCTATTACAATGCTGCTTTTGTTTACAGAAGATGTATCAAGGGAAAAAGAAAACTTTCGATGGACGTCGTTTATTTGGATTGTGTCCTCTTACTTTCGCAAATGTGACCATTGCTGGGGTCCGATGGTAGGTTTCAAAGTAAGCCATGATTTCGTTGGAAGCGATGCGTTTCACTTGGGTATACTTTTTGCGAGGTTTTGAATCGACTAACTTTGTTTTATTTGTAGGGTATTACCATATTAAATGCTGCAATCAATCTGGATGAACACTCAGATTGTCAGAATATCTACTTACTACATTAAGTAAAAATAATTGCTGCGATACCAGTACTTGGCACTCTGTAGAGTAATAAACGAAATAGTAGTCAAATTAACGAACTTTTACTAGATAACTAACAGACTTTTACTAAATAGCTCCATTTCCATTTGACTGCAATCGGTTGCTGATTTTGAAATTAATCACTATCCTATACTGATTAGAATTCATTTTGGTGACGCCACAAAACATATTGATCTCCTGCCACTACTAAAATTCTGGTAACTTAGTGGATATACTGAATGCCTTTAGGATGCTATGAGGACATAATTATGTAGGTAGAAACTACTGTTGGCAACACCAACAAAAGTTATATTTTTAGATACTCGCAACATTGGAGTGTCGTTGTCAATTGAGATTTTGTAAAATAAACGCACGCGAGTTTTTTGTGTCCTACAATCTATAAAATACATATTTCTAAAAAGTACGAGTTTTGCATTACCAGTCACCACACACCTTACCACCGACGCCAACAAAAAAAAGCCAGAGAAAAATACAGTCCACTATTACAAGATCCCAACATTTTGGTCCATCTCACCCGGATTGGCGTGGTCGGTAAGAGAAGTGCTTTGCTGCGTGTGTGAGCAACGTGTGCGAATTCCAAGAAAGGACTACAAACAACATACAGCAACAACTGCAAGCGTTTAAATTTCAAGCTGTAAAAGAAATTACACAAGTCATCATAACACGTGAGTTTTGAGTCGTCGTCAAAATCAAGAAAGGAAGTTCATATTTCCGTCCGCCATTGGAAATTTGCATCCATTTTAGCTGCACGAATTATCTAATTTCCCATTGGCTGATGAGCGGAGCGAAGCTAGCTGCAAGACGGA
This sequence comes from Luperina testacea, assembly GCA_927399505.1. NCBI lineage: Eukaryota > Metazoa > Arthropoda > Insecta > Lepidoptera > Noctuidae > Luperina > Luperina testacea. The sequence continues at coordinate 2,399,230 of OV656757.1, forward strand.
GAATTCCACAGTCGGCATTTCGGCAACCTAACCACGCAAGACCAGCAGCCAACCGAGCGAACCGCGAGTGAAGAGCAATATCTTCGATCCCACTCGCACTTGAACAAACCCACTATAGTAAGAAGATTCGGAAGTTGGCAGCACTGCGCAACAGAGACATTATTGTATTGTGCGTACGATTCGATTGGTTTATTCTTTCTTGTAACTCGTTTACAACTTTGTAGCGAAGCGAAGTGTATTTGTTCGTCGTACAACCACGTATTTTCGAAGTCCGCCATTTTTCTGTATTACATTACATTTAAAGCTTTAGCTAAGTATTATCGCAAGTTACCTAAAATAGGCTATAGACGCTGCGTGTAAAAGTTTTAAGTGTTCACCATGGCAGAGCTCAAAAATCTAATAGCGTCCAGAGGATACGTGAAAGGAAGCATAACTAGACTTTCAGTGCAAAGGTTTAGGGATGATAGCTACCAAGCTCTTTTAACTAAAAAGGAGCGCTTGGTAAAAGCGTTTTCAGACTATGAGGCTTATAACATGTCAATACTAGCATTGGACCCCCAAGATAAGGAGGATTATGGAGACGTTGAGGACAAATATTACAGTATTCTCGATTCAATTAACGTTGAGATTGATAGGTCTAGTGTCACTCAGGCTGATGTTTCCTTAAAGGCTGAAGCTCAACCTGCGAATTCTAAAATGCGTTTACCAGCCATACAAATTCCGCCTTTTACTGGTAAGTACAGTGAATATACACCCTTTGTTAATTTATTCAAGTCTGTTATAAACAAAGACACCAGTCTAGATAACGTTGCTAAATTATATTATCTAAGAACATTTTTAAAGAGTGAACCTTTGGATTTAATAAAGAATCTTCCACTTACTAGTGACAGCTACATAGAAGCACTAAGGCTATTAGACGAACGTTACAATAATAAATATAGAATAGTTAGTGATCACATTTATTCCTTGTTAGATATCAGTGTTCTGTCAAAATCAACACCACAGAACATTCGTGATTTTGTTTCTAAAATAAAACAAGGGCTAGCTGCATTAAAGAATTTAGGTACCAAAGTTGATACTTGGGATGACATTGTGTTGTGTATTTTATTACGTAAACTAGATAGCTACACTGCGCGCGCCTACCAGTTGGATCGAGTTGCCGAGACAGCACCTTCCGTCCAGCAGTTTTTGGAATTCCTTGAGAAACGAGCATTGGCTCTGGAGAGCTGTGAGCCCACAGCTTCAGCAAAAAAAGCAGTGGTCAATGTAGCATCCACATTGTCAGGTAACAAGTCATGTATTTATTGCAAAGTAAATGATCACAAGATTTATAATTGTAAAACTTTTAAATGTTTGCCCGCTAAAGAGCGTTATGAGTTTGTTCAGGAAAAGAAATTATGTCCAATATGTTTAAATCATCATGAAAAGAAATGTCGATATCATTTCAAGTGCAATGAGTGCAATAAACAGCATAACTCGCTCATTCACTACGAGCCATTACCATCGCCAGTGACTTTAATGTCCGGCAACAATTTAAATGAAGTTTTACTTCCAACAGCAAGGGTCAAACTTGTGGGTAAAGACAACATTGAAGTTCATGTGAAGGCTATTCTGGATTCCGCATCACAGACCTCCATGATCACAACTAAGGTTGTCAAACGATTAAAATTGGCACCTGTGCAAAATAATTTGAGCATCATAGGAGTCACAAATTCCAAACATTTTTCCAGTTTCTCTGTTCCTGTAGATGTTCATTCATTGACATCAAATTATAAAACCTCAATAAATTGTCAGGTTGTTGAACAGATAACATGTAAACTTCCCCATACTAGGGTGGATACATCAAAAATAAAAATACCACCAAACATTGTGTTGGCAGATGAGCAGTACCATACGCCATCTGAAATAGATGTATTGATTGGAGCGGATGTATTCTTTCAGATCCTGCTGCCGCCCGAGGAGCCTAGCAGCTATCAACCACATATAGCAAATACAAGGTTTGGACATATTATAGCAGGGGCATTGCCTATGCAGCCTGCAGCCAAAAATAAGGTTACCTCTTTGCTTTGCTTAACATGTAATTCTAGTGTTAATGAAACATTAGCACGATTTTGGGAAGCTGAACGTGTCCCGGAGACATTTAATGAAAATATAACTGAGCATGAGCTCGCTGAAAGTATTTTTCGAGATTCAGTTAAACTTGTAAACAATACATTTTATGTTGACATACCATTAAAGGTGCCAATAGAGGAAGTAAATAACACCCTTGGTAACTCCTTTGATTTAGCATATCATAGATTTCTTAATTTAGAAAAAAAGTTAGTGAAAAATCCTAAGTTACAAAGTGAATATATCAGATTTATTAATGAGTTTATAATACTAGATCATGCTGAATATGTAGATCTCAAGTCTTACAATTTAAATAAAGATTCCGTGTACTTTTTGCCACATCATGCTGTAATTAATGAAAATAGTAAAACCACCAAGGTTCGAGCAGTATTTGATGCATCTATGAAAACAAAAAATAAAATTTCACTTAATGATTTGATGTTGAATGGTCCTCCGGTTCAAAAGGAACTTTTTGATGTCATTCTTTTATTTCGTTTTGGTGATTACACATTTTCAACTGACTTGCAGAAAATGTATAGATGTATAAGGGTTAACCCACAATTCACACCGCTTCAAAATATTCTTTTCCGCAATGACCCAAATGAAGAAATAAAATGTTTACGCTTGAAAACTGTCACATACGGCTTAAAAAGTTCGGCTTACCTAGCTACTCGTTGCCTGAATGAGCTTACTCAGCAATTTGGTACCATGTTTCCTCTAGGAGCTGTTATATTGAATAATAACTGTTATGTTGATGATGTATTATATGCAGATTCTAGCTTACAAAATATGTTAAGTGCAAGAAAGCAGCTACAACAATTGCTTAGTTTGGGAAGCTTTACAACGCATAAATGGGCATCAAATTCTTCTGTAATATTAGACGGTATTCCAGGGTCTCAAAGGCAGTTTGATGAGCTTGAATTACAAAACCAAGAGCGCCGCATGAAAGCTTTAGGGTTAACAATCAATATGGAAAAAGATTGCTTCATAATTAAATGTCCTAAATTCTCTAATAATGATTTCCCAACTAAAAGGGATATTTTAAGTTATATAGCGAGTTTCTATGATCCCATGGGTTTTATCAGTCCTATAATAATTAAGGCTAAGGCAATTATGCAACAGCTTTGGTCAAAAAAGGTAGGCTGGCATGACGTTGCACCTGAAAGCATAAAGATTGATTGGCTTAAATTCCTTGAAGGTGTGTCTAAAATGCATCCAATTGAATTGGCTAGAAACATTCCAGCTCCTGGGTCTGCTGTTGCAGTACAGTTGATTGGTTTCGCGGATGCCTCCAGCACCGTCGGCTATGGGTGTTGTATATACCTACGCGTAGTTGATGAAGCAGGTAAGGTAATAGTTTCTTTAATCTGCTCGAAGTCGCGAATCAATCCTATAAGTAAAAAAAACACTGTACCTCGTCTGGAGCTAAACGCTGCTCTTTTACTTTCCTTATTAATAGATAGAGTTTTTAATACATTAAAAGTGAAAATCAAAATTGATAATGTTATATTATATTCAGATTCGAAAATAGTTTTAGCTTGGCTTAAAACTGAATTAACTAGATTGTTACCATACGTTGCAAACAGAGTAAAGATAGTCAAAGAAAAAACATTAAATTGGAATTGGCAGTATGTGAAGTCACTAGAAAACCCTGCCGATTTGATTAGCAAAGGAATAGATGCACGTGAACTGTCTTCGTGTTCCTTATGGTGGAACGGGCCATCATTTTTACATTCTAGTAGGTACACATTCACGCCTGATGCGAATGTTGCATTGCCTGCTGACTTACCTGAGCTGAAAGCGAGCTTAGCACCCTCTGATGCAGCGGTGTCTTTGAGCATTCAAAGAGATCATGACTGTTTCCAAGCTCTAAGTAAAAATTCAAATCTTAACAAAATTAATAGAATAATGGCGTACGTACTAAGGTTCATACACAATGTCAAACCAAGCAATGATAAAGTTAAAGGTTCTTTTCTTTATAGTTTTGAGTTAAAACAAGCTTTAATGTTAATAATTAAAGATGAGCAAGCTATTCATTTCAAAGAGGAAATAAATGCATTACAATGTAGTACAAAGGTCAACGGCCCTTTAAAACCATTACATCCCTTTTTAGATAGCCAGGGTTTAGTTAGAGTAGGGGGTCGACTTCAAAATACAGATTTTTCTTATGCTCAAAAGTATCCAATTATATTACCTAAAAGGTCTTATTTAAGGCCTGTATTAATGCCGATAACCTTGAGCATTTGGGCGGAGCTAACGACCCCTTCTCCGCGCCACTCCGCTACCCGCATGCAACAGAAAATGTGCGGTTGTGTGCGCCGCCACCACGGTTTGCCTCGCCTAGTCTTGTCACAGAGTATCGAAATCACAGAAGGTCAAGTCATCGTGAAAGTTAAATAATTATGTGTACCACATATACAGGGTGTCCCAGAACTCAACGTCAAGCCGAAACGGGGTGACAGGATTAATCATAACCATCACGAGAAAAATATAAAAAAAAATCTATCCCATGCAGTTTGAAAATTATGGGCATTTTAAGAAAAACCTAGAAATTTGATCAAACTGTACCATTTTTCAGTTATTGTGGTTATTCTTTTTTATTTTTGTTCAATTAAACTTTGGAAACGTAATCCTAAATAACATTTCTAGAATCCCAATAAAAAATAATGACACGATTGCCTCAAGTTTCCGAGAATTGAGACTATTCGTTAAACTACAAATTTAAAATTTTCAAGATACGTCGACTTTGATTGGCCCTCCTTTAAAAAAAATGTACTAGAGTGCCTTGGCAAGTGGCATTAAAAGTTGGCGCATTTAATCAGAATTCTAAAATGGTACAATACATGTTAGTTCCATACAATAAAAAAGAGCAAAAAAATTAAAAAAAAATTGAGGCTGATAGTAAACAATTTGAACATTTATTGTAATAAAAAACGTTATTTCTCTATCTGACTTTTATTCCAACAAACCTAAATTAAACTAGATCAAGATTTTTCATTATTTTACTAACTTTTTTTCACTTTTTTCACTTTAATAAAAGTGGCGTCACTATCTGTCTCGCTCACTCATGGAAAACATACCCACTATCCACCTCTCTCATCATTTTGCCTTAAAATTAAGAACCTACCTAGAGCTTGTGCGAATCAAAAACATTTTAACTGAGATAGCAAAAATCGGGTTACTTGAGGTTTTAATTTTTTTACTGTTTTTTATTGTATGGAACTAACAAGTATTGTACCATTTTAGAATTCTGATTAAATGCGGCAACTTTTAATGCCACTTGCCAAGGCACTCTAGTACATTTTTTTTAAAGGAGGGCCAATCAAAGTCGACGAATCTTGAAAATTTTAAATTCGTAGTTTAACGAATAGTCTCAATTCTCGGAAACTTGAGGCAATCGTGTCATTATTTTTTATTGGGATTCTAGAAATGTTATTTAGGATTACGTTTCCAAAGTTCAAATGAACAAAAATAAAAAAGAATAACCACAATAACCGAAAAATGTTACAGTTTGATCAAATTTCTAGGTTTTTCTTAAAATGCCCATAATTTTCAAACTGCATGGGATAGATTTTTTTTTCAGATTTTTCTCGTGATGGTTATGATCAATCCTGTCACCCCGTTTCGGCTTGACGTTGAGTTCTGGGACACCCTGTATTTAC